>QANY01009525.1:0-611396 GCA_003255025.1 Datisca glomerata
CTCCCATGTCAAAGAATAAGAGTTTTTAACTGTTCAATTTAAAATCAAAATTTTTATTTCATAGTTTGAAATGTAAAACTTTTTAAAGTAAACAATTAAGTATGAACAGAAGAAGATCAAACCTCACATGTAGGTTGCTAAGTTTCCATTAGGCATATACTCATATAGAAGAATCATTTTTGTATCTTCAACGCAATACCCAACAAGGCTTGTCAAGTTTCTATGATGAATTCTCATAAGAAGTTTGACCTAAATTATTATTATTTATTTTTGAATAAATATAAAAAGTTATTTAATTAAAAACAACTAATTAAATATAAGAGAATTACCTCAGTTTGAAACTCTTTATAGCGTTCAGCAGAGGAAGAAAAAAGAACCTTTACCGCAACATGATCAGTTTCATCAGAATAACCATAATAAACAGTTGCGAACCCTCCTTTTCCAATTTCTTTCTCAAAATTGTTAGTCATATGCTCCACTTCTGAGTAAGTAAACTCGAATCTCTTTGACTCCATTGGACCAAGCTTTTGAATTCCCGTTTTCTTATTGTCATCCACCTTTCTAGCTGATAGCATCCATCGTTAATTAAATAATTAATAGTTAGTTTACAGAGGAACAAAGCCTCACTATGACAACTGGGCTATCAATATTGATCAATTCAAATGAGATTAACATGCTAAAAATTAGATTTAAAATGTCCAAACCTCGGTTTTTCTTCTTAGACTCAGTGCAATTGCTATAGTCAATAGGACCAGAAACGATGCAACTGATGCTGCTGCAATGGGAATGGTGTAACTTTTCTTCTTCTTCTCTCCGCAAGAGTTGAACGAACAAAGATTGGGATTTCCTTCAATCCTTGAATGAAAATAAACCATTATGAATGGTAAAAAGTAAGAAACTAAATATGTTTAGCAATAGCAAATTCACATCTTAAAAGAAGCCAATTCACCAAAGGCAATAGTAAATCATGACTAATATTGAGTGACTACTACATATTATGTATTACTTCATATACAAAACTCCTGCCTTTATTGATTAATTCTAGAAATTCTAAGTTATTTTTGCATCCTGAAAATCAATTAAAACGGAAAAGAATATAAATACAAAATATAAAGATATGTGTCGTAACGTGAGCGCGACGCAGAACGGCGATTAAAAAAATCATTTTTTAAAGAAAAAAAGAAGTTTGGAGTCGCCACAAATCATTTTAGGATGTAATTGGTCACCCAATTTTAAGATGAAAATTTTGGTCTACGAAAACTTAAAGTTGGTTCGGGAGTCGTTTGTGTGTGGGGAAGGTATTAACACCTCACAACACCCATTATAAAATGGCTGCCAAATTTAATCAAATGCTATCTAATTTTTTATTTTAAGGTAAATGTTAAAGAGATTCATTTTTGAATGTATCATTTGATGCATTTTGTATCATAAAAATGAACAAAATAAATTACTTCTAATGGGTGGTTCAAAGACCATTGAAAAATTATTTTTTGTATTCTTATATCCTTTTAAATCAAAACATTATTATAGTTATTCTCGATATCCCAAAAATAACTCCTCACCTCAGTAGTTCGAGAAGTTTGGTATCCCGAAAATCTCAAAGTCCGTCGTCGGATTTTTTTTAGGGAAAACTAAATAAAAAAATTTACAAAATTTAAATCAAATTGTTATGGTTTTAATTTACGAGCGTCAATTTTGATGATGAAAGAATAAAATAATAATTACATACAACCGTGACGTATGAAAATAATACATAAATAAATAAGAAGAGATAACAATTATAAATAAAAAATTAATGAAAATTAATGTTAGAGATGATATATTTGTATGATAAATTTAAAAAAAATGCATGGAGAAAATAATGGAACAAGACGTGAAATAATTAAAAATAAATATAAAAATAAATTACAACAAATTAATAATATCTACTAAAAATAATAGAAAAATAAACAAACATAAAAACAAAATTTACTTTTTTTATGTGTAAAATAAATTAATCTATGAAGAAAAATGCTTAATTTCATACATGATTAGCATGATCATGCCCTTTTTATTACATGGTCTATTACCTTTTTTTACTACATGGTAACTAATTACCATTAATTACCACTCAATGCTAATCAAATAGCAAAAAATGATCATGAATGGTAATTAATTTAAACAAGTGTCATTAAAAATAAATAAATAATTTTGTTTGGGATATAAATATACCATTGTCTTATTTTTGAACTACTTAGTTCACTAATTATCATTTTCCTTTCTTCTTTCATTGCTAGGAATGATCATGGATGGTAACTACTTTAAACAAGTGTCACTAAAGAAAATCCATAAAACTTTCAAAATAAAATAATTTTTGTTTGGGTATAAATATACCATTTTTTTATTGGACTAATTAGTTCACTACCATTTTTTCTTTCTTCTTTCATTTCTAGGAATGATCATTGATGATAACTAGTTTAAACAAGTGTCACTAAAGAAAATTCATAAAACTTTCAAAATAAAATAATATTTGTTTGGGATATAAATATACAATTTTTTTATTGGACTACTTAGTTCACTACCATTTTTCCTTTCTTCCTTCATTGTTAGGAATGGTCATGGATGGTAACTAGTTTAAACAAGTGTCACTAAAGAAAATCCATAAAAAATTCAAAATAAAATAATTTTTGTTTGGGATATAAATATACCATTTTTTGTTGGACTACTTAGTTCACTAATTACCATTTTTCCTTTCTTCCTTCATTGCTAGAAATGATCATGGATGGTAACTAGTTTAAACAAGTGTCAAATTTTTTTTTGTAGAAATGATCACTAATTTTTTGACCATCATTGAGAAGCTAATTGAGAAAAAGGGTGCTTAAGGAAATTCAAAACTTGGAATGCAGATGCATTTGTGTCATTGATTTTGGTTTTTTTCCCGTCCTATTTTAGCTACATCGAATATTTTGCTTAGAAACTCGATCTTCTTGTGTTTTTTTTTCTCGAACAATCTTCTTTTGTTTGTTAGAAACTAAAAAGACATTAAGTTATAACTAGTCTTATGTTATATTGCCATGTCATTCATTGTCTTCGTTACCTGTTTGTGTGGGTCAGTGCACGCAGTGTGTGTGTTTGGCATGAATGAGAGCTTGTGAGAAAATGAGGAGAGACGGAGATCAACCCTATCTTGTCTGAGGATAGTAATCTTTCACATCCTCAACGCTATCTGAGTTGATTTTAGTTATGTTGACCCGAAAGGTTAGATGCAAGAATGTATGTTCATATAATGTAATTTGCAAATATAAAAACCCATTTGCAAGGATCTATGATCGTCTATCCGGCCTTCCCTGTCTCTCTCTCTGTCTGTGTCTTGAAACAACGAACCATGATTCTTTGCAGAGAGCATGAGAGTGGAAATGAATTGGTCTTGCCTGCTCTCTCATCTTCTTTTCCGCCGTTTCCATTTCACTATTTTGTTTTTGTGTAACTTGTAAGCTCCCACTAGAGAATCTCTTCCTATTGAAGCCTCCTTCCGTGAAATTTGTCCTCCCAATGCTGTAAGATGAAAAAAATGAAGTGGAGGCAACTATAGGGTGTTTAACCTCTACAAAAAATGATGGTCAAAAAATTAAAAAAAGAAAAGAAAAGAAGATTTGTAAGAACATAAAAAAATCAAAGGGTTAAAATATTTGCATAATCTTTTATAGAGGTTTTACTCTCTATTTTATGCATAAAATGTATAAGAAATTATTATAGGAGATCTTTTAATCAAATGTACACCTTCAACCCATTAAATAGTTGATTCACATTGAGTTAATTTCACACCCCTCAAAATTTTATCCTCATTCTCATTGATTGAGTTGATGACAAAAAATTCTCATTATCAAACTTGTAGAGAGATAAACAAATATATGAAAGCAAAACTTAAGATTAAAAGTAGGAGAAATGATAAAAAATGAGTAAACAAACTTATATATGGAAGATGAAGCAAAGAAATATCAATATACATGAGTATGAGAAAAGAGATGATTAATTAAAATGAACAAAAATATATTGTAAGCTAAAATGTAAGAGATTTGAACTACTTTAATAAAAAGAAAATGAGAAGATGGAAGATGAATAGAAATGAAAACTTACATTTTTTTTTCTCTTTTTCACTATTTTCTCAAAACCTCTCTTTCTCTCTCTAAAATCTATTCTCTTCCTCACTCTCCCAAATCTCCCCTTTCAAGTAAAGACCTCCCCTCTATTTATAGGCAAAATTAGAGTTTGCCTTTTTTACTTTTAGTCTTTTTTTTGCTCACTTTTTACTTTTTAGTCATTGGACCACTTTTCTTATTTTAGTATTGAACTAGTTTTCAAATTATACATACAGTCTTAGACTATTATATGAGCCAAAATATAAAGTATGTATATTTAATGTATTAGACCGGATAAAATACGGTATCTACAGTTACCCCCCTTTGAGCATGTTTCTGATCTCAGAAGGTGTACAAAGGTGTAGATAAGTATTTTGATCGGTACAAGAAAATAATATATGAAATTGGGGAATAGAAACCTTGACTAAATAAGGCTCTATGAAATGGAATGGGAGCGAAATGGACCTGGATAGACACATGCTTCGACCTCGCTCAATGCGAGGTGATTTAAACGAGATATTTGAAAGGAAACAGACCATGGATGGATGCAGGCTTCGACCTCGACTCAGTGCAGGTTCGATTTAACCGTAGATATTGAAACAGAAATGGACTAGGTACTGACACCAGGCTTCGACCTCGACTCAATTCGGGTTCGATTTAACCATATTAATTGAAATGGACCAGGCGCTGACACCGGCCTTTGACCGCGACCAAGTCAGGTTTGATTCAATTGAAGATATTTGAAAGGAAAACTGACCTGGATAGACACAGGCTTCGACCTCGACTCAGTGTGGGTTCGATTTAACCGTAAATATTTGAAACAGAAATGGACCAGGTGCTGACACCGGGCTTCGACCTCGACTCATTTCGAGTTCAATTTAACCATATTAATTGAAATGGACCAGGCACTGACATCGGCATTCGACCTCGATTCAATTCGGGTTCAATTTAACCATATTAATTGAAATGGACCAGACGCTAACACCGGGCTTCAACCGCGACCAAGTCGGGTTCGATTTAACCGAAGATATTTGAAAAGAAAACGGACCTGGATAGACACAGGCTTAGACCTCGACTTAATGCGGGATCGATTTAACCATATTAGTTGAAATGGACCAGGCACTGACACCGGGCTTTGACCGTGACCAAGTCGGGTTCGATTTAACCGAAGATATTTGAAACAGAAATGGACCAGGTGCTGACACCGGGCTTCGACCTTGACTCAATTCAGGTTCGATTTAACCCTTTTAATTGATGTTGAAGTTGACTTATGCAAGTCTCATGACAACAAAAGCTAGACTAATGCATGCTTTAAATGTTGGAAAGTCATGTGTGAGTTTCGAAAGAATATCATTAAGTGATTCGTACCTGAATTTGTTAGAACAACTAATGTGGTGCATGTCTATGCATTGTAATTCTTGAACATAAATGTAAAGTAGTGATTTTGAATGCATGCATGCTATGCATGATTGTGAACATTTATAAAAAAATTATATGATGATTTTTTAGCCATATCCAACACCCTTTCGAACAATCACTTGGCCTAGGATCATGGACTCACAATGAAGTATCGAGCATACTTTTAGAAAAATGATACATCCTTATTTATTATTTTATGCCCCAGTATTTGGCTCCATGTCAGTGGTGAATAATTTTTCTGCTACTCTTCTGTACTTCTAATTGGGTAATCTTCCAGTTGCGCTTTAGATTTTGTCATGCGTATATTGACCTTTCTCATGATGACTTTTTAGATTTTACTTTGCACTCAGATCACCTTTCTTAGTTCCAATTTTTTTTGTCAATTAGCTTTCTCCTAACCAAGTTTATGCTTCTGAGTTATTTCAAGAGTAATTAATGATATCTTAGAACTGAGAGGAATACGAAATAATGGAAATAAGGAGAAGATGGAGTATATGTATTTGTCAACTAAGAAAGAAAAAAGGCTCTTCATTGATGATGAACAATGTTTACTAACGATAGTTTGGAAAAAGAAAAAAAATGGAGGAAGAATTTCTCCAGTATTCGAGAACTTTTTTTTTTAAACATTTTATTTGCCTAACTTCATTTTTCCCATACTTAGAGCGGTCAAACGAAATACTTCTTGACTGTATCAGAATTAACTGTGTGCGGTAAATCATCTCCATCCATGTTTGTTAGCATGAGAGCTTCTCCCGAGAAAGCCTTCTTGACAATGAAAGTTCTTTCATAATTTAGTATGAGAGTATCTTTTTTAACACCAAGTATCATTCTCGGAAACATCGGGGACGTAATTTTTTGTCATATGCGTGCATCATTTTTCTTTGATATAATTGTCCTCTACACAATGCAGTCAATCTTTTCTCCTCGATGAAATTCAATTGCTCATATCGTGTTTGTACCCACTCTGCTTCTTCTAATTTCGCCTCCATTAAGACTTTGAAGGATGGAATTTCCACCTCAATTGGAAGGACCGCCTCCATACCATATACCAAAGAGAATGGCGTTGCCTCAGTTGATGTTCGGACTGATGTGCGGTACCCATGCAGTGCAAACGGGAGCATCTCATACCAATCCTTATAAACCTCCATCATCTTCTCTATGATCCTTTTTATGCTCTTATTGGCTGCTTCCACTACTCCGTTCATTTTCGGACGATAAGGAGATAAATTATGATGCTTAATTCTGAATTGCTCACATAATTCTTTCATCATCTTGTTATTTAAATTTGTCCCATTATCTGTGAAGATCCTTCCAGGTAGACCATATCGACAAATTATCTCCTTTTTAATAAACTTAACAACCGCACTTCTAGTTACACTCGAATAATAACTTCCCTCCACCCATTTGGTAAAATAATCTATCGAGGCCAAAATGAAACGATGCCTGTTAGAGGTTTTGGGTGTGATAGGACTAATGACATCTATGACCCACATAGAGAACGGCTAAGGCGCGGTCATTACATGTAAAGGGGATGCGGGTACATGAATTTTATCCGCATAAATTTGACATTTATGACATTTCTTGGTGTACTTGATGCAGTCAGATTCTAGAGTTAACCAATAATATCCTGCTCTCAATATTTATATGACCATCATATGTCCATTAGCATGAACTCCACAAATTCCCTCGTGAACTTCCTCTATGATTTGATTTGCTTCCCTTGCATAAACACATCTTAAGAGCACCATATCATGGTTTTTTTGTAGAGTATTTCACCATTCAAGAAGAAACCCGTGGACAATCTTCTAATAGTGCGTTTATCATTCTTAGAAGCTTTGGATGGATATTCTCCATTCTTTACATACTGCTTGATGTCGTAATACCACGGTCTTATGTCTGGCTCTTCTTTAATACTCATACAGTGACCAGGAAAATCTCGCTTCTCAATTTTTATGGGTTGCACTTCTTCCTTAAAGTCTGCGGTGAACATGGATGCTAGAGTTGCCAATGCATCTGAAATTTAATTATTCTCTCTGGGTATATGGTCAAATGAGAACACTTCAAAAGTTCAACTTAGCTTAGTTACATGTTTGTTGTAAGGTTCCAGCGTAGAGTCTCTAGCTTCCCATTCCCCGTTTAGTTTCGTATCACCAATAACAAATCTTCGTACACTTGAAGCTTCCTTATCTTCATATCATAAGCTGCTTGAATTCCCATAGAACATGCCTCATATTCTGCCACATTGTTTGTGCAGTCAAAGCATAGTTTTTCCGTGGATGGGAACAACTTTCCCTCGGAAGATATGAGGATTGTCCCAATTCCATGTTCTACATCATTAGACGCACCATCAAATAACATTGTCCACAATTCTGGATCCATAGATTCTCCTTCATTTTTTAATATGACTGATATGTTCTCATCAGGAAAATCAAACTTCATAGGCTCATAATCTTGCACTGGTTGATCTGTAAGATAATCAGTAAGTACACTTCCTTTTATTGATTTTCTCGTGACATACACAATATCATATTCCGTGAGCAACATTTTTCATTAGCGATTCGCCCAGAAAGTGATGGATTTTCAAAGATATATTTGATTGGATCCATCTTTGAAATTAACCAAGTGGTGTGGTATAACATGTACTATCTAAGCCGATGAGCAACTCAGGCTAATGCACAACACGTTTTCTCCAACATCGAATAATTAGCCTCATAATTTATGAGATGGCTTGTTCTTTCCTTCCAGAGGCGTCATGTTGACCAAGTACGCAACCCACAGATTTTCCTGTCACTGTAAGATACAAAATGAGTGGACGCCCTGGAGTTGGAGGAATAAGTATAGGTGGATTTTACAAGTATTGCTTGATCTTCTAAAAAGCAATTTGACAATCATCATTTCATCATTCTGTCACTTTTGTGGAGAAGTTTAAAGATAGGTTTACAAGTTGCAGTTAGCTGTGAGATGAACCGGACTATATAATTTAATCTCCCTAAGAAACCCCTAACTTCCTTTTGAGTTTGAGGTGGCGGCATATCAATGATGGCTCGAACCTTATCAGGATCAACTTTTATTCCTTCCTTTCTAACGACAAAACCAAGTAGTTTCTCTGAAGACGTTGCGAATGTACACTTTTTCGGGTTAAGTTTTAACTAGAAATTTTCTCAACCGTCCAAATATTTTTCACAGAGTGACCGTATGATCTCCCCCTTGAAGAGATTTGGCAATCATATCATCAATGTACACTTCGATTTCTTTATGCATCATATCATGGAACAATGTTACCATTGCCCGCTGGTAAGTCGTCCCTGCATTCTTCAGATCAAATGGCATGACCTTATAACAAAATGTACCCCACAAAGTTATAAAAGTCGTCATTTCACGATCTTCAGGAGCCATTTTGATTTGGTTATACCCTGAAAAACCATCCATGAAAGAGAAGGTTGAATGTCCTACGGTGTTATCTACTAAGACAGATATGGGGTAAAGGAAAATTATCCTTGGGGCTTGCCCGATTTAAGTCTCTATAATCGACGCACACCCTTATTTTCCCATTTTTCTTCAACACTGGGACTATGTTAGCAACCCATTCAGGGTATTTTTCTACTTCTAAAAAACCCGCATCTACTTGCTTTTTAACTTCTTCTTTGATCTGTACCAGCATGTCTAGTTTCATTTTTCATAACTTTTATCGCACTGGTTTACTTTGGGGCATAAGTGACGAATGATGGACCACGATATCAGTGTCTAGACCTGGCATATCTTGGTAAGACCATGCAAAGACGTCAATATACTCTTTGAGTAAGTCAATTAATTCTCGGGTTGGCTTGTCATAGAAGTGCTGATTTGGACCTCTTTCGTCTTCCCCTCCAATCCCAAATTTATCACCTCCGTTAACTCTTGAGTTATTTTTTCATCCTCCTCTACCATTCTTAACATTTCCGGAGATGGTTCGAAATTATCCTCGTCACTATCATCTGACTCTACGCTAAGAATGAGATTGTCAAAGTTATTGCTTATGCTCTTGTTTTCAAAATCACCGTTCTCGAACCTAAATCGGATTATTGGATGAAAAGAAGGCGAGAAAAAATAAATAGATAAACAATGCATGAGTATGAACAACATTTCAGAAATGGAAAAAATTGACATAAAAGGAAGAACAAAAAGAACTGGAATTATATTTATCATTTGCAAAAGGAGACGAAATAAGTTTTTAGATTTTTATTCAAAGAGATGATATGAAATAGACGAGAATATAGACCCATAACAATGAAATTCCTAAGGCATTGCGTAGAATCATTAGAATTTTGGCATGAACACATTACTCTTAAAAATTCTCGAGAAGCACTGGTAGCTCGGTGACGTCCCAATTGTTAAGTTAATGATCTGAATCGTATCGAGAAACCAAGTCCTCTGTACTTGCACTTGATGATTTTTCCAAGATTGCGGATATTGAAAGCTCGGCGATATCATCTTCAAGGTTGTACTGCTCTACTATAACTAGTTCTTCGAATGAAATTCCCCCACTTCTAAAGGATTTAGAAATATGTGGTATGATCTCCATTTTCATATCGAATTCCCTATTTTCGAGCCTAGCAATCCTCTTTTCTTTCTTTTGAGCTTCCACTCTCCTTCTATCAGCCTTGGTCAGTCTATATCCAAGCCCAAACATTTATTCATTCTTGTCCCACTCGATTAACTTATTTATGCCTTGATGCTTACCCCCGAGTCCTTTGCCTAGCTTGTATCCCCCTTTTATCATCAACTTTGCACCATCTGAGATGCTTTTGATAAGCTTGATGTTGAAGTGAGTTTCCCACTAGCAACAAATGTAGTGTTCGCAATCTCAAATGATCGAAATGAGCATTCCAATGCTTCTTCTGCCGCCTCAACATACGGCATGGTAGCCATATATACAAATGAGTTTATGATCCATTATAAATTTCAGCTTCTGATGTAATGAAGATGGTACTGCCCGACAGAGTGAATTCATGGTCGACCTAAAAGAAAACTATACGCTGGATTTATGTCCATCACTTGGAAAATAATATTGAATAGGAATGGCCCGATTCGAATTTGTATCTCTATGTCTCCGACTACTTCTCTTCGGGTACCGTCGAATGCTCTTACTATCATCATGCTCGGTCGTATATGTATTGCATTCACAGGGAGCTTTGCTAGTGTGGATCTTGGCATTACATTTAGAGACGAGCCATTATCATTCAATACTTTTGCGACAACATAATCCCCACATTTTACGGATATATGTAGAGCTCTAGTGTGTCCGGTACCATCGACAGGGATTTCATCATCTGTGAAAGTGATAAAATTTGGTGCGGTAATATTTTCCATAATTCCACTCAACTTCTCCACCGTAATGTCATGACAGACATATGCTTGATTCAAAACCTTAAATAATGCTTGGCGATGTTGTTCAGAATTCAGAAAGAGTGACAATAAAGATATGCGAGCAGGTAAGCGATCAAGTTGTTCTATCACCTTATACTCACTTTGCTTGATGAGCTTAAAGAATTCACATACTTCTTCTTCAGAAATTGCTCTTTCTTTCTCCGTACCTCTTATTATATCTAGGTTTATCACTTGGCCGCCATGCATGTCTCCTTGGAATTCATGACCATTGTCGCCTTCTTTGGCCTTCCCTTTCCTTTGCCTTCCAAACTCATCGCTTTTATCCGTTTTCAAAACTTTTGGCGTGTAGCATCTGCCACTCCTCGTCATCCCACCTACTCCCAAAATATTAGTTATGGGGATATCGAGGTCAGACAGATTTAACTCTTGAGTTTTATCGTTACCACTTATAATAACCTCATATCCGTACGTCCATGGTACTGCTCTTGAATCTTTGTAAGCAAACGCATCCGGTATTTGAATGGTGATAGGCATCGGAGCATAAGACGTAGTGGTGTGAGTTGAATTTTCCTCGTAATGTATTGTGAGAGGTTTTGGGATATAGGACGACATTTCAACATTAACTTCAGATGATTCTTTAGTTATCATGAGGACTAAAGAGTCATCTTCCTGGTATTCCCTTTCTCTTTTATGACTTATTGTAAGTATCTTTGCATCCAACAACTTTTGCACTTCCATTTTTAGATCAGCACATTCCTCAATTGTATGCCCCGTCACATTCTTATGAAACAAACAATCGAAGTCATGCATATGCTCCCTAGAAATGCCCTCATCCTCTAAGCGTGTTGGGTAGGTGTACCCTACTCTAGAAAGAAGATGGAAAAGTGTTTCCATTAACGTGCTTACATCTTCCACGTCCCTTTTTCCATATGAAAAATATTCCTCAATTGCATTTACAGCAGGATTCCCATGATTTGGTAGAGGGTTGGAATCGATATCTGGATTCCCATTAGCCTTTTTGAAATTCAATCATCCAGCCTTGATCATTGCATGTACTCTACCTTTTAATGTCGTGCAATTCTCAGTCAAATGTCCCACTGCCCCAGCATCATAATCACAGCGAGCAGTCAGATCATACCACCTTGGGTATGGTGGTTGTAGAGGTTCATAAGGAATTGGCACCAATTGAATATTCTGTATCAATTGAGATAAGAGTTCTATATATGACATGGAGATTGGATCATATTGGATAAAACACTGATTATTTCCTTTTCCCCTCAGAGGCTGATAAGCCTGACCAACATTTTACTGGTGAGTCGGTGGTCTGAAACCCAGTCTCGGGTTGTTTTGAAATGCTGATAGTTGAGTGTGATAATTGTACGGAATTTGTGAGGTATTTACCACATATGATGTCACAGATTTGGGCCCCTCACTATGCTTTGGAAATCCTGATCCCAGGTTCACAGCTTGTGATGGGTACCCAGAATTGATCATCTGTACATCCCCTTCTTTTCGCTTCAATGGAGGCCCATTTTTTACTGATTATGTATCTGATACGATTTACAAAATTCTTCCATTCCTTATCCAGTACTCAATCCTTTCACCGATCACTATGATGTCAGAGAAGTTGTTTGAAGAGTTTTCAATCATCCTGTCATAGAATGGAGGTCTCAAGGTGTTAATAAACATTTCAACCATCTCCTTGTCTGACAATGGGGGGTGAACTCGAGCAACTAATTTCCTCCACCTCTGTGCATATTCTTTAAAACCTTCTGTGGGCTTTTTCTCCATCCTTTGTAAGTCCAAATGATCAGGGGCTATGTCTATATTGTACTTATATTGTCTTAAAAAAGCATCTGCTAGATCTTTCCACCTCTGATTATGTTGGTTATCCAATTGGGTATACCAACGAGATGCGGGCCCCATCAGGCTATCTTGAAATAAATGAATCAGCAGCTTATCATCATTTGCACAAGCAGCCATTTTTCTACAGTACATAATAAGGAGACTTCTGGGGCACGTACTACCATCATATTTTTCAAACTCATGTAGTTTGAATTTTTGTGGGATGTTCACATCAGGGACCAAACATAATTGGGTGGCATCAATGGTACCGTATACATCAGATTCTTCAATAGCACGTAATCTCTCCTTCAGAAAGTCTAATTTGTCTTTCGATCGTGGGTTGTCACTTGGCTTGGTAATAGGCTTTTGCATTTTTGGGTCATCAACATCGGTTATGAGGATTGGCTCATTAGCGAGTTCACCTTAGGGAGTGAAAGCTTGGTTGTGACCACATGTCATTGCGGATGGGTTGTACCCAGATCCCTGTCTGCGTTGTTTCCTAAACATCTGAAAATGGATGATGCTGGATATTTATTGGTGGTGAAGCATGCTGAAACTGGTCAACCTGATGACGTTGATAGGTTGGAGTGAACCCAGGAGGGTAAAGTGGAGTATCGTTTGGCAGTTGATTTTGTGACGATTGAGCCCCTTGTGGATTTTCAAAACAGGCATTTCCCTTACTTGCGGCGAGGAGTTCGAGGACTCTAGCCATTTGCTCTTTTAGCTCCCTAATCTCTTCCTTCATTTTCTCTCTCGATTGCTCTCTTTCTTGCTCGTCCATGACCTTAACTTGAGCTCGAGTTCGATAGGGATGTCGAAGTTGTTGGGCTATCTTTGGAAAATTTATTTAAAATAAATAAAAATAATGCAATGAGATGTAGATTTTTTTGCTAATAACAAGAAGAAATAATGAGAGTAAATTTATGCATGAGAAATGATACTATGCAAAGTGAAAGTTCTAAAGTGATCAATTTCATTCAATTAGTAGAGCCATCCACTACATTTCAGTATGTAAAAGTCAATTACATTACTTCATAATATGAGTTCATACAAATGACCAAAATGACCCAAATCTCGGTTGACTTCTTCCAAAAACTTAGACAAGTTCTCCCCATTAGGATGGATGGGCAAGACATTTCTCTTCAAAAATGAAGCTTGTTCCGCCAAATTTCCCGTTCTCACAGACATGCCTTTAAGCCATTCCACAGCCTGCCCAGATCGTTGTCAAATCGAGTTGTACTCTTGTTGTAGCAACTGATAATCATATCTCATTATATCGACATCAGCATCATTGTTTCTTGCCAACTTCTCTGCCATGTTCTGATAAGCTCTAACTTGGTGTTCAAGGCTTGCGATGACTCTCAATAATTCTTCAGAATCATTTGTTGACTCAGTTTTCCTAACTTTCTGATTCTCTAAATCAACTTGCAAATTATCAACGATTCGTCGTAATGCGTCATATTGCGCTTCTAACTTGATGATGTACGCATTTTTTTTATCAACAGTTCCCTTCACCTCTTCTAGAATATCTCGTACCAGTTAATTTTTCCTCTCTAACTTCATAATTTGATCTTCTTGTTTGTAGATTACCCCTTACAAGTTCTTATTGTCTTCCGCCATCTTTCTAATTTTGTTGCTCAATTAGCGAGTGTCAGTTCCCAACTTTGAGTTTTTTCACTTCAGATATGCCCGATCCTTAACCTTATTTCTCAACTCTTTGAGTCGTTCTTCAACTTCGATTCTGTGTTTCTCAGACAAATTCGCCTCGACTGCTAGTCGTCTATTTTCTTCCAAGAGGGCTAGAACTTTTTGCCGCTCCTCATATAACTCATCTAGCTCCTCCTTTTTAGCAATATTTTGATGAACTTCCAATGATTTGGCTGATGGTACATCCTCAACTGGTAAGGCAATAATTACTTTATTTTTACTCTCAAGCCATGCTTCATACTCCATTGTGCAGTTCATGTGATTCTTCTCATATTTCATCCTTCTTATTATTTTCCAAGCTCCAATCAGCTGTTGTAGTTTTTGTTCAATTTCTTGAGAATCGTAACTAACTTCAATTTCCTTTAATGCATGCATGGTGGGGATAAACTGTCTCATGTATAATTGACGGAGTGCCATTAGCGGAGCATAACTAGTGCAACCCTATGGTCTGGGGAGCGGAACCCATTGAAAATCACCATATCTGTAGATCATTGGTGTTAACGGCATCCAATGGGCTTTCCAAATAACATCCTCATCTTTCAACTTGGATAGGTATGAGAGCCAAGCCCCTTCTGTGGGAAACTGTGGATTTCATTTAGCCATTCCAAATTCTGCAATAGGGATCCTCGTCTTCATCCATGAACTTGAGAACTTAACTTGAGGACATTTGAAATCTAGCGGACATCTTAGATGGCTGAGAATTCAAATACATAAAAGAGTTGAAGAGCCGATGAACTTTCCTTTTCCAGACACTCGGATGTGATTCAAAAAACGGATAGTCTCAGCGAGAATTGAGATAATAAGGTTAACACCATGTTCGACTTGAAGGAACATTTTTATCACTTTATCATCCATATAACCTTGGATCTTTGGAAATAACACGGTGCCATAAATACACAGAGCATAAAGTGTCATGCCCTTATCCAACTGCACACACTCATTTCCCTCTTTAATTTTCAACCTTTTCTCAATCTCAGACGCATGGACAATACCTAAGAGCTTAGACAAAGCTCTCTTCAACGTGAGCTTTTTGTCATAATTATAAACTTTGTCTGCATTTTACAACGGGACGTTCGGTAGTGCTTGATATTCTTCAATTGTGGGAGTAAGATCGATTATTCCGAAGGTGAAACATCTATAATGAAGGTCCCAGAAATGCATTAAAGCTTCAAGGACGGGAATGTTGACTACAATATACAACAGATAAGCTATGTGACCATATTTTCTAATAAACAAATGTTTCTATTCTGGTGAAAAATCCTCCCATATCTTCTTCAACCTCTCCAAGTCAATGCGTGAGAACTCTATCTTAGTGATTGATGGTAGAAGAACAACGTCTTCCTTTTTCAGACAATCTCCTTTATGTTTCTGCGACTCCTTTGACCATTGAACTACCGTAACTTGATCTTCTATCACTCTCGAAGTGAGAGTCATGGTCTCTAAAATATGAATGAATTGAATACTTCTTTACAATCCCTATTACGCAGCATGATGCATGTATGAAAAACACAAAGATGAAGTTAGAAGTGAAACAATGAAGAAAAGACATGTTTAAGTGACACAAGACATATATACATGCACAAAATTAATCATTATATCATATTTCAGCAGAAATCTAACATTGATCATGAGGTGGGCTCTAAAAACATAATGCATGTGTGGTTGGGCTCTAAAAATTTCTTAAAGGCTCCTAGGTTGTCCACACTGTTATCTGAATAGAGTAACATGGGCCCCCAAATGGTATCCCGAAATGGTTGATCTGAGTGAGAACTTTCGTGAGCCTGCATGGGAACCGTAGTTCCACGAAGGCATTCCACTACTCATTCTCGCTATTCCTAAAGGGAAAGCCCGGGTATAAGGCTAGTCTATATGTGTGAAAGTAAAAATTATGTAGAGAAATATACTTCGTAAAAAAACAACTTATGTACAACTACAGTCACGAATTACGAAAAAAAACAATGAATCAAATAAACAAACCAAGAACCATACAAAAGGATAGCATACGATGGAATTTTGGCTTGACTCTCTATTGATCAAAAGATGGTTAGACCATTTGTTTATCCCCAGCGGAGTCGCCAAGCTGTCGCAACATGCACGCGACGCGGAGCAGAGATTAAAAAAATCATTTTTTGATGGAAAAAAGAAATTTGGAGTTGCCACCAATCATTTTAGGATGTGATTGGTCACCCAATTTTAAGATGAAAATTTTCATCTATGAAAACTCAAAGTTGGTTCGGGAGTCGTTTGTGTGTGGGGAAGGTATTAGCACCCGACAACACCCATTATAAAATGGTTACCAAATTTAATCAAATGCTATCCAATTTTTTATTTTAAGGCAAAGGTTAAAGAGATTCATTTTTGAATGTCCCATTTGGTGCATTTTGTATCATAAAAATGAACAAAATAAATTACTTCTAATGAGTGGTTCAAAAACCATTGAAAAATTATTTTTTTGTTCTTATATCCTTTTAAATCAAAGCATTATTAGAATTATTCTCGGTATCCCATGAATAACTCCTCACCTCAGTAGTTCGAGAAGTTTGGTATCCCGAAAATTTCAAAGTCCGTTGTCGGATTTTTTAGTGAAAACTAAATAAAGAAATTTACAAAATTTAAATCAAATTGTTATGGTTTTAATTTACGAGCGTCAAGATGATAAAAAAATAAAATAATAATTATATAAAACCGTGACATATGAAAATAATACATAAATAAATAAGAATAGATAACAACTATAAATAAAAAATAATGGAAATGAATGTTAGAGATGAGAAATTTGTACAATAAATTTAAAAAAAAGAATATACATGGTGAAAATAATGAAACAAGACGTGAAATAATTAAAAATAAAAATAAAAATAAATTACAATATATTAATAATATATACTAAAAATAATAGAAAAATAAACAAACATAAAAATATATATATAAACAANAAAAAATGGTATATTCATACATGATTAACATGATCTTGCCATTTTTTACTACATGGTCTATTACCTTTTTTACTACATGGTAATTAATTACCATTAATTACCACTCAATGCTAATCAAATAGCAAAAGAATGATCATGAATGATAATTAATTTAAACAAGTATCACTAAAAATAAATAAATAATTTTATTTGGGATATATATATACCATTTTTATTTTTATTTTTGGACTACTTAGTTCACTAATTACCAACTTTTACTTTCTTCCTTCATTGCTAGGAATGATCATGGATGGTAACTAGTTTAAACAAGTGTCACTAGAGAAAATTCATAAAACTTTCAAAATAAAATAATTTTTGTTTGGGATATAAATATACCATTTTTTATTGGACTACTTAGTTTACTAATTACCATTTTCCTTTTTTCCTTCATTGCTAGGAATGATCATGGATGATAACTAGTTTAAAAATGTGCCACTAAAGAAAATCCATAAAAATTTCAAAATAAAATAATTTTTGTTTAGGACATAAAAATACCATTTTTTTGTTGGACTACTTAGTTCACTAATTACCATTTGTTCTTTCTTCCTTCATTGCTAGGAATGATCATAGATGGTAACTAGTTTAAACAAGTGTCACAAAAAATGATGGTCAAAAAATTAAAAAAAGAAAAGAAAAGAAGATTTGTAAGAACATAAAAAAATCGAAGGGTTAAATATTTTCATAATCTTGTATAGAGATTTTACTCTCTATTTAATGTATTTTTATGTATGAGAAATTATCATAGGAGATCTTTTAGTCAAATGTACACTTTCAACCCATTAAATGGTTGATTCACATTGAGTTAATTTTACACACCTCAAAATTTTGTCCTCATTCTCATTGATTGAGTTGATGCCAAAAAAAATCTCATCATCAAACTTGTAGAGATATAAACAAATATATGAAAGCAAAACTTAAGATTAAAAGTAGGAGAAATGATAAAGAATGAGCAGACAAACCTATATATGGAAGATGAAACAAAGAAATATCAAATACATGAGTATGAGAAAGAGAGATGATTAATTAGAATGAAGAAAATATATTGTAAGCTAAAATGTAAGAGATTTGAACTATTTTAATAAAAAGAAAATGAGAAGATGGAAGATGAATAGAAATGAAAACTTACATTTTTTCTCTTTTTCACTATTTTCTCAAAACTTCTATTTCTCTCTCTAAAATCTCTTCTCTTCCTCACTCTCCCCTTCAAGTGAAGACATCCCCTCTATTTGTAGGCAAAATTATGGTTTGTCTTTTTTACTTTTAGTCTTTTTTTGGCTCACTTTTTACTTTTTAGTTCTTAGACACTTTTCTTATTTTAGTATTGGACTAGTTTTCAAATTATACATATAATCTTAGACTATTATATGAGTCAAAATAAAAGTATGTATATTTAATGTATTAGACAAGATAAAATACGGTATCTACAATATGAGTAGAAGATATAATAAAATGTACATGGTAATAAACTTTATTTTTATATATATGTTAGTTTCCTCCGATTTAATTTCCATTGAAATTGACGATGAAATTATTATCCACAAGCTATTAGCTGAGTTAGCAAAAGAAAATATATTTTGAAGAGTTGTCTGTTTCGCCGAGTGCAATATTAGAGTGGTATGTAAACATTAATGAAAATTGAGAAAATATTAGATATTTACTGAAAAACAGAGAAAGCCTATCATTACCACATGAATTTAATATTATTGTGTTTGTTTGTAAAAGATATTATGAATATTTTATTATTAAAAATATAATCTTTTATGCAATAATATCTCGGTTTATAAAAAAATTAATTTTGTACATCATATTATAATAAAATATGTTTAGCTTCAGTATTACGTAATTACTATAATATATAATATTTAACAAATAAAAGAACATGAATAGCTGTTAAGTGCATGAATATCAATCTTTTGTATCGTGTAAGTTAAATATTTTATGACTATAGAAGATATATTGCGACTCGAACTCACAACTTCAATTATAAATGTATAAAATAAGAAGTGGCAAATGAAAAATTTGACCGTCTTACGAAATTATGCATTAAACCTTAATGAAAGCGAGCCACTGGTGGATCTTTGAATAAGTTCTTCTGGAACCAAACCACCAAGATTGTTATGTCTCAAGTCTCTGCAAATGAATAATATGTAATTAACTAATTAAAAGTTAAATATTCACAAATTAGTAAAGGTCAAACTAATTAAGTTTTGTTTGAGAAGCAACTGGAATGACTTACATGACTGTAAGATTTGGCATTTGAGATAGAAACCCAGGTATAGATCCAGTCAAACTATTATTGGACAAGTCCCTAAAATTAAACAAAATTCAATTATAAGAACATTAATTGGTCGATCGATCTAGCTTTTTGTAATATAAACATCTTAAAATATTTGAACTTTTTGTAACTTACAAATATGCTATCCATTTGAGATCAGCTATTTGAGTTGCTATCTCTTCTGACAATCCACTTGAGGACAAATTTCTGTTTTATATATACACGTTCATTAGCTTTTGCAAGCACGTCTTACAAGATAAGAGAACTATGCGAAATTAAATAAACAACGCTATATTTATAATTTGTTAGACGTTATAATCTCATAACATGTTTATCTATATCTTATACTTCTTTTATTTGTTTGATTTTTGACTCTCGTGTAAACGACCAAATATACTGTCAATTTCATTATGTAAATGGTCGCATTCGAATGCATGTAATACTATTATTAAAAAGGTAGCCCCTATTTTTGGAAAAACAAAATGGTATATAGAGTTAAACTTACAAATACGTGACTCTAACGGGATCTTGACCATCATAGCTGCAATTAAGGCCATCCCACGACAGAGATGTTGGGACACATGGATCTCCTTGCCAGTTTTTCTTCACTCCGTACAATGACTTAATATTTACCAAAGCATCCACTGCAAAATATATGTACATCACAAGAAAAATAAAACAAAACTTTTATTTATTACATATTTTTCTTTTGCGAAGAGATCAAATAGAGTTTCATTCTTTCAAAAAACCATTAAGTTGAATGAAAATTTATTGGGTTTGAGCCGGTTATATGAAAGCACAAAGTCTCACCATGACCAATGACCATCTAGGCTAACATAGCCTTCGTCAACTTAGAGATTGATGAAAGTACAAATATTAGAACATGCAAGTATATTAGCCGTACGTCAATAGTTGAAGGGGGTAAAACACATATATACGGAAGTGAGGAAAAACTTACCATCTTGTTCATAAGTGATGGGAGAATTTGGGAGAACCAAATAAGTTTCAAGGGCATTGATAAGGGGGGGAAGAGTTGACCTTGTAGTTGGGTTAATATCAATGTAAATTGTATCACTACTCACAGGTTCAGTAGTAAAAATGGTAGTTGTTAATAAGTAATTAGGAGTCAAAAGATCAGAGATATCCTTATCATTAACAAAGACATAGAAATTCTCGAACTTGATCAGGTAAAAGCTTTTCAATTTCGTTAAAATGTAGAAATATATGAAACTTAGAATCTTGGTTGTCAGGTGACCATTGAAAATTTAAAGCTTGGCTTAAATTTTCACGAGTAATTGCACTTTGCATCACAATAGGTGGTAATTGGTATGCATATTGGAGTCCTGTGCCTGTGTCCGTGAGGGATGTTGTACTTATTGTTTTATATGCCACGCTAGTCCAAGGCATCCATATTCGATCCAAATCATCATCTTTGTACCTATCATAGAGAGAAGAGAGATGCCAATGATTTAATGTATTTATGTATAGAAAGAATCATGTGTTATCTTAACCCACTACTAAAGAGGAAATAATTTCGTAAAGATCTAGTGACTTTATACTAAATAAATTTTAATTATTTAAATGATGTATCAATGATTCATATGTTAGTTAACTTATAAATGATAAATCATTTAATGTATGATAAAATAGCAATGCCTTCACTAAGGATGGAGACTCCCTGTCTTTTTGAGCATTCTTTTCATAACAACTTTAGAGTAATTGGTCTAATCTAGACTATCAAGTCCGATCTTGATGGTGTAGATTGATCATATAAAAAATTTATCAAATATGAAAAATAAATAGAAAGATGGTATTTGGACACATTCAGGCTGTCCATTACAAAGTGGACGATCATGATGGTCCAAAATACTCTTCTCTATCGGCCATTCGCAAAGTAAAGGTGAGCTAACCTGACAGGCATATTAGTTGTGGAACCCATATCCCATCTTCTATTGAGAGCAATTGATTGAAAATCAGTTCTATAAGTACTGTTCTTCAAAACCCTAAGCTCCAAAACAGACAAAAAGGGTGTCCCAAAGCCAGTATTCACAAGGCATACATACACATTAGAAGTGTAAGGTACATGTATGACTTCCTTTACTACTGCACTTGATAAGTTCTCAAATCTCACTACACCCCACAAAGTAGATCCAATATAAAGATCAAATATTGGCAGTTTATTTTGACCATAATAGTTTCCATACATGAAACTTGCTCTTATCAAATACTTGTTCCCTTTTCCTTCGGCTGGTCCTAATTTGTAACAATTTTTTGTTCCTTCATTGAAAACTCTCACATTCCAAAATTGTTGTTGCACATCTTTGGTCTTGAGATCAGCTGACATTGTCTTGCTTACACCACTTTCCACGAAAGCTTTCATCTGACGTATAGGTTATTCCTATTGTCTCGTCTGTGTAGTTGAAATTGGCTGATGTTCCACAACCAATGCTAATGAATCCTAACATAAATGTAAGAGTACGTCAGTTTAAGTGGGTCAGGGACTCACTAGAAGATGTAAACTGAGTTGGGTAGGATGAATTAGATGTACATATAGTGTTCGGAGAGTTGCTAAACGTCTTATCCAATACGTGAATGAAATAATTTATATTACAAGTTACCTGATTGATATTGGGCATGAACCAGCGCTGCGAAATATAAACACATGAAAGAAATAATTCCGAACACATTGTTTCGATTTCTCCATTGTCCTCCAGCTTTCTTCAATGATCTCTGCTTGTGGTTGAAAGTTAGAGAAACAAAGAGGAAAACATTGCTGCAACCCACATCTATGTCTTTGGCTTTTGGCCAATTAATTTCTTTCTTTAAGTCAGACATAGATCTGTACACCTGGTGAAGTGGAGCTTTAATTCATAAAATACTAATTTAAACTTGTACCCCTAAATTTTGGGGTTTATATATTTCTAAATTTTAAAATGACTTAATTTAGTCCACCAACTTTATTCAAGGCACAAAATTAGTCATCCGTTAGTTCATTCCATCAATTACACAAAACTCTTGAGCTTCATTTCGCTCTACAAATTTCCCAAAATATTAGGGGTTTCAATTGGTCAAATGACCAACGGATCAATCTTTGCTTATAAGAAATTTGAAATGACTAAATTAACTCGTTTTAAAGTTTATATATGTAAATTATCAAGCCTAAAAAATTGAGGGGTGCAAGTTGGATTAATTAATTCTTGTGCATATATGTAAGGAGTATATCTTAATATATGAGATATAAGTCAACCCTAGAAGCAACTTTGAGTTGTGATAGGTAATACATAAATTAAATAATGTGTATATTTTTTTTCCTTTACTCTTGACATTCTTAACAACTAAATAACATTATCTTACAACTCTTGGATGTCTTAAAAAATTGCAACTTGGCTAAGTTCGAAGCACGACTTACGGCATTTTCCCTTCTCCTCCTTACTGAAACACAAAAATGAGCCAGCTCTAACAAACTTTTAAGCAGTTTCACTATATTCCATTTATATGATTTTATGAATTTTATTTTCCCCCATTGACTTTAATACATATGGATAGATAGGATTATTCTTGTATATTTCTAAATAGAGTATTGTTACTCGATCAAATTTAACTTACTATAAGAAATGCTCCAAGAAACACACAAAAAAATGCTCCAAGAAACGTTCCAAGAATGATGTAATTTTTATATACACTAGAACATTCTTTAGAATATTCTGAGTCTCTAATTGTTTTGTTAGTCGTTCCTATTAATGCGCATCCCCAGGTAAATTTAGTTTAAATGTCGTTCCTGCTTTATTGCTAAGTTGTTCCCAATTTCTTTTGAATTTCATCCTCTGCGAGACTGCTGTCAAAGGTTTTACAGGATTTTTTTTATAAATGGATAGTTATGGAGATGTTGAATGTACATGTGGATCCGATGCTTGATATAGATGATGTGCTGCCTATGCAAAATCAGGATTTTGACCTCTGATTGGTGGAGAAGCATGTATCCGAATGAAATTCCAACATAAATGCAATACTCTATGTTCTTCGTAGAAGCTGGAAGAAAGAAAAGATAATAAAAGAGAAGAGAAGAAGCTACACACTGTTCTATTGATTTTAGTGTTAAAGGTATTCGATAGATACAATCAATGATAAGCTGCTACTCTATATAAGAGCAAAGACAAAGAGCACGATTACAGGGTAATGACAAGAGCTAAGAGAGATTAAAAGAGGATTAGTTAGCAGGGAAAACAAAGAGCAATCATGAGGGAATATTTGTGTAACCGAATGATGAGGTGGCCATGCAAGGTGGCCATGCTAGCTCACACTATCCACACGTGAATGATGCTGACATGGAGAGTGATGTGGCTACTGAGTCAGCAAGAGAGAAAGTAGTCCTTAACTATCCCCTCTAGCTCATGGGGGTTCAATGACATGAAGCTTGGACTTGAGAAGCTTGGACTTGAGAAGCTTGAATTGCTGTCCAGAGAGAGGTTTAGTGAACATGTCAGCTACTTCTTCTTATGAGGAAATGTACCCGATGCCAAGAGGTTTAGCTGGCACCTTATCCCTCACAAATTGAAGATCTATTTCAATGTGCTTTGTTCTGGCATGAGAGATGGGGTTTGATGCTATGGAGGCAGCTCCCTCATTGTCACACCAAATAATAGGAGGCTTTGGAGAGAAAAGATGCATTTCTTTCATTAAGGAATGAATCCAAACCAGTTCTGCAACAGTGTGAGCTAAGGCCCTCTATTCACTTTTAGTGCTTGATCGTGCCTCTACAAGTTGTTTTTTGCAGGACCACGGCATGAGGCTTTTGCCAAGATAAATGACATAGCCATAGGTTGATCTTCTATCATCAGGGAAACTTGCCCACTCTACATCAGGAAAGGCTTCAAGTTGAAGCTCAGTGGCTGGCATGAGAGTTAGACCTTCTTTAAGGGTGCCCTTGAGATATCTCAGAAGCCTTTTGAATTCTTGTAAGTGCAAGGTGGTTGGACAGTGCAAAAACTGGCTCAATTTGTTCACTATATATGCTACGTCAGGTCTAGTGATAGTGACATAATGCAGAGCACCTATAAGATTTCTATACTGAGTAACTGTTGGGCATATTTCCCTCAAAACATGTGTAAATATATTTTATTTGATAATTAATATAAGCGCATTTTTCTTATAATTGTATTATCTGAATTAGTATTGAATAATTAATATAAATATATGAAAATTTCATATTCATTAATGAGACTATGATCTTGTATTAGTACGAGAGAATTAAGATCATAGACATTGAATAAAATAGTCCGTAACATATTAAAGTATGAAATCTTTAATGAATGGTTGCTAGTACGGTTCGCTAAGCATTTTGAATGCATGTAATCTAGATCTAGATCACTGATGTGGAGAAATCTTAGTGAAAGTAATTTATATAATTAGATTATATAAGAATGACCAATGTGTATTAATATTTTTATTAACTTATCATTTATCATAAAGATTTAATATACTACAATCAGATGATCATATGTAGATCAATCTAAATCCTTTCATGAACTCCTAAACATGTCAACTAGATTTTTTAATTCACGTTAATATTTGTTTGTAAAACATGCTAGTGACTTTTGTTCAGAGATCTAGTGACATGCATAGCTGAGAACATGATTTTACAAGATTTAGAATCCAAGCTTTCCTAACGATCGTATACTGATTCCCGTAAGTGTTAATTCTGAAACTGAATTATTATTGAGCTCAAATTTATAATACGATTATAATTTGACCGTTCACTAGTAAATTAACGGTACTTAAGGATCAAGAGGTAATTAGAAGAGTAAAATGATAATTTTGACAAACTCTAATTTACGAATCAATAATTGGAGGACATAACTACATGAAGTGATTATATCAATGGACTACACGAGATTACTCTATAAATATATTTTATAATTACTAAGAGTGCAATTCTATATTTATAGTGGAGTAATAATGAAATTGATAAAAGAAATTATTTAATTAAAGAGTTTAATTAATAATCTGATTTATTGAAGCTTAGAATTATGGGTCCATACTCCCTAAGCCACCTATGTACTATACAGTCTAGGGTGTGAATGTTTCAAGGCATAAGAAAATGACTAGCTTGCAAAAAGAATTACAGAATATAAGTATGAGATAATTATGTGTTATTAATTAGTTGAGAATTAATTATTATAGTTTTTAGAAATTACAATAAATTAACTAAAATATATCGATTAGTTATGTACTAATCGATGATGAGACAATATATTTAATTTATTTATTTAAATAATATTAAATTATTATAAGATAATAATTTAATTTTGAATTTACTAATCTGTTAATTTTGAATTAACAGATAAATTAGTTGATATGTGTTATCAAATACGTTAATTTTGAATTAACTGATATTTAGATGTTTATCTGATTAAATAATAAATTTGAAAAAAAATTGCCATGTGGTATATCGGACTGTCACATGCCAATCAATAATTTTGAATCAGGAATTGACGTGGCGCACTACAGTGCCACACGACACTGCGATGTAGCATAGACTGTAGTGAGTCCCACTACATGGGCAATTTTGTAAATAATTTATTATTTTATCTAAACCTAAAACTTAATGAGCTTTGACTTAGAATATCTATAGATAATATTCTATTGGCCTCACAATTTTTGATACCTAACTGATTAGTTGTTAATTAAAACTTTGTGAATTCTTTAGTTCTCTCTCAGAGTTCTGTCTCAAAAATATTTCTCCAAATCTCTAAATCTCATGTATTGAGTACATATAGAGATAGGAAATTATTCTTGATTCATTCTATGTGTCCACACACACCATAGTGTGTTTGAGGATTGATTTCGAAGATCTTGATATGGATTGCAAAGTCTGTTCATTGTGGAATCGGACGTTCGATCGCTATTAGAAGATAGCGAGGACGCATGATAGACTTCAAGTGGTAAAATCCTTTTCTTTGAATGTCTATTAATTTAATGTATAAATATATAATGCATCCCGTATAGAAAAATGTTTTTCACAAATTTTTTTGGGATCTATGGCTTCGCGATTAGTTTCTTAATCAATACAATTTTTGAAACCCTCCCTTCCGTTGTGCGCCCACCGTGGTTCCAACAATTGGTATCAGAACGGTCTTTATATATGTATACATTAAATGCTATGTGAGTTTTCTTACATTATTCAATATATGTTGATATGTATGAATAGGGGCGTTCAAGAACCGTCCAGACCATTTAATTTGAACCTGTCCGGTCCTGAATTTCTATTAATTCTGGACCAAACTGACCGGTATATATATATATATATATATATATATATTTCTTTTTTAGGTAATTAGGTTAAAGTTAAACAAACGATCCTCTCCCTCCCTCAACCCTCAGTCGCCTCTCCCTCAGTCACCTCTCCTTGTGTTTCAATCCATAGAAACTCCGAGTCCGCTCTAAACCTCAGACTATCACTCGAGTCCAAGACGGAAAACCTTATGATTCCAGCATCGCCTGTCAAGGAAAATAAGCAGCTAATCAATGGGAACCTTCCTACTCGTTGAAGTCCTGTTAAATCTCAGATTCCCCCTTTCCTTGCTTAACCACTTACGTTGACTATGGTAACGATTGTCGTCTTGCTTCTTCATATGAAACAGACTGATTTTCTTATTGATTGAGAGTTTGAGTGCGAGTTTTCATTCTTTAATTTATGATTTTGTATAATCTTGCGTGTTTGACTGAGACTTTGATTCTTACGGATGATAAAGATTCACATGAAATTGATTTCTGGGTTTTTAATTGATTTCTTTGTATATTTTTAGTACTTTTCTGAGGAAAGCTTTAATTTTTAGTACTTCCCTTTTTCAATTATGAACTTATAATATTTGTTTTCAATTGACCGATTTGGAGAATGTGGTACTTATTGTTAAATAATATATTTATTGTGAAATAAGTACTTAAACCGTTAAGTCCACCCGAACCAACGTTGAATTTCGGTCTAGTCGGTCTGGATTTTTTTTAATTTTATGGTCGGTTCGGTCCTCCCATATGGAGGATCGTGATTTTTGGTCTGAACTTTTTTTCCTCCAAAAATCTGACTAGACCGACCGTTGAACACCCCTATGTATGAATGAATGGATGATTATGTTTTTTTTAATGTATGGTTAATGATGAATCGTTAATTGTATGATGACATTTGGGTTTAGAATTTATCCTTTTTTCCTTTAGATCTTGTATAAGCCGTTTGGGGCATAGAAAATTTTGTACTTTTATTTTAAATATTATGTTGTAAAATTTCTGTATGCGAGAAGACGAAGAGCACACGAAACGGATGTGGAGGAGAAGCGGAGGAGGAGTTTCGTGATGAAACTCCACCGGTGGCAGCGCCGGTAGTGGCTGGGCAGCTGGCGACGACGGTGGGACTATCCTGCTACCACTGCCGGCAGCAATCCTTGTGATTGCCAGGGTACGGGGTGTAAATTCCCTGATACCGTGTTGCCTTATCCCTGTGATGCTTCATGAAAACCGTAATCCTATCTTTATCTTTTATTTTTAAAAATAATGTAATTTTAAAAGGTTAGTTATTGATTTTAATTTTTTGAAAATTAAAATTAATTAAATGATTGGGTTTGAGCCAAGTTTGATAAGTCATTAAATTATTTTTTGATTAGTCAAAATCAATTAATATAAAAAAGATAATTAATGACATTATTTAATTAGAAAATAGGTTTTCTTAATTAAAAGGGTTTTGATCGAAGCTTGAAGATTATGGAGAATGGCCTCTAATGGTGAAGGAGCATTTTTTTAAGAAATATGTATTCTTGAAGCCACTTTGTAATTTTTTTTCTATTTTTTCAAAGATTATAAATTTAGAAATACCCAATAGTCACTCGATTCATCATTTATTTATTTATTTATTGTATTTATTTAAATAAATGGTTATTGATCTGAATAATAACATGACATTAGTCGATCACATGTCATACATGAAACTCCACACAGTTTTATTTAATCATGTATCTGATTATAGAAACATGATTTATTAGAATTGTCCTATTGTGTTTATATGGATTACTTTATGAAACTGCTAAGTTTTAATTAGTTAAACTTGGTAATCACCCACTCTAAAAGTATGCGTTTAATTAAGCCTTTAGAATAACTGACTTTAATTAAAAGTATTTTATTAAAGTTAGATGAATGTAATTGACTAATTATTCTAAGTTCATCTAAATTAGACTTTGGCTTTAGAAGGTTAAATGAACTTAGGGCAACTAGATTGGATTGATAATTAATTTTACATTCATATGGCTATTGTAACTAGTCATTAATTTGAAATTAATTGATTAGTTAATTAAAAATACATTATTGTAAAATAGTGAGTGAGAGAAGGTTGACATGTCAATGTGACTCGTGGTCTCAATTATTAGTACAACAACGTGAGATTTGGTGAGGGCCTCAAGACGACTTTGTTTTCATCCCCTTAAGGAAGGTTTTGAACTGTATCAATATCAAGGTTGACTTCTTATGAAGATAGGACTAAATGATATATTTTAGACTTGAGTGACCCTAAGGCAATATTTTCTAAATTAAGTCATGGATTCTGAAAATAATGGGTTACACTCACAAAGTCACTATTAAGTTTTGAGTGGACAATTTTATGAATTGACCAAATAAACGGAAACTTATTATTAAAAAAAGAAAAGATGAGATATTTTAAATTTAAATTAATAAGGATAGACATGTCTCATAGATAATTTAAAATTAATATGACCGACCCTAATGGAGCACATTAATTATTGGGTTTTTTTTATCGTGGATTAGTAGTTGTTAAGTTTATGTGTTTGATATGTTGCATTCATGCATTACATTTACTTTATGATTTTTTTATATTTATTTCAATTATATTGAATGATGTATGTTTTATTTTTTTTAGTTATTATAATGTCTACCATGGGCAACCGTATTACTGCTTTACTTGTACTCGAAAAACTCAATGGTGATAACATTATAAGATGGAAATCGAATTTGAATTTGATGCTAATATGTGAGAATCACAAGTTTGTCCTTACTGAGAAATGTCCTGTAGAGCTCATTGTCGATGCCCCAAAAAATGTTTGGGACAAATATGATGCTTGGATTATAAATTCAGGGGCTACCATTGATGTGCGAAGTCAAGTTAGAATTATACTCGAATAACTCACACCTGCTTTTTCTGCGTTCCCTACCAACTATGTTATGAATAAGTTTTAATTCAACAAAACTCCATTGTTGAATGAACTGTTGACTTTTGGGTCACTTAACAAGAGTATGATCAAAGAGGGCGAGGTAAATATTGCTGAACAAAAGCCTTCTTCCACTATTGTTAATAGTAATAAAAGGAAGAAGAATAATGGAAAGAACAATGGTAAGGATAACGAAGGAAGGAAAGCCAAGAGGTCACCTAAGGCCAAGAAGAACAAGAAAGACAACCACTCCAAGAAGAAAGAACCAAGGGAAAATGTTTCCATTGTGGAGTTGAAGGTCACTGGAAGAGAAATTATAACAAGTATCTCTCCGAGCTAAAAAAAAGTAAATTTGATTTACTTGTACTTGAAACTTATTTAGTGCAATATGTTTTTTCATCCTGGATTATAGAATCAGGAGCCACTAACCATGTATATTCTTCTTTGCAGATGCTTGATTCATTAAGGGAGCATGCTGGTGATAATAAGAGTTGGCAGTGGTGCGCTCAGTTCAGAAAAAAAACATTAGGAATAGTCTGTTTATGTTTTAGAAAGAAATTTCTTGTTTTGAACAATGTTTATTTTATTATGAGATGTTCTAAAAATTTCATTTCGTTATCTTTGTTGCATGAACAAAATTTTGATAATTCTGTCACTAATAATATGTTTGTTATTTCAAAGAATGGTTTCAATATTTGTCATGCAAAAGTTTCAAATAGACTGTATATGCTTAAACCAAATGAACGAACATTAAATAATTCAGAATTATTTAAAGTAGCAAATCCAAAAAATAACAAACGACAAAAAGGTTTCTCAAGAAGATGATACATATCTTTGGCATCTTAGCTTGTGACATATTAATCTTGACAGAGTAAAACTAGTAACAAAGCATGGTACTTTGAGAGAATTAAAAGTTGGAACTCTTCCGGTTTGTGAATCATGTCTAGGGGACAAAATTACCAAGAGACATTTCTCTACAAAGGACATAGTGACGTCTACGAACCGATCAATGTATAAGATAGAGGTGGGTATGGGTATTTTGTCACTTTTATTGATGATTACTCAAGATACAATTATACTTACTTAACGCATGGAAAGTTTGAAACTTTTGGAAAGTTTAAAGACTTCAAAGATAAAGATGAAAAACAATTAGGTAAATTTTTGAAACACTTCGATCAGATCGAGGTGGTGAATACTTGGATTTAAAATTCAAGGATTACTTGCTGAAGTATGACATTCTATACCAACTTACAGCATCTGGAACGCCACAGCAAATGGTGTTTTAGAAAGGAGAAACAAAACCTTATCGGATATGGTTAGGTCGATGTTAAGCTACTCCTCACTACCACTCACATTTTGGGGATATGCACTTCAAATGACAACTTACATTTTCAATGTGGTTCTTTCTAAATCTGTAAGCAAGACATCTTTAGAGTTATAGAATGGCTCCAAGCCTAGTTTATGTCATTTATGTAAATGGGGGTGTCCGGTCCACGTTTTTAGATCTAAGACTGAAAAGTTAGACTCAAGATCTGAAGTGTGTATATTTGTTTGTTATGCTCTAAAAACAAGATGTAATTAATTTTATAGTCTCAAGGATCAAAATGTGTTTGTATCAATAAATGCTACTTTCTTCAAACACGACTATATGATAAATTACAAACCTCAGAGCAAAGTAGTTCTCAAAGAACTCATATCTAATGAGATCAGACTATCTTCATCATTAAGTCATAAATGACAAAACATAGAAATCACTATTCCTATTCAGGAAATCCCGGCGCAATGTCGTAGTGGGAGGGTTGTAAGATAACCTATTTGCTATAAACTTTAGGCACATGTCCTAATGTCAGAGACTGAAAAAAATGATCCATTAACCTTTAAGGAGGCAATGGAAGATCCTGAAAAGAAGAAATGACAAGATTCCATGAACTAAGAAATGGAATCGATGCATTCCAATTCTGTCTGGGAACTTATATATCCACCTAAAGAAGTTAGGCCTATCATATGTAAATAGATCTTTAAGAAGAAAAGAGTTGCAGATGGAAAAATAGAAACTTTCAAGGCACGACTCGTAGCCAAAGGATATACTCAAAAGGAAGGAGTCGATTACGAAGAGACATTCTTTCCCGTTGCCAAGCTAAAATCTATTAACATTCTTTTATCCAGAGCCACTAATTTAGACTATGAAATATGGTAAATGGATGTCAAGACAGCCTTTCTGAATGGCTCTCTTGAAGAAAGCGTCTATATGATTTAACTATATGGGTTCGTGAAAAAATGTAAAATCAGAAAGTATGCAAGCTGCTTAAATCCATTTATGGATTGAAGCAAGCATCGATATCTTGAATCCTATCTTTGATAAAACTATTAAATCATACGTTCTCGAACAAAATATTTACGAAGCTTGTTTTTATAAATACATTAAAGATAAGAAAATGGTTTTCTTAATTCTTTACGTATACGATATTCTACTCATTGGAAATGATATCAAAACTTTGTCGAAAGTAAAGAAGTGGCCAGCTGAGAATTTCCAAATGAAAGATTTTGGAGAAGCGAGCTATGTTCTAGGCATCCAAATCCTAACGGATATGAAGAAAAACCTCTTGGCACTTTCTCAGACGTCTTATATTGATAAGGTGCTAGAAAGATTCTCTGAAAATTTTCAAAAAAGGTCAATTATCGACAAACATGAAAGTGTTCTTTCCAAGGAGCAATGTCCTAAGACACCACATGAGGAAGGGGATATGAGAAATGTTCCTTATGATTCAACAGTCGGGAGTCTCATGCATGTCATATTGTGTACGAGATTGGACATCTGTTATGTAATAAAAATTGTTAATCGTTATCAATCAAATCCTAGTTTTGAACATTGGATTGCAATAAAGCGCGTTCTTAAGTATATTTGAAGATTAATAAATTATCTGCTTGTTTATTCAGGGGGAGACCTAAACCCCACTAGATATACTGATTATAATTTTCAATCCGATAAGGACAGTTGAAAGTCGACATCTAGATCAGAATTCACCCTAGATGGAGGAGCCGAAGTCTGGAGAAGTATTAAATAATCCAGTATTACAGATTCTACCATAGAAGTTGAATATATAGCGGCTTGTGAAGTTGTGAAAGAAGTGGTTTGGCTCAGAAAGTTCTATACTGATCTTGAAGTAATTTCAGATATAGATAAGCCACTAATCCTCTACTGTGATAACAATGGGGCGGTAACTAATTCAAAGGAACCAAGGAGTCACAAGAGGGGTAAGTACATTGAGAGGAAATACCATCTTTAAGAGAGATCGTACACCGAGGAGATGTGACTGTTATGAAGATAACGTCAGATCAGAACTTGGTTGATCCTTTTATCAAGACAATTCCAGCGAAATCGTTTGTGGGTCATGTGTGAAACATGGGGTTGAGATAGATGCCACATTTACTTTATGATAAGTGAAAGATTGTTGGACATAGTGCCCTCAAAGAATGTTTACAGACATTTTATTTGAAAATTAATAAAAGTGCATTTTCTTATAATTGTATTTTTTGAATTATTATTGAATAATTAATATAAATATATGAAAATTTCATATTCATTAATGAAACTATGATCTTGTATCTGTATGAGAGAATTAAGATCATAGATAATGAATAAAATAGTCCGTAACATATTAAAGTATGAAATCTTTAATGAATGTTGTTAGTACAGTTCGCTAAACATTTTGAATGCATATGATATAGATCTGAATCACTGATGTGGATAGATATCTTAGTCAATGTAGTTTATATAATTAGATTATATATGACATGATTAATGCGAATTAATATCTTTATGAATTTACCGTTTATCATAAAATTTTAATACACATCAATCAGATGATCATATGTAGATTAGTCTAAATCTTAAGAAGTCATGAACTCCTATACATCTCTACCAGATCTTTTGATTCACTCGTTAAGATTTGTTTATAAAACAGGTTAGTGACTTTTGTTTTAGAGATTCAGTGACATGCATGGCTGAAAACATGATCTCACAAGATTTGAAATCCAAGCTTTCCTAACAGACCATATATTGACTCACTTAAGTGTTAATTCAGGAACTGAATGAGTATTGAACTCAAATTTATAATACGATTATAAATTGACCGTTCACTAGTGAATTAATGGTACTGAAAGATCAAGAGGTAATTAGAATGACAAAAATGTAATTTTGACCAACTCTAATTTACGAACCAATAATTGGAGGATAGAACTACATGAAGTGATTATATCAATAGACTACACGAGATTACTCTATATAGATATATATTCTGTAATTACTAAGAGTGCATTTTCATATTTATAGTGGAGTAATAATAGAATTAATAAATGAGATTATTTAATTAAAGAGTTTAATTAATAATATGATTTATTGAAGTTTAGAATTATGGGTCTATGGTCCCCAAGCCACATCTGTACTACACAGTCTAGGATATGAATGTTTCAAGGTATAAGAAAATGATTAGATTGCAAAATGCATTTAGTTTTCAGGGCAAGTATATAATATATATTATTAATTAATTGAGATGACACAATTTATTTGATTTATGAAATTAAATATTATTAACTTATTATAAGATAATAATTTGATTTTGAATTTACTAATCTGTTAATTTTGAATTAACAGATAAGTTAGTTGATAGGTGTTATAAGTTAAGTTAATTTTGAAATAACTGATATTGAGATATTTATTTGATTAAATAATAAATTTAAAAAAATTTCCACGTGACATATCGCACTGCCACGTGTTAATCACTGATTTTAAATCAGGGATTGGTGTGGCGCACTACAGTGCCTCATGGGACTGTAGTGTAGCGCAGACGGGTCCCACTACAATGACACATTTATAAATAATTTATTAATCTATCTAAACCTAAAACCTAATGAGCCTTGACCTAGAATATAGATAGATAATATTCTATTGGCCTCATAATTTTTGATATCTGACTGATTATTTATTAATCAAAGCTCTGCGAATTCTCTAGTTCTCTCTTAAAGTTCTGTCTCAAAAGTCATTTTCCAAATCTCTAGATCTTGTGCATTGAGTACATCAAGAGATAGAAAATTGTTCTTAATTCATTCTACATGCCCCCCCCACACTTCCTAGTGTATATGACGATTGGTTTGAAAGATCTTGATATGGATCTCAAAGTTTGTTCATCAAGGAATCGAACATTTGTTGTTGTTACTAGGAGATAGCGAGGACACTTGATAGACTTCAAGAGATTAAATCCTTTTCTTTGAATGGCTATTAATTTAATGTATAGATATATAATGGATCCGTATAGAAAAACTATTTTTCACAAAAAACTTTTGGGATCTATGGCGTCGCTATTTGTTTTTTAATCAATACAACTTTGAAAACCTCTCCCCATTCCGCTGCGCGTGTGCTGCAATTCCAACAGTAACATCTGGAAGAAGTTCACCCAGGTCTTTGCAGAGTTTGGTGGAAGAAGTAGCAGGTTGAGAACAGATCTTTGCCTCTACCATATTAAACTTATGCAGCAGGTCAGTGATGTATCTAGCTTGAGACAGATGTCGACCATATTCATTTCTGAAGATAGATATGCAAAAGGAAATGGTGCCGTTAACCAAGGTCTTTGAGAGCAAAGTTTTTTTTTCAATTAAGTGATTATCTAAGATAGGTACAGAGGATCACTCCCAGTGAGGGGGGTAGCATCAATATAAACCAGAATGAAGATTGTTTTGTGAGGTTGATGAAGCATAAATAAGGAATGGTCTGATTTTGAGACCTGAAATCCTTTGTGAAGTAAGGTGAGTTTGAGTTTGTCATATTAGGTCCTAGGAGCCTATTCGAGGCCATGAAATTCTATGTTGAGCCTTTAAACATGAGAGGGGTGAGTTTGATTTATGAACCCTTCAGGTTGAGCCATGTAAACTATTTTAGTGAAGGAGTCATGCAAGAGAGCATTATTGATATCAAGTTGTCTCACCTCCCACTTTTGAGTAAGAGTCAAGATGAGAACTAGCATGACTGTCACAGGTTTCATCACTAGACTGAAAGTTTCTGAGTAGTCTAGGCTAGGTGTTTGGTGGAAACCCTTGCCAACCAGTCTTGCTTTGATCCTTTGAACAAAGCCATCAAGAGTTGGTTTTAATCTGAATACCCACTTATTACCAATAACATTCATTTGAGGTTGATATGTAACTAAGGTCCAAGTTTGGTTATGCATAAGAGCATGATACTTAGTGTACAATGCTTGTTTCTAGGTTGGATGTTAGAGACCAGCTTTGACAGATTTGGGTTCAAAGTGGTTAGTTGGTGAATTGGTGACAAGATAGGATTTTGGTTTGTAGATCCTTGATTTTGACCTTGTGAGCATAGGGTTGATCTTTATTGTGGGAGGTTGAGAAGTGGAAGCTGGTGGGTTGAGTGGCTCAGTAAGAGTGAGCGTTTCACCTATAATACTGTGAGGTGAAGAAACAGGAGCAAAAGGTGAGAGGTTATAAGAGTTTAAAGCCTTAGAAGATATGATGTCATGAGATGCAGGAACCTAAGGATACTAAGCAACAAAAGCACTTGATAAGGGAAAAGGGGAAGGAATTGGACATGTCGGAGAGACAAAAGCAGGTAGGGATTGTGAAGATGTACCTGTCATGAAACCATGTTTAAAAGGGAATGGAAACTCATCAAACACAACATTTATGGCAGTGATATTTTTTCAGTGGGATGCAAACATAAGTAGCCTTTGTGTAGAGAAGAGTAACCTAGAAATACACACAAGTGAGTCTTAAACTCAAAGTTTGTGCCTATTATAGGGTCTAAGGTGAGGGTACTAGGAACACTCAAAGGCCTTAAGGAAGAGATAATCTGGTGACTATTTAAAAAGCTTATGAAAAAGAGAAAGATTGTGCAGGGTTGGTGTGGGCATTCTATTAATGAGAAAGGTTGCTATTTGAAAAGCATGCCACTGGTACCTTAAAGGCATTGAGGCTTGAGAAAACAAGGTAAGACCAGGCTCAACAATATGCTTATGCTTCCTTTTTGCTACTCCATTCTGGTGGTGAGTATAGGGACATGGATGTCTGAAGTTTATGCCATTCTCAGCTAAGAAGTTGGTGAATGATCTATACTCTCCCCCCTAATCAGACTACAATCTTTATAAAGTGAATAAAGGTGGTAAAGCCTTCAGATTTTACCCTTAGGGGATAGATCCAAGAGAACCTAGAATAATCATCAACAAAATCGATATATTATCTGTATCAATAAATTATGACCAAAAGAACTTTTGTATTAACTTCCAAGGTTAGTTACAGACTCAGTAGGATAAGTAGACTTAGGAAAATACTGAGAAGTACAACCATGGACCTTCTTGGAATAAAAGAATAATCTAATGAAGACCTTAGATAGTGGACTAGGACTAGTACTTGGAAAGCTAACATATCTAGAAGACTGACTGAAACTGGTATCATTGTGCAATAGAAGTTGAGAGGTGAGTGCTGTAGCTTTGGTGCCCTTAGGTTCAAACAGCTCATAAAGCCCATCACTAAGTCTCCCTCTGCGTAGGATAATCCCTGTTGCGTTTTCTCTCACAAAACAGTAAAAGGAGTAAAATTCAACAAATATAGGGTTATCTTGGCAAAGTTTCGTAGCAATGATTAAGCTTTTGGCAATACCAGACACTCTAAGAATAGATTTTAGGTTTAAAGGGCATAAACAAGTGTTTAAGCTACCAGTACTAGTGTGAATTATGCTAAGTTTCTCACCATTACCCTCTGTGAGTGTATCATTACCTTGATATTCATTGTTGATGTTGAGCTTGTTCAGATCAGTAGTGACATGGTGAGTAGGACCACTGTCAGCAAACTAGGTCCATAAGATCTAGCTTCTGATCTTGCCCTATGAGAAGGAGGTGCTTGATACATTGTCTGATAAGGTACATGACCAAAATTCTGAGCATAAAATCTAGGAAAACCTTGTCAATGCACAAGATTTGCTTGAGGAGTGACTTGGTTACCTCTGTCAAACATATACCAACATCTTCTTGATATCAATATCAATCTTGCGTCTTAGGAAATTAATCCTTACATAGATGAGTTCCATGTCTGAAAGGTAGCTGAACTTTCTTGGAATTGTATCGAACCTCTTTAGAATCTTGCTATAATGTAGATTGTGATAAACATATTCTTTTTTTACCCATCACAAATTACCTTTATTTGAAGAATATATACTGCTTCTTCCAGGTCCTTGGAACTTATTCAAAAGCCACAAATTTATGTTTGACATTAATCCAACATCATTTTCAATGAGTAGAATGTCGTGTATGTAAAGAACCAAGAAAAACTTTGTTTCCTTCCTTTCTCTTGTCACATACACTTCATCAGAATTTTAATAAAAAATTAAAGAAGTGATTTCTTGATTAAACTTGATGTTTCATGACCTTGATGCTTGCTTAAATCCATAAAAAGTCGTATTTAACTTGCAAACCATATTCCCTAGCCATTTATGATTTCCATTCAGAACTGTAGTTTTGGCATTCATTTGCCAAAACTAAAAATCGAGATGAGACGCAATGGATAACAATATCCTTATAGACTAAAGTATGGCCACTAGTGAAAAGGCCCTCATTGGTTTCCTATTTTTTAGTATACCCTATCGCAACAAGTCTAGCTTTGAAGGTTTCTGCCTTCCCCTCTTTGCCTTGCTTCCACTTGTAAACCCAATTGCACCAAATGGGTTTTACTCCTTAAGGTGCTTGTACAAGCTCCCATACTCCATTGGAGTACATTGAAGCTATTTTGTATTCCATCTCCTTTTGCCAATTTGCATCAACATCTTTCACAGCCTCTATATAGTTCCAGGGATCTAAGTTATGTTCCTCGAAGACATAATGTAAAGTCTTTCCCAAGATCATGTATCTCTCAGGTGGATGTGACTTTCTCCCACTACGCCGTGGCTGTATAACTAGGAAGTACTTCATTTTAGTTCTCTCTATTAATTACTTTCTTCGTAACCTCTCTAGACTTTTCTGATCGATCTTACACGCTAGTGCCAAATTGGCTAACTCTTTTTGAATACCGCAACTCCTAGACCTAAAGTTTTAATATATTATCATCATTTGTGCTAATAAATAGTTTCTACTCCTTAGTACTATAAAACAAGAATCCTCTTATTCTTTTTGCATACCCCATGAACCACATACTTTTGATCTAGGTTCCAACTTTACAGTATTCTCTGTTAGCATGTGTGTTGGACATCCCTAAATATGTAGATGACAAACTAGGTTTACATCTATATCATAACTCTAGTGGAGTCCCGAGTACCACTTTAGAAGGCACTAGATTAAGAATGTATGCAGATTTTTTCAAAGAATATTTCTAAAAGGAAAAAGGAAGAGTAGAGTAACTTAGCATAGATCTCACCATGTTCAAGAGAGTTTTGTTGCTTGTCTTAGCTACACCATATTTTTGGACAGTCCCCGATGTAGTGAGTTTGGATGAAATCCCATTTTCTACTAAGTAATCCATGAATGTCACAAAGAGATACCTCATCAATCTTATTGAAGACATTTAATCTTTCTATATAATCCATTCTCGACTTTTACTCTAAATTCTTTGAATTTTGCAAAAGTTTTAGATTTTTTATGCCTGAAATAGATATACCTGTATCTAGAGTAATCATTTGTGAAAGTGGAAATACTCATAGTGTCCTCTACCTTAGACATTCATTGGTCAACATAAGTCAGTATGCACTAACTCTAATGGCTATGAAGCTTTATGTCCTTCTACCTTAAAGGGCTTCTTGGTCATCTTACATTCTATATAGGATTTGCATGCTGGTAAAGGCTTTATGCTCAAAAAGCTAAGACGCCTATCTTTTACTAGTCTTTGGATCCTACTTAGATTAGTGTGACCCATACTTAAGTGTCACATATATGTTTCGTTAGCTTGAGAAACCTTTCTTCTTTTAGGTGTACTATATTATCTACTTTAGTATCATACAACATCAATATTTTAAGAGTAATAAAACCATCAACTATTGTACTAAAATAAATAAAACTCTTATTTCTTTTAATAGATAAAATATTTGAAAAATTAAAGTCAAAACCTTCTGTACTAAGGCAGAAAATAGAAATTAAGATTCTTCGTATGTTTGGTACATAAAGATATTCTAACTAAGTAATTCTACTAAAAGCGTTAAAGTAAAGAGTAAATATGCCAATCAGGCAACTGGAACATGTACATCCGTCCAATGAACAACTTGTAGTTCCCCCTCACCCAGTCTCTTGGTTTCCTAAAACCCTGTAAATAATTAGGTATGTGATTAGTGGTTACAGAATCTACACACCTGGATCTGATAGATTCACCAAATAAACACAATTCTATGATATAAATAAATAACATACCTTTTTTCTTCTTTCTTAGAAAAGCTCACAGTTGTTTTCCCATGAACAGTATTACCGTAATGGATACACGTGCACTTAACTTTACTTTTTCCTTTTTTTTGAATGCTTCTTGATTATAAACCTTCTTCTTCTTCATCTTCTTGGGATTATTCTTAGGCCCAAGAAGTAGAAGCTTGCATCATACGCAAGGTTTGACCTTCAATATATTATCTACAATCTAGAGTTGTCTTATTAACTCGTTCACCGTTTGTAAGAATTAGAAAATCCTTCTTGTTACTTCTCTCTCTCTAACCCTATATTTCTTTTCTAATGTTTGTTATCTTTCAATTTCCTCTCACACAGCTCCCCCTTACGAGCCCCCTCAGTCTCCTTCTTCTTCATCTCTGTTTTCTTTTCGCACGCTTAGCCTTCATTGTCGACAGACAAGGTTCTTCAAGTAAGGTATCTCTCTTTATTTCTACCTTTGATTTTATATTTCTCTATGTCTTCTCTCCCCCCTCTCTCTCTCTCCGCCTCACCACCACACTCATTCACCGACGGGTTAGCGCCACCGAGACCCCCATTCCCCTCCTCTTCTTTCTTTATTCCTCTCTTCATTCAGACTGTAACAAGGTATTATGACCTAGTTGGTTGCTGACCCGACATAACAAAAACACCCGTTTGAACTTGTCCAACTAAAATAGACTGAATCAAACCTTTTGGCCACCTAAATCAAAACAAACCAGTCCCGTCCAACCAAATAAAATCAAACCGGTCTAGTCCAACCAAATTGAACCGAACCATTCTAATCCAACCAAATTGAACCAAATCGGTCTAGTCACACTGAAGCAAACTGAAGCGGTTTAGCTAAATAGAAGCACACAAAACTGAAATAAACCATTTTCACCATATTGATACATGTTATATTTTCACCCTTTCTGATCGTTTTCACTCTCACCTATACATGTGATCACGTATTTTATTTATTTTTTATATCATGATGTCATGATCAAGTTAATTATAATTTGTTTTATGGATTGTGATTGTTTAAGCTATATGTATTAGTTATAATATATGTGTCCTTAATATCTTGCATGTTAGTCATGAATATGAGTTATTTCGTGTCATGGATTAGTTAATCCAGTAAAGTGATCATTAACAGGGAGTAGACTTAGACATATCTTTTAGTTACCAAGGAACCAGTTTATTCATGTCATGTTTTCATCTATACAGTTGGGGTCACCATGCTCATGTCAGATTGTTTGAGGTTCACATAACCTTAAGTGAGACCAAATTTTAGACACCTATTCTGTCATGTTCACTTATAAGTTACAAGTTATGTTCATGTTCATATCAAGTGTGAAGCAGTTCTGGTTAGATTGTTAATTGGGGGATATGCCTAGTCTACTTATGATCAATCAAGTTATAAGGAAAAGTTCAAGATACATGTTAACCATAAATTATGATCAGTTAAGACGCATTCTTTTTTTATTAAGTCATCAAGTAAATTTGTTAAATTATAATTGCATGTTTATTAGTTGTATTCATGACATGTGATATTTATCAGTACGTAAGTTTACTTACCGTGTAGTAGCAAAATCTAGGAATTTTATTTTTATGAATAATTATAAGACCTTCGAAAGAATTTTTGTTAAGCTATAGTTGTTTCAAAAGTTTATGATTTATCATGTTTTCTATGATCATTGTTATATGTTTATGATTAATGAATTGATCTTATTGGCTTTATTACAAAATTTAATGCGACAATAATTGAGATTTAATAACAAGCTTTTATGGCAATTTAGTGTTTCCACTATTCAATGTTTTTTCTATTAGGGAAAAAGTAGGGTTTTTAATTTGGATATTATTCTTAAATTAGGGTTTCAATCGAATTGAAGATTTTAAATTATGAAATTACATGCATGTTTAACCTTCGAGAATCATGGCGTTGTAGTTTGGTATAAGAGCCAAGGTTATATGTTATGTAGACTTTCCTTAATGAAAGGTATGGCAAGTCACTCACTCTGTTCCTCCCTCACCTTATAAGTCAGGTACGCACGTGTTAAATTTACAATTATGTTTTCAGTATTGATATGGTTTTGTTTCATTATGGTGCGTTGCTATGTTCATGTTATATGTATGCGTTAATGACTCAAACATGATGGTAACTCATTTGTGTTCTTGGTCCAGTGCGATGGATCCTATAAATAACAACAATAACCACTTGTCCGTCGACCAAACTGTTAACCTGCCGGCTGCCGTCCTTGAAATGTTTCAATAAATCTTTGAGCTATTGAGACAGATGGTGACAACTCGCTTGCACAACCACAAAAAATAAATCCAGTTGATGTACAACTGATACAGACATTCAAGAGGCTAAACCCACCTGAGTTTGATGGACATCCACCCGATCGTCTTATAGCTGATGGTTAAATCGCTAGTCTACAGTAAATCTTGTAGTATATAATGTGCTCGGACACTCAAGAGGTAGGATGTGCAACTTTCAATCTAACACGAGAGGCTCAAAATAGTGGGAGCTTACACAGAGATTATCCCGTGACATTGATTATCACTCGGTGACATAGTTACGTTCAAGGAGCTACTCTTTAAAAAATACTTTTCAGTCATAGTCTGAGTAGCCGGTGAGGCTAAGTTTCTTAGGATGGTTCAGAGAAAAATGACGGTTGTAAAATATAAGAGAAAATTCTAAGGAAATGTCTCGATACACCACCCATTATGTTGATAATGAGCTTAGAAAGGCTCAGCTGTTTGAAAAAGGATCATCATCTTGAGATCAAAGGTCTTGTGTCACTTCATAAGGACACTACGTACACATCGATGGTCGATGCTGCATCGATCATGGAATGGAATATTCCACCCAATAATGTCGTCACAGTCTAAACAATCGTTCAATGGTTAGAGAAAACGTTAAAACTCCCATATGGGGGCACAAATGCAAAGAGGCAAGTGATGAAGTCTATTCCATTGTGCGCTACTTGCAACAAGCGCCACAAAAATCCGTGCCAGCAATGCTTGTTTCAAGTGTGGAAAGATAGGGCATTTTCTAAGACAGTGCTATTACTTACTCATGTATGAAATATTAACAAGGGTGTGGATAGGGAAAATGGAAAGGTTTTGATGCTAATTCGGTAGGAAGCCTAGCAATTAGATGCAGTTGTAGTAGATACACACTCATTTATATTTTGTCTAGGAAATTCATATTTTAAGTTATTTGATTCTGGATCTACGCACTCATCTATATCTATTTAGTCTGTGACTCATGCATCATTACCTGTTGTGCCCATGGCTTTGAGTTGTCTATTTCTACGCCTTTTAGAACTTCTCCCCAAGCTAATAAGGTGATGTAGTCTTGCTCAATGTCGATTGCAGATCATGATATGGATGCTAGACATATAGTCCTAAGTATGTATGACTTTGATGTAATCCTAGGGATATACTAGATGGGTGCTAACTATGCCAATATAGACTGTTACTGTATGAAAGTTCACTTCCTACCCCCAAGTGGATTTAGCTTCAAATTTAGGGGATCTCACCAGCGATTGATGCTAAAGGTTATATTTATTATTCGATAACAATAGATATAACCTATTGTTCTTGATGATTGTAACTAGGGTTACTTGGCCTACATTTTGGGTACTTTTAACACGCAATTGGATATTAGATCAGTTCCACTTGCTTGTGAATTTTTGGATGTCTTTCCCGATGAGTTATTGGAACTTCCTTCTCCTTGGTAGATGGATTTTTATATTGAGTTGGTACCAGCACTATGCCCATATCAAAACCTTCTTATCATATGCCTCCTGTTGAGTTGAACGAACTTAAGCATCAACTATAGGAAATGTTTTATTAGACCAAGTGTTTCACATTGGGGAGCTCCAACATTATTTATTAAAACAAAAGATGGATCCTTGGGGTTATACATTTACTACATGGAGTTGAATATAGTCACCATTAGGAATGAGCAAATAATGTTGGAGCAACGCATTATTGATGCACAAAACTCAGACTCTGAGATGCTTCTAATTCGTAATGAGGTAGGTTAAGACAAAAGACAAGGGTTAGCAAATCAAGGCTCAGAGACAGCGACCATATGGGGTCTTACAACCTTTAAGTATTCATAAATGGAAGTATGAGAGTTTGGCTATGAATTTTATTTCAGGGCTACCGAGGACATTAAAAGGTTATAACTCCATTTAGGTTGTGATGGATCGTCTTACTAAATCTACAGACATTTTTCCTATCAAGACTACGTTTTTAGTGGAGGATTGGGCTGAGTTGTATGTTCGAGAGATTGTTCGGCTTCATGGGATTCTAATGTCTATAGTATCATACCTAGATCTGTGAGTCATGTCAAACGTTTGGTGGAGTCAACAGAAAACTTTGGGTACTCAGTTGAATTTTAATACAACTTCCATCTATAATATGATGGGCGATCTGAGCAAACGATCTAGATGCTAGAAGATAATATTCGAGCTTGTGTGTTGGATTTCTCTAGTAATTGGGACACGTAGTTGGTCCTCGTGGATTTTTCATATAATAACAATTACCGAGCAACGATTGGTATGGCTTCGTTTGATGCACTTTGAGGGAAAATGTGTCAGTCATCAGTTCACTGCGATGAGGTTGTGAATGGAAGCTTCTAAATGAATACCTTCAGAAAATCATAGATAGAATGAAGACCGTTCAGAGTAGACAAAAGAGTTACACATATGTCAGAAGAAAGGACCTTGAATTTGAAGTGGGTGATCACATGTTTCTCAAGGTCGCCCCACTGAAGAGTGTAATGCTTTTTTGGCCCAAGAGAAAGCTTAGTCCCTGATTCATGGTCCTTTTGAGATTGTGATTATGTCAGTCCTTTGGCCTATCGATGCACTTTACCACCACCTCATTCAGGGGTTCACAACACGTCTGGATGCTTTGCAAGTATGTGCCTGATCCAACGCACGTCATCGATTTTCAACAATTTCAAGTTCGTGATGATCTTACTTATGATCTAAAACCGATCAGAATTCTAGAGCGCATGAATAAAACTCTTTGAAACATGATAGTTATGTTAGTCAAGGTTCTCTAAAGAATCATTTAATTAAAGAAGCGACATGGGAACGAGAAGTGGAGATACGTGTCAAGTACCTAAAGTTATTTCAGTAAAGTGTATCCCTTTCGAGGACAAATGTTCTTAAGGAGGAAAGTGTAATAAACCAATGCTCTATAAGGGTATTTTCATAAATCACTTTACTAACTCACACCTTAAACTAAGCCTAACCCTATTTTTCTATCGCAGGCTTACTCTCTCTCTCACACGAAGGATCTCTCTGCTCTTCCTTCTTCGTTCTTCACCTTCTTCAGCACCTCCTCACCATCATTGTCCAAGTATGGTAAGTCTTATTATTTCTTCTTTCTTTTTTCCCTCTCTCGTTAACCCTAGATTTCTTTTATAATGTTTGTTATCTCTCACTTTCCTCTCACACAACACCTTAAGCGAAGCCCCTTTTTCTCCATCTTCTTCAGTTCTATTTTCTCTCCGCGTGCTCAGCCATCGTCGCCAATAGACAGAGTTCTTCAAGTAAGTTATCTCTCTCTATTTTTACCTCTGATTTTCTCTTTCTCTCTCTATGTTTCTCTCCTCCACCTCTATACTTTTTTCTTGAACTTCTCTCTTTCCATTGCGCCCACTCACCAGCAGGTTAGCGTTAGCAAGACCTCCCCATCCCCCTCCTCTTTTTTATTTCTTCCTCTTTCTGTTCAAACTGTAACTAGGTCTTGTGAACCAGTTGATTTCCAACCTGACCCAGACAAATAACTAGTTTAACTGGTCCAGCCAAACATACTAAACCGAACAATCATGTTCCAGCCAAACTGATTCGGTCCATTCAAATTGAACTAAACTAGTCCAACCAAATTGAACCAAACCGATCCAGTCTAACCTAGCCGAACCAAACTGGTCCAGTCTAACCAAATTGAACCAGACCAGTCCAGTCCAACCAAACCAATCCTAACTGAACTAAACTAAATTTATCCAAACCATTTTCAGTAGATTGATACTTATTGTATTTTCAACCTTTCTGTTCCTTTTCACTCTCATTTACAATAAGATTTTTTATTTTGTGGCTATGTGAATGTATAATGATCTGAAATCTTTGGATTTCATATTAATAATTACTTAATTCGTTCATACCAGACTAGGTAAGTGTGCTTACATGGTGATGTGACTCTTATGTTATGATAAGTAACATATTTGCATTTGATATTACTTTATTATATTATTTAGATAATACATATACATGTGATTATGTGTTTTATTTATTTTTTGTATTATGATTGTTTTAGATACATGTATTAGTTATAATATATGCGTCCTGAATAAGTTTCATGTTAGTCATGAATATGAGATATTATGTATTAGTCATGAAGTTAATTCAAGTAAAGTGATCAGTAACAAGGAGTAGACTTAGACATATCGCTTAGTTATTAAGTAACCAGACTGTTCATATCATGTTTTAGCTATACGGTTGTATGTCACCATGTTCATGTCAACATCTTTAAGGTTCAGATAACCTTAATTGACACCAGCTTCAAGACACTCATTCTGAGATGTTCACGTTCACGTTACAAGTCATGTTTCATGTGTCATGTTCAAGTGTGAAAAAGTTCTAGTTAAGTTGTTAATTGGGGGATATTCCTAGTCTAATTATGATCAAACAAGTTACAAGGACAGGTTCAAGATAGATATAAACCATGAATTATGATAAGTTAAGTCAAGTACAAGTACTTTACGTAAATTCTTTTTGATTAAGCCACAAGTGAATTTATTAAATAATAAATGCATGTTTATTCGTTGTATTCATGACATACAATGCTTATCAGCATGTAAGTTTACTTGAAGGTATTTCTAATACTCATTCCTCCTCATATGGTTATATTACAGGTGATGGAAGTAGCACGAGTGAGAGACTACTATGGGAAAGGATAAGTTTATGAATAATTTTAAAACGACGGAAAGGATTTTCATTAAGCTACAGTTATTTCAGTAGTTTACAATTTTCATGTTTTGTACGATCAAATGTTAGATTTTAATGATTAATGAATTTATCTTATTGTCTTTATTATGAAATCTAATACAGAAATTATTAGGATTTAATAACAAGCTTTTATGATGATTGATTACTTCTTCTATTCAATGTTAGAGGTTTTCTCAAATTAGGGTTTCAATCAAATTGGGGATTTTAAATTGTGAAATTACATGCATGTTTAACCCTCGGGGATCGCGCCGTTATAGTCTCCTCCTAAAGGAACTTTTCATTGGGACTTGAAGGATAAGGCTCTGAAGAGCATACTTAATTTCCTCAGCATATAAGATGATGTATAGGTCATGCTTTCAATAAACATAGTTTGGGTCGTCGGATTTATTTTCTTTCAGTGTTGATGCAAGTGGGCTCATGGATGATATTTTACAATACTAAATATAATAAAAAAATCTCAATCATTACATGCACGTTCAAATTTAAACATATATCATAATATAAAAATAAAAACTCAAACTAACATGCGATGGGCGCAACGATATCTTAACTCTCATAAACATATGAACGCTTAGGCAAGACACATTTTAAAGTTAGGTAGGATAGTTTAATCTAGTCAATTACTAATATGCTTTTAATACCTAGTAATTCGATACTAATGCCTAGCAATTAAAAAACATTAATCTTCGGTCTCTCATAATGAGTAATAAGAACTGATTAGGCTGGATACTATAAAAATGAGTCAAGAGTATACCATGATTTTACTCTCATATTTGTGACAAAGTGGATAACACTTGCTCAGACAGGTCATTTCTAGTTGTTCACTTATCAAGGTGATCATTATGAAGATCATACTTGAAATATTTGATGCTTCAGATATCCTTACACCTTACTATGATCCAATAATGGAGACCATTAGTTTTGATTGAGAATCTCGTTCCCATTTGATATTTTAAATTACGTGAATTTTTACCGTGGGTTACTAAGTGACATCTTGTAATTAGTCAGCCTAATCTTTAATAACCTACTCGACTACACAAGCATGGTCAATTAGTTCAATATTTAGGTTAATACAATATTATCAAAATTCTAATAATTTCACAATTTAGTTAATGACAAATTAAATATCTATTAAAATTTAAACTTTTATTTGAATAACCCTAACATCATGCTTCTAGGGTTATCCATTTTATGTCCCTCACTGACTATGCTTAACTTTATTTTTCATTATGCAATCTCAAACGCTTGTCCTTTTAGAAGCTTAAAGCCATATGGTATCTAAATGAGTTGTGCATAAAATAAAATTGTTTGGGCATTCAACACAAAAACAACAGGTATAAAAGATAAATATCTCAAATATAACCCTGTCTTGCATAACCCTAATCATATCTTAATTTAAAATTTAAAATATTGATCTTCAAGATAGATTGAAATCTAATCCCTGGTCATCCCAGCCATCTACCATTGCTGGCCACCACACATCTCACCAACAGACACCGCCGACTATCACCCATTGAATACGAGGTTTATTCTGTTTAATTTGATCAAACCAAATCATGAAAACTGGAGAAATCTCCTTACTCATAAGCGCGTCAACTTTGGCCTCAAATTTGACTAAGAGAAGGTTTGAATTTGATCTTCCTTGTGGAACAAAAAATTTTGGGGCTTTGAATTATCCATTTAAGGCTTTTGAATAAACTCAATCTAATATCAAACCAGAAAGTTATTATCAAAATACCAAAGTTGTCGCTCTACATCCATCTACAATGCCAATTTGAATTTTCATCTATTCTTCGATTCCCTTTTTTGCATCGATTCAATCTCTAACTCGGTTCAAATAATTAAATAAAAAAATTCTAACTTTCTCAAGGAAATTTTAAAGAATCTATGAAAGTTAAATACAAATCTAAAACCATTTGTTCATAGATATCCCTCTAATTACATAACCAACAGAAAAATACATGTAAAATACTCCACATGGTCTGCGTTCTAAAAATAGACATCTAGTAGATGAATCTAGAATGGGGCTTTAATACCAATTGAAAAGATCGGAGTAATGGAAAAGTATTCTGGATGTTAAAATCTAATAATTAAACAATCAAATCTATGCTAGAACGAATAGAGAAATCATACAATTGATACGTGAATCACAAAAATTGAAGCTTTTTCTTCACGATATTATGTCTCGATCTACGCATGAACTATCCTCACCGCTCAGGCCATTGCTTGCCACTCCCATCAACTAATGAATAACGTTGTGAATTAACAGTGAATCAATACCTCACTATCTTACTCATTATTTCTCAAGTCATCAACCGATTACCGTATGTGGGCACTACAAAGAAAAATAACAACTTTCCTCCTCTCATTTTTCAGCTAGGGAGAATAATAAGTCTCCCGATGATGTTCTCTTCTCTCACTAAATAGGATTCACTTGCATCTCTGAAAGAAACCTCCTATTTATAGTGATATCTAATGGCTAGGATTAACTATTAATTCATTGACCATAATTAATTGAAAATTATCTCATAATTAAAACTAATTAAATTAATTTTAATCAATAATTTTCATCACTAAAATTTGGATCGACTTGGTTGAGTACTAGGTATCCATGTCGTATCTATTTATTACCATTACAACAATATCAAAATTTTACTAAAAGTAGTATTTTTACTAAGAATCAAACTCATTAGTCCATTCAATGCATTCCAAATGTACTAACATATTAATTAGGTACTCCACCAAAGTGAGTCAATCTACATAATATAGTGAATGCACTACATTATATTTTAGTAAAGTGCTCAGATTCACTAGATTGTGAATAATAGAAATTTCAAGTCATAAAGGACTTTTGGTTAAATACCTTGTTTCCATGAGTTAAACTGCATAGGATCTAAAAACCAAATATTATTCGGTTGTGGACCTTTTACAAGAATGTAATGCACATAATATGTGATTGAACTATTTATTAATAATCAAAATTAATGTAAACCAAGGGATTTGTACATCGAATGGCAAAGAAATTTCAGTTGGAGGTACACAAGAGAAGGGCATTGCGTCTACTTGACCTAATGCACAACGAACGTCACTCAAAATGCATGGGAGTAGGCTCTCATGAATTCTCTAAACTCCCTGTCATTCCTTACCCTAGGCACTACCAGAGAAAATATGAGTTCTACCATTATCAAATAGAAGAAAAATTAAACATAGAGTGCGGAGAATTTACGGGATGACGACAATTAACATGATTGCACGTCTAGAAACTAACTGGTGTTTTAAAGCCACGAAATTGAACAGGAAATTAAAATGTGAATACAAAATGATGTAACTGATGAATAACAGTAAAACAGACAACGTTGGTTTGAGAAAAACGAAGCGTATGTGTGTCTCAGGAGGAAATCAGAAGTGTTACGACATCATTGTTCTGTCGTTTTAATCTACAAGCATTTTGGAAAGAAGACCAGTGAAGAGACGATTTTGAGGGTGCTGGTGACTGGCTATCTACATCATCTTGGGAGCAGCTCCAAAACCAATCGTGAATAAAGGATTAGATCGGGTATGTGGACAACTGAACTCAGACTATCATGACTATTGGATAAAGTTAAAGGATGAGATCGATTGAGGATAAAATCAATTGACGACTAAGCCAAAGATTGAGTTCTTTTACCTTAAAATTCTATGACGGATAAATAGGGAAGATCACTTTTCGTGTAACCAATTCGTACTCTTAACTTTTTCCTATAAATAAAGGCCGATTATCCCCCAAAAATCAGGTGAAGAAATACAATCAATTTACACTTTTGACCCTCTTCTCTCTCGTTTAATTTTCATACTTTAAAATTCCTTTACAGCTAAACTCTGAAAAATTCCCCCATGCAATAGCCTATTGCAATCATCCTATCATATCTAAGAAAGCATAACAAAATCCTCTCACTCCACTTTTGATTGAACACTCCAAAGAAAAGATAAGAAAGTATGCGGTTCCACAGAAGAAATCCAGTGAGCATAAGGTGTTTCACCCCAAAGATTTTTTCTTTTTTATATCCCCAGAGTGCGCGGGTCAAAGATTGTTCCCTAAAAGAACACAAAGAGATTTGACCATCCACCATTACGCATCTCTTCTTGACGTTCACGATTGTTGGGAAAATATTAATATAGACTCTCGAGACAAACAATTTTACTTTGTTTGGAATACAATAGTTCCATACAAAAAATGCCACCAACTCATCACCTTGCTATTATCAGATGAGGGTGGAGACTGTTGAAGATCTCTTGCAAGAGAGGCCAAGATATTTCTCACCACACGAAATGATAGACATGCTCAAGATGGACTTAACATACTCCTTAGTTTCAGGTTTTGTATTTGGACTAAAAAAGACAACCGATTTGTCCAAGTTTACCTATTGTTTGAAAGCTTCTTCATACTCCACCACAATCGATTTAAGAATTTCACTTTCGACCATTGGCTCTAGTAAATAAAATATCGTCAGCAAATAGTGGATGAGTCAAACTAGGGAATCCTCGAGCTATCTACATATCATGCACCAAATTTATCATTTTTGAGTTCTTTAACATTGTCGATAAACTTTTAACACATAAAAGAAAGAGATAAGGAGATCTCCTTGCCTTAAATCCTTGCTAGGTTTGACAAAACCTGTTGGCTTACCATTATAATAAAGGAGAATGACACATTTAAAGATGAAAACAGGCACCTCGATCATGAACATATTCTTATGGATAATTAGTCACATCAGTGATACTAAAATAAAATGGGCAGTAATTGACGAGGCTACGCAAGTGAGGATGATCTTGAGATCCTATCCCTGAGATTTCTTCAACTTAGAGCAATTACTTCATGAACAAGCTGAAGTACAATATTACTAAGTTGCTAGATGAGTTTCAAACCTTCAAGTTCAATAACAAAGGAAAAGAAATTGGGGAAAATGTCACTAAAGTTCAACCCTCCTCTGTTTAGACTAAGAGGAAGAACAAGAATGAAGGAAATGCCAAGAAGAAGAAAAGGAGATCCAAGAATAACAAGAGCAACAAAGGCAAGAGCAATGAAAATTATGTAAAAGAAAAATGTTTTCATTACGATCAAGTAGTTAATGCCAAAACATTAACTAAAAGAAAAAGATTTATTAATATGATAGCACATATATATGGCACCTAACACTTAGTCATATTACCTAAATAGGATCTTAAGGCATATAAAGGATGGTCCTTAAAGAGAGTTAAAAGTTAGCACTCAACTAGTATGTGAATCATGTATAGAAGATAAAATGACCAAGAGATCCTACTTACTTGAGGAGCTCATGCAAAAGAAAACTCCAAGGTACATGTGATTTACTTGTCATGATTAGTAGAGGATGATTTCGTAGAAATTGTGTCCATAAAGTAAGGTGTAATAACTATTTATGACTATTTAATTATTTCTCTGACATTTTATGTATTACTAAATTTTATGAATAAATGAAAAGTTTTCCTTTAATTAAAACGTGTTTATAATTTAATGAAGTCTGGAACTCAACCTAAGAAGAGTAAAAATAGAGCGGTATTCTAGACAAACTCTTCTTAAATAGTTCATAATATTATTCGCAGTTTAAGGATCGATTGGACAATCGAGTCTAATTACGACTGTTAGATTGAACCAAAAGATACCGGTCTCAAAGCATGGGAGTAGAGACTCGAACAGTTGACCTAGACATTTCATGAAACATGTTGAATAAACCATTAACAAATTAGTTTAGAGTAAAGTCATTTCTCTAGCTCTAAATCTAATTGTTACACCTAAAGAGTATTTTCATGATTACCTTAATCCTGAGATGAATACAAAACTTGACTTATTTACTTGCAAACTTTGATATGACAAAGAAGTGAGTTTGAATTGCCGGACAATAGCTCAGCTATTGGAATCGTGATTCAACTCTGTTGGAGTTACATGATTCACAGATATGAAATTCGTGGTAAGATTGTAATAACAACAATATCACCTAATGCTTTATTGATGGGTGTGTGAATAAATAAATCGAGCCTAGTACTCGATGACATGAATCATTGAATAAGACATTGTGAACTATACGAGACACTTCATTGATATGTCTCTCTTATTCACAGTCAATAAAAGAGTTAAAAAATAATAACTAGAGGGATAAAATGTTAATTTTACATCCAGCTCTCGTTATTTGTACAAACAGAAAATGTAGCGTGTATGGATCGAGAGTTTATTCAGCATCGGCCTATAGTGGAGTTGTACGATATCAGGATTAAATAGATAAAAAATTTATTAAGATAAATTAGCTGGGTCTTTTAATCCCATAGCTTTATTCATGTGAGGTCAATCAGTCTCAGGAGTAGTTTATAAGGACAGGAATGAGAAACAGCATCAATTGGGCCAAAAATGTGTGTTAAACCAAGATACACTTGAACCCATATGTGATGGGTGTCATCACTAAATTAGTAAAGACCAGATCAATGTTTAAAATAATTAATATGTTATTTCTTAATTATTAGATAATTAGTAAATAAAAGAAATTAATTAATTGATAGGGGTCAATTAAATTTATCAACTTGAATTGATGAATTTGGACACAGTCTTGGCTCTTGGGAAGATATAAAAAATGCAGAGAACAGTGCATGGAGATGGTGAATTTCAACAATTTACAATATAGAGGTATATGTGTAAATTATATAATTATTATATAAGGGATTGAAATTGGGTTGCATCCCCTAAGCTTAACATAATCTCAGTGTGTGATTATTCAGAGCAAGAAAAAAGTTTTCTCTCTCCCCCTCCTTTGTTGCCGTCAAAATCATAGTGAGGAAGAAGAAAAATTATTTTTTCTTTCTCAGTTGTTTAAAGAGCCCACACTCTATTCCTGAAAATATCCTTACGAGACATACTTCTGAATCCTATGATTGGTTGTTGGTGTGAAGATTGATTGAAGTTCTGTGAATCTCAAGAATGAGGAATGCGAGACAAAAAATTAGATCTGCCAATTCAGAAATTCTCCATTACAAGAAAAGGAAAAAAATGTTTCCATCTCTTCTCGATACGTTTATCTAAATATTTATGATCGTTGTATGGTTTTATATTTAATTTGATTACATATTTGTTCTGGAAAAAAATTTGATATTCCGCTCACGAATCGTTCATAGTTGATTAATTTTTCATGAAATTTTAAAACTCGATCCAACAAATGCTATCAGAGCCTAAGGTTCCAGATTATACATATTTAGTGATTAAACGTATCCTTGCTATTTAAATCAATTTAGGCATATTAGTTTATCTAACGTCTTATACAAGATCAGTGTAAAAATATTATCTAATAGACTTTGATTGGTCATTAACAAGATTTTTTGTCAGTTTGAAAGTGCTTTTATCCTCGCCAAACAAATTATTGATAACATTATTGTTGCCCACGAAATTATGCACTCATTTAGAGTTCAGAAGAAAGGGAGGAAATCTGATGCGGCTATCAAGCTTGATATGTCGAAGGCTTAGGATAAGGTGGAGTGGGGCTTTTGGTTGGAGGTTTTGAGGAAACTCATCTTTTCTGATAAATGGTACAAATGGGTGTTCGGATGTACCTATTCAGTCTCCTTCAAGGTCATAATTAATGAAGAGTGTAGTAAGCTTTTTAAACTGTCTAGAGGCTTAAGACATGGGGATCCAATATCTCTGTATTTGTTTCTTATTTGTGCTGAGTTGTTATCTTATTTGTTGGTTCATGGTACTTACACTAGACAAATTTTGGGTTTCTACTTACCGCCACGCCGCGCCGTCGCCTGCTATCTTACGCTGCCGCTACTTGATGTCACCGCTCACTGCCGTCAGTTTTCTAATTTGGGTTTGGGAAACGTTGGGATTTTGGAAACTTTAGGTTTTAGGAAACCTTGAGGTTTTGGAAACTTTTAGGTTTAGGAAGCGTTGGGGTTTTGGAAACTTTTGAGTTTAGGAAATCATGAAGTTTTGAAAGCTTTTGTGTTTAGGAAACCTGAAGTTTTGGAAACTTTTGGGTTTAGGAAATCTTGGGATTTTGAAAACTTTTGGGTTTAGGAAACCTTGAGATTTTGAAAACTTTTGGGTTTAGGAAACCTTGGAGTTTTGAAACTTTTGGGTTTTGGAAACCCTAGTGTGCATGAGACCATGTTGGGCCTTAGGCTGGCGTGGACCAACCAAGCCTATTGAGGTGTTGGACTGAGCAATTGTTGATTGGCCAAATAATTCACAGTGATTTAGAATTTGATTCTTTAGGCATATTAGTTTATCTAACGTCTTATACAATAAGATCATTGCAAAAATATTAACTAATAGACTTAGATTGGTCATTAGCAAGATTGTTTATCACTCTCAAAGCGCTTTTATCCCTGGCATAAATTATCGATAACATTATTGTTGCTCATTAAATTATGCACTCATTTAGAGTTCAGAAGAAAAGGAGGAAATTTGACGCGGCTATCAAGATTGATATGTTGAAGGCTTACGATAAGGTGGAGTGGGGCTTTGTGTTGGAGGTTTTGGGGAAACTCGGCTATTCTGATAAATGGTGCAAATGGGTGTTTAAATATATCTCTTCAGTCTCCTTCAAGGTTACAATTAATGAAGAGTATAGTAAACTTTTTAAACCGTCTAGAGGCATAAGACAGGGGGATCCACTATCTCCATATTTGTTTCTTATTTGCGTTGAGGTGTTATCTTCTCTGTTGGTTCATCGTACTTACACTAGACAAATTTTGGGTTTTCACTTGCCGTTGTACAACGCCATCGCCTGCTGTCCTACGCAACCACATGCCGCTACATGCCGTCATTGCTCACCGTCATAGGTTTCCTAATTAGGGTTTAGGAAACCTTGGAGTTCAGAAACTTTTGGGTTTAGGAAACATTGAGATTTTGGAACCTGCTGGGTTTAGGAAACCTTGAGGTTTTGGAAACTTCTGGGTTTAGGAATGCTTGGAGTTTTGAAAAATTTTGGGTTTAAGAAACCTTGAGGTTTTGGAAACTTTTGGTTTAGGAAACCTTGAAGCTTTAAAAACTTTTGGGTTTAGGAAATCTTGTGATTTTGAAAACTTTTGTGTTTAGAAAACCTTGAGGTTTTGGAAACTTTTAGGTTTAGGAAACCTTAGAGTTTTGAAAACTTTTGGGTTTAGGAAAACTTAGGGTTTTGGAAACCCTAGTGTGCACGAGACCATGTTGGGCCTTGGGCTGACGTGGACCTACAAATCTTATTGAGGTGTTGGATTGAGCAAGGGTTGCTTGGCCTACATAATTTGTAGGAATTTAGAATTTGATTCCAAGCCCAATTCAGTAATTTTTAAACATTAATTAATTGAAATTTATTTTATAAATTATTTTAAAAAATAAATCAATTGATTAATTTACTTGGTAATTTGTTTATCAAAGTAAAAATTATTGGAAAATTAAATTTTAAATTGAAATTTGAATTTTGAAAATTGCTGGGAGTTCTTGAAGGAGAAAGAGACAATTACAGATGCCATAAAGACTAGTATTTAAGTTATTGTAATTTATTTATTATTTTTTATGGGTTGTAATTAGAAATGAGCCATAGATAGGTTAATTTTGAATGTATGATTTATTATTAATCTCGTATCATCATATAACATACCATACAGAAATAGGGATGTGCCAATATCAAAATACCATGTAACATGTACATGCATAATTGTAGTTTAAATTTATAGTGGGTTAAATTTTAAATACAATGTAAATTTATAAATGTTATATTTTTTATATTGTGATTTAAATTTTATAAATTTCAAGCATTGTTTTTTCAAATTTATAAAGAGATATGGTTTTTTGAAAAAAGCAAAGAAAAATCCATTTTTCCAAAAACTAAGTGGGAGGGTCATTTACGTTAAACGTTCCCAAGGTCCTTAATGCAAACTTGGTTATGGCATGAGTAATAGTTTAGACCCGCCCTAGTGGTCATCTGTTCAGTAGGAGAAACTTAGGAATCGTGCCATTTTGAGTCATCGAGTTACTTGAGAAGCTAAAAATTATAAAGGAAGTGGTGAGAAAGGACCTTTCCTAGACGGACAGTTAGTTCATAGCAATCTTTAAAGTCGATGCGTTAGTTAAAGTAGGGTGTGATAACTATTTATGTGTATTTAGTTATTTCTGTGACATTTATGTATTATTAAATTTTATGAATAAATGAAAGTTTTCTTTTAATTAAAGCGTGTTTATAATTTACTTAAGTCCTTGAACTATTATCAACGTAAGAAGAGTAAAGACAGAGAGGTCTTTCAGACAAACACTTCTGAAATAGTTCAAAATATTATTCACAGTCTTAGGATTGACGGGACAATCGAGTCTGATTATGACTGCTAGGTTGAACCAAAAGATGCCGATCTCAGGGCATGGGAGTCGAGACTCTAACGGTTGACCTAGACATGTTATGGAACATGTTGAATAGACCAATAAGAAATTAGTTTAGAATAAAACTATTTATCTAGCTCTAAATCTAATTGTTACACTTTAAGGGTATTTTCATGATCACCTTAATCCTGATGTGAATATGAAACTTGATCTAGTTACTTGCGATCTTTGATATGCTAAAAGAGTGAGTTCGAATTACTAGATAATAGCTCGGCTGTTGGGATCGTTCAACTATGTTGGAGTTGCGTGATTTATAGATATGAAATTCGTAGTAAGATTGCAATCGCCATAATGTCACCTAATGCTTTATTGATGGGTGTGTGAATAAATAAATCGAGCCTAGTACTTGATGACATGAGTCATTTAATATGACATTGTGACCTATACGAGACACTTCACTGATATATATTTCTTATTCACAGTCAATAAATGAGTTAATGAAATAATAACTAGAGGGGTAAAATGAGAATTTTACATCCATCTTTTGTCACTAATATTCACTAAGGGTAACATTGTAAAATATTCTGTGGGCTGTGAAATAATGATGTTTATTTACACCAATAGAAAATGTAGTGAGTGTTAATTCGGTATCAGACCTATAGTAGAGTCATATGATGTCAGGATTAAATAGGTCATGAATTTACGAAGATAAATTAGCCGGATATTTGAATCCCATAGCTTTATTCATGTGAGATCATTCGGTCTTAGGAGTAGCTCATAAGAACATGAATGAGAAACAACCTCAGTTGGAGCAAAAATATGTTTTGGACCAAGACACACTTCCCGAACTCATATGTGATGGGTGTCATCACTAAATTAGTAAAAGCCAAAATAAATGTTAAAATTAATTAATTTGTTATTTTCTAATTATTGAATAATTAGCAAATAAAGAAAATTAATTAATTAATTAATAGAGATCAATTCAATTTATCAATTTGAATTGATGAATTTAGACACAATCTTGGCTCTAGGGGAGATGTACGGGTATATGTGTAAAGTCTATAATTACTTTATAAAGGATTACAACAGGGTTGCATCTCCTAAGCTTAACATAATTACAATGCGTGATTATTTAGAGTAAGAAAAATGTTTTCTCTCTCCCTCTCTCTTGTTGCGGCCGAAATCATTATTCCTCAGTTGTTTAGAGAGCTCACACTCTTGTCTGACAATATCCTTGCGAGGCATACTTATGAATCCTACGAGTGGTTATTGGTGTGAAGATCGATTGAAATCAGCGAATCTCAAGAATGAGGAACGCAAGGCAATAAATCAGATCCTGTCAATTCAGAAAATTCTCCATTACAAAAAAAAGTAAAAAATATTTCTATCTCTTATCCATATGTTTATCTAAATATGTATGATCGTTATATGATTTTATGTATAATTTGATTAAATATTATTTTTGAATTTTTTTGATATTCCGCCATGAACCGTTTGTGGTTCATTAATTTTTCATCAAATTTAAAATTCAATCCACCAAATTTTTCAATATCTAGATAGTTATTTTAGGGGCGATGTTCTTCATTATAGATACTTAGTTGTTCACGAATGTTTGACAGTGAGACTTCACAATGCAAGTGAGCAACGGGGCAAGGTTCCGACAAAAGTAGTGGTGGTAGCTAGACAACTGTTAATGAACAATAATTTTCTTAACTATGTTTATTTTATTTTTTTTATAAATGATATAAATATATTTACTAGATATTTGTAAGACCAATATTCAATGCACTGCTCGATATTGAAAAAGTTCATCAATGTTGAAAGATTAACTAAAAGTAAAAGATTTCTCAGGATAATAACACATACTTATGACATCAAAGAATTAGTCATATTAACAAAAATATTAGTATAAGGCTTGTAAAGGAAGGTCTTTTAAGAGATCTAAAAGATACCTCTACCAGTATATGAATCCTCTGTGGAAGGTAAAATGACCAAAAGACCATACTATACTAAAAGTGAAAAAGCAAGACACCTTTTAGTTTGTACAATTTGAATGTACAAACTTGAGGAGTTATTATTAATATTTGGTCACTATTGAAATTATTCTATATATGATTTGTTTACATAATGCAAAGGAAATCAGAGACTTTGGGTGTAAAATCCTGAAAAACGATTATTTTGTAAATTTTTAAAACTAACATGGAAGCTAAGGTAATTCTTTTTTATAAAATAATTCATGATTATATAAAATGTACGTTATTTAATGAAACAAAACACTTTTCTGAAGAAAACTCTAAGATTATAAACTTATATAGAATAATTTCTTAAACTAAAAAATCTTTCATAAATAACAGAAAATAATTTAAAATAGCAACTTACTAAAATAAGTAAACTTAATGACTTGTCATGTGTCAGAATGCATAACTAGATTTTTAACATTTATCACCATCATTCATCATCTAAAAATTTAATATAAAATAGAGTAAGTATAAATATTCAGTAAGCAAAATTTACACATGCTTAGCAAACATATGCACATCCAAATCCAATTCATTAATAATATAAGCCTTATGTTCCACATGCATTCTTTCCTTTACTATAGCTACTTTTACACTCTTCATTATATTTTTCTTTATTTCAGTTTTCTCACATTTTCGTTACATTCTTTTCATCGCATTATTTTCTTTTCTTTATCATTCCTTACATTTTTCATAGACTCTATTTGTGTAATGTTTAGCCAATCAGAACCATTGAGTTGTTATTAGAGAACTTGTTCGACTACTAAATCCTTGATAGTATATTTGGATATGCCAAACAATCATGCATTAACACTAACATTAACTAATAAATATTATCGCATCCGGCGGTCCCACCAACATCCCATGTTCTAGTTATATCTTTCATGCCATAAACACACACCTAGTCTTTTAGTTATTTATTATTTCTATTTGATGAACTATTATGTGAAAGGTGAACTATATATATATATATATATATGACAAATACAAGAGAAATAATAAGATTGAAAAACTTTCCAAGAAAGGTTCTGCCATTCTGTTTTACATCCCTCCATATATAGAGTTGAATTTACATATAAGGAATATTTGCATAAATCAAGTTAAGGAAAATTTACCCTAAACACGTAAAGGACTTTTAAAATAAAATATCTCATTAATTTGGTATTTACAACCTAGACAAATTTGCCACAATAGTGCTCCAATTAAGTTCTCTAAAAATAGCCAATCACCTTTGACACCCGCCTCAAATTGATACTAGTAATTCTACGATCATCGATTTTTCCACCAAGAATTTGGGTAATTTTTTAACCAGGGTCTTAGTGAAAATATCTAAAATTTAGAGTTCAGAAGAGACATTAGGCAAAGTGGTGACATAGTCAGCATAAGCTTTACGAATGTAGTGACAGTCCACCTCTATATGTTTTGTGCGCTCATGAAATACTGGATTCTTTGTTACCTGTATGGCGCTTATATTATAAGCATGGAGATATTTTTTATTGAACTGAGGAAAACCTAACTCACTGAGAAGATGTCGAAACCAAACAATTTCAGAACATGCAGAAGACATGGCTCTATTTTCTACTTGAGTTAAAGATTTTGACACTCTTTCTTGTTTTTTTACTTTTCCATGAGATAAGAACATCATCAAGATACATACACCATCCTATGATTGAACATAAAAAAATAAGAAACCCTACCCAATTAGCTTCACTGTAAGCTTCCAAATGAAGTGAAGAACCAACTTAATAAAATATGCCGCGCTCAAAACTACCAATTAAGTAAGTGATGATTCTTTTGACAACAATTAAATGTAAATTCCTAGGTCGATGCATAAATTGACTCATCAAATTCACCACATAAGAGATATCTAGTCTAGTGATAGTCAAGTAAATTTGACTCCCAACCAGTCTTTGATTCGTCATTGGTTCAACAAGCAAAAGCCCATCATCTTTAGTGTATTTACCATGTAATTCCAATTGAGTGTCAATTGAAGTAGAATTTTCAAGTCCAACTAGAGTAATCAAATCTTGAGAATACTTATGTTGGTTTATGGAGATGCCTTGGTCTGTTCGTCGCACCCAATAAGTGTGCTCTCTAAAAGCCTTCATATGAAAAATCTTGCAAAGAGACTTGTAGTTGTTGGATACCAACTGAGTGAGTCTCTATGTTGATGATGTCATCTACATATACAAGAAGAATAATGATGCATGTGGTATAATGATAGAGAAACTTGAAGGAGTCATTACTACTTTTAAGAAAACCAAGCTCATCAAGTGTGCTGCTAAATTTCTTTAACCAGGCTCGGGGGAGCTTTATAGGACAAAGTGGTCATGGAGACAATTGATATGGAGGTTTAGACTACCGAGTAGATCTTCGAAGTTGAGGAGGCTTAGTCCTTGAAACAAGAGAAAGGGAAGATTCTTGGAAGGGACTGTGTGCTTCAAGACTTCTTATATGCTACCTTCTCTTGTAAACAAGTCATGGCTTAAAGCTTGTAAAGCTAGTAGAATCACTTTCAAATTCATGCAAGACATTTGATTGATTAAATGTATAGCGATCGGCAAGGCTTCTACCAAAAAAATGAGAAGTTACAGATGCATAAAGAAGTAAAGTTTGGGTAATGTCCAAAAGATGCCCATTTTTCTCTCTGCTTGTCTATTTTGTTGACGAGTAAGTTATGCATGACTGTTGAGATATTATTCCCTCATTTTTGTAGAAAAGTTTGAAATTCATGGGATATCTATTCGCCTCTTGGGTAAGGTTATGATGGATGTGGAAAATTGATTTTTGATGTGGGCCAATAAATGCTTTTGCATAAAAACACTAGATTTTGAATGTAAGAAATAAAACCATGTGAAACGACTATAAGCATCTATGAAGGTGACCAAGTCTTTATATAGGGAATGAGAAGAGAATAGTGACTTACCCCAAACATTTGTATGTATCAAGTTAAAACTTTGGTGTTTATGTTTTGATGAATAAGAAATGGAAGAGTTTTACTGTTACCCAATTTACAACTACCAAAATGAAAATAGACATCTTCAACAATAATTGGCTTTTTAGTTGAAGATAACCCAAATTTCAATAGGAACAATTAAGTTTTTGCATTAGGATGCCCTAAACATTTATGCCACAATTGAAATGAAGAGTTGGCTACATGATAAATTAAAGAAGATGAATATTTATTGTGAGGATAACTAAGTAAACGTTAAGGACGTAGTCTTCCACATTTAGGTCCCTCTTCGATCACTTTCCCCAGAGTCTTGATCATGCACAACACAACCAGATTTGGAGAAACTAACTTTGCAATTTATACCCATTGTCCAACAGATACAAGATTGGAAGTCAATCGAGGTGCATGAAAGACATTGTTTAAAGGTAAAGTATATCTCCAAAAGATTTGACAGGTACGCATTCTCCATTAGCCGTTTGAATTTTGTAAATCTCCCTTATATGGTTTCACATTAGTAAAAGATTTGAAAGATAATGTCATATGATTGGAAGCAGCAGAATCAACATATCAAAATAGATTAGCTATCAGTTTTCCCTGTAAGCCCAATAGCGGAGAAGGTAGAATGAATCATGTGTTGGACAATTTCAAGAGTGATAATTATTTGTCAAGAAGTAACAATTGGCTCCATTTGAGGAGTGATATTGGATGTTAATGTAGTATATAAAGCATGTGATGTTCGATTTTGAGGTCGTTGACGACAATCAGTAATTAAATGTCTTGGTTTCTTACAATAATCACGACAATCAGTGATTGGCTATATAACTATATTCCTTATAGCTAGAGCATTGTCGTTTGCCTCACTGTTGGATGGGGTTTTAAAAATTGAATAAAATTAATGAAGCACGAACGGTTTATGGGTGGAATATAAATTTTTTTAAAAATAAATATTTAATCAAATTATATACAAAACCATTCAATGATCATACATTTTCAGATAGATGTATCGAGCAGAGATAGAAACAACTTTATACATTTTTAGATAGATGTATCGAGCAGAGATAGAAACAACTTTATACGTTTTCTTGTAATGAAGAATTTTTGAATTGGCGGATCCAATTTATTATCTCGCGTTCTTCATTTTGAAATTCACAACACTTCAATTAATCTTCACACCAACAACCACTCGTAGGATTCAAAAGTATATATCATAAGGATATTGTTAGGAATATAGTGTGCGCTCTCTAAACAACTGAGGAAGAAAAAAATATTTTTTTCTCTTCTTCCTCTTAGTTTTCGGCGGCAATTGTAGGGAGGGGTGAGATAAACTTTTTTCTGCTATGTCTAACACTTAGCTATCTTGGGGTTAGGTTTGTAACATTTTTATATTAATTATAAAATTTACCCATATACCCCTATATGATAAAACCAAAATTTACCTCCCTTGCATGGCAATATGTGATTTTAACATCTCCCCTAAAGCAAAGATTATGACCAAATTTATCAATTCAAATTAATAAATTAAATTGATCCCTATCAATTAATTAATTTATTTTATTTATTAATTATCTAATAATAAGAAAATAATAAATTAATCAATTTCAACATTAATTTTGGTCTTTACTAATTTAGTGATGACACCCATCACATATGTGTCAGGGAAGTGTACCTTGGTCCAAAACACGTGTTTTATCCAACTGACGTTATTTCTCATTCCTGTCCTTATGAGCTACTTTTGAGACTGAATGTACCCACATGAATAAAACTATGAGATTCAATACCCGGCTAATTTATCTCCATAAATTCCTGACCTATTTAATCCCGACATCATACGACTCCACTAGAGGTCCGATGCTAAACAACTCTCTATTTATGGGCGCTACATGTTGGTGCAAATTAACATTTATACTTCACGTCTATAGGATATTTTATGATGTTACCATTTTTGAATATCAGTAACAAGAACAGGATGTAAAATTACTATTTTACCCATCTAATTATTATTTCTTTAACTCCTTTATTGACTGTAAATAAAAAGGCATATTAGTGAAGTGTTCATACAGTTCACAATGTCTTACTCAATGACTCTTGTCATCGAGTACCATGCCTGATTTATTTATCTACACACCTACGACTAAAACATAAGGTGATATTGTTGCTATTGCAATATTACCACGCAACTCCAACATAGTTGAATCACGATCCCAACAACCGAGCTATTGTCCGACAATTCAAACTCACTCCTTTGGCGTATCAAAGATCACAAGTAAGTAGGTCAAGTTCCGTATTCACCTCAAGGTTAGGGTAATTATGATAATACCCAAAATGTGTTACAATTAGATTCAGAGCTAGATAAAAAATTTTCTCTAAACTAATTTGTTAATGGTCTATTCAACATGTTCCATAACACATCTTGGTCAACCGTTGTAGTCTCCACTCTTATGCCTCGAGACTAACATTATTTGGTTCAACCAAACAGTTGTAACTGGATTCGATTGTCCAGTCAATCTTAAAACTGCGAATAACATTTTGAACTATCTCAAAAGTGTTTTTCTGGAAGACAGCTCAGTCTTTACTGTTCTTTCGTTGATAACAATTTCAGGACTTAAGTAAATTATAAACGTACTTTAATTAAAGAAAACTTTCATTTATTCATAAAATTCAGTAATAGATATATGTCATAACTAAATACTTATAATAATTATTACACCTTACTTTATGGACATAATTTCAACAATCTCCCACTTGTACTAAAGTAGGCGTGTACAATCTTGTATCCCCATGCCCTCTAGATGACCATAAAATATTTTACTACTTAAAGTCTTCCTAAATTGATCTGCCAAGTTGTTGGTCATGGATATGTGTGTTTCTACACAATCTCCATGGTGAACAATCTCTCTAATGAGATGATACTTCCACTTCATGTGTTTGGATCTTTTGTGGCTCCTCAGTTCCTTCGAGTTTGCTACATCCACACTGTTATTCCAATAAAGTGTCATGAGTTTGTGAGCACCTAGAACGACTTCTAGAGTCTTTAGGAACTTTCTAAGCCACACAACCACCTTTGCTGCTTCGAAAGCCATCACATACTCAGATTCCATGGTAGAATCAGCGATGCAAGATTGCTTGATACTTCTCTATAACACTGCTCCACCATTCAGGATGAACACCGATCCTGATGTGGACCTCCAAGAATCCTTGTCCGCTTAGAAATCAGAGTCGGTATAACCCGATATTTAGGTCAGTACCTGAGTACACAAGCATGTAGTTTCTCGTTGTCCTAAGATTCTTAAGGATATGCTTGATAGCATTCCAATGCTCGAGTCTAGGATAAAATTGGAAATGACTCGCCACACCCACGGCGTAGCAAATATCTGGCCTTGTACAAATCATTACATACATAAGACTTCCTACGACTGAGGAATAGGTAATCTTTCTCAGGTATTCCTCTACTTGAGGAGTCTTAGGAGACTGCTCCTTGGAGAGGCTGACTCCATGTCTGAAGGGGAGATATCGCGTCTTAGAGTCTTGCATGCTGAAGCGATCCATCACCTTATCAATATAATATACTTGAGATAGTGCCAACTGTCTGTTCTTCCGATCCCGAAAGATTTAAAAACCTAAGACAAAGGCAGCTTCACCAAGATCCTTCATATCAAATTGCTTTGCAAGCCAAATCTTGATATCAGACAATTTTCCTACATCATTCCCAATGAGTAGAATATTGTCCACGTACAAGACTAGAAAAACCACTTTCCCTTCATGTATCAACTTATACATATAGGATTCGTCCACTAACTATTCAAAATCAAAGTGCTTGACAGTTTCGTCGAATCAAATATTCCATAATCGGGACGCTTGCTTAAGTCCATAAATGGACTTCAGCAGTTATCAAACCTTTCTCTCTTGGCCTTTCTCCATGAAACCGTTTGGTTGAGCCATATAAATGTGCTCTTCAAGATTTCCATTCAGAAAAGCAGTCCTGACGTTCATCTACCAGATTTCATATCCGAGGACAGCAGTAATGGACAAGAGGATTCAGATGGACTTAAGCATAGCCACCAGTGAGAAGGTATCCTCATAGCCAATACCTTCCTTTTAGGTCTAGCCCTTGGCTACTAGCCTAGCTTTGAATGTCTCCACATTCCCATACAGACCTCTCTTCTTATAAATTCATTTACATTGTACAGGTTTTACCCCTTTCAGAGGATCTACAAGCTTCCATACTCCGTTCGAGTACATCGATTGTATCTCGATATTCATGGCTTCTTGCCATAGGTTTTCTTCAGGACCAGCCATGGCCTGTGAGTAGAAAATAGGTTCATCATGATCCTTATCTAAGACTACTGTCAAGGAATCTCCATAAGACATGTACCTGTCTAGTTATCTCACAACCCTCCCACTAGGTCGAGGCTTCATAGGCTCTAGCTTCTGCTGTGGTTCTTCCATTATTGTATCGGGAACAAGTCCTTATTGGGGAGTCGGTTTCCTCCCACTTAGTAATCCCTCTAGCACAAGTGTGCTTCTCAGCTTCACACTTCTTATACATAGTCCTCCTCAAGAAAATGCGCATTCGTGCTCACGAATATTTTTACGTCGGTTGGACTATAAAAGACGTATCTCTTTCGTTCCTTGGGATATCCTAAAAACATGTATAATTCTAATAGACTGGCCAACTTGCCTGTCTTCGGTCTTAGAACGTGTGTCAGGCATCCTCATATCCTAAGGTGGCTTACGGATGACTTTCATCCACTCCATCTTTCATATGGTGTACTAGGCACCATTTTTTACGGAACTCAGTTCAGAATATATGTCATTGTTTCCAAGGCATATCTCCAGAACAAATCTAGGAGGGATGAGTAACTCATCATGGATCTAAACATATCCATTAGAGTTTGATTCCTTCTCTCTGACACATCATTATGTTCTGGAGTGCCAGGTGCAGTAAGCTGAAAAAGAATACCTTCTTCCTTTAAAAAGTCTTCGAACTCTCATAGCAAGTACTCTCCACCACGATCGAATCACAGTGTTTTGATTTGTTTCTCTAATTGCTTCTCAACTATAGCCTTGTACTCTTTGAACCTTTCAAAGGTTTCAGACTTTTGACGCATTAGATAAATATGTGCAAAACATGAGTAGTCATCTGTGAAGGTTATAAAATATTCATAACCTCATCTTTCTTGGATATTCAATGACCCACATACATCACTATGTACGAGTTTGAGGCATTGAGTGACTCTTTCAACCTTCGCTGAAAATGATCTCTTGGTCATTTTACCTTCTATGTAGGATTCGAATGTGGGTAGTGATCCTACACTTAAATTTCTCAATGGACCATCCTTTGTAAGTCTTTTAATCCTGTCTAGGCTAATGTGACCAAGACGTACACAAGTAGGTTAAATCGATTGAGTCGGACCTAAAACTTCTACTATCCCTTTGTAAATATGTATTTACCTCAGTGTCACATATTATTGGAACTTTTGGTTCTACATAGAATAAGTTATTTATCAAGCGTTCAGTAATGATCAAATAATCATTTCTGAAAATATCAATATCATTGTCAATGAAATTTGAAGAAAATCATTGCTCAATAAAACTAGCTATTGAAATATGGTTTTCCAAAAAACCTTATATAATAAAATTCTCGTAAAACCCAAAAATTATTATCAAATGATAATTTAATAGTTATAACTGATACAGCAGATACTAGTGCTTCATTCCCCCAAGAAAAGCTGAACTCACCCTTGTCAAGCCTTCTGATTTTCCTAAACCCATACAGGGAACAACATATATGGTTAGTGGCTGCAATGTCTACAATTCACGAGAAAGTAGAGTCAACCACATAACAGGCCTCAATAACAAGTGGTGTACCTTTGGATTTCAACTCCTTGATATAATCTGGGCAGTTGCATTTTCAATGGTCAATGGCTCCACAATGATGACACCTGTCTTTCGACTCGTCCACTTTTGTAGGGCCCTGCCTTTCACAACTTTTGAGTTCTGCTTCTTAACTTTCTTTGGACCTCTCTTGTGTTTCTTTTTGGCACTCGAAGTGGAAGATTTACTTTCAGTAAAGTTTGTCTCCCCAGTTTTTCTCTTGCCCTTTAGAAACAGGGTCTCAGCAGCTTGCAACTCCTTCATAAGTTCCAAAAGTGAGTACCTCAACTTATTCAATGAGTAATTAAGTTTGAAGTTTGCAAAAATATTTGGCAAGGTCTCGATCGAGGATCATATCAACTTGAGTCTTGCCATCAACCTTAGCTCCTATAATATCCACCTCATTCAGATAAATAATGTCAGCATCATATGTGCTCTAACAGGAGTTTCAGGTTTCATCCGACAATTCATAAAGTTTTACACAGCAACCTGTTTGGCTTGACGACCCCGATCCCCAAACATTTCGATGATATTCAACTTCATACTAGTGGTATTTTCCATGTTTTGATGTTGTTGCAACACATTACTAATATATGCCAAGATGTACACTTGACGATCTCATCAGAATGCATTTAAGAAGTAGAAGCATCATTTTCATCTTGAGTCCATTCAGGAATAGACTTAAGGGGACAAGAGGTGGTGAGCATGAACTTGTACTTTTCTACCGTCAACACGATATCAAGATTATGTTTCTGATCCACGTAATGAAAGTGGTGTAAATAAATACTCAATTATTTAAGAAAATATAATGCATGATGCAAATACTTAAATATTTAAAAATTTGAGAAAAACATATTTCTTCCATGATGTTACGATTAACAACGATAGCTCTTCTCATCTAAGGGTAACGCCCGAGCTACCTCCTATCATATCGAGATTCTTCTCATTTGGTTAACACTTCTCAAGATGTCACTACATCTAGCTTGACCAATCACCAATGGTTTTTGTCATATTAGCCCCATTGACTAGCTCCTACGAGAGATTCCAATGTGCTTCGGTCTAAGTGCTTAACCAATGCATCGGGTTTAAAGGTTGCAATGAACTAATAATCCATCTAGGAACAGTCACGCCTCATCACTTCCTTTACAAGCTTTAGCTTCTCAAGAAACTCGATGACTCAAAGCGACACAATTCCCAAATCTCTCCCACTGAAGAGAGGACCGACAGGGCGACTCTAAACCATTCTTCGTGCCACGATCAAGTTTGCATTGGGGACCTTGAGAATGTTTCAATGTAAACGACCATCCCACTTAATTTTTGGAAAAATAAAATTTTCTTTGCTTTTTCAAAAATCATAACTCTTTATAAATTTGAAAAATAAGTTTTTAAAATTATAAACTTTTATAAAATATAAATCAAAATTGAAAAATTATAACTTTTATAAAATTCACATTGTATTTAAAATAAAACTCCATTATAAATTTAAACTACAATGATGCATATACATGTTACATGATATTTTGATATTGGCAATATCCCTATTTCTATGTGGTATGTTATATGATGATACGCGATTAATAATAAATCATCCATTCAAAATTAACCTCTCTATGGCTCATTTATATTATAACCAATAAAAAGAATAGTAAATAAATTATAATAATTTAAATAATAGTATTCGTGGCGCATGTAACTGTCACATTCTCCTTCAGGAAGTCCCACCTCTTTATAACTCTTTACTAAGGTCCACTCTCATTTTCAAAATTCAAAATTCAATTTAAAATTAATCTTCCTACAATTTTTACTTTGATAAATAAAATACCAAGTAAATTAATCAATTGATTTAGTTTTAAAAACAATTTATAAAATAAATTATAATTAATTAAGGTTGAAAAATTACCGAATTGAATAAATTTAATTTTTAGGGACTGGATTGGACTTGGAATCAAATCTCAAGTCCTTGCAAATCATTTGGGCCGAGCAACCCTTACTTAGTCTAACACCTCAATAGGCTTGTGAGTCCACACCAGCCCAAGCCCCATGCGCTCTAGGGTTTTCAAAATCCCAAGGTTTCCTAAACCCTAATTAAGAAAATACGTCACGGTAACCTACGACAGTGGGAGGTGATGACAAGCAGGAAACATTGTGTGGCGGCGAGTGGTGTGCGGCTTGTGACGGACGGATTTACATGGAAATTTAACGATACAACGCCTGCAAAATTAAATTACATGAAATCATATGCCTCAATTTCGACGTACATCAATTATAAAATTAAAAATAAACACCTAGAGCCAATCGATCGAGATCCATTCATAAAATACATTCAAACATGCTTTGAATCTACCATACAAACATATATATCAATATTACAATATTCATGCATTAATACGTTTAATCACAAAATATGCATAATCAAGAACCTTAAGCTCTGATACCAATTGTTCGATCGAGTTTTAAAAATTGAATAAAAATTAATTAACCACGAACGGTTCATGGGCAGAATATAAAAAATTTTCAAAACAAATATTTAATCAAATTAAATACAACTCATTCAACGATCATACATATTTGGATAAATGTATCGAGAAGAGATTGAAACAATCTTATACCTTTTCTTGTAATGGAGAATTTCTGGGTTGGGGGGATCTAATTTATTGTCTCGCGTTATTCGTTCTTGAGATCTTCAGAAGTATGTCTCGTAAGAATATTGTTAGAAATAGAGTGTGGGATCTCTAAACAACTGATGAAAAAACATTTTTTTCTCTTAATCCTCTTAGTTTTGGCAGCAACTATTGGCAGGGGTGAGAGAAACTCTTTTATACTCTGTATAACACTTAGCTTAGTTTAGGGTTAGGTTTGCAACTCTTTTATATTAATTATGAAATTTACCCATATACGCCTATATGCTAAGACCAAAATTTACCTCGCTTGCACTACAATCTATGATTTTTACATCTCCCCTAGAGCCAAGACTGTGTCTAAATTCATCAATTCAAATTGATAAATTAAATTGATCCCTATCAATTAATTAATTAATTTCTTTTATTTACTAATTATCCAATAATTAAAACTAACAAATTAATTGATTTGAACATTAATTTTGGTCTTCACTAATTTCATGATGACACCCATCACATATGGGTTCAGGAAGTATACCTTAGTCCAAAACACGTTTTGGGTCCGACTGACGTTGTTTCTCATTTATGTCATTCTTAGCTACTTCTAAGACCAAATGGACCCACATTAATAAAGTTTCGGGATTCAAATACCCAGCTAATTTAGCTCCATCAATTCCTAACCTATTTAATTCTGACACCGTATGGCTCCATTAAAGATCTGATGCCGCATCAACTCTCGATCCATGTGTGTTATATTTTCTGTTGGTGCAAATAAACATTTATATTTAACAATCCACAGGATATTTTATGATGCTACCCTTCGTAAATATCAGTAACAAGAGCGGGACGTAAAATTATCATTTTATCCATTAAGTTATTATTTCCTTAACTCTTTTATTGACTGTTAATAAGAAAGACATATCAGTGAAATGTATCATACAGTTCATAGTGTCTTAGTCAATGACTCATGTCATCGAGTACTAGGACCGGTTTATTTATTCACACATCTGTCAATAAAACATAAGGTGATATTGTTACTATTGTAATTTTACCACGAATTCTATATTTATGAATCACGCAACTCCAACATACTTAAATCACGGTCCGAACAGCCGAGCTATTGTCCGACAATTCAAACTCACTCCTTTGGCGTATCAAAAATCGCAAGTGACTAGACCAAGTTTCATATTCACGTCAGGATTTATGTAATTACAAAAATACCCTTAAAGTGTAATAATTAGATTTAGAGCTAAATAAATGAGTTTGCTCTAAACTAATTTATTACTGGTCTATTCAACATGTTCCATAGCATGTCTAGGTCAACCGTTTGAGTCTCCACTCCCATGCCCAAGACTAGCATCCTTTCATTCAACTTAACAGTCGTAATTGGTTTCGATTGTCCAGTGGATCTTAAGACTGCGAATAACATTTTGAACCATCTCAAGTAAATTATAAACACACTTTAATGAAAGAGAACTTTCATTTATTCATAAAATTGAGTAATAGATAAATGTCATAACTAAATACTTATAATAATTATTACACCCTACTTTATGGACATAAATCCAACACTCATATCACTTGCGCTTTCTTGAGTGGAAAAAATGATAGCTTGTAAGACAAATTTGTTCTTGAGTGATTCATCTTTGTTCTTCACAAAGAGGTTCACTAAAACATATATCCAGTGACAGAGAAGGATTTCTAGCTGATAAATTAGCATGAATAGTTTCAAACTCACGTCTCATTTTCATAGGATATTGATCTCTTTGAGTGATTTTAAGCACGTTTTAAAGAGACGACAATCCTTCTTGTGAAATAGTAGCATAAAATGATTCCTTATATTGAGCCCATAGATTCACAAATTCAGAGTAATAATCTTGAATTGGGATGTTCCCTTGAGAGTATTTAGATATTTCTGATTCATGTTGGAATTGTCTAGCTGAGTTCTCTTGTATACAAACTTTTTTAAGATAATCCCACATATCTTTAGCACAAGAATACGATTGTAAGTTAAGAACATGATGTGAATCTACTAAGCTTAAAATTCAACTGATTATCTTTGCATCATGTGATTCCCATTTAGCTAATTTTCCAATATCAGTTTCAGCCTTCGATTTTGAAATAGAATCATCAATCTGACCCAAAAATTCTTTTCCTCTAAAAAAACTTCGAAATTGGAATTCCTAAGAGAAATAGTTTTTCCCATTCAATTTATTAGCAAAATCTCAGACTTCTTTGACATTCTGAAAAAAATTGAACTAAATTCATAAAAGATAGAAGAATACATCAGATAATACTCAATGAAGGTACTGCCAATCACTTGGAACAAGAAACATGAATTTCAAATTTCTCAACAGAACATGACACGACAATTGCTATGGTGTATAAAATGTAAAGCACACTCTAAAAAAAGAGTCTATGACACCGTGAAAAATATAAGAGAAATCACAAGATTAAAAACTCTCCAAGAAAGGATCTGCCTATTCTATTTTACTTTCCCCCATATATAGAGTTTATTTTACATATAACGATTATTTGAATAATAAATATAAGAAAATTCTACCCAATCATGTAAAGGACTTTACAACCTAGACTCATTTGCCAATATAGTGCTCCAAAATTAGCCAATCACCTTTGATATATATATAGACACACACTCATCATTACCATAAAAAAATATACACATTATTAACAAATACATTATACAATTAAGCATTTAGTCACATAAGTAAGTTATTACATAGGAGAGATTTATTTACAAGGAAACAAACAAGAGCAGAACGACATACAATTCACCCATTATAATTTCTAGAGTATGAAAAATAGTCAAATATGCATAGAAATTCTACTTATGGGTTGTCCTTAGCAAAATCAAATTGATAGAAAATGTTTCAAGTTGCCAACACTTAGAGTGGCAAAATTATTAAGTTTTACTCATTATAAAGATTTTATAAATTTCACATAGTCATCAAAGACAAATACAAAACCAAGTAAACCTTTTTCATTATGGGACAACTTGCTTCTTCATTAATGACATCCTGTAAGTACTACTGTACCAACCACTAGTCATTGTCTTTTTTGTTTTATAAAGCAAAGAGTATATTAAAAGAAACCAGGGCTACAAAAGCATATGGGCATACCCTAGAAACAACAACCCACACCAAAACTCAAGGAGGCTTCTCCAAAATAAGAGGAGGTAAGTCCCACTTATACATCCTGAGAAATGTTTGAACAACACTAGCTTCCTTTCTGTCTTCATTAAATGGATTACGATTTGCATCACTTCTACCTCTTTCTCTATTAACATAAATGAGGAGCTTTGTGGCTATTTTAGAGGTGCTGAGGGTCTGAGACAGGGGGATCCCATCACCCCTTATTTGTATGTTATAGTTATGGATGGCCTCAATGGTCTTTTGTAGAATGTTTCCAATTTGCCTGCTTTCAATTTTCACTGGAGGTGCAAGGAGTTGGGAATAGTTAACCTATGCTTTGCTGATGACCTTCTCATATTCTCTAAAGGGGACCAAAGCTCTATTAGTCTTATCAGAGATAGTTTGGATGTGTTTTTCAGGCTTACAGGCCTCAAGCCCAATCAGTTGAAAAGCCAGATCTTCTTCTCTAGTGCCCCTGTGCAAGTAAGGCAGATTTGCACTGAGTTATTAGGCTTTTAGAGTGGCACCATCCCTGTTAGATACCTTATCTTACCTTTAATCTCTTCCAAGTTGGGGAGAGCTAATTGTGCAACCTGAGTTGACAGTATCAATGCCAAAATCAAGAGTTGGGAGGCCAAGTACTTGTCTATTGCTGGCAGATTGTAACTTTTTCAATATGTGGCCATGGCTATTCAAATTTTTTGGGCAGCATTGTTTATGCTTCCTAAGAAATTAATGTTGGACATTGAGAGCATAATGAAAAACTATCTTTGATCAGGTTCTCTTGATAAACTTGCCAGCTCTAAAGTTAAATGGACTGAGGTGTGTACCCCGAAGGAAAATGGCATATTAGGTGTGAGAGACATTGTAACTTGGAATTGTGCTGCTACTGCTAAACATCTTTGGTTCTTTATCTTTAATCCTTCTAGTTCCATTTGGAGTCAATGGTGCTATAAACACCTGAGTAAGGATGGAACTATGTTTACTGTCAAAATCTGAAATGATTGCTCTTGGATTTGGAGGAAGCTTCTTAAAGCTAGAGAATGGTTCACTACTTTGTGTTAAGACAGAATTGGAGATGGCTCTGCTATTTCCCTTTGGGGTGAACCTTGACATCAGTTAGGGGTCCAGTATAATATGTTTGGTAGAGCTATTATCACTAATACTGGATGGAGCCTCGGTACCAAATTTCATACGGTGATTAGCAATGAGATATGGTCATGTTCTATCATCAATACTTCCTTCCTTAGACAGATCAAGAATGATTCGTTGAGTATGGATTCTCATACTTTGGGTCTTGATAAATAATTGTGGAAGCCTGTCTCAGATGGAGCCTTTTTTGTTGACTCAACTTATTGGTCTTTAAAGCAGCCTAGTAGTAAGGTTATTTGGGGATACATCACCTGGTTTAGCTATATTATCCCCAAGCACAACTTCATCAACTGTCTTGCTTGTAGGAATAAACTGACGACTAAGGATAAGCTTGTTGGATGGGGCAGTTCTGTTGACTTTGATTGTGTGTTGTGTATTAACGGGTTGGAGTCTAGAGACCACTTCTTTTTTTTTCATTGTCCTTTTGGCCAAGCAATATGGATTCCTATCACTCAATTGTGTGATCTCTATTTCTATTGTCTTACATGAGATCACAAAATTGAGTAGCTAGCCCAAATAACAAGGAGAAAAGACCTTAGGTCCTTAATCTTCAAACTTGCTTTTAATTCTTTTGTGTGTATATTATGAATGGAAAGAAACTGTAGGAGTTTTTTAGGGCAAAACCAAGTAAACTTAATCTTAATGAAATCATAATACTAAGAAAAAATTCTGAAACGTAATTAAAATGCTTGTAATAAATGCTTAAAAGATAGTCTTTACTCATATATTTATAACTTGTAAACACCTATTTGGTAAAAATCTAGTACTGATTTAATCCAAAATACATTACTTTTAAAATCATCGTCCACTATTTATAACTTTTTTTAATCACTTACCGTATATATCTCAAAACTTTTGCAAGAATATGACATTTGGTCGTAAACAGACTTCAATCAATTAATTTTAAAGCATCACTGAAAACCTCAGTCTGTGGTAATGTTAGAATAAAAACCAAAAGTGCTTTATTTAACCAAGAAGACTGTCTCTCTTTTTTTAATCTTATATTTAACGAGAGATGACTTTTAATATATCTATAATATATTAAAAGTTTAAATTATCAAAGAAATTTTTTTTTCACAATTATATCCACATACTTTTTTATTAATCTTCAATTTCCCTGTAAAAATATAATTGTCACATTCTCATTTGTTGGTATTATTATTTTTTGCCAACTGCCATCAACTACGATCATTTGGCCCACAAACCTAACCAATACCATTTTTGGTTCGGAACAACACTATATTTTTCAAGTGAGACAATATTATTTTTAAACAACTAAAATAATACCACTTTCTTAAGTAGAGAAGTATTTATTATTATGGTGGATAAAATAACACACCATAGCCTAAATATAGTCAGACAAAATTTACATACAAAAAAAATTAAATTCGCAATACAAGCAACAAAGGAAGAAAAAGTTTAAAATAAAATATGAAATTGATTATTTAATTCTAATGAAATAACTTTTTCTTTAGTTTTGAGAGCACATTTCTATTACATATACACTCTTAATTCTCTTAGAAATATATATGATATTATACAACTTGATTGAATAAAAATATATCAACAAATCAAAATAATATCAACATAACATTGTATTGACTTTGGTAACATAAATTAAAAATAAATAGTATGGTGCTAAATATATTTATTTTTAATTCTCATAAACACAACTTGATTATAAACCTAGCTAAAATATAATAAGTTCAATACAAAGTTCTGTACTATTAGTAACCTATACCAGATCATTAAAACCTATATGGTAAAAGAAAATTACTCAATTAGAAGAAAAATTCAGTGTCTTTTCTTCTATTGAGTCCACAATATTTTCAATATTTTCAAATCCTGTCTCTTACCTAGAGCTTCTCTCCCTAAGCTCCTCGGGTTTACTCGGTTTATGTGACTCCATGGTAGCTAATCTTCATCGAATTGAGGACTTGAGTTAAGGAGCTAGTGGATTTTACTCGTTGAAGTAGATTATAAGGTAGGGAGGATGAAAGACAAACATGGAAATAACCTGCATGTTTTTCATGGGGAGAGTTCCAAGTTAATTCAAAACACTTAGGCCACCTAAGGCTAAAAATGTTGAGGTTTCGCTAAATGTAGAAACAATTCCAGTTCTAGAAACTGTTTCTGAATCTAGAAAAGAGGTTACTGACTTTTCTATTGCTAGCCCTAAAATTTGTGATTCACCCTCGAAAAATTGTGAAGTTGAAAGCCCTAGTTTATTCTTTGGTAATATTAAGGAGGATGCTGAATTTCCAGCTTTACCCTCAAATGAAAAGAATGTCTACGATAGTGGAGGATGCCATTAATGGTAATTTGGTGTTTAAGGCCATCGTCTCAGAAGAGAAAAAAGTAAATATAGAACCAGTTCTTAAGAACACCATTAATACAGATTCTAGAAGGCCATCTTGGGTGGATAGGGCTCGTAAACGTAATGTGGCTTTAAATGTTTTTGAAGATTAGTGTTGTAAGGATTCAGTTAGTGGTAAATACAAGATTTAGAATGTGGTTCTAGAGGAAGGAATCAAACACTAGGAAAACACTCTTGTGGGTCATTTTCTAGAGAAGAAACCCTCTTTTAGTTTTGTTACTCAAGCTGCTTTTCGATTATGGAAGACTAAGGGAATGAATGAGGTGGCTGAGACAGATAATGGCTCCTTCTTTATCAGTTTCAACTCTAGGAAAAAATGAAGTTTTTAGAGGAGGACCTTGGTACTTACTTGATAAACCTTTGATCCGAAAGTAGTGGTATCCCCAAATGAAGTTATCTAGGGAAGAAATGCACAAAATGCCCATTTGGGTGAAGATGTGGAACATACCCTCCATTATATGGACTCAAAGTGGAATAAGTAGTCTTACTAGCATTATTGGAAAACCATTATTCACAGATGATGTAACTGCTAGTGGCACTAAACTCTCAGTTGCTAGGGTGTGTGTTGAAATTGATATATTTTCAGAACTCCCTAAAGTACTAGATATTAGCCTTGAAGCTTATGGAATTGATGAAGCTACAGTCAAGATTGAATACATAGGTTTCGTAAGATTCATAAAACTTTTCAAGTTTTTGGGCATGACTGCTTACAATAGCTGAAAAGAAGAAACCTGAAACAAAACAACAAAAACCTTTGGGAAAACAGAAGAAAGAATTGATACATGTGGCTAAGGTAAGGAGAAAGTGGTTGATCTTGTTGATACTAAAAGGATTACTTCTATCTGTCTCCCCGTGAATTCGGAAGAGAATGATGTCCTACTGATTGAGCTTGAACCTCCTGAAATAAAGCTTTCAAAGATGGAAAAAGTAAAGAAAATTCAGGGAAATAATGGACACAATCAATGAACATGTGATTGCTGAAGATCATGAGGAAAGTAATAAAATGAAGGCTTCTTAAGCTAAGGATATGTATGATTCAGGGGATACTACCCTTAAGAGTGCTAATCTGAGTGCAAGGCAGAAGCAAAGATAAAGACAACTTGCTACTAAACTCAGAGCCTATGGTGCTTCTTTGGTTATCTCGACTTCTCCTTTTACTAAATGACAAACATAGAAGCTTGGAAACTTAGGGGCTTCAACAATCCTCGAAAGAATTCAGAAGTTAGGAGAGTTTGTAGAGAGTTTAATCTTGATCTTTGTGCTTTGGTTGAGACTAGAGTTAAAATTAAGAACTGCAATATAATTGTTCACTCTGTGTTTCCAAAATGGATTGTAATTAATAACTATGATGTTGTCCTTCTGGAAGAATATGGGTTGCTTATAACCCTAATGTTTTTTATCATTCTATTTTGTTTTGTGCCCCTCAACTAATGCATTACTTAGGAGATTAAATCCTGCTATGGAATTTTGCATTATTTTTGTTTATGCCTTTAATGCTTCTATTTAGAGAACTTCACTTTGGCATGAATTGAGATGTATTAATGAAAATTCATCTCCTTGGATTATCTTGGGAGATTTCAATGATATTCTCCATCCTAATAGAAGCAGAGAAGAACTTTCACTTGGGATAAGGGGATGAAAGCTTTTGCTGATTGTATGCTTAGTATGAACTTGCAGGACTTGAACTTTACAGGGTAGTTTTACACTTGTAGGAATCACCTAATTGATGATGGTAGTCTCATGTCTTAGCTTGATAAGGTCTTAATCAATGATCACTGGTAGACTTTATTTGATACTTCTTGTGCTTATTTTGCTGATCAAGGACTGTTTGGCCATAGTTTACCTATAGTTAAGCTTCTGCCTGATTTTCAAAGAAGAAAGGTCCCTTTTAAATTTTTTCAATTCTACATTGAAATCGAGGGTTTTTATCAATCTTTTGAAGAAGTTTAGCACATCTATGTTCAAGGCACTGCCATGTATAAGCTAGCTCAAAAGTTTAAATCTTTTAAGATGGCTCTTAGATCTTTCAACCATATTAAGTGTAATGACATTTCTAGAAAGGCTGTGGAAGCTAGAGAAACATATCAGTGAGGAGTTCCAGGTTAAAGCCAGTGAAGCTTTCAAACAACTTTATAAATGGTCCATGGCATAAGAGAGCTTCTTTGTGTACAAGTCAAGAATCTCTTAGCTTAATTTGAGGGACAACAACACCAACTTTCTTCTTCAAAGCTGTTAAAGCATATAGGAGGAAATCTCTTATCTATTAGATTGAAGACAATGATGGTAATATGTTGAGTGATCATGTAATTATTTAGAACCATGTCATATCTTTCTACTAGAAGTGATTGGGCACATAGATCATATTCTAGAGATAGAATAGAGTGTTTATCGAGGGTCATTGAGGGTCACTAATACCTTTTCCTCTTCACTTTGTGGTGCAGGGCCCATGCACCACTGTGATTCTCATATACCCCCTCGTGGACTTCCTTCATCATGTATAATGCTTCATCGGGGTTGACACATTCTTGTTTACATAGTTGGCCAAACTGAGGTAATGTTTTCACGCTTCTTTCCTATCAAGGAGCAGGGTTCTGTCTCGTAAATACTCGAACATCAGCATCATCCAGAAAGGGCTTGGCCCAATTCTATCTGTTTCCATCACTTCCTAGTCATTGATTCTAGGCCGAGAGAGGTATTCCACTAGCATTGTTCTACTAATTTGTGAGTGGAAGGTTAATGCCAGTTTGGCCATGGCATCTGCGTTCGTGTTTTTGGCTATGGGGGATTTGTTTGATTGAGTAGGAGTTGAACAGCTTTAGAAGGGCTTTTTCTTAGGCCAAGTACTTAGTCATCTTATCCTCCTTGGTTTAATATTCTTTGTTTATCAGATTCACAACTTGCTGCAAATTGTTGTAGATCCTCAAGATCCTGGCGTCCATTGACTTAGCCAACTTTATCCCTACTAGCAACGTCTCTTATTCTGCCTTGTTGTTGGAGGCTTTGAATCCAAACCGCAAGGCATACTCGATTTAGGACTGGTTAGGTAGTAGAAGCAACAGGCCTGCTCCAGTTCATTTTTCATTACATGCTCCATCCACTCCCGACTTGTGTTCCTTCCTTAGAGTTCAGGATCACGCCTACGATGAAGTCCGCTATGGTCTAACCCTTGATGGTAGTTTTTGGGATGAACTGGAGTTTGAATTCACTAAGTTTGATAGCCCATTTGGCCATTCATCTTGAGGTCTCAAGTTCTTAGAGCACCTGTTTGAGCGGGGAGTTTGTCAAGACTTGAATGGAGTGCGCTTGGAAGCATGGTTAGTGCTTGTATGCGGCTGTGACAAGAGTGAGGGCCATCTTTTCTAATTCAGGGTAACACGTTTCTGCACCTACCATATACATAGTATATGAGCCATTGGATGAGATCGTCCTCTATCCAAACTAGAGCGACGCTGATGGCAATTATTTGATGACCAAGTGTAAGGACTTTATTTCCTCTAGTACAGGTTTAGAGAGCAAGGGAGGGGAGATCATGTATTCGATAAGCGTAGAGAAAGATTCTAGGCATTCCTCTTTCCATTCGAAAGAAGTGTTCTTTCTCAGGATTTTGAAAACGGGGGACACTTGTCCTTTGCTCGAGAGATAAACATGTTGAGCGTACCACCCGTTCGGTGAGGCATTGGACATCCTTTATGTTCTGGGGAGATTCCATCAATAACAAAGCTCCTATCTTATCGGGGTTGGCCTCTATTTCTCTTAGGTTGACCATGAAACCTAGGAATTTTCCCGAAAAGATGCTGAAAGTGAACTTGCAAGGTTTAGCTTCATCATATACCTTATCAGGGTGTCAAAGGTTATTGCCAAGTCAGTGATGTGTTCTGAGGACTTCTTGCTCCATGTTCCTGGGGATCTATTCCATGAATACCTTGTTCACCAGCCTTTAATATGTAGCTCTGGCATTTTTCAACCCGAAGGGCATTACGATGTAGCAATAGGTCCCTCAGCTGATGATGAAGGAGGTTCTTTCCTGATCAGGTGGATACATGCATAAAAGACTCAATTGTTTTAGCAAGAGTATCCTCCTGAATAGAAGACTCAACTCTAGAGAAGAAGATGCTGCTTTTTGAATCATTAGGATGCAATCCAGAAAGGTTACTAAAAAGGTCAATATCATCCTTAAGAGTATTAATAGATATGAAATCACCTTTACAAAAGACTAAAAGGTCATACGCAAAGCATAAATTAACAATTATCTCACTTACATCTCCAATGAAATTGGACATAAGGTTAATTAGCAAATTTATTAAGGATACCTATGAGGACCTCCATAACAAGAACAAACAGGTAAGGAGACAGAAGATCACCTTGTCTGAGACCTCTCCTACCCTGAAAATAACCATGCAAACCACCATTGATATTGATAGCATAAGCAAGGGAAGTGATACACTACATAGCCCAATTAGTGAAAATATCAGGAAGACCAATGGCTTGTAGGACCCCCATCTCTAGTCCATGGCCCAATATACTATAGCTAAGGAACAACCTGGAAAGCATAGAAGAGCTAAGAGACCAAGCCAACTGAAGAAATGCATCACGCCAGCTCGCCGCCTCTTGATACTACAACTTGAAAACTAAGATACGACAGTTCAGAGTAAGGGACATGGTTTTGCAAAAATGAAAAGAAATAGAAGTGTGAGCCCTTGAGCCCAATTGGGAAGGACTGTATGTGTAAATGAAGTAGTTTGTCCAAGGACAAAAAGATTGTAAGATCTAGAAGGACGAGCACTAACACACCCCTGGAAGTAGAGCAACTCAAAATTTAGTTTCAGTAAAATCACGATCTAACCAAACATAAATTATCAATCTAAGAATCAAAAGTTTTCCCAGAAAAAGATGCCAAGATGAAAAGTGATGTTTGGTTTGCACTCTAACTTGCCAGACAAGAAAGAGACTCTAGCTAGATCAGAAATACCATGTTAGATGTCAAAAGAAAAAAAAAGTGATGTTTGGCTTGAACTCTAGCTCATCATGAGAGAAAAGTAACTTTAGCCAGAGCAGAAATGCCTTACTAGATGTCAAAGTAAAAAAAAGTGATATCTAGCTTGCATGAGTCAAATGAGAAAAGGGTCTAAAGATGTCAAGAAGAAAAAAAATGATTTTTAGCTTGTTCTGTAGCTCGCTACACAAGAAACTAGCTAGAGCAAAAATGCCTAGCTATGTGTCAAAAGGAAAAAAAAGTTATGCCTAGCTTGTACTTTAGCTCACCAGATGAGAAAATGGACTAACCTGAGTAGAAATGCCTGGCTAGATATCAAAAGGAAAAAACTGTTATTTGGATTGGAGTCTAGCTCACCAGACAAAAAAAGGAACTCCAGCCAGACAAAAAATGCATGGCTCGATGTCAAAAGGAAAAAAGTTATGTCTAGCTTATGCTCTAGGTCGCCAGACGAGAAAATGGACTCTAGCTAGAGCAGAAATACGTGGCTAGATGTCAAAAGGAAAAAAAAGTAATGTATAGTTTACAATCTAGCTCATCATACGAGAAAGAGATTATATCCAAAGCAGAAATGCCTGGTTAGATGTCAAAAGGAAAAAAAATGTGATGTATTGCTTGAACTTTAGCTCGCCCAACGAGAAAGAGGACTCTAGCCAGAGTAGAAATTCTTGATCGTTGCTAAAAACAATTGAGGATTTTGAAGCATATCAGCTAGGTCAGACCTCCTCCAAAGGGGGCAGCCAACACCCAAAAAAAATCCAAGTATCACCTCTACGACCGAGGAATTTAAAGTAGATTAGCTAGGCCAGACCTCCTTGAAAGGGGGAAACACCCAAAACAATCTAAATATCAACTCAACAATCGAGGAATTTGAAGCAGATCAGTTAGGCCAGACCTCTTCAAAGGGGGAAACACCCGAAAAAAATCCTATCAGCTTTGCAATAAAGGAATTAGGCATTGGTCAGATAAACCAGACCTCCCCCAAATGAAGCAACCCACTAGGATACAATAATAAAGCAAACTTCGATTCAGGTTAGTAAGGATTCTAAAGTAGTAAGGAGCCCATACTTAAGCTTTCGAAGTATTAAAGAGGTTAGCAAAGGATAACGACAACAATAACCAAGCTGAAATTACTTAAGCAAATATTCATGTTAAAGTGTGAGCCCAAAGAGACTTAAACAAATATTCATGTTAAGAAAGATTTAGGCCAGTGAGATCTGAGTTGCAAGCACTTAAGCTGAATATTCGAAGTAAGGCCTGAGCCCAAAGGTATTTGTGTAAATATTCATGTTAAGGAAGATTGAGGCTAGTAAGAACTGAGCTACACTCACTTAAGGTGAATATTCGAAGTATGGTCTAAGCCCAAAGGTAGTTAAGCAAATATTCATGTTAAGGAAGATTAAGGCCAGTGAGAATTGGGCTGTAATCACTTAAGATGAATAATCGAAGTAAGGTGAGAGCCCAAGGTCATTTAATCAATTATTCATGTTAAGGAAGATTGAGGCCATTGAAAATTAAGCTGCAATCACTTAAGATGAATATTTGAGTCATGGCCCGAGCCAAGGGGCATTTAAACAAGTATTTGTGACAAATTATTTAGATTAAAGGTTAGTCAACAAAGCTAGTAAAGTAGAGCATCACAAGATGGAATAGAGCTATTAAGGAAAAAGTATTATCATTGATGAAAGAAAAAATAGAAATTACATAGAAAAAGTGAAGATTACATAAGCAAAAAAGAAAAAAGAAGCCTACAAAACTAAGATGCATGGGTGGTCTCGTTCGTGGCCTCAACTAGTTTAGTAGGTGGGTGAGGAGCCTCCTCCTCAAGTTACCTTAGGGTAAAGAAGGAAGGACCTCTACGCATTGTCCTTCAATAGTTGCTGAGGAAAGAATGGCACGCTCTGATATGACTGAAGCAGGAGCATGTGGGGATTCAATTGGTTGGGCAAGAGGTGGCAGTGGAAGCTCGAGGTCTGTGGCGGCTTCACAAGCACCAAGCACCAAAATCCTCTCATAGTGGACACCAAACTTGACCTACTCCTTGGAGTAGGGAGTAGTTTCTTACTCTGAAGCTCCCTCATCCTAAGGAAGACAAATGAGGAATCTTAAGTCCCATTGGATGAGCTTCCACTATCCCGTCCGGAAAGCTATTATACCCTGTGGATAAATCCAAGAGCAGGGCATCCTTAAACTATAAAGATCCCTTGAAGTCTTCCATACCTTTGGTGTGACCTTCAAGGAGGTATGTGCCAAGCTCATCTTCCATAGAGCTTCACTCTCTTAACTCTCCACCTGATTTTAAGAATGGATCTCCCAGGAGAGCTTGTCCTCTTAAACTTGGGTCTTCTCTTTTACGATCTTCTCCTAGCGGTGAAAGGGCAATATGACCTTATCGCACTTAGATAGTCGAGCCTCCATATCCCGATGATAGTTGACAGTAGGGGAAGCCTCCACTTTTGCTAAAGCCAACTCCTTCTCAAGGTTCGTAAACTTCCTCTCGGCAGTCTTAAGCTGCTTGACCTCTCGAACATCCTTATTGTATGCTCGAGAGAGAGAGTTGAACTTCTTGGTGTCCTCAAAAAGCTTAGCCTCAACATCAGAGGAGACCTAAGTATCCTCGAACACCTGGTCCTCGCAGCACCCAAGGTGAGCCAACATCACCATATTATAAGTGACGATCTATAAAGAACACCACAAAAGAGATAGACTGAGCATGAGGAAAGGGTGAAGATAAGGAAAGAACAGAGAAGGAATAAGCGCTTACGTACAAGGTGTGCTCCATGTAGCCATTAGTTAGCCCCATCCTTAGGCGATCGAAATGGCAAAAATTCTTCTCAGGGTCCACAAGCTTGGACAACCGATCCATCAGCCACCTCACCTCATTCTAGGCCTGAGCTTAAGGATAAGGTTGATAAGCATCTGTGAGCTTAGTAGGGGCACTTGGGGCCTTGTACTTTTGACCAGCGTGAGAACCACGTGATCGAGACACGGCTTATCGAACTCCAATTTGATCATCTCATTTTGAGCCTGAGGTGGAGGAAGAGGTTGGGGTGATCGAGACGAACCTTCGACGATACCGTCATTGCTGGCAGTCCGCTAAGCCAAAGGAGCCACCACTAGCGGAGCCTTCTACAAAGAAGTATGAGAAATAGGGGTGGGGCCAGATGTTGAAAGAGGTGATGCCGGCAACTCCTTCTTCTCCTTCGACTGCTCTAGCTTTTTCGCTCGAACCTCCCTCATCTTTTGGGCCTTTAAGCCTTTGAGCTTCTACCTCGGCTACTTGGAATAAGCCTCCATGACTATTCTTGCATTCATCAGAGAGTGTTATGAGGTCTAGAAAAGAGGAAAGATAAATGAAAAGTTGAAACGTGCCTAATACGGTTGTATGGTGAAGGCTTGAGATCATGAGAATCGCTGCTTTTGGCACTCGACTCCTTCGACTGAACTTTAATAAGCAGCTTAGCTCTAACATCCTCTAGAAGGACCATGTACAGCCCATATTGTAGGCCCTCTCCTCCTTGGGAAGTTTAACCAAGCTAAGGATTCAGGACTAGAGATGGGTTGGAAACCTCTTCGGCCTCTTCTTTCCCACTACATAAAAGAAAGAGAGAATAAGTAAACTGAGAAATGAACGAGAAGCCACCCATTTCCCATTACACAATCTAACTTGTGGTCCCAAAACCTCTGGGAACTAGGTACGTGAGCTCTAGGCGGGAGACTTTCTTAGACCCCGAAAATCATTAACCAGCTGTCTTTCCACTTCATGTACCAGGTGGAGATGCCTCTGATAATCCCCTTCGCCCCCTCCTCTTTAGCTTGACTACTGATGTAGTTCCACCCCTGGATCCGAGGATGAGCCCCTTCACTTTTGTTCTTAGGAGGGGTCTTCAGCTGGAACATGAAGTAAAACAAATCCACCGTGAAGTCCTCATCACAACACAATTTCCAAAGAACCCAGCACGCGACCAGAATCCTCCACGAATTTGGTTGTAGTTGGGCTAAGGCCATCCTCAAGGTAGAAAACCACTCCTTAAGGAAGGGATGCAAAAGAAATCTCTGCCCACACTCCAACGTGGCCAGTTACAATTTGGTCCCTTCGTGCCGTAGAGCATATATCAGTTCGCCCACCTTCGACAGCTGTAACTGAATATAGTTCAAAACATGGTACATCCTCCTAATCGCGTCCAAGTCCTCCTCACTCAAAGAAGAAGGGTACTAGTCGTTCCTGTATGTTTGATGGTCCCACTCAAGCTAGTTCAACCCTAGAGTCTGTTGGAATATGTCCACAAAGTAGTATGTAATAACTATTTGTTTGTATTTAGTTATTTCTCAGACATTAGTACTATTGAATTTTTATGAGTAAATTGAAAATTTTATTTTAAATTAAACCGTGTTTGTAAATTACTTAAGTCCTGAAACCTTCATCAACGAATGAAGGGTGAAGACAGAGGCGTCTGTAGACAAACTCTCATGAGAAAGTTCAAAATGATATTCGTAGTTTTGGGATCGACTGGGCAATCGAATCCTATTACGACTGTTAGATTGAACCAATAAATGCCAGTCATGGGGCATGGGAGTGGAGACTCAAACAATTAACCTAGACATGTTATGAATATGTTAAATAGATCGATAACAAATTAGTTTAGAGTCCAAAACCGTTTACCTAACTCTAAATCTAATTGTTACACCTCAAAGGTATTGTCATAATTACCTTAGTCATGAGATGAATATGTAGTTGACTTAGTTAGTTGTAATATTTGATATGTCAAATGAGTGAGTTCATGACGGGAAATACCTCAACTATTGGAATTGTAATTCAATTAAGTTTGACTTACGTGATTCACAGATATAAAAATTCGTGGTTGGATTGTGAAAACAACAATATCACCATATGATGTATTGATGGGTGTGTGAATAAATTAATCTGGCTAGGTATTCAATGAATTGAGTCATTGATTAAGACTTATGAATTGTACGAGACAATTCACTATTATGTATTTCTTATTCGCAGTCAATAAAAGAGTTAAGAAAATAATAACAAGAAGAGTAAAATAGTAATTTTATATTCCACTCTTGTTTCTGATATTCACAATGGGTAATATGTTAAAATATTCTCTGGACTGTGAAAATAAAAAGGGTTTATTTACACCAATAGAAAAGTAGCGCGCATGAACTGAGAGTTGATTTGGCATCGAACCTATAATGGAGTCGTACGATGTCCGGATTAAATAGGTTGAGAATCTATGGAGATAAATTCACCGGGTATTTGAATCATTAGATTTATTCATGTGGATTTATCCCTCATAAATATCTCATGAGAACAGGAATAGAGAAACAAAGTAAAATGGATCAAATTGTTGTTTGGTGCCAATACATATTTCCTACACATATATGTCATGAGTGATGTCACTTAATTAGTTAAGTGTGATTATTTATACTGAAATTAATTTTTTTATTATTTCTAATCATTGGATGATTATTAAATAAAAATTAATTAATTAATTAATAATGATCAATGAAATCTATCAATTGGATTGATAAATGTTGATACAACTCTAATACTGTGGAGATATACTGATTTTCCTCAATTTGAATATATGGGGGTGGATTTTTGGAAATTTAAAATATATGGGTATATTTGTAATATATCAAAAATTAGATTTTATAAATATCTAATAGCAATTTGATTATAGAGAGAGTAAAAATATAGTCTCATATCAGATACCGAAAAAAAGAGTTTTCTCCCCTCCCTAGTGATTGCAGCCAATTGAGAGCGCATTGAAAGAAAAATATTTGATTTTTTTCTTCTATCGTTTTGGGAGCCCACACTCGAATTCGAACACAAAATTCTCATGAGTTATATTTCTGAAATTAATGTGTGGTTGTTGGTGGATGAAATTCACAAATCGTTCTTGGAGTTCAAGTGCGTGATTCGAATCTCGAAGCTTGATGAACACGAATAACGCTCGAAGAAATTCTGCCAATTCAGAAATTCTCCGATACAAAGTATGGGTGAAAAATTATTTCTAACATTATCTTCTTGTTTAATATCGTATATGCATAATCGCACGTTGTTTGGTTTTAAATTATTTAATTTGATTAAATAAGTTAATTGAAAAATATTTTGATATTCCGCCCACGAACCGTTTGGGGTTCAAACTTATTTTTTAGTTAACTTTAAAACCTATTGATCCCAGTAGAGTCAACACAGAGGTTATTAGCCTTGACCGACGCGTTAGTCTCCTCCTCCATTCGATCAATAACACCCTCAGACTCCAAAGGCATGGCGCAGAATACAAAAAGAAAAGAAAAAAGAACACAAGGACAAAAAACTAATGTATAATTTGAGTTATCAGATAATAATTATCTTATAATTGATAAGATAAGCTAATGTATAATTTGAGGTATCAGATAATAATTATCTTATAATTGATAAGATAATCTTCACTTTAAATTATTACATAACTTTTATCTAATAATCCTTATCCAATAAGAGACCACCTCTCACTAGGTGAGGTGACCAACCAACATCAAACCCCAGAGGGTCTTTGTGCGGCATAAACACATTCAAGAAGAAAGATCAGATTCCAAAGGGGATAACTCCCTGTGGTAATCGCGTGTAGTATGGTCCAATCACACCGTCTAGTCCAATTTTAACATACTAGACGATCATGTTATTTACATATCAATTAATTTTATAAATTAACTAATTTGGTTCTTCTCATATAATATGTATAAAAACACTTCTATGATAACATATTTGAACGATGTGTAGTAATTTGAAAATCGGTAGTTCTACATGATCTCATTTACTTTATCCAACTAGTTTTCACAGAGATGACACGCATAGAGTCCGTGGACCAAAAATTTTAAACTTTAATTAAATCGACAATGAATTAAACTCTCTAATTAATATACCATGTTATTAATTTAGAGTTACTCCACTATAAACTTGAAATTGAGCTCTTAAAATTATATATATTAATTACTCAAAAAATTGAATAATTCAATGATATAATCATTAAATATTGATCAATCCTTCATAAGAACTTAATAATTTGAGATAGGTAAATAATATAGTACAACTCTCAGTCCCTTTTGCAGACATCCAGTTAAGGCTATCCACTTCAGAATATCTTCTAACAAAGTTTTTTTAAGAAAAAAAATCCGATAATCTCTCTAATTACGTATTTCTACTCGAATCCCATTGATTCTCTAACGAATGATAAATTTGTGATCTTATAATAAATTGAGATCTTATATCAATCAGGACATGCATCATACTCAAGGGAATTATTTATCTGACTTCATAATAAAGAAATGAACTTTATCTTGTATTCTAACATTCCCAACTATTTATTTCAGTATGCTTCTAAGATACAAGGAATTAAGTTTCGTACGATATATAAACTTTATCGAGTAAATAAAAAAACATAACTTCATAAACATGAGTATTTTAATCACTATTATTAAGATCATTCTATATGTGATCATCAGTGTGATAAAATTTAAAAATTCTATATGCTAATGACATCATCATAAATTTAAATTTATCGTGTTCTAGTCCCACATAATTTCATTATATAAATAACCATCATTCCAATGTCTCTAAGTCTAACAATCCAGATAAGACTGTTCCATTCTCAATTAAAATGAGTTGTACTTGTAATTATTGACTGACTTTAACTACTGATTGCAGACATATTTTTATCATTATCCTTAATAATTATCCTCATGCATATAACTCTTATATACAATATTTAAGGACACATATGATATGAAATTTTCATGATAATTATAAGTTATCAAATATACATTCATGAAAATACTAACTAATAAATATTTTACTCATTAATTAATAATAAAGTCTTTATACCATATGCTCAAAGGAGATTATTTCCAACTTTTTTTCACTTGCCCTAAATCAAATTAGACATGCTCCTCAATCGTAAACCCCAGATGACATCTTGTTCTTTAAATTTGCCACTGCTTGATTGTCGTCACAATAAAGCTGAGAAATTTCACCACTGCTCTAGTGCCGTCGGGAAATAGAGAGATTTTTTTTGTTCTTAGCAAATTTCAGCCATTATAGAGAAAATGAAATTTCTTTTTCCTTTTCCAATTTTCTCATGTGTTGAGATCATAATGGGACCCAAAAAAGTGAGAGTGCGATCAATCTCGTATTTTTTAACACCCACATGTCCATCCATCTAGTACTGGAGAATAGGAGTGAAAAATCTAAGGATTCAATGAAGCAGATCATTCTTGAAGAGTTTAAAGAATTTTCATCAATGATGAAAAGTTCAAAGAATTGGTTTCGTCATCACCCGAATGTATATTTAATTTCTCACATAATAAATTAGTAAAATATATTGAATTGACAAAAATGTGTTTGAGAAAATACTGTCGCTAACGATCCGTTCGTCATTCACGATGCTTTCACTACGCGCGCGGGTTCATAGTTTGCAAAACTAACAAAATCAACTTAACGATGGATAAAGAATATCCATGTTTTTTCATTAAAAACATAAACATTTTACAAAATAGCTAAATTAAACATAAGAAAACATAATCTAGAAACTTTCCAATCAACTATCATACCAAAGAAACACATTAAAACAAATAAGCATACTGAAAGTAAAAAGTAACTTCAATTGTCATTGACATTTCGCCGCCAAACAACTAAAAATATTTCCTTCAAGATTTTCATAAAAATATGTTACATCTAGATCGGTCATCAGAAGACTAACTTCAGGATCAATAAAGTGTTATCGCAATGTGCCTACGACGCACAATGATGATTGAATAATACATTTTGAAAAATAAATTCAAAGTTTACACAAATCATTTTAAGACGTGATTGATCACCCAATTTAAAAAAATATTTTGGTCTATGAAAATAAAGTCGGTTCGGGAATCATTTGTGTGTGAGGAAGGTATTAGCACCTCTCATCACCCATTATTAATATGATAACCAAAGTTAATCAAACTGATATCCAAATTATTTTAGAAAAATGAATGTGCAATAAAAAAGGAATTCATTTTTTATTATTTTGTTCGGGAGTGTCAGGCATGCTTTGTGTCATAAAAATGAACAAAATAAACTACCTTTAATATGTGGTACAAGGATCACTGAAAAGTAATTCATTTTTTATTTTTGACAAATATAACATTATTGGAGTTATTCTGAGTATCCTAAGGACAACACTTCATCTCAGTAGTTCGAGAAGATTGGTATCCCAAAAATCTCAATGTCCATCGTAGAAATTTTTTCGAGTGAAAAATAAATGATACAGTTAAGATGATTTAAATATAAATATTAAGATTATGACCCATGCATATATATGTTGTTGTAATTATAAGTGGATGAAACGTGAAACACATTTTAAACATGATAATATGATAGTGTAAAAAAATAATATATTAATATTATGAAGGAAAAAGAGTAAAAATAATAAAAGGAAAGTTAGAAAAAAATGGTTGTAAAATGACAAAGTGAACAAAATATGTAAAGTGAAAATCATATGTAACATATGTGTAGGAAGTAAGACATGTAAGCCAAAAAATAAAAAATGAAAAATAATATAAATCAAAAGAGAAAAGAGAAAAGCAGCGGCTAATGTCGCTCAAAGGTGGGGATTAAATCAAATTTTGTCCCCCATCCCCAACTCTGATTTTTTATTTTTTATTTTATTTTTATTTTTTTGTATTTGTATATAGGGTATACAAATACTTTATCATTGCTATTTAAAAAATAAGAGAGAAATTATAGATGGATGTTAAACCGAATGTCATAAAAAATAATGATATTAAATTCCAAAATGAAGCATCTAAACTCTCTACATGATATTTTATGTATTTTTTATGTATGTGAAATTTCGTAGGGGAATTTTCGTGCATGGTATGTACACTTTCAACCCATTAAATGGTTGATCGCACATTGAATTAATTGCATACTCTCAAAAGCTTTATCATCATTCTCATTAATTAAGTTGAAAAAATATATCTCATTGTCAAATCTAAGCTTTAAAAAAAGAAAATCCATGATGCATTGAAATAAAACTCAAAATCATGAATAAAAAAATGAAGAAGAGTAAGCAAATATTTCCATTTTATCTTACAAAAAGAGAAAAAAAAGTATATACTATAGGAGTATAAATGAGAAAATATGAAGAACAATGAAAAATATATTTTTTAATTAAAGTGAAAGAAATTTAAAATACCTTAAGCGTACAAATGATAGAAAATGAGAAGTAATAAATGATATTTCTTCCTCTTCTTTTCCCTCAAAGACAACTTACTCTCTTTCTCTCACTTTCTTTCTTTCTCTCTCTAAGAAGACCTCCTCTCTTTCTCTTTCTAAAAAACCCCCTTGAAGTGAAGACCCACTCCCTTTTTATATTCAAAGTTAGGGTTTCTTTTTAGTTTTGTCCTTGGACTATTTTTTTAGTATTGGGATCTTTTTCTTATGTCTTTAATCCTTGGACTCTTTTTTATGTTTTTAGACATTAGGCTTCATTTTATAAACCTTATGTATGGTCTTGCGCTAGTATATGAGCTAATAAATAAAGTGTGTATATAAAAATAACTGGACTAGATAAAATCCGGTATCTATAGCTGTCACCCTTTGTTCACGCTTCTAAACTTAGAAGGTGTGCAAAAGTGTAGATAAATATTTTTATAAGTATAAGAAAAGGCTATATGGATAGGGGGAATAGAGACCTTGACTAATTCGTGCTATACAAAATGACACAAATGTGAGATAGACTTGGATAGACACAAGTTTTGACTTCAACTCAAATCGACTTAGATTTAACGAGAGACACTTTCAAAGAAAACGGACCTAGATAGACACATGCTTCGAACTTGACTCATTTCTGTTTCAATTTAACTGAAGATATTTGAAAAGAAAATAGACCTGTCTTGACTCAATTCGAGTCCAATTTAATCAAAGATATGTTACATGGATAGATACATGCTTCGACCTCGACTCAGTTCGGGTTTGATTTAACCGAAGTTATTTGAAAAGAAGACATACCTGGATAGACACAGACTTCAATCTCGACCCAATTTGGGTCCGATCTAATTGAAGATATTTGAAAAGAAAATGAACCTGGATAGACACAGGCTTCGACCTCGACTTAATTTGGGTTCGATTCTACTGAATATATTTGAAAAGAAAATGAACTTGGATAGACACAAACTTCGACCTCGAATCAATTCGGGTTCAAATTAATTAGATATTTGAAAAGAAGCATACCTGAATAGATATAAGCTTCGACCTTGACTCACACCCGAATAAATTTGAAGTGAAACGGACCTGGATAAATACAAGCTTCAACCTCGACACAACTTAGGTTCAAATTAACCGAAGATAATGAAATGATGTTTGAGCTAATTAATGAAAGCTTCATATGATAGCAAGAGAACATTCTCTAAATGTTGGAAAGTCATGTGGATCACAAAATAATTTCCTTAATGATTTTTGCCCTTGAATTGTGTGAAAGCAAGCAATGTGATTCTTGACTAAGAATGCCAAGTAGTGATATTGAATGCGTTCATGCTACGCATGATTGTGAACATTGTAAGAAAATTATTCAATTATTTTTTTTAAGTTGACCAATGTGGTCATATCCACCACCCTTCAAAACAACGTTTTGCCTAGGATCATGAACTGGCAATGAGATATCTAGCATACTTTCAAGAAAATGATCTATTCTTTTTTATTGGCTTATACCCTAGTATTTAGCTCCATGTCGGTAGTGAAGACAAACGAATGATTTCTCCATATTTTTCTTTTTTTTGCACTTCCAATTGTGTAAACCTGCAATAGTGTTTTTTAGCTTTCACCATGTGCATACTGACACCAACTACAATCTCTTATGGTGACTTTTCAAATCTTCACCAGACCCTCACACTACATTTTTCTTTTTTTTTCTCTTTTTTTAATCAATTAGCTTTCACTGAATCAAATTTATTTCAAGAGTAATCAATGATATTTTCTATATGCTTTGGAATCAAGTAGAAGAAATATGAAGATAAAATCGAATTTATTGAAAGACAAAGTATATATATGTTTGACAACTGAAAAAAAGGCTCTTAATTGATGATGAATGAATAATTTTTTTAAAAAACAAGGATTTTGAAAAGTTATGGAATAAAAATTTCTTCAATATTTGAGACAGCTCCTTTTGAAAATAATTTTGTTGCCCAACTTTGCATTTCTAGTACTTAGAGCAATCAAACAAAGTAATTCTTGACTACATCAGAATTAACTGCATGTGAAAAATCGTCTCCATCCATGTTTGTTAAAATGAGAGCTCCTCTCGAGAAAGCCTTGTTTACTACGAAAGGCCATCGCAATTTGTGGTCCATTTCCCATGTTTGTTAAAAGGTAATCTTTCTCATATTGAAGTATAGTTTTTTAACACCAAATCTCCTTCTCAGAAACATTGGAGACATAACTTTTTATCATATGCTTGCATCATCTTTCATTGATATAATTGCCCCTACATAATGCAGTCAATCTTTTTTCCTCAATGAAGTTCAATTGCTCATATCGTGCTTGTACCCACTCTGCTTCTTCTAACTTTGCATCCATTCAGACTTTGAGGGGGGGAATTTCAACCTTAATTGGAATGACTACTTCCATACCATATACCAAAGAGAATGACGTTGTCCCATTTGAAGTTCAGACTGTTATGTGGTATCTATGTAGTGAAAAATGGAGCATCTCATGCCAATCTTTATAAACGTTCGTCATCTTCTCTATGATCTTTTTATGTTCTTATTGGCGGTTTCCACTGTCCCGTTCATCTTTAGATGATAAGGAGATGAATTATGATGCTTAGTTTTAAATTGTCGTATAATTCTTTCATCATCTTGTTATTTGAATTCATCCGGTTATATATGATGATCTTTTTAGGTAGACCTCCTTATGACAACTAAATAAGGAGGTCATTTCATAAGTTTGGCTTAACTTGGTTACATGTCTGTTATAAGGAATCAACTTGGAGTCTCTAGCTTCCAATTCCCCATTTAGTTGTCATATCACCAATAATGAATCTCCATACACTCAAAGTTTTCTTATCTTCATATCACGAATTTCTTGAATTCCCATGGCACACATGCTTTGTATTTTTGTCACATTATTTGTATGGTCAAATCATAGTTTTACCGTCAATGAAAAAAAAAATTCCCTCAAGAGATATGAGGATTGCCCCAATTTCATGTCCTACACCGCTAGACGTGTCATCAAATAACATTGTCCACAAATTTGGGTTCGTAGATTCTTATTCAATTTTTAATATGACTATGGTGGTCTCGTTAAGGAAATCAAACTTCATAGGCTCATAATCTTGCACTAGTTGATTTGCTAGATAATTCAATGAGTACACTTCCTTTTTTTAACTTCCTCCTGACATAGGCAATATCGTATTTTGTGAGCAAAACTTTCCATTTAGTAATCCTCCCAGAAAGCGACGGATTTTTATAAAATATACTCTATTGGGTCCATCTTAGAAATTGATCAAGTGGTGTATTATACATATACTGTTTAAGTCTATGAGAAACCCATGCTAATGCATTCTCAAATATCAAATAATTTGCCTCATATTTTGTGAAGCTTTTCTTAAATAGTATATTTCTCTTTCCTTCTTTCTAGAGATGTCATGTTGACCAAATACACAACCTATGCTTTTTTCTGTTATTATCAGATACAAAATGAGTGTCTGCCCTTGAGTTAGAGGAACAAGTATACGCAAAATTTTCAAGTATTTCTTGATCTTCCCAAAAGCTTTTTGGCAATCATCATTCCATCATTCTATATCACTTTTACAGTGAAGTTTAAAGATAGGTTCATAAGTCACAGTTAGCTGCGAGAGGAACCAAGCTATGTAATTTAATCTCCTTAAGAACCCTATAATATTTTTTGAGTTTGAGGTGGTGGCATATCAATGATGGCTTGAACCTTATCGAGGTTAACTTTTATTCCTTCCTCGTTGACGACAAAGCCAAGTAGTTTCCTTGAAGATGTTGTGAATGCACACTTTGTCGGGTTAAGCTTTAACTAGAACTTTCTCAACTCTTCAAATAGTTTCCGCAGAGTCATAGTGTGATCTTCCCTTTGACGAGATTTGGCAATCATATCATCAACATATACTTCGATTTTATGCATCATATCATGAAACAGTGTGATCATTGCCCAATGGTAAGTCGCCCCTACATTCTTTAGACCAAGTAGCATAACCTTATAACAAAATGTAACCCACAAAGTTATAAAAGTCATCTTTTCATGGTCTTCAGGAGTCATTTTGATTTGGTTATACCCCGAAAAACCATCCATGAAAGAGAAGGTTAAATGTCCTGCAGTGTTATCTACTAAGACATCGATATGGGGTAATGAAAAATTATCCTTGGGGCTTGCCTGATTTAAGTCTCTATAATCGACACACACCCTTACTTTCCCATTTTTTTTTCAGCACTGGGATTATGTTAACAACCCATTCAGGCTATTTTTCTACTTCTAGAAATCCCGCATCTACTTGCTTTTTAACTCCGTCTTTGATCTGGACCAGGATGTTTGGTTTCATTTTTCGTAACTATTTTCGGACTGGTTTACTTTCGGGCATAACTATCAAATGATGAACCACGATATCAGTGTCTAGACCGGAATATCTTGGTAAGACCATACAAATACGTCAATATTCGCTTTGAGTAAGTCAATTAATTCTCGGCAGTTTTGGCTTGCCATAGAAGCGTCGATTTGGACTTCTTTCGTCTCTCCCTCCAATCCCAAATTTATCGCCTCCGTTAAATCTTGATATGGTGAAGTTATTTTATCATCCTCTTCTACCATTCTTAACATTTACGATAGGATTCCCATGATTTGGTGGAGGGCTGGAATTGATATCTGGGTTCCTATTAGCCTTTTTGAAATTCAACCATCTAGCCTTGATTAATGCTTGTACTATATATTTTAATGCCGTGAAATTCTCTGTCGAATGACCCACTGCCCCAGCATGATAATCACAGTGAGCAGTCAGATCATACCACCTTGGGTATGATGGCTGTAGAGGTTCATAAGAAATTGGCACCAATTGATTATTCTGTATCAATTGAGGTAAGAGTTCTATATATGACATGAGGATTGGATCATTTTGGACAAAATGTTGATTGTTTCTATTTCCCCTCAGAGGCTGATTAGCCAGACCAACATTTTACTGGTGAGTCGATGGTATGAAATCATGTCTCGGGTTATTTTGAAATGCTGATTGTTGAGAGTGATAATTGTACGAAATTTGTGAGGTATTTGCCAAATATGGTGTCACAGATTTGATCACTTCACTATACCTTAGAAATCTTGGCCTCGGGTTTGCAGCTTGTGATGGGTACCCAAAATTGATCATCTATACATCCATTCTTTTTGCTTCAACGGCGACCCCTTTTTTACGGATGATGTATCAGATGCGACTTCCAAAATTCTTCTATTATTTACCTCATATTCAATCCTTTCACCAATCACTATAATGTCAAAGAAGTTGTTTGAAACGTTTCCAATCATCCTATCATAGAATGGAGATCTCAAGGTGTTGATAAACACTACAACCATCTCCTTTTCTGACAATGGGGTGTACTTGAGCAGCTAATTCCCTCCACCTTTGTAGATCAAGACGATCAGGAGCCATGTCTATATTGTACTTGTATTGTCTTAAGAAAGCATAAACTAAATCTTTCCACCTCTGAATATGTTGGTTATTGAATTGGATGTACTAGCGAGATGCAGCCCCTGTTAAGCTATCTTGAAAGAAATGAACCAGCAGCTTATCATCATTTAGACAAACAACCACCTTTCTGCAGTACATAATAAGGTGATTTCTCGGGCATGTACTACCATCATATTTTTAAAACTCAAGTAGTTTGATGGTAACATCTGGGACCAAAAGTAACTGGGTGGCATCAATGGTACCATATACATCTGTCCCTTCAATGGCGTGCAATCTTTCCTCTAAAAAGTCCAGCTTATCTTTCGACACCGGGTCTTCACTTGGTTTTGTAACATGCCTCTGCCCTTTTGGGTCATCAACATCGGGTATGATGATTGGCTCATTAGTGAGTTCACCTTGTGGAGTGAAAGCTTGGTTATGGCCAAGTGCCAATGTGGATGGGTTGTAGCCACTTTTCCCTGTCTGCATCATTTCCTGGACACTTAAAAATGGATAGTGCTGGATATTTACTGGTGGTGAAGCATGCTGAAAGTGGTCGGTTTGATGACGTTGAGAGGTTGGAATGAACCTAGGAGGGTAAGGTGGGGTATCGTTTGGCAGTTGATTTTGTGAGGATTGAGCCCTTTGTGGATTTTCATGACATGTTTTTCCTTTACTCGCGGTAAGGAGCTCCAGGACTCTTGCCATTTGCTCTTTCAGCTCCCTAATTTCGTCTTTCATTTCCTCTCACAATTGCTCTCTTTCTTGCTCATCCATGACCCTAACTTGAGCTCGTATTCGATAGGGATGTCGGAGTTGACGGGCTATCTTTGAAAAGTTTTCTTAAATAAATAAAAATAAAACAATGAGATGGTAGATTTTGCTAATGAAGAAGAATAAATAATAATAACAATAATAATAATTAAAGTAAATTTATGCATGAGAAATGATATTGCACAAAGTGAAAGTCCAAAAGTACTCAACTTCATTCAATTAGTAGAGTCATCCACTACATTTGAGTATGTAGAAGTCAACTACACTACTCCGCAATACGAGTTATACAAAAGGACCAAAATGACGAAAATCTCTGTTGATTTCTTCCAAAAACTTAGAAATGTTCTCCCCATTAGGATGGGTGGGCAAAACATTTTATTTTAAAAAATGATGGTTGTTCCGCCAAATTGCTCGCTCTCACAGCCACACCTTTAAGCCATTCTATAGACTACCCTGATCGTTGTCGAATCAAGTCGTGCTCTTGTTGTAGTAATTGGTAATCATATCTTAGTGCGTCGACATTAGCAACATTATTTCTTTCCAATTTCTCTTATCGACAACCACCTTAACCTTTTCTAAAACCTCTTGTACAAGCTTATTTTACCTTTCTAGCTTCATGATTCGATCCTCTTGATCATATATTACCACTCGCAAAGTCTCATTGTCTTGTGCCATCCTTCTAATTTTGTTGTTCAGTTTGCGAGTGTCAATTCCTAACTCTAAGTTTTTTCGCTTCAGAAACTCTTGATTCTCAACCTTGTTTCTCAAATCTCTGAGTTATTTTTCCTCTTTGGTCCTATGTTTGCCAAAAAAATTTGTCTCGACTTTTAGATGTTTATTTTCTTCCAAGAGAGCTAAATTCTTTTGACACTCCTCATATAACTCATCCCGCTCCTCATTTTTAACAATCTCCTGATAAGCTTCTAGTAACTTATGTGATTGTAAAATCCTCATCTTGTAAGGAAATAGTTACTTTGCCTCTTCTATCAAGCAACGTTTCATACTCCTTTATGCAATTCATGTGATTCTTCTCTTTTCGCTCCCTTCTCCTTATTTTTCAAGCTCCAATTAGCTGCTGCAATTTTTAATCAATATCTTGAGAATCATAACTAATCTCAATGTCCTTTAATGAGTATGTGTCAGGGATAAACTGTCTTATATATAGTTGACGGAGCACCATTAGTGGAGCATAACTTGTACAACCTCATGGTCATGGGAGCAGGACCCATTGATAGTCACCACATTTATAGATTATTGATGTCAACCACATCCATTAGGCTTTCTAGATAATATTCTCATCTTTCAACTTTGATAGGTGTGAGGTCACACCCTTTTGTGGAAAACTACGGATTCAATTTGGCCATTCTAAATTCTGCAATGAGGATTCTCGTCTTCGTCTGCGGACTTGAAAACTTAACTTGAGGACATTTAAAATCTGGTGGACATCTTAGATGGCTAAGAATCCAAATACACAAAATAAATGGAGGGCCGATGAACTTCCCTTTTCCAAGCGCTCGTATGTGATTTAAGGAACGAAAAGTCTCAGTTAGAATTGAGATAACAGGGTTAACACCATATTCAACTTACATGAACATTTTTCTCACTTATCATCCACATAACTTTGAATCATTGGAAATAACACAGTGTCATATATATATAGAGCATAAAGAGCCATACCCTTCTCTTCCTTTGGGTGAGATCTAAGAGGTAATCCACTGGCACACACTCATTCCCCCTTTAACTTATAACCTTCTCTCACTCTCAGAGGCATGGACAGTACCCAAAAGCTTGGATAAAGCTCTCTTCAATGTGAGCCTTTTGTCGTAATTATAAACTTTATCCATGCTTTACAGTGGGACGTTCAGTAGGGGTTGATATTCTTCAATTGTAGGAGTATGATCAATTGTTCCAAAGATGAAACATCTGTACAAAGGGTCCCATAAATGCAATAAATCCTTAAGAACATGAGCGTTGACTGTAATATACAGAAGGTAAGCGATGTGACCATATTTTCCAATAAATAATTTTTTTGCTCCGGTGAAAAATCCTCCCATATCTTCTTCAACCTCTCCAAGTCAATGTGTGAGAACTCTATCTTAGTGATTCATGGTAGAAGAATGACATCCTCCTTTTTCAGACAATCTCCTTTTCGTTTCTACGTTTCCTCAGACCATTGGGCCACTGTAACTTGATCTTCTATCACACTCGGAGTAGAAGTCATGGTCTCTAAAATATGAATGAATTGAATACTTCTTTATAATCCCTATTACGCAAGATGATGCATGTATGCAAAAAACAAAGACGAAGTCAGAAGTGAAACAATGGGAAAGAAAAGAAATGTTTAAAGAGCGTAGGACATATATACATGAACGAAATTAATCAGATATCATAATTAAGCAGAATCTCTATTTTTATCAAAACATTGGTCATGAGATGGGCTCTAAGAAAATAATGCATGTGTGGTTGGGCTCTCAAATCTCTTAATTAGCTCTCAGCTTATCCTTACTATTATCCAAACGGAGTAACAAGGGCCCCCAAATGGTATCCCGAAAGGGTCGACCTGAGTGAGAACTTTCATGAGCCTACACGGGAACCGCAGTTCCACGAAGGCATTCCACTACTCATTCTCGCTAATCCTAAAGGGAAATTCCGGGTACAGGGCTAGCGCATATGTGTGAAAGTATAAATTATGTAAAGAAATATACTTTGTAAAAAAAGGACTTATGTACAACTACATGCATGAATTAGAAAAAAAAATAATGAATCAAATAAACAAAGAACCACACAAAGGATAGCTTATGATGAAATTTTGGCTTGACTCTCTATTGATCTAAAAATAGTTAGACCAATTATTTTCCCCAGTGGAGTCACCAAGGTGTCGCAACATGCACGTGACGCCGAGCGGCGATTAAGAAATCATTTTTGAAAAAAAGAAATTCGAAGTCAACTAATGATTTTAGGGCGTGATTGGTCACCCAATTTTAAAATCAAATATTTTTCTCTACAAAAATTTAAAATTTGTTAGGGAGTCATTTGCGTGTGGGGAAGGTATTAGCACCCCACAACACCCATTATGAAAAATGGTTACCAAATTTAATCATATACTATCCAAATTATTTTTAAAAAATAATGTTATAGAGATTCAATTTTAAATGTCCCATTTGGTACATTTTAAATCATAAAAATGAGCAAATAAATGACCTTTAATGGGTGGTACAAAGGCCATTAAATTTTTTTTCTTAAATTAAAGTATTATTGGAGTTACTCTCGGTATCCTAAGTATAACTCATCACCTCCGTAGTTCAAGAAATTTGGTATCCCAAATATTCTATAGTCCGTCATCAGATTTTTTTAGTGAAAAATAAATTAATTAATTAATAAAATTTAAATAGAATTGTTATGGTTTTAATTTACGAGCGTCAATTCTGATGATAAAAGAATGAAATAATGATCATACACAACCATGACATATGAAAATAATACATAAATAAATAAGAAGAGATAAAAACTAAAAAGAAAAAGAAAGAATAATGGAAAGGAATGTTAGAGATGATAAATATGTATGATAAATATGAAAAAAGAACATGTAGAGTGAAAATAATGAAATAATTAAAAAAATAAATAAAAATAAGTTAAAACAAACCAACAATATCTACAAAAAATGGAAAAATAAACAAACACCACAAAAACAAAAAAATAAAATAGAAACAACAAAAATAAAAATAAAACTCAAAAACAAAAATTGAAGTACAGGAAAAAAAGAAAAAAAGGAAAAAGAAGACCAAGGGTGATGTCACCCTCTGTCACCTTTTTTTTAATTTTGATTATATATATATATATAGTTATAGTTATTTAATAAATAAATTAATAATAAATTTTTTTATGTGTAAATAAATTAATTTATGAAAAAAACTGCTTAAAAAGAAAATTAAAAAGAAAAGAATAGGAGACTTATAAGAACATAAAAAAAATCAAAGCTTAAATATTTGCATAATCTTGTATAGAAGTTTTACTCTCTATTTTATGTATTTTTATGTATGAGAAATTATCATAGGAGATCTTTTTATCAAATGTATACTTTCAACCAGGGTTGATTCACATTGAGTTAATTTTACGCCCCTCAAAATTTTTATCCTTACATCATTGAGTTGATGACAAAAAAATCTCATTATCGAACTTGTAGAGAAATAAACAATACATGAAAATAAAACTTAAGATTAAGAGCAGGAGAAATGATAAATAATGAGCAAACAAACTTATATATGGAAAAGGAAACAAAGAAATATGAAATACATGAGTATGGAGGAGAGAGATGATTAATAAGAATGAACAAGATATATTGTAAGCTAAAATGTAAGAGATTTGAACTACCTTAATAAAAAGAAAAGGAGAAGATGGAAGATGCATAGAAATGAAAACTCTCATTCTTTCTCTTTTCACTATTTTCTCAAGACCTCTCTTTCTCTTTCTAAAATCCCTTCTCTTTCTCACTCTCCAAATCTCTTTTCAAGTGAAGACCTCTTTATTTATAAGCAAACTTAGGGCTTCACTGTTTATTTTTAGTTCTTTTGTTCCTTTTTATTTTTAATTTTTTAGTCCATGGACAAATCTTCTTATTTTTAGGCATTGGTCTATTTTTCAAATAATACACATAATCTTAGGTTAGTATATGGGCCAAAAAAATAAAATTTATATTTTTAAAGTATTGGACCGGACAAAATACAGTATCTACAGCTGCCCTTATTTGTTCACGCTTCTAAACTTAGAAAGTGTACAAGGTGTGTATAAGTATCTTGATCGAGAAAAGATTATATAGATAAGGGAATAGAAGCGTCGACTTATTCTGGTCATATGAAATGATGGAACTTATGAAATAGATCTGGATAGACACAGGCTTCGACCTCGACTCAATTCGGGTTCGATTTAACCCTATAAATTGAAACAGACCAGGCGCTGACAACGGGCTTTGACCACGACAAATTCGGGTTTGATTTAACCTAAGATAACGAAAGGACGTGGACCTGGATAGATGCAGGCTTCGAACTCGACTCAATGCGGGTTCAATTTAACCATATTAATTGAAACGGACCAGATGCTGACACTAAGCTTGGACCTCGACAAAGTCAGGTTTGATTTAACCAAAGATAAAGAAACGACGTGGACCTGGATAGATGCAGGCTTCGACCTTGACTCGATACAGCTTCGATTTAACCATATTAATTGGAACAGATAGGGCGCTGACACTAGATTTCGAACGCGATAAAGTCAGATTCGATTTAACCGAGATATTTGAAAGGAAATGAACCAGGATAGACGCAGGCTTCGACCTCGACTCAATTCGGGTTCGATTTAACTTAAGATGTTGAAATGATATTTGATCTGATTTTTCAGACTAATGCAAGCTCTAAATGTTGGAAAGTCATGTGTGGATTTCGAAAGAATGTTCTTAAATGATTCATGCACATGAATTGCATCAATATAGATCAATATGATACATGCCTATGCATTGTAATTATTGAATATAAATGCAAAGTAGTGACTTTGAGTGCATGCATGCTATGCATGATTGTGAACATTTGTTAGGAGATTATTTGATGATTTTTTTAAAGTTGACTAATGTCGCCATATCCATCATCCTTCAAATAAATCACTTGGCCTAGGGTCATGGACTTGCAATGAAGTATCGAGCACACTTTCAAGAAAATGATGCATCCTTATTCATTGGTTTGTGCCCCAGTATTCGGTTTCACGTCGATGATGAAAAAAAAAGAATAATTTCTCCATATTTTGCTTCTTCTTTTGTACTTTAATTGCAATCCTCCAATTGTGTTTTAGCCTTCGTCATGTTCATACTGAATTTCTCGTGGTTAATTTTCAGATTTCACCTCACACTCAGACCGTCTTTCTTAGTTCATATTCTTTTCTTTTTTCTTTTTTTTAATTAGTTTTCACCTAACCAAGTTTATGCTTCTAAGTTATTTCAAGATTAATTAATGATATCTTAGAATTGAGAGGAATAAGAAAATAATGGAAATAATGAGAAGATGAAGTATATGTATTTGTCAACTATAAAAGAAAAAAAGGCTCTTCATTGATGATGAATAATGTTTACAAACAAAGATTTGGTAAAAAAATATGGAATAAGAATTTCTCCAGTATTCGTGATAACTTTTTCTAAAAACATTTTTTTGCCCAACTTCATTTTTTTCGTACATAGAGCGGTCAAACTAAGTACTTCTTGATTGTATCAGAATTAACTGTATGTGGTAAATCGTCTCTTTCCATGTTTGTTAGCACGAGAGCTCCTCCAGAGAAGGCCTTCTCGACAATGAAAGGTCCTTCATAATTTGGGGTCCACTTCCTCTGGTGATCCTTTTGATATGTGAGTATCTTTTGTCATATTCGTGCATCATTTTTCTTTGATATAATTACCCTCTGCATAATGGAGTCAATCTTTTTTCCTCGATGAAATTCCATTGCTCATATCGTGTTTGTACCCACTCTGCTTCTTCTAATTTCACCTCCATTAATACTCTGAGGGAGGGAATTTCCACCTCAATTGGAAGGACCGCTTCCATGCCATATATCAAAGAGAATGGCGTTGCCCCAGTTGATGTTTGGACTGATGTGCGGTACCCATGTAGTGCAAACAGGAGCATCCCATGCCAATCCTTATAAACCTCTGTCATCTTCTCTATGATGCTTTTATGTTCTTATTGGCTACTTTCACTGCTCTATTTTTTTTTCGGATGATAAGGAGATGAATTATGATGCTTAATTTTGAATTGCTCACATAATTCGTTCATCATCTTGTTATTTAAATTTTTCCCATCATCTGTGATGATCCTTCCAGGTAGACCATATCGACAAATTATATCCTTTTTAATGAACATAGCAACCGCACCTCGGGTTACACTCGAATAAGAACTTGCCTCCACCCATTTGGTAAAATAATCTATAGAGACCAAAATGAAACAATGCCAGTTAAAGGCTTTTGGTGTGATGGGACCAATGACATCTATGCCCCACTTAGAGAACGACCAAGGTGCAGCCATGACATGTAAAAGGGATGCGGGTACGTGAATTTTATCCGCATAAATTTGACATTTATAACATTTCTTGGCGTACTTGATGCAGTCAAATTCTAGAGTTAACCAATAATAGCCTGCTCTTAAGATTTCTTTGGCCATCATATGTCCATTAGCATGAACATTTCAAATTCCTTAAAGAACTTCCTCTATGAATTGATTCTCTTCCCTTGCCTCAACACATATTAAGAGCACCATATCATGGTTTCTTTTGTAGAGTATTTCACCATTCAAGAAGAAATCAATGGACAATCTTCTAATAGTGCGTTTATCACTCTCAGAAGATTTGGATGGATATTCCCCGTTCTTTATATACTGCTTGATGTCGTAATACCATGGTTTTGTGTCCGGATCTTCTTCAATGCTCATATGGTGAGCAGGAAAATCTCGCTTCTCAATTTTTATAAGTTGCACTTCTTTCTTAAAGTCTGCGGGAAATATGGACGCTAGAGTTGCCAGTGCATCTACAATTTGATTATTCTCTCTAAGTATATGGTCAAATGAGCTCACTTCAAAAGTTCAACTTAACTTAATTACATGTCTGTTGTAAGGAACCAGCTTGGAGTCTCTAGCTTCCCATTCCCCGTTTAGTTGTCGTATCACCAACAACGAATCTCCATACGTTCGAAGCTTCCTTATCTTCATATCATAATCTGCTTGAATTCTCATGGAACATGCTTCATATTCTGCCACATTGTTTGTACAATCAAAGCATAGTTTTTCCGTGAATGGGAAAACCTTTCCTTTAGGAGATATGAGGACTGTCCAAATTCCATGTCCGACATCATTAGATGAACCATCAAATAACATTGTCCATAATTCTGTATCCATATATTCTCCTTCATTTTTTACTATGACTGATATGTTCTCATCAAGAAAATTAAACTTTATAGGCTCATAATCTTGCACTGGTTGAATAGCCAGATAATCAGCAAATACACTTCATTTTATTGACTTTATCGTGAAATAGACAATATCATATTCCGTGAGCAACATTTGCCATTTAGCTATTCACCCAGAAAGTGATGGCTTTTCAAAGATATACTTGATTGGATTTATCTTTGAAATTAACTAAGTGGTTTGGTATAACATGTACTGTCTAAGTCGATGAGCAACCCAGGCTAATGCACAACACGTTTTCTCCAACATCGAATAATTAGCCTAATAATTTGTGAGCCTTTCGCTTAAATAGTATATTGCTTGTTCTTTCCTTCCAGAGGCATCGTGTTGACCAAGTACGCAACCTATGGATTGTTCTGTTACTATAAAATACAAAATGAGTGGACGCCCTGGAGTTGGAGGAACAAGTATAGGCGGATTTTGCAAGTATTTCTTGATCTTCTTATAAGCAGTTTGGCAATCATTATTCCATCCTTCTATATCACTTTTGCGGAGAAGTTTAAAGATAGGTTCACAAGTTGCAGTTAGTTGTGAGATGAACTGGGCTAGGTAATATAATCTCTCCAAGAAACCTCGAACTTTCTTCTGAGTTTGAGGTGGTGGCATATCAATGATGGCTCGAACCTTGTCAGGGTCAACCTTTAATTCCTTCTTTGCTCAATACAAAACCAAGTAGTTTTCCTGAAGATGCTGTGAATGTACATTTTATCGGTTAAGCTTTAACTGGAACTTTCTCAACCGCTCAAATAGTTTCCGTAGAGTGACAGTGTGATCTTCCCCTTTATGAGATTTGCCAATCATATCATCAACATACACTTCGATTTCTTTAGGCATCATATCATGAAACAGTGTTACCATTGCCCGTTGGTAAGTCGTCCCTGCATTCTTTAGACCAAATGGCATAACCTTATAACAAAATATACCCCACAAAGTTATAAAAGTCATCTTTTCACGGTCTTCAGGCACCATTTTGATTTGGTTATACCCTGAAAAACCATCAATGAAAGAAAAGGTTGAATGTCCTACATTGTTATCTACTAAGACATCGATATGGGGTAATGGAAAATTATCCTTGGGGCTTGCCCGATTTAAGTCTCTATAATCGACGCACACCCTTACTTTCCCATTTTTTTCAGCACTGGGACTATGTTAGCAACCCATTCAAGGTATTTTGCTACTTCTAAAAAACCCGCATCTACGTGCGTTTTAACTTCGTCTTTGATCTGTACCAGCATGTTTGGTTTCATTTTCCATAAGTTTTGTCGCACTGGTTTACTTTCAGGCATAACTAGTAAGTGATGAATCACGACATCAGTGTCTAGACCTGACATATCTTGGTAAGATCATGCAAAGACGTCAATATACTCTTTGAGTAAGTCAATTAGTTCTCGAAGGCTTTGGCTTGCCATAGAAGTGCCAATTTTGACTTCTTTCGTCTCTCCCTCCAATCCTAAATTTATCGCCTCCGTTAATTATTGATATGGTTGAGTTACTTTATCATCATCTTCTGCCATTCTTAACATTTCTAGAGATTGTTCAAAATTATCCTCGTCACTTTCATCTGACTCTACGCTAAGAATGGGATTGACAAAAGTTATTTCTTATGCTCTTGTTTTCAAAATCACCATTCTCGAACTCTTGAAATATCCCAAGAAGCACTAGTAGCTCGGTGACATACCAATTGTTAAGCTCATGATCTAAATCGTATCGAGAAACCAAGTCCTCTATACTCGGACTTGATGATTTTTCCAAGATTACGGATATTGAAAGTTGGGCGATATCATCTTCAAGGTCGTGCTGCTCTACTATAACCATTTTTTCGAATGAAATTCCCTCACTTCTGAAGGATTTAGAAATATGGGGTATGATCGCGATACATATCGAATTCCCTATTTGCGAGCCAGCAATCCTCTTTTCTTTCTTTTGAGCTTCCACTTTCCTTCTATCAGCCTTGGTTGGTCTATATCCAAGCCCAAACCTTTTTTCATTCTTGTCACACTCAATTAACTTATTTATGCCTTGATGCTTACCCCTGAGTCCTTTATCTGGCTTGTATCCCCATTTTATCATCAACTTTGCCACCATCTGAGATGATTTTGATAGGCTTGATGTTGGAGCGAGTTTCCCACTAGCAACAAATGTGGTGTTCGTAATCTTAAATGATCGAAATGAGCACTCTAATGCTTCTTCTGCCGCCTCAACATACGGCATGGTAACCGGCTTGTATACCAATAAATCTTCTTCCCCATATATACAAATCAGTTTATGATCCATTTTAAATTTCAGCTTCTCATGTAAGGAAGACGGTACTGCCCTCACAGAGTGAATCCATGGTCGACCTAAAAGAAAACTGCATGCTGGATTTATGTCCATCACTTGGAAAACAATATTGAATAAGCATGGCCCGAACGCTTTAAAGAATCTCTTTGGGTATCGTCGAATGCTCTTACTATCATCATGCTCGGTCGCATATGTGTTACGTCCATAGGGAGCTTTGCTAGTGTGGATCTTGGCATTACATTTAGAGATGAGTCGTTATCAATCAATACTTTTGCAGCAACATAATCCCTACATTTCACGGATATATGTAGAGCTTCGGTGTGTCCAGTACCATCAGTAGAGATTTCATCATTTGCGAAAGTGATAAAATTTGGTGAGGTAATATATCTGGGTCTATCATTTGGCCACCTTGCATTTCTCCTTGGAATTCATGACCATAGTCGCCTTCTTTGGCTTTCCCTTTCCTTTTCCTTTCAAACTCATCGCTTTTATCTGATTTCAAAACTTTTAGCGTGTAGCATCTGCCATTCCTCGTCCTTCTTTCCATATGAAAAATATTCCTCAATTGCATTTACAGTAGGATTCCCATGATTTGGTAGAGGATTGGAATTGATATCTGGGTTCCTATTAGCATTTTTGAAATTCAGCCATCTAGCCTTGATCAATGCATGTACTATAACTTTTAATGCCATGCAATTCTTAGTCGAATGTCCCACTGCCCCAACATGATAATCACAGCGAGCAATCGGATCATACCACCTTGGGTATGGTGATTGTAGAGTTTCATAAGGAATTGGCACCAATTGATTATTCTGTATCAATTAAGGTAAGAGTTCTATATATGACATGGGGATTGGATCATATTAGACAAAATGTTGATTGTTTCTATTTTCCCTCAGAGGCTGATCAGCCCGACCAACATTTTACTGGTGAGTCGGTGGTCTGAAACCTAGTCTCAGGTTGTTTTGAAATGCTGATTGTTGAGAGTGATAATTGTACGAAATTTGTGAGGTATTTGTCACATATGATGTCACAGATTTGGTCGCTTCACTATACTTTGGAAATCCCGGCCTCGGGTTTGCAGCTTGTGATGGGTACCTAAAATTGATCGTCTGTGCATCCCCTTCTTTTTGCTTCAACGGCGGCCCTTTTTTACAGATGATGTATCAGATACGACTTTCAAAATTCTTCCATTCTATACCCCATATTCCATCATTTCACCAATAACTATAATATCAGAGAAGTTATTTGAAGCATTTCCAATCATCATATCGTAGAATGGAGATCTCAAGGTGTTGATAAACACTGCAACCATCTCCTTTTTTGATAAGGCGGTGTACCTGAGCAGCTAATTCCCTCCACCTTCATGCATATTCTTTAAAGCGTTCAATAGACGTTTTCTCCATCCTTTGTAGATCCAGACGATCAGGAGCCATGTCTATATTATAATTGTATTGTCTTAATAAAGCATCAATTAACTCTTTCCACCTCCGAATATTTTGGTTATCCAATTGGATATACCAGCGAGATGCATCTCCTGTCAATCTATCTTGAAAGAAATGAACCAGCAACTTATCACCATTTGCACAAACAACCATCTTTCTGCAGTACATAATAAGGTGACTTCACGGGCATGTACTACCATCATATTTTTCATACTCAGGTAGTTTGAATTTGTGTGGGATAGTAACATCTAGGACCAAACATAATTGGATGGCATCAATGGTACCATGTACATCTGAACGTTCAATGGCGTGCAATCTTTCCTCTAAAAAGTCTAGCTTATCTTTCGACAAAGGGTCTTCACATGGTTTAGTAACATGCCTCTGCCCTTTTGGGTCATCAATCTCGGTTATGATAATTGGCTCATTAGTGAGTTCGCCTTGTTGTACCCACTTTTCCCTGTCTGCATCATTTCTTGGACACTTAAAAATGGATAGTGTTGGATGTTTACTGGTGGTGAAGCATGCTGAAAATGGTCGGTCTGATGACGTTGATAAGTTGGAGTGAACCTAGGAGGGTAAGGTGGAGTATCGTTTGACAATTGATCTTGTGATGATTGAGCCCCTTGCAGATTTTCAAGACAAGCTTTTCCTTTACTCGCGGCGAAGAGTTCCAAGGCTCTTGCCATAAAAAAATATATAAAAATAAGTTAAAACAAACCAACAATATCTACTAAAAAATGAAAAAAAATAACAAAATAAAATACAAACAACAAAAAAATAAAAAAAACTCAAAAACAAAATTGAAATACAGAAAAAAAAGAAAAAAAAAGAAAAAAGAAAAGAAAAAGAAGACAGAGGGTGATGTCACCCTCTGTCACCTTTTTTTTAATTTCGATTATATATATAGTTATAGTTATTTAATAAATAAATTAATAATAAATTTTTTATGTGTTAATAAATTAATTTATGAAAAAACCGCTTTATTTCATACATAATTAGTGTGAACATGTTATTTTTGACTATATAGTCTATTAATTATCATTTTTCATTTCTTCCCTCAATGCTAATTAAATAGCAAGAGAATGATCATAGATGGTAACTAATTTAAATAAGTGTCACTAAAAAAATAAATAATTTTGTTTGAAATATAAATATACCATCTTTTTTATTTTAGACTACTTAGTTCATTGATTACCATTTTTTCTTTCTTCCTTCATTGCTAGGAATGATCATGGATGGTAACTAGTTTAAACAAGTGTCACTGAGAAAATCAATAAAACTTTCCAAATAAAATATTTTTGTTTCGGATATAAATATGTCATTTTTTATTTTGGACCACTTAGTTCACGAATTATCATTTTTTTCTTTCCTCTTTTATTGCTAGGAATGATCATAGATGATATCTAGTTCAAATAAGTGTCACAAAAATGTTGAACAAAAATTAAAAAGAAAATAAGAGAAGACTTGTAAGAATATAAAAAAATCAAAGCTTAAATATTTGCATAATCTTGTATAGAGGTTTTACTCTCTATTTTATGCATTTTTATATATGAGAAATTATCATATGAGATATTTTTTGAAATGTACACTTTCAACTCATTAAATGATTGAGTCACATTGAGTTAATTTTACACCCCTCAAAAGTTTTATCCTCATCTTTATTGAGTGAGTTGATGACAAAAACATCTTATTATCAAACTTATAGAGAAATAAACAAACTTATATATGGAATGATAGAGAATGAGCAAACAAACTTATATATGGAAAAGGAAACAAAGAAATATCAAATACATGAGTATGAAGAAGAGAGATGATTAATAAGAATGAACAAGATATATTGTAAGCTAAAATGCAAGAGATTTGAACTACCTTAATAAAAAGAAAAGGAGAAGATGGAAGATGAATAGAAATGAAAACTCTCATTCTTTCTTTTTTTCACTTTTTTCTCAAGACCTCTCTTTCTCTCTCTAAAATCACTTCTCTTTCTCACTCTCCAAATCTCCTTTCAAGTGAAGACATTCCCTCTATTTATAGGCAAACTTAATGCTTCTCTTTTTATTTTTAGTCTTTTAGTTCCTTTTTTTTTATTTTTTTAGTCCTTGGACTAATCTTCTTATTTTTAGGCATTGAGTTATTTTTCAAATCATAAACATAGTCTTAGGCTAGTATATGGGCCAAAAAAATAAAATTTATATTTTTAAAGTATTGGGCTGGATAAAATACGGTATCTACATATGATAATGAAAAAGAAGAAAAATTAATAATAATATAAAATATAATATTAATAAAAGTAAATTTATGCATGAGAATGATATTGCACAAAGTGAAAGCCCAAAAGCACTCAATCTCACTCAATTAGTAGAGTTATTCACTACATTTGAGTATGAAGTAGTCAATTACATAACTTGTGATATAAGTTTACATAAAACGACCAAAATGACCCAAATTTTTGTTGATCTCTTCTAAAAACTTAAACAAGTTCTCCCCACTATGATGGATGGGTAAAACACTTCTATTAAATGATGATGCTTATTTTCCCAAATTACTTGTTCTCACAGCCATGCCTTTTAGCCATTCCATAGCCTACTCAGATCGTAGTCAAATCAAATCATACTTTTGTTGCAGTAGTTGGCAATCATGTCTCAGTGTGTCAACATTAGCGTCATTTTTTCTTGTCAATTTCTCTGCCACACTGTGATATGCTCTGACTTGGTGCTCGAGGCTTGCGATGACTTTAAATAGTTCTTCACTATTATTTGTTCAATCGATCTTCCGAGCTTTCCGATCCTCTAAATCAACTTGTAAACTATCAATGATTCATCGCGATGAGTCATATTGTTCTTCTAACTCAATGATGTACGCATTTTTCTTATCAATAGTCCCAATCACCTCTTCTAAAATCTCTCATATAAGCCTATTCTTATATTCTAGCTCTATGATTTGATCGTCTTGTTCATAGATTGTCCCTCGTAAACTCTTGTCTTCTGCCATCATTCTAAGCAAGTTATTCAATCGGCGAATGTCAGTTCCCAACTATGAGTTCTTCCCCTTCAAATATTCTTGCTCCTCAACTTTATTTCTCAAATCTCTAAGTTTTTTACAGCCTCGATCCTGTGTTTTTCATTCAAAGTCGCCTAAACTTTTAGTTGTCTGTTTTCTTCCAAGAAAGTTAAATTCTTTTCACGCTCTTCACTTAACTCGTCCCACTCTTCTCTTTTACCAATCTCCTGATGGGCTTTAGATAATTTTAATAATTATAAATCTTCCCATAGTGAGGCAATAATCACTTTGCTTTCATTTATTTTATAGATCATCGTCATCAACGACATCCAATGAGCTCTCCAAGTAACATCCTCATCTTTCAAATGTGATAAGTATGAGAGCGACACCCATTTTTCTGGGAAACTAAGAATTTTATTTGGCCATTCTGAATTCTATAATGGGGCTTCCTGTTTTTATCCATGGGGTTGAAAATTTAACTTTAGGACATTTGAATTCTGGTGGACATCTTAGATGGGCAAGGATCCAAACATATAAAAGGCATGGAGAGCTGATGAACTTCCATCTTCCAAACATCTGTATGTGATTTAAGGAACGAAGAGTCTCAGAGAGAATTGAGATAACACGGTTAACACCATATTCAATTTGTCATTCACATAACCTTGAATCTTAGGGAACAACACGGTACCATAAATACATAGAACATAAATATTCATTCGCTTATCTTCCTTCAAGAAAATTTGGTTGAGATCTATGAGGTAATCCAGCGGCACACACTCATTCCCTCATTTAGTTTTCTTCATTTTCCCAATCTCAGATGCATGGACAGTACCTAGGAGCTTAGATAAAGCTCTCTTCAATGTAAGTTTTTTGTCATAATTATAAACTTTGTTTGTGTTTTGTAGCGGGACATCCAGTAATGCTTGATATTCTTCAATCCTATGTGTAAGAACAATTGTTTCAAAGGTGAAACATCTATTAGAGGGTTTCAAAAATACCTTGAATCCTCGAGAACAGGAGCATTGATAACAATATATATAAGATAACCTATGTGACCACATTTACCAACAAACACATTTTTTTGCTCTCGAGAAAACTGGTGTCATATCTTCTTCAACCTTTTCAACTCAATGTGTGAGAACTTTATCTTAGTGATTGGTGGTAGAAGAATGGCATCCTCTTTTTTCAGGAAATCTCTCTTTCATTTATGTGTTTATTTAGACCTTTGGGATACTATAACTTGATTTTCTATCATATTCAGAGTGAAAATCATGGCCTTTAAATTATGAATGAATCGAATACTTCTTTACAATCCCTATTATGCAGCATGGTGCATGTATGCAAAAGAGAGATGAAGTCAGAAGTAAAACAATGACAAAAAAATAATTCATTACTGTAAGGCATATATACATAAACAAAGTTAATCATGATTCCATATTTAAGCAGATTCTCTATTACTATCACCTATTGGTAATGAGGTGGGTTCTAAAACATGGTACATGTATGAATCAGCCATAAAATCTCTTAATAAGCTCTCAGGTTGTCCACACTATTATCTGAACAGAGTAACAAGGACCCTAAAAGGTATCCTAGAAGGTTCGATCTTAGTGTGAACTTTCGTGAGGCTGCACAGGAACCACAATTTCAAGAAGGCATTCAATTACTCATTCTTGCTAATTAGACTGATTTCTTTCCAGTGGAGTCACCAAGGTGTGGTAATGTGTCTGCGACATGGAGTGGTGATAGAAAAATGGTTTGGTCTATGAAAACTCAAAGTCAGTTTTAGAGTCATTTGTGCGTGGAAAAGGTGTTAGTATCCCACATCACCCATTATTAATGAGTGGCACAAGGCCACTGAAAAGTTATTCATTTTTTTACACAAGTAAATTATTATTGAAATTATTCTCGGTAGCCCAAGAGTAACACTTCACCTTAGTAGTTTGAAAAGAATGGTATTTCAAAATATCAAAGTTTATCGTAGGAATTTTTTTTAGAAAAACTAAATGATAAAGTTAAGACGATTTAAATCTCAATGTTATTATTGTGACTCCTGTATATACATGTCATTATAATTATAAGTGGATGAAACATGAATCACATTTTAAACATGACAATTTGATAGTAATACATAAATAAAGAGTAAAGGGAAAAAATTTTAATAACTATGAAGAAAAAAGAGTAAAAAAATAAAATAAAAGTTAAAAAGAAGAAAAATTGTTGTAAAATGACATGAAGAAAATATGTAAAGTAGAAATCACATGTAAAACTTGTGTAGTAAGGAAGACATGTAAGACAAAAAATAAAAGATGAAAATAAATATATAATAAATCGAAAAGAGAGAAAGACAAAAAAATAAAAAAACCAAGAGAGAATTTGTAGATGGTAACTAGTTAAACCAAACATCACAAAAACCATGATATTAAATTTCAGAATGAAACATCTAATAACGAAAAAAATCAACTAGTGAAGGTATTGTAAAAAATATGAGATCCAATGCGTAATGTTTGCAAAATCTTTATTCATATAAATGTTTAACTCTCTACATGGTATTCTATGTATGAGAAATTTCGTCGAGGATTTTTGTTGCATGGTATGTACACTTTCAACCCATTAAAAAGTTGATTGTATATTGAATTGATTGCACAAAGCTTTATTCTCATTCTCATTAATTGAGTTGACGATAAAGTATATCTCATTGGTAAAATTTTAAGTATTAAAAAAAGAAAATCACTAATGCATTAAAATAAAACTCAAGATTAAGAGTAAAAAAATGAAGAAGAATGAACAAATATTTATATTTTAACTTATGAATAGAGAAAAAAAAGTGTACACTACAAGAGTATAAATGAGAAAAAGATGAAGAACAATGAACAATACTTTTTGTTTTAGTTAAAGTGAAAGAAATTCAAAATACCTTAAGAGTATAAATGAAAGAAAATGAGGAGTAATGAATGATATTTCTCTCTTCTTTTATCTCAAAGATAAAGTGTATATATAAAAGGTATTGGGTCGGATAAAATACGATATCTATAAGTGTTGTGCAAAATTAATCTTTATTCTTTTTTTTTTCTTTTAGTGAGGCTTGGTAAGTTCAACAAGGTGTTTGGACATACGACACGTGTGTGGCCAATGTCCTTTCATACCACATTTATAACATAAATTTTTTGCATTATTATTTTGCATGCCTTTGTCTTTGTCTTCTTTCTCCTCATTATTGTTGTTTTTTTTCAAAACTTGATGAGTTATTATGACCATCATGAGAGTGATAACTATGTCGTCCGCAGCCACAACCCACGACCATGACTATTAAAAGATGTTGCATTCACTTCTAAGAATGGAGCAGAAGTAGTTTACGCATGGTTTATGACTTTTCATCCAAATCTCATTATTTTGTTTAGCCACAATAAGACCTGAAATTAATACAAAATATTTTTTAAAACAATTCTCTCCATATCGCTGCTTCAGGAGCACATTGGAGGCGTGAATAGTAGAGAATATTTTGTGTAGCATATCATCAGTGACCTTTTTCTCCGCATATTCGTAATTGAGAACTAATTCTAAATATTTTGGAACTTCACTAAGGGTTTTGAAATATAACAACCTCAAATGCATTCAATCACAACACCTTTTGGAAGAATTACTAATTTCCGGTGATCATACCCTTTCTTTCATTTGTTTTTTACAAAGGTCATATGGATCCTTTACGTGAGGCATTTAATTTCTACCCTTCATGGAGATGATGGTAAAGAAAGATCATCGTGTTAGAATCATCATGCATTAGAATCATCATGCATAGATGTTTTATTTCTTTCTTTAATAGTATATCCAAAACCGATATAATTTAGATGAATATCAACATCTAGAATCCATGATATATAGTTTTTTACCGTAATATCAAGGGCCATGAATGCAAGCTTTGAGATTCGTCATGATGAATACTACAAAACAAAAGAATTCTTAGTATTCACATATATTCTATATAACTCAAAAAAATATGTTTTCTATCATGGCATAGATGTTAATTTACCTGTAAAATTTTTTTATGATTTAAGGAAGACATTTCATGTCACAAAAAAATTAGAAGAAAAATACTGAAAGATGTCTAATAAATCCACTAATAATAGGAATACCATATGTCGATGAGTTCACATTCAAAAAATTAAAAATTTTGTACAATAAATAATATTACATCAATATAATCACATACCAAATTTTAGGTTAAAAATATATCTAGATAATGAGTTATGATCTCTCAAAGTCGATAATACTAATGATTATATAGAATTTATCAACGTGCAGCTATGAAAAAAAAATTCATTATAAATTACATGTATATCCAAAATTCATGAAATTTAACCATTAAGTAGTTAACATACTCAAATATCGGTAGTAATTTTAGTTCATGTAAATGTCATTTAGAAACAGAATTTAAATTCTTTAAACTCAACATACCCACAATTGGTCATATTAATGTATTTAGTGAGAAGTTCTATCATCAAATATCATAAAACTTTCCGAATATTGAATGTAATATAACAAATATAATATGAAAGAAAACATAGTATATGATCACACAATTCTGTAGCACATAAAATGATCAATCGAACATACAGAAAGAATACTTTTCATTGTTCTAGTATTAATATAGTCAGAACACAAGTCTTTAATTACTTATCAAAATGCTATCTTTTGTTTCTTTTAAAAATGATCAACACAACATTAAAGTGCTAGAAATGAAAGGTAAACTTCAGAAATGAGGCTTATGTCCAGTATGTTATTCAACAAAGATTAGAGCTCGTGATAACGTGTTATAAAAGAAAAGAAAGTACAAATAATCCTTAGAGAGAACAATGACAAATACGAAAGAAAATCGGAATATCGTTTTGCATATATCACTTCATTACTAACATTACAACATGCCAGTTTTATCTACTTAATCCTAAAAAACACCTCATATGCTCCATAATATTTTAGTTTAATCATTTTCCACGCTAAATCGGTTTCTATGATATTTGGGAAATTGGATTTTTGCAGACAGTGGAAAGATGAACATTATAAATATGTTTTTATGTACTTTGCAATTTCCACACCATTTAATTTTATAGATTGAAAATAATCCAGTTTTTATGATCTACTTTGTAATTTCACTTTCACTTTTGTAATTTATGTTTTTGTTGCTTGCAAAATTGAGCGTCAATTAATTTTGTTAGGCTAAGTTTGAAAAAATATGTAAACATGTGTGGGAATATAATACTTAGTTTGAAAAATTATTTAAACTATAATACTTAATTTTAAAGGGAAGCGAATTTCCAATTTCGCTTTAGATTATGTTCGTAGAAATTTGTTTAACTAGAGTTAAATTGATGGGTTCGTTTAATAATAAAAAAATCCAGACCGTTTAAAAACCGTTGCCAAGTCTCAACCACCTAAGAAAGTATTGAGAGGAAATTGGGGGAAAAGGGCAAATCACACTACAACAATTACGTGTTGTAATAGCACACAGTTACCACGTTATACTCCAAAACGTGATGGAAAACTAAAACCGCAAAATTCATTTCGCAAAGTGCGCATCTCACTTTACCAAATGAAAAATTCCCAACCCACATCTCTCTTTCACAGTAGCTCCCAACTCTATCTCACAACTTTCTCTTCTCCTTCTATCTTGAAGCTCACCAACAAACTCTCTCTTAGCCCACTCTCGAGAATTTTTCTCTCAGCTCTCTATATCTCACAGCTCTCTCTCATGAAGCTCTCTGGCAGCTCTCTTTCAGCTTCATCGCAGGTTTCTCTCACCGCAGCAAGCTCTCCCTCACAGCTCAGCTATGCCACAACTCTCTCCAACATTAATTTTGTAGCTCAGAACCAGAGGTTAAGGTCTCATTATCAAAATTTTGTCTGACTTTTATGATTTTTGAGATTTATTTGAGTTGATTAGGGTCTATGTTCCCAAATTGGGCATGCAGTATATTTTGAAATGGAAATGAACCTGATTTCTGGGTATGCTGTAAGTTTAGAAATGAAAACTCCTGATTTCTTGTCTAGGTTCTTTGCTATCGCAGCTTTATCTCTCTCACCTCTCTCTGACAGCTCTCTCCCACTTCAATTTCTACTGCATTCCCTATAAAAGACCAAGTTCAAAACTTGCAGTAAGGGCCTTTTCTTACGAGGTGAGATTTAATATGAATTCAATGTCAGTTTTTTGTGAGTTTTGTCTGATTTTTTGTTATTTCTGCAAGTTTTGTATAAGTTGAGGGTTTCACTATAAGTTCTTTTGTATAAAAAATTGGTTACTTTTCCAGAAAATCCAAGTAAAGACACCTCATTTTTTATCTTTGCGTTCCTGCTGCTGGGTATTTGTTGTACGTTATGAAGATCTTTCTTTTAGTTATTGTCTTATTTTACTACTGATCTAGTTTTTATGCAAAGAAGTGGTACTTGAACCATTATCTACTTGAATATATTAAAGATTCTTTATGAGTTCTTCTTCTTGCAATTATCCAGAAAAGAACTTTATCAATTTAGATACATTTCTTTACTTATAGTTAAATTTGTCTGCTGTTGAGAAATTTATCTTTTTGCATCAAACATGATGATCTGAATAGAAAATTACCATTGTTATTGAGAATTTGAGAGTTAATAAATGGTTGAAAGAAACTAATTATTTCATTATTAGTTGGTAATTTGGTATGTTGATTGTCATTCCTTGGATGCTCAAAAGGTATATAAGTAGGTAAAGACCTTTCATACTATTGATGCTCTTGAGCATTGTGTTTGTTATTGTTTTAATTTCTAATTATGGCTGCTTTGTTGAAAACCCTCTGTTATTCATCTGAAATGTTACTAATCAATCTATCTTACTGTGTAACGGCAGGTTGATTACCAAGAAATGCAATTTCCCAAAGAAACAATGTGACACTACTCCAGCCACAGCTTGCACATGTGCCCCTTCTTCTTTTGGAAGTATTAGAACTATAAAGACGGAAAAATAAAATATAGACATATTTCTTATATTCTAACCTTTTGATATTAGCTACAGATAAAAGTCTTGCAATTCTTGGTTGGGCTATATTATCCCTATGCATTATAAATTAATGTTTATTTAATTGATGTATCTTAATAATTTGTTCAATTGGAAACTTTGTTCTTCTAGGACTTGTTGCAAATGGTATTGTAGTACATAATCTATTTTGGTTGCTTTCCCCAGAAGATACAGAGTGGAATTAAAATATTAATAGTTATATGTTATTTTTATTGTAGATGAATTTGGGACATAGACATACATAATCTCTCTCCATCAAAAGTAGCTGGACCATGTTGTTATATTATGTTATTATTATTTTGTTTATCTTTGGACTTTTTATTGCTAGAGATTTCACGTAGTGTCATTCCCATGGACATAGCTTCTTGTTCAGTCTATGATTGATTGTTATTAGATTGGACTGGGGGAGCAAAAGTCAGATTCGATATTTTTTAGGAGCGGGAGAAAAAGCTCATAGAGGAGTGTTGAGTCTATTGAATTTTTTTGTTTGTTCTTGTATGTTAGGTTTATTAATCAGTAGAAATGCTAATTAATTATTTCTTTTTTGGGTTAAAAATTAAGTTTTAATTAATTTTTTTCTTGAGGGAACTAGTATTTTGCTGAAATTAAAGGTATAGGGATGAGAGTGTACCAAACTAGAACCAACATTAACTCAGACTATGAAGTTTGGTAGTTTAATGATGAATTAGCTTATTGTTTCAGTTTAGCCTAACTGTAGTTTAATAAAATGTGTGTAGGATTGCAAACAATAGAAACCCTCTCAAGAGCTTATTGCAAAGGACTTGCGTGAGGTGGTGTGTAGGTACTATAAAGGTATTTTTCTAGATTTTATTTGCTTATGTTATTAGTTTGATTGATTGAAAATTTGTACTAGTGAATTTCTATAGTACTTTACTGAGAAAAAAGCTGGGCATGAATCTTTAATGCTCATTTAGCCAATAGTTGTACTTATCCTTTAGTCGTATATGATCATGTATTCTTTTTTTTTCTTTGCTTTTCCTTTTGATACAGTGAAAGAAAAATACTAAAGGATAATTATCCCTACATTTCAGTGGTTGACTTATCAATAATCCGTAGCTTCAGAATGGATTAAGATTAGGTGCGTCTTAACAGGTAAAAAGATTGGTTACTTTATCTATAAGTGTAAAATATAATAATAAATATATATCTTAGTAGTTAATGTTTTAATTTATAGAGCTACAAAAGAGAATCAAGAAAGAGCATGGAATTTTGTCAAGATAGCAGAGAGAAATACAAATTATGTAGAGAAATTTTATGTCCTTGCAAAGAATGTTGAAATATGTGTCATCAATTTATTGACATGGTTTTTGAGCATTTAGTCATAAAAAGGAATGGATCTAACTATACAACTTGGTATCACCAGGGATATCAAATACTTAAATAAGATAAAACGGACGAAGTAAACAAATCATACGCACACAACATGTATGAATTAACTTATGGATTTGAAGACGAACATTCTAGGGATTTTGAAGGGAGAGATGAGAATTTCATGGATAAGTTACGAGATGCTGAAACTCTTTTGTATGTAGGTTGTACCAAATACATAAAGTTATCAATCATTGTAGTTTTGTATAGAGTTAAAAGCAAGAGTGATTGGTCTGACAAAAGGTTTACTGAACTTTTAGAAATTTTACATGATATGTTGCCGAATGAGAATGTGATTCCATGATCTATGTATTTAGTAAGAAAGCTTCTCAAGGAGTTTGATTTAGGGTACAAACAATTTCATGGTTATGTGAATGACTGCTGCTTGTTTAGAAAAGAGAGAGAACATTTGGAGAAATATCCAAGATGTGGCTCTTCAAAGTGGAAAGTTGATGAACGTGCAAATAAGATAAAAAAACATGTACCTGGTAAATTTTTGTGGTACATTCGTATAATTCTAAGGTTTAGGAGGATGTTTAAGTCTGCAAAAGTTGTTAAAGCTTTAAGGTTGCATCAAAACAATACGAGTAATGATGGGAAGATGCGCCAATCTGTAGATTCTGTAGCATGGGAGTTGGTGAATCAGAAAAGGCCTTCTTTTTCATCTGTTCTGCGTAATCTTAGGTTCAGACTTGCCGCAGATGGTTTTAATCCCTTTCGTAGTTTGAGCAGTACATATATTGGTCAGTCATGCTTGTGACCTACAACTTACCACCATGGTTATGCATTAAAAGAGAAAATATCCACTTAACGTTGTTAATATCTGGCCGTAAACAACTAGAGAATGATATCGATGTGTATTTACAGCCTCTAGTAGAAGATCTTCAAGATTTATGGAATAATAGGGTGCACACTTTTGATAGTTTCAGTAAATATTTATTTTATCTGAGAGCTATTTTGATATGGACCATCAATGATTTTCTAGCATATGGAAATCTTGTTGGATGTACTACGCAAGGCAAAAAAACATGTCCATTTTGTGGTGCAAAACACACATTCTTACTAGTTAAAATATAGTAGTAAGTGTGCATACATGGGTCACAGACGCTTTCTACCTCCATCTCATCCATTTAGGACAAGGAAAGCGTGGTTTGATGAGAACGAGGAGCATGAGAAAATTCCTAGAATCATGACTGGTCACAATGTTTCTCTCGAACTAAAAGATTATGTCAACGATTTTTGAAAAGATGGTAAGAAAAGGAAGAAAAGAGGCAAAGATGCGAATACTATATGGAAGAAAAGATCAATCTTCTTTGATCTACCATATTGGGAGATTAGTATCTTCAACTTCTCCATTGTTAGTTTCATTTTGAACATTTTTATATGTTGTCATCACATTTTTAGGTATTAATATTACATCATAATATGGACGTGATGCACATTGAGAAAAATATATGTGAAAAAAGTATTACTACATTTCTAAATGTGAAAGGAAAATCAAAAGATGGAATCAATACACGTAACGATCTACAAATACATGGATATTAAGCATGGCTTGCATCCAAAAGATGATGGATCTAGAATCGTCCTTCATCCTGCTATGTACTCATTAACCAAAAAAAGAGAGAAACTTTTTGTAGGAGGCTATTCGATCTAAAATTATCGGATGGCTACAGTTCTAATATTAGAAACTGCATATCAATGGAAGATTGTAAAGTCCTTGGTCTTAATTCCCATGATTTCCATGTTCTCATTCAGCATTTGTTACCTGTAGCCTTAAGGGGATTGCTTCCAAAACGGTCAAAGATGCAATATTCACATTATGTACTTTTTTCAATAGACTGTGTCACGGTTTCATTGATAGAGAAAGAATAAAACCCATGGAAGATGAAGTAGTTGAAACATTGTGCATCTTTGAAAGGTTCTTCCCACCATCATTCTTTGACATAATGGTTCACTTGGGGCGAGAAGTACTCCTATGTGGTCTCGTTCATTTTCGTTGGATGTATCATTTTGAAAGGTAATCAAAGCATGATTCTTCAGTTTGCAATATTGTCCTAAACATATAAAATACTTTAAAAGGTGCATTTTTGGTTTTAGGTATATGAAGATATTAAAAGGATACGTTCGAAATCATGCACGACTTGAAGGGTGTATTGTAGAATGTTATCTAGCAGATGGGTGCGTGGAATTTTGCACTGCGTTTATAGAGAAAGAAATAGGAGTACGCCATGGAGAATTTCGCAATCAAGATTTCATTAGCGACATTATTCTTGAAGGATGTCCAATCTCAGTAGGAACATCAATTATGATCAGTGATGAAATGTTAGAAAGTGAGCATCATTATGTGTTATTCAATAGGGGTGTGGTCGAACCATTCTTTGAGTAAGCAATTATAAGTTTCTTAGAATATTTAACTAATTTATATTGGCACGACATTGGTATATCACCTATAAATATGTGTACATTTGATGCTAGGATACATTTGAGCGAGTTACAATGATCAAATAAAGATCTTGAAAGAAAGCATACGTTGCTATGGAAGAGGCAAACTTAAAAATTTTCATCATGGATTAAGGAGAAGGTTAATTACATGCTACAAATTGTTTCTTTTATAAATGATTGGTGAAAGTTTTAGGATATTGATAGATTAAATTTAAGGCTCTCTTATAGACTCAGATGAATTCTTCTATGAGTGATGGGTTGGACATACTAAAATAACTTGCATTTGGTCTTAGAAAACAAGCAGTATCTTATACTAGATATATTATTAACGGACAACACTTTCATACCAAGGAAGAAAAAAACTCAACTCAAAAGGAGTCACGATTGAAGCAACAACTATGTCCAGATCAAGTGCTAGAGACGTTTCACAAGTTTATGATGTGGTTTCTTATTATGGAGTGATCCATGATATAATTTTGTTAGATTATTATGATTTTCAGATTCTAATTTTTAAATGTATCTGGGCAAATGTAAGTAATGGCATTTGGGTTGAAGATGGTTTCACCATCGTCAATCTACACCAAGGACAATCCCAATTCGCTATGGAGCCGTTCATATTAGCAACACAAGCAAAACAAATTTTTTATAGTAGAGAGCATGAGACCTATAATTGGTATGATGTTCTTAAGGCACCACCTAGAGATTTATATGATTTGGAGATGTACAATGAGAGTGGTGATGATGATGAGAATTTCATGCCTCAAGAGTTATCTTCAATACTTGAAACGAATGATGATGATAGTGATGAATGTAGTTATGTAAGTCTTGATGGTGAAGACATTATTCTGGACTAAATGTATTTATATAAAAATATTTTATGCATATTTCTTTCACCTATCAATATTTTACAATCTATTTTTTCATACTTATATATCTTATTATATTTGGAAGTCTTGAATTTAAAGTCCTAAAAGAAGGTATGTGATAACTTCTATTTCCTTTAATTTAATTGCATTCAAATTCATTGATGATATAAATATTGTGTTTTGCAAATGTATTTTTTATTCGTATTGAATAGGTATATTAGTATGGCGGATCAAAAGAAAAGGCTACAACGTAAACTCTTGGAAATTGAGTTCAATCGATTTCAGATTCCCATCCACCAAGAAAGAAACGCTCGATACAAAACATAGTATCTAGAGATAATCTCCAGAACCTAGCATGACACATCCTCAGCCTTACATGACACCACCTACTCATGTTATGCATGCTTCTAATGTCCTACCGCATGATTCTCCCGCATCCAACACTCAGGGAGATGCACCTGAAGACATTTTAGTTTCACCTACTACTGATTCATGTGAGCTTACATAGGTGAACATCGTGGGCCAACTAATTGGTGAAGGTTCTATTAGTTTATCATCTTTTATTGGACCTCTTGTGCGGGAAACTATACCCATAACAAATGTAGATTGGAGAAAGGTTCCCACAAGAATGAAGGAGGTTATGTGGGAATCGATACATGTATGGTAATATACTTTAAATGAAGGAGGTTATGTACATTGATTTTAGCATTGACATACACACTTCATATTTTATTGTTAGGTGAGATATAAAAATGATGAATCATGCAAAAAAACAATAATTTCACACATGGGAGAGTTGTGGAGTTCTTTTAAATAAAAAATTGTTACTAGCATAAGAATTGCGGCTAACAAGCAAGAAATGATGAAATTAAAGCCCGATAATGTTAGTTCAATTCGAGAGTGAAAGGCTTATGTAAATCATAAGATGAGAGAAAAATCTTTATAGTTAAATTAATACTTCTATGCCATATGTATACATTTCTTTAGGAAATATGTGCCAAATTCAAAGAGATGAAGAAAAAAATCCCCCACACATAAAATTGTAGAGGATATGCATGATTGACTGAGGATATGATAAAATATAGATTTTTATTTATTTTTAATAGAAAAAAGCAGTCAAACCCCAGAATCGGTTTCTAGAATCAGTGTTTGGACGAAGGTACATAAAAAAAGGGGCGAACCTGCAAACTCGACTACTGCTAAAGCTATTGTAAGTGTTTCAATATTTATCTATTTAGTGTGGCTGCATGACATTAATTCCTTTCAGAAAAATTTGAATGAGTTAAGTCAAGGTGCATCATCATCTGGGACAGAGAATTTGGCTGACGATTATTTATCTCAAATTCTTGATCCTGAAAGACATGGACGTCTGAGAGCGTGTGGAAACGGGCTGACTCTTACCAAACATTCCCTTTTATCTCAAAATGATCGCGCCTACATGAAGCTTTGAAAAGATCATAACAAATTCAAACAAATTTGATCATATGCAAAAGCTTATGGAGAGCATAGTGAAGCAGGTATCCATAAATATGCAAATAGTGAATGAACTTCACTTTCCCAATTAGTACAATTCCATACTCTAATATAAATTAATTTTTAACTTCACTGAAATGAAGGACCATCCTTTTCAGACATGCAATCACCCTCGGTAAATTTTAAAACTTTTATTTGTTTGCACATGGAGTTTTGCTATGGTAATTGATGACATTCTATTGTTACTTGTAGAGTGTGAATGTGTTTTTGTTGGTAGGGTTGAATTTTGAATATTATGTTAAATTTTTCTTCTATGATGATTAGTTTTGTGAGCACTAGAATTGTGAGCTGACATAATTTGTGAACATGATTGAAATGTTTGGTGGGGGTGCTAGAGAAGGGGGTCTAGAAATGTGAATTGAAATATAGATTTGCATTTTTGTTCTTGTGTTTGTGTTGGATTTGCTTAGATTATTTTTCTAACTTGCTATTATATATGCATTTTCAAGGATATAACATAGGTACATGAAAAGTATGTATTTCAAGAAATAGGGTTTGCCATCTAGATTACAATCTTATAGATCAATATGTCTGAATATTGAAAAAACCTTTTTATAGAGATCATATATATGTTTATAAGTGAATATTGAACTGTAACAATTATTTTTTCATAAAGGTCCACCGAAAACACAACAAGCACATAATAATTCAGGTGGCTGACATAGAAGTTCTTTGATGAAAACTTTAGCTTGTATTTGTGATATTTAGTACAACTCAAAATCTTTATAATATGTGATATGAATACCTTGGAATGCTTTTGTAGGGTTTTTTGGGACATTTGATATTGTATTTGATATTGATCTTTATTAGTAAATTTTTTTTAATTAAATATTTCAAATTAGTGATTTAATGAATGATCTTTATATTATTTGTTTGATGCATTAGCATAAATTATTTACAGCATTAAAAACCCTATAAGAGAATATAATAGCGTAAATAAGCACAATACGTAAATGCAATTATGATACGGTTAGACATACAATAGCATTTTTAAAACGCTATAGAAAGCTTTTAATAGCTTAAAAAAATGACGTAGAAAGTTTTTTTGCAAACGCGATCATACACTTTTAATTGCGTTTTCTATAACGTTTATAAAACACTATTGTATCCTTTCTATAACATTTTTTAAACGCTATAAAAAGTGTCATTGCGCTTGGTACGTTTATAACAGTGTTTTAACAAATGATATTGTAACCTTTCGATAACATTTTTGAAACGCTATAGAAAGTTTTCCATAGTGTTTTATAAACGATGTTATAAGTGTACCAAGCACAATAGCACACTTTCTATAGTGTTTAAAAAATGCTATGAAAATGTTACAATAGTGTTTTATAATCGTTATTAAAAGTGGTTATGATAGCCCTTTCATAACGGTGAAACAACGCTATTATAGAATTTGACTTTTCATAACGCTAGCTGACATGCATTATGAAAAACACTATGAAAATTTTATGATAACGGATTTTAACCGTTATCGTAACCTTTTTTGTTTTAGTGTGAAGAGGAGCAAAGTCCGGTGGTATATACTAGTTGTCTTCATGGATCAGTTTCCCACTAAATTAACCACGAAATTATGGATCATTAGTTGTGGCAAACATAGATATGAACAATTGAAAATAAACGACAATCCTGACAATGTTTTGAAAAATAGAAAAATAGATTTCTTTTTTATTTTTGTGTCACATTTGAGTCATTATTTTTCGTTGGGTCAAGTTATGACCAACCAATCATCTATCGTAAGTAGACTATTTCTTGTTCGTAAAAAACAGGAGGTGTCATCAGTTTCCCTACATTTATGATATCTAAAAAATAAATCATTGAATTTGTTTTGTAACCTTCAATACTTTAAAGATTATGATTAAAAAAACACAGTAAAGTTTAAAAAATTATAAAAATTTTGAGCGCATGTGACCATCACGCGTTCTTCTTTTCCATCCCTCATATAAGAATTTCACACCTTTCATACACAAATTTTCTTATAAACACATTATTTATGATATTTTCGTATGACGTTTTGAAAAAATTAGGGTGAGAAAGGCTTTTTATCGAAACAAAAACTTGTTAAGAGAGTTTCAAATGTCACATAAGTTTTAATAAGCAAATTTTCATGAATAAACATGTTTGTTATTATTTGTAAAAAGTGAAGTACGTTTGTTTGCAATCACAAAAAAGGATTCTGCATTTTTTAAATAGACCACGTAAAACATGTCATTTATTACAGTTATTGTATTTCTAATCACACATTATATACTCATCCTTCATTTTCTTTCGGAATATCCACTTACATAATATATTTGAGTTTTTTTTGCTAAAACATAATTGAACTTCCATTAATAAGAAACCCAAATACAAAGACAAATAAAAGCAACCCATACTAACTACTAATTAGAGTCAACAATAGCAGCTATTTCAGAAGGAAAAGGCCTAGAAAAAATAATAGGAAACCAGTCCCTAAGTTCCAATTTAGCCAGACAATGGGCACTACAATTACTAAATCTAAGAACAAAGTAAAACGAAATAGACAAAAAGTTAGATTTACAATGTTGAATATCATGAACTAAAGACTTAATATAATTATTCAAGATGCCAAGATCATTAATCATATTCACCAGACATAACGTATGAGAGAAGAGAGAAATATAATATATTTGAGTTAGACTCAACATTTTTGTGCCCATAATTAAACCATCACTTTTTGTAGATAAATTTCTCACCTAAGAAATTAGTTAAAACATAAATAAAACAAATTTGTCATCTTTGCAATTAACTTCAAAAAGTGATCATTCTCAAAATGAGACTTGAAAAGTTGGTAAATGTTAGAATTTCTTTAATTAGGTTTATCAAAAAATGTAAAGAAAAATAAAAGGATTAGGTACATTTTTCTATTATGCTGGGGTTGATATTTTAATCAATTAAATCGTTTTATATAACGTTGGTATCCAACATGTTAGAACAGAGTTGTTGCCTGAGGTAGTAAGTGAATTAGCCTGTTAAAATGTCCAATGGCCAAGGGCCTGGTAAATCGTGATCTCAATGGAGCAAACCCAATATATAATTAACTAGTTAAGTCTCATTAATTAAGTAAATACCTATTAAAATATAGGTCATTAGTTAGAGTTGACACAAAGTTGATGTAATCAATTGCGCATTAAGTAATATGTGTGTCAATGAAGCAATTTCACCTTAAAAAATTTAATAATATTTTGTTTCACAGGTCAACAAGTTAGATCTATTCTTTCGGTACATTTCGGCATTCATGAATTTTGATTGATCCTTATAATAACTCGCCGTACATGTTTCTACTTAACTTAGCATAAAAGATTACGGATGTTTCTTTTATTCTCTTTTTAAACATAGGATTATTTTTATTTCTTCATTATTTTGGGCTTGCTTTGCTTAAGTTGAATGTTAATTAGACAGCAATTATATACCATGTGTACGGATGAATCGGATAACTTCACCGTCAATGGTGGCCAATCGAGAATTTTATTTCCTGGGACACACCAACAATTCATATGATATCTAAAGACTCGTATTTTCACTGACTTTTTATTCCATAGATTTACAATTGAACTTTGGCTAATTTTAATAGATTCAAATCAATAACAAAAAAAGGTCTTCTATGATGTTTCATTAATTATGAAAGATAAGCTATTCGATATTAGTACTGGTTAGGTCATTGTCAAATGTTAACATAAAATAAAATAATGGATCTAAATAAAATTCTTAATCTTAAATTACCGGTCTTTCCCTAATTTTTGGTGTAGAAATATTTCTTTATTTAATCATAATGGATCGGGAAAATAAAAAAAGAAGCTACAGATTATAGTCTATTGTTTTGTCACTGCAAAAATAAAAGTGAGAACCACAGTTTATCGTTTTGACATCACTGTTAAATAATTTTGAAACGAGAACTACAATATTGAAACAAAATCTTTACCAAAAATACAACACTATTTAAATTATAAGAATCCCATCTATGAAATTTATTTGATCCCTCACAAATCAGTTGCTACACGCAGATGTAAGTTTTCTTAAGTGGGTAGTTAAGTATTTAACAGCGGGGTTTGTTATGACCACAATCTCAGAATATTCGAAGATAGTGTAAAATATAAATAGAGATAAATAATAAGACATGTAACACAAAGAACATAGGTGATTCCACGATGTTTCTACCTCCTATTGATTCTAGTTAAGGTAACAATTTTGATAATGTCAAGTAATATGTGGACTAATATTTTAGCCAAATGTGTATAGGCTCTAAATAAAATGAAAACAATGTTGAAAGCACTTTATAACAAGTGTGTTTACAAAAGAATAAAGGGTAATCGAAAGTATGGATCGTGAGATACACGTGATGTATTATGAAGAGCATAAAGTATATTAAAAGAACTCCAGATAGTCTAAATCAAAGTTGTCCACTACTACAATTTTGGCTTACAACGACAACCATCTCTATGATACAACGGCAGCTCCCTAAAATCTGCCAAAGGAAAATGGTGTAGAGTAAGGTAATTTGAGTAAGGTGACAGCTAAAAAATTCACTCTCAATAATATGACATCTACCGTGATAGCTAATTTTTTAGCTGTCATAATAACTCCTTATTGTAGCAATGTGGTAGAAAAAAATTACTGTTTATTTTATTTATGAAATTACCATCATATTTAACCAACCCAAAACCTTAACTATACTCTTTTGTATTCTCTCTTTGACAGAGGCAAGAGGCGAGCTGTGATTTCGAGAGTATATCGTGTGCCAGGCGAGATTCACGATGACTTCCGATTGAGTTTCGACGGTGAGGTTCTACGGTGATCTTCCACGGCGAGTATCCATTATGAGTCGAGCAAGGTTGTCGTCCCAAAAATCTTGCTGGTCTCTCTTCTTTCTTTCTCTCATCTGCTTTATCCTTCTGCTTTATGTTAGATCTTGCCGAGTTTCACTTGATCTGTACTAAATCTTGCCCAACCTCCTCTCTCTGTCTGATTTCCCTCAAAGCCTTTCCCTTTGTTTTTAAGTTTTATTTTAGGGTTTTGAACCTTTTGATCTACGGAACTTAAGCTTTGGTATAAGAAGTATCTTTGCGTGTCCTTGCAGAAAAGGTGTTTATTTGTCAGTTATGCCCTTGTTAGAAATCTCTGCCTTCGTTGCTATGCCCTTGTAGATTTGAAAGCACGGCTAGCACAATATAACTATATTTGGTGGTTGGCGAGGAGGAAGAGAATATCGGACATGTTCTTTGCTTTGTAATTTTTGTCTGTTACATTATTTGCTCGAACAATGTTTAGTTAAAAATTATCAGGTTTCTAAATTTTTGTCTCTTACATTATATTATGGAGGCACGCTCATTGTTGTTACAACCACAATTGGCCAAATGGTAAGTGACTCTAATTAAGTGTATTTGGTAAAGAATTTGTTGTCTCACAGATTTCACTTTAAAAACTTCTACTTACATTTTAAGTTATTCTTCCTCAGACAATTACACATAGTTGGCAGAAAATATTGTGTTTTTTTACTATGGTAGTCTTTGACAGATTATATTTGGATTGCCTCTGTTGACTCATACTTTAACTTAATTTTATTATGTTGAATTTTACTAGTTTGATGTAGTGTTTCATTATCTTATTTTGACCTAATTAAGCTTTGATTCCATGATTATACTAATAAGTATAATAAGGTGGCAGAGAACAGCTTATTTCTCTTTACAATTCTTTCTTCAGTTTGTATAGAGTTTATCAACAAATGTTGAATATGGTAGTTTTTGATAGTATCTATTAGTGTTAGAACTCCTATCATAAACTCAGCCCAAATCTGTAGTGCCATTTAAATATCGAAGGATCCATTCCAAACCTTTCTAATGAACCTCGTTAGAGATTCCCCATTTATATGATGAGGATACTAACAACATGTGAAATATCTGAATGAGTACAAACTATAGCATACATGACATTGCCATTTGTACTAGCATAAGGGTCATGTGACATCTATTCCTTATATTCATTAGTTTATTATGGTGAAAATTTTGCTTAAAACCCGATATATGAAAAACTTTCAAGAAGTTTCTCAATGTAATTATTTGGAGACAACCAATTTTTCTGCCTGACTATCTTTATGAATTGCTAATGCCCTAAATCTTCTTGGTAGCACCTAAATCTTTTATCTAGAACTCACCAGTAAGTTGAGCTTTCAACTTAATAATTTCATCTTTATTCTTTACAACAATAAGCATATAATCAGCATAAAAGCGACAAATAAACAAAAGACCCATCTAGAAGATGTATGTGGTAGACACATATATCATAGTCACTTTTGGAGTAACAATGCCTAAGCATAAATGAATCAAACCGCTTGCAGCACTTGCTACGAGATTATTACAAGCCATATAATGACTTCTTCAACAAAAAATATGATTTCTCACACTGGACAAAAAATCCTTTTGGTTGATGCATATAAATTTTGCTCATTAAACTCATCATGCAGAAAAGTTATCTTGACATCTAGCTGCTCTAGCTCCATGTCAAATAATGTACAAGCAACACGAAAATAGAGCTATGGTTCACAATTGGTGAGAAACATTTATTGAAGTCCACATCCTCTATCTAACTATAACCCTTGGAAACTAAGCAGCTTTGAACCTCGATACTTTAACGCACATTGGGTACACAATTCCTTCCTTTTACTTGAAGACTCATTTACACCCAACAATCTTCTGGCCTTTGAGTAGGTTAACCAATTCTCATGTACGACTCTTATGAAGGCATTCAAGCTTTTCACTCATAGTAATAGTCCACTGAGAAAACTCGCTACTTATGACAACCTCACGGTAGTTTGAAGGTTCTTGGGCCTGAGGATTATATGTCACATTCGTTGCATAAAATGCCAACTATGCGTGAGCATACCTCTAAGGTGTTTTAATCTTGTTGCTCCTCTATTGTATAATCAACTAAATCATGAAATGAGTCCTCAATTAGCTGATCATAAGTGTTATCTTGCACTTTACTTAAACCTTCAAACACTAACTGACATCACGGTCTGAATCTATTGCAATAGATTTATTTCTCTCCAATAGCATGCCATTCTCACCAAATTTAACATATGTACTGACTTTAAATTTGGGGGACTTTGGTTCAACATACTACAAACAATAACCCTTCACCACATACTAAAATCCTAGGAATATGCACTACTATGATCTTCGCCCAAGTTTACCATCACTTGCATGTGCATATGCATGACAACAAAATATTTTTAAAAAGGAATAATCAATAGAAGTACCAAACTATACCTTAATCAGAGTCTTTGATTCAATTACAACCGAGGAGACCTATTCACCAAGTAGTAGCAAAATTGAAAGCCTTAGCACAAAATTTATCATGCAAACCAAACAAGCAAGAAAATGAAGTGTTTAAGAACTGATAATGGTCTAGAATTTTACAACGGTCTATTTGAAGAGTACTTAAAAAATAAAGGCATTGTGTGACACACATATGCATGAGAACACCACTATAGAATGGAACCACAGAATGTTATGAACAACACGAGCTTCACTTCTTGAAAGTTGAGAATACATCACTCTTCCGCTTCAAGAAATAAACTAAATTTTACTAAGAGTAGTCATCAATGAATGTCTAAAAATAACGCATACCACATTTAGGCTCAATAGGAAAAGGACATCAGAGATATGAATCGATGTAATCTAGTATGCCCTTAGTTTTGTGAACCGATGTGCTGGACTTGACTCCACACTTCTTCTTATGAAGACAATGTTCACAAGTGTCGAGTTTTTGAGTTTTCTAACCACAAAGATCTAAATGTTTTGAGCAATACTTGCTAGCTTAAAATCAACATCCTTTTCTCACTTGTATGCCCTAAGCGCACATTCCAACGATTAATAATATTTGAATCTAGATCTGATATGGATGAAACTATTGTAGCATGAGTTATTATGCTTCCATGATTATACATAGACCGTGAGTCAACTTTCACTGAATCACCATTAGAGTGCCCTTGTAAAACTTCAAAACTTCATATTCACCTGAATATCGGTAACCCGGGAGTCAAAATACTTAAAGCTACTTTTTCATATTGGGTACATATCGTACGTTAGTCAAAGTTCGAACATCACCGTCACACATTTGGGTATGAATCACCAATATTCATAACGTTGCATAGGGGTTATTTCCCATCAAGTCTTCACCCCCGTCAATTGATTCAAAGGTAACAACCGATCACTATAGGAGAACATATGGTATGTACAAGCTGAATAAAGAACTTAATTGTCACCTGAGCAACTCGTGGATACTCATAAGACAAAATCATATCAGAATTACTATCTAAACTCTCCTATACTACATTAGCAACATCGTTGGTAGATGATCTTTCAGTAGTCCCATTCTTATCCTTGAATTTTAGGTATTCAACTTTCTAGTGCCTTTGTTGGTGAGAATAGTCACATTTCCCTTTTCTAATCTTTGACTTGGACCTAGGCCTGCCTCTATTGCTCCCTGGACCTTTCTCTTTACGTCTTCCTCTAACTCCCAAACTATTCACTAGATTCTCAACATGATTCGTTGACGCTCTTTTCTTTAATTATTTAGAGTACAAAGATGTTTTCGCATTCTTTATACCGATTTTACATCAATATTATTCTTATATAGAAAATCATGATTAAATTCAATTTAATATGATCATTAATTTATGTACCTTCAATCATATGAAGCGTGTGCAAACGCTGCTTCAAATAGAGCTTGTTAGTGAGGCATTTGTTCAAATATAAACTTTCTAACTTGACAAGCAAAGCATCAAGAAATGTCTAATTAGATACTTTAGATAACACGCCTCATTAGACAATGAGACATAATTGTACCAAGTGCCCATTCCATGTGATCATTTTTTTCTTCATCGGTCAATTTCTTCATCAAAGCATCATTGCCCTTCAACGCCTTAAGCGAGCCTAGCTAAACTAATAAGACTCGCATCTTCAACCGTCAAAGACGGGAGTCATTCTTTCTACTGATTTATTAATGTCATATTATACCGCCATAATAATAAGACCCAAATAATAGAGTAGCTCTAAGACCATTTGTTATGACTACGACCTTATGAAATTGAGAAATATGCAAAATGTAAAGAAAAATAAATACTAAAATGTGGAACACAAATAACATACGTGGCTCGGTAGTATGTTTACATCCACAGACAAAGATGAGAAGAATTTCACTAATCAACAAAGTGAGTACAAATGAATCTCAAAAGAATTCACAAATCCAATTCCACAAACTCAAATATTGAACTAAGTATAGGCTTAGAAAATTCATAGGCCCCACACAAATATCTTTATATATGATATGGTTTGATATAATACAAAAAGGGAGAAAAGAATCCTATTTATATAAACAAATTTAAGAGAGCATGAGTACTAAATAGCCGATGTAGATCAAAAGCAAAACTCATACCAATTTGAAATATTTGATTCAATAAGGTTAGAGGAATAAATTGGTTCATTCAAAAAGTTATGAAGTGTAAATTACCACAAAACCCAAATTTTAGGAGTATATATGAGAGTTGTGGTTAAGCCTTAAAAGAATAATCTCTATTTAGTTTTTCTTGATAAAGAGCATCGGATAACTTGATCTATATCTATACTATATTAAAAATAGCTAAACGGGAGAATTTTTTTTTTATTTTTCTGTTTACCCTTTAAGTCCCTTAAAATATGATACAAACTAAATTTTTTAAAACATTTTTCATTTAATGCATTCACATAATGAAATTTTTTAAATAATTTATAACATTAAATTTTTATAATATTATGTAGTTATGAATGTGAAAGTCCATAACGATGTGTTTTGAGATCTTATTTATAACATTGAATATTTGTTTTTAGTCATAAAAAAATTTCGTCAGTATTTTAACTATGGAATATATTTTATGTAATATTTACGTTGTTGCTAACAAGAAAATTCATACAAATTAATTTAGATAATCATTAATATATTTTTGAATCATCCATTAGTGATATAATCATTTTTGAGTAATGTGACAATTTTGATGAAATAAAATCATTTCTATACTATTCAAACAACAATATTATAAAATAAAAATTTTAATTATATAATTTTTAATTTAACAATATTTACTTTATGTTTATTATGTTCGAACATTAAAGCTTCCAACATATAGAATGTCTAAAAATTATATTCTTAAATATCTATTTTTTATCACATAATTAATTTTATCTTAAATAGTAATCTAAAAAGTAGTAGAGGACATTAAGTGTCCATGTTTGAAATTCTTTGCAGTCTAAATATAGAATACAGAGAGTATGTGGGGTATAGGGAATTTTCTCCCTTAAAGTATATATTTTAAATGAATTATGGACTAATTTGTATGTATAGGTTAAACTAGTTAAACACCAGCGCTACGCACAGGCTTGAAAAAATCTAATACAAAAATATAATAAAATAAAATAGATTTTAATATTAAAATTTCTCATTATAAAAACTTGATGATAATTTTTTGTAGTGAAAGGTTAGATTATACAAAGAGTTTTCTTTTTAAAATAAATTTTTGTCAAGATTACAAAGAGTTGGATAATGAAAAGGTAGGGTAATAAGTATTGGATAATAAATATGATAACAAAAGATTCAAGAAAGTGCTTTAGAAAAAGTTCAAGAAAGTGTAACACTTGTGTATTATTTTAGAAGAAAAATAAAATACTTTTGTAACCGACCTCAATATTATTTTGCAATTTTTTGAAAGAAGACATTTTGGATGCATATGAACTTAATAATTTTATAATGACGAAATATTTAATTATAAGTTATAAATTAAAATATTTATAATACTACATTATATTAACCTTCTATCATAGATTCCCTTCACCAAGTCATCGCCAGCAATCAGCTCTTATCCCTTGGTGTCAAAGGGCGAGTTCCTTTCTTGTCTTGCCCAAAAACTGCTCTCTTGACCTCAAAGAAGGATGGCAATTATAAATTATGGAATTTTTTAAATGATAATATTTAATCATATTGTAAACCAATCAAATAAGTTTGAATAATTAGTTTTTTTTTATTTTTTTATTATTAAAATATGTGTATATGTTATTATGTAGAAAATAATAAATTGATAATTGAATAAAATATTTATGACACGTAGCAAAAGCTTATACATAAATATATTAATTAAATTATATCTCTAGTTAATAATTGAATAACTATTTTAATGAAAAATAATAAATCATTAATTATGAGGTTTTGTCAGTGGACTACATGAGAATACTCTGTAAATACATTATATAATCTCTAAGAGTGCGATTTCATATTTATAGTGGAGTAATAATAGAATTAATAAATAAGATTATTTAATTATATAGTTTAATTAATAATCTAGTTTATTATAGCTTAGGATTATAGGTCCATGGTGTCCAAGTCACCTCTATACTATGTTGTCTAGGGTGTGAGTATTTTAGGATATGAGAAAATGACTAACTTGTAAAATGAATTTTTATTCTGGGGTAAGTACTTAATTATGAGATAATTATGTGTGATTAATTAATTAAGAATTAACTAATTGAATTATTTATATATTTAAATATAATTTTTGGATATCATATATATTTATAAATAATTATCGATTTTTTTAATTATCGATAAGTGAAACAAAATATCTAATTTATGAAATTAGATGATTAAATTATTATTAGATAATAATTTAAATAAATAAATCTGTTATTTGTGAAACAACAGATAAGTTAGTTGATAGGGATAATCAGATATATTAATTTTGAATTAACTTATATCTATATAATTATCTGATTAAAATAAATATTTAATTCGCATTAAGTGTCATGTGTCAATCACTGATAGGGTATCAGAAATTGAAATGGACTACTCTAGTGCCACAGGGCACTACACTGGTGAGTGTACAACACTGGAGTGCCACATGGTACTATAGTAGTGTCATGAGGCACTGTGCTGGCTCACGGCACACTATAGTGCCATATGGCACTACAGTTATGCACAATTACAGTGGGTCCCACTACAAATCGGTAATTTTTAATTAAATATCATTTTAGTTTATCTCTAAAAATTTGATACGCCATTATCTAGAATATATACAGATATTATTCTAATGGCTTAAGTAGTTAAAAGACGAGGAGAGAGTCAGTTGATCAAATAATCAGTTAGTCAATCAAGAGTTGAATTGAGAATACGAATAGTGTCAGAAAAATTTTCTTCTGTGATTAAACGTTTATCAAATCTCTAAAAGAATAATAATCACGTTCTCTAGAGAATTGTTTTACTAAAGTCATTTTTAGTAAATCTCTAGATCTCATGTGTTGAGAACATCTACAGACAGAAAATATCTTTGTAATATTCTACATACCCACACACATCCTAGTGCGTTAAGGATTGACTTAGAAGATCTTGGTGTGGATCTCGAGTCTACTAATCGTTGGAACGATTTCATGGGAACGGAGGATCAATCAATTTTTGCAAGGACACTTGATATAGACTACAAGATATATATGAGTTCCTAACCTTGTATGTTATAGATTTAACTTATAAATATATAATGGATCCTAACTGATTGAAAAGTAGTTTTCTATAAAAGTTTTTTATTTGGTTATCGTGGCGTTCCGCAAAGTTTTGTTTTATTAAAAGATTCGATTTTTATTAAAAGTTTAATTTTTTAAAAGGCTACGCGTGTTCACGCTTTCACCACGTACGCGTCGCGATGACCAGCAAGTGGTATAAGAGCGGTCTTTATATATTTATATGTTAAATATTATGTGATTTTTCTTGCATTATTCATATAATATGAGATACATATGATGATGGATGGTTATGTTTTTTTAATGTATGAAAAATAATGGATCGTTAATTGTATGGTGGTCATTGAGTTAGACTTTGTTTTAATTTTTCTTAGATCTTATGTAAGCTGAATTGAGGCGTAGAAATTTTTTTAATTTTATTTTGAATATTATTTTAATTATTCTGAATGCGAGAAGATGAACAACGCACGAGATGAATGACATAAATTTACTGTTCACGTGTTCATCTGAGAAAACACTGTTCACGTCAAAAATTTATTATTCTGGCTAGGGTGAACAGTGCTGGCGGTACTGTACCGACGGTGAACAGTGGTTGTACGGAGGAGCAGGTGGATGCTAGTGGTGAGACAAGCAGCGGTGGTGATGGGCGGCGATCGGAGAGTCCTATCATCGATGACAACTGTTATCACATTTTAGGAAAGTTTCTAACAAACCATGCAACCAACTCTATCACCTAAGTGTTTCATTAAAACTCAAACTCTTTTAATTATCCATTTAAATTTTGAAATTAATTGAATTTTAATATTAAATTTTGATTTTGATTTTATGAAAATGAAAAATTAGTAGGTTGATTAGGTTTGACCCAAGTTTGACAAATTAAGTGTTTATTTGACTAAATCAAAGTCAACTATATTAAAAGGGATAATTATAAAAATTGTTTTAATTAAGAAAAATAGTTTTTTTAATTAAAAAAAGTTTTGTTGAAACCTTGAAGATTATGAAGATGGACATCAGGAGGAGAATGCAATATTTGAGAAATGTGTATTCTTAAAGTCTGCTTTGTAATTTTATTTCTTTATTTCAAGGGTTGTAATTTAGAAATACCCAATAGTCACTCGGTCCTATATTATTTTATTTAATTATGAAATAATTATTTAATTGTTATGTTTGATAACATCTCCATGTATTAGTCGATCATATGCCATACATGAAAATCTCACACAGTTTTCTTTAATCATGCAACTCATCCTGTAGAAATATGATTTATTAGGATTATCCAAATATGTTTATATTTTTTATTTTATGAAATCAATTGCATGTAAACTGTTAGGTTTTAACTACTTAAAACCTAGTAATCACATCACACTAAAGGCTATAGTAACTTTTAGGTTAACCAATTTTAGTAAAAGAGTTTGATTAAAGATTGATTAATATAATTAATTAGCTAATCTAAATTCATCTAATTATGAATTAGGCGCTTTAGAAAGTTAAACAAACTTAGATCAATGAGATTAGATTAACTGATAATTAAATATTCATAGGGTTATTATTTAACTAGTAATTAATTTAGAATTAATTGATTAGTTAAAATAGACACTCATTATCCTAAAATAATGAGTGGGAGAAGGTTGACATGTCAATGTAACCTATGGTCTCCATTATTAGTACAACACCGTGAGGTGTAGTGAGGGCCTCAAGATGGTTTTGTTTTCATCCCTCTGAGGAAGGTTTCGAGTTGTACCAATACCAAGGTTGGACTTCGTAAGAAGATAAGAGTAAGTGATGTAGTTTACACTCACTAAGTCACAATTAAACTTTCATGTGGTTAGTTGTGACTTGACTGAATAGGAGATACCTTATTGTTAAAAGAGAAAATATGAGATATTTTAAGTTTTAATTAATAAGGATGAGAATTTCTCAAAACTATCTAAGGTTAATCTAACCGACCCTAAGGCGACACAATAATCGTTGGTTTATTTTATTGTGATTAGTAAATGCTAATTTATGTATTTATTATTATTGCATTCTTGCATCACGTTTACTTTTCGAATTCTAGATATTTATCAATTATATTGAATTATGTATGTTTTAAATTTCAGTTATCGATCTTATGTCTCTCATGGGCAACCCTGTTACTGCTTTGCTCGCTCTTGAGAAATTGAATGGTGATAATTTCGTACGTTGAAAATCAGATATGAGAACCATAGTTCGTTCTTACTAAGAAACGAACTGAGGAACCTGTTACTAATGCTCATAAGAATGTTAGGCACATATATGACGCTTGGGTCATATCAAACAACAAGGTGAGTGCTACATGCTTGTGACCATGAATGATATTCTAAGAACCAAGCATGAAAGCATGAAGACTACCTATGAGATAATGGTATCTTTATAGGCAATGTTGGGGCAATAGTCTGATCAAAGTCATCATGAGGCCAGTATGAGCTATATGAAAACTAAGATGAGGAAGGGTACTTCTGTTCGAGAACATGTTTTGAATATGATCAACATCATGCACGAGGCAGAAGTACGTGGGGTGACCATTGATGAGCGGACTCAAGTTAGCATCATACTAGAGTCTCTCACATTATTTGTTTCTGTGTTCACGACTAACTATGTTATGAACATGTTATAATTTAGCATGACCCAATTGTTGAATTAACTGCAGACTTTTGGGTCACTCAACGTTAGAATGACCAAAGAGGGCGAGGCAATTGTTTTCGAGCAACAGCCTTCTTCCAATATTGTTAAGAACAAGAACATGAAAAAGAATAATGGTAATGACGAGAGTAAGAAAAAAAGAGTAAAGGAAGCCAAGACATTGCCGAAAGTCAAGAAGAAGAAGAAAGACAGTAAGCCCAAAGGAAACTGTTTTCACTGTGGAGTTGAAAGTCATTGAAAGAGAGACTGTAACAAGTATCTCTTTAAGCTAAAAAATAAATTAAGCTTGTTTAGTGAAACATGATTTGTCATCCTTGATACTTGATTCGGGAGCCACTAATCATGTATGTTCTTCTTTGTAGATGCTTGATTCGTCAAGGGAGTTGGCTGATGGCGAGGTCATTTTGAGAGTTGAAATTGGTGTGCTCGTATCATCTAAAGTATTAAGGACAATCTGTTTACTTTTTAGATATAATTATTTAGTTCTGAACGATGTTTATTATATTCCTGGTTTTTCGAGAAATTTGATTTCTCTTTCCTTATTTGCAAAAATAGTTATTCTAAGTTTCTTTCATTAATAAAGAGTTTATTATTTCTAAGAATAAATTCGATATTTGTCATGCTAAAATTATAAACAGACTGTATATGCTTAAATCGACTGAACACGTGTTAAATAATTTTAAATTATTTAAAGTAGCAAAACCTAAAAATAACAAACGATAAAGAGTTTCTCATGATGATAAAACATATTTATGGCATCTTAGGCTGTGACATATTAATCTAGATAGGTTAAACAGGTTAACATAGCATGGTGTTTTGAAAGAGCTAAAAGTTGGAACTCTTCCTGTTTGTGAATCCTATCTAGAGGGTAAAATGACCAAGAGACTTTTCACAGGAAATGGCCAAAGAGCTAAGGAACCACTTGAGTTAGTACATAGTGATGTTTGTGGACCGGTCAATGTACAAGCTAGAGGTGGGTATGAGTATGTTTTCACTTTCATTGATGACTACTCAAGATATGGTTATAGTTACCTAATGCATCGAAATTCTGAAACTTTTGAAAAGTTTAAAGACTTCAAGGATGAAGCTGAAAATCAATGAGGTAAATTATTGAAAACCCTTCAATCCGATTGAGGTGGTGAATACTTGGATTTAGAATTCAAGTATTATTTGCTAGATTGTGAAATCCTATCCCAACTTAACATGTGAAACACTACAGTAAAAGGATTATATTTAGGGGATATGCACTACACACGATAACTTATATTTTGAATGTAGTGCCATCTAAGTCTATAAGCAAGATGACTTTAGAGTTATGGAATGGCTCTAAACATAGTTTACGTCATTTTCGTATATAGGGGTGTCCAACTCACGTTCTTAGACCTAAGATCAGAAAGTTAGACTATTCTCTAGAGACTAGAGGTGGGCACTTTTATAGTCACAAAGATGAAAATATATTTGTGTCGACAAATGAAACCTTTCTTGAGCATGACTATATGAAAAATTACAAACCTCATAACAAAGTAGTTCTCCAGAAATTAGTGACTGATGAGATCAGACCACCTTCAATTTCTACTAATAAATGACAAACTAGAGAAACCACAGTTCCTGCGAAGGAAACCCCAGTACAACGTCATAGTGGGAGAATTGTGAGACAACCAACTCGCAATGAATTAGAGGCACATGTCCTAGTGTCAGACACCAATAAGGATGATCCTAGAAAGGAGAAATGGGAAGATGCCACGATCCAAGAAGTGGAATCTATGTATTCCAATTTTTTCTGGGAACTTGTAGATCCACCTCAAGATACCAGACCCATTAGATGTAAATGGATCTTCAAGAAGAAAAGAGGTACAGATGGGAAAATAGAGACTTTCAAGGCACAGTTAGTTGCCAAGGGCTATACACAAAAGGATGGAGTCGATTATGAAGAGACATTCTCCCTTGTGGCCATGCTAAAACCCATTCACATTCTTTTGTCCATAGCCGCTCGTTTTGACTATGAGATATGAAAAATGGACTTCAAGATAAATTTTCTGAATGAATCTCTTGAAGAAAGCATCTATATGATACAACCAGAAGGGTTTGTACAAAAGGGACAAGATGAGAAAGTATGCAAGCATCTAGATCTTAGAATCTTACCTTTGATAAGATTATGAAGTCTTATGGCTTTGACAAAATGTTGACAAAGCCTGTGTTTATAAATACGCCAAAAGATAAGATAATAGTTTTCTTAGCTCTTGATGGGGAATGATGCAGAAACTTTGTCAAAGGTAAAGAAATGGCTAGATGAGAAATTTTAAATGAAAGATTTGGAAGAAGAAAGTTATATTCTAGGAATCTAAATTCTAAAAGATAGAAGGAACAAGTTCTTGGCACTTTCTCATGCATCTTATATTGATAAATTGCTGGAGATTCTCTATGGAGAATTCCAAGCACGGTCAACAACCGACCATACATGGAATTGTCCTCTCCAATGAACAATGTCCTAAGAACCTCAAGAGAAAGAGGATATGAGAAAGGTTCACTATGCTTCAGCAGTTGGAAGTCTCATATATGCCATGTTATATGCAGTGAGAATTGTCAGTCATTATCAAACAAATCCAGGTTTTGAACATTGGATTGCAGTAAAACACATTCTCAAGTATCTTAGGAGAATGAGAAACTATATGCTTGTTTATTCAGATGGAGACTTGAACTCCACTGGATATAATGATTCTGATTTTTTCAACCAGGCAGAGACAGTCAAAATTTGACATCTAGATCAGTATTCACCCTAGGTGGCAGAGTTGTAGTCTCGAGAAGTATTAAACAATCCAGCATTGTAAATTCCACTATGAAAGCTGAATATATAGCGGCTTGTGAGCTGCGAAAGAGGCTGTATGGCTTCAAAAGTTCTATTCTGATCTGAAAGTAGTTCCAGATATGCACAAGCCATTGATCCTATACTGTGTTAACAATGGGGCGGTAGCAAATTTGAAGGAACCGAGGAGTCATAAGAGGGGCAAGCACATAGAGAGGAAATATCATCTTGTAAGAGAGATCGTGCATCGAGGGAATGTGAGTGTTATGAAGATAGTATCAACACAGAACCATGCTGATCTTTTTACAAATACACTTCCTGCGAAGTCATTTCAGGGTCATGTGCGTAACATGAGATTTTGAGAGATTTCACATTTACTTCAAGGCAAGTGGGAGATTGATGAGGGTTATGCCCTCAAAACATGTGCATTGATATTTTGATATGCTATTTAAAGAGGATTACATTTTTATTATAATTATTCTTTTAAATTATTGTTGAATAATTTATATAAATATCTGAAAATTTCATATTCTTTAATGAGACTAAGATCTTGCATTAGTACGAGAGAATTAAGATCATAAATAATGAATAAAATTATCAGTAATATAATAAAATATGGAATCTTTGATCATGGTTGCTAGTACGGTTCACTAAGCATTTGCGTGTGATCTAAATCTGGATCAATGATGTGGGTAGACATCTTAGTGATTGTACTTTATAAAATATGATTATATATGATATGACCGATGTGAATTAATATCTTTATTAACGTGTTGTTTATCACAAAGATTTAATACACATCAATTCAATGATCATATGTTGATCGGTCTGAATCTTGAGTAGTCATGAATTCCTATGCATGTATACTGCGTCTTTTGATTCACTCGTTAAGATTTGTTTGTTAATAAAGCTAGTGACTTTTGTTTTAGAGATTCAGTGATGTGGATGGCTGGGACATGATCTTACAAGATTTGAAAATTAAGCTTTTCTAATAGATCGTATATGAGTTCTCTTAAGTGTTAATTTTGGAGCTGAATGATTATTGAACTCAAATTTATAAAAATATTATAAATTAGTCATTCACTAGTGATTAATGGTACTTAAGGATTAAGAAGTAATTAGAAGGGTAAAACTATAATTTTGTAGAGTTCTAATTTACGAACACATAATTCGAAGACAAAACTACATGAAATGATTTTGTTAGTGGACTACATGAGAATACTCTATAAATATATTTTATAATCTCTAAGAGTGTAATTTCAAATTTATAATGGAGTAATAATAAAATTATTTAATTAAAGAGTTTAATTAATTCTATGATTTATTGGAGCTTAGGATTATTGGTCGATGATCCCGAAGTTAGCTCTATACTACGTTGTCTAGAGTGTGAGTATTTCAGGACATGAGAAAATGAATGACTTGCAAAAAGAATTTTTATTTTGGGGCAACTACATAATTTTGAGATAATTATGTGTGATTAATTAGCTAAGAATTAATAAATTGGACTACTAATATACTTAAATATAATTTTCTGAAATGATATATATATATATATATATATATATAATTATCAATTTTTTTTAATTATCGATAAGTGAGACAGAATATCTAATTTATGAAATTAGATAATTAAAATATTATTAGATAAAAATTTAAATCAACTAAATCTGTTGTTTGTTAAATAACAGATAAGTTAGTTGATAGGGGTAATCAGATATATTAAATTTGAATTAACTGATATCTAGATAATAGTCTGATTAAAATAAATTTATAATTCGGAGTAATTACCACGTGTCAATCACCGATAGGGTTTCAGAAATTGACATGCACTACTGTGGTGTCACGCGACACTACAGTAGTGAGTAGGCAACATTAAAGTGCCACATGGCACTACAGTGATGCCATGAGGCACTGTATTGGCTCACGACATACTACAGTGCCATGTGACACTATAGTTATGCACAATTGCAATGGGTCCCACTGCAAATCGTTAATTTTTAATTAAATGTTATTTCAGTTTATCTCTAAAAATATGATACGTTATTATCTAGAATATATACAGATATTATTCTAATGGCCTAAGTAAGTAAAAGAAGAGGAGAGAATCAGTTGATCAAATCATTAGTTCGTAAGTCAAGAGTTGAATTGAGAACATGATTGGTGTTAGAGAGATTTTCTTCTGTGATTAAATGTTTATCAAATCTCTAAAAAAATAATCATCAAATTCTTTTAGAGAATTGTCTTACTAAAGTCTTTTAGAGCCAATCTCTTGATCTCATGTGTTGAGAACATCTAGAGACTGAAAAATGTCTTGTAATATTCTACGTGCTGACACACGTCCTATTGCATTGAGAGTTGACTTGGAAAATCTTGGTGTGGATCTCGGAGTCTACTGATTATTGGAACGATTTTTTGGGAACGGTGGATCGAACGATTTTTACAAGGACACTTGATATAGACTACAATAGGTATATGATTCCTAACCTTGTATGTTGTTGATTTAACTTATAAATATATAACGGATCCTGACCAATTGAAAAAGTAGTTTCAATAAAAGTTTTTATCTTGTTGTCGTAGTGTTGCGCATGTTTTGTTTTATTAAAAGATTCAATTTTTATTAAAATTTAATTTTTTAAAAGGCCACGCGCCTTGATGATTCCGCCGCTCACGCACGAAGTCCAACAGTTAAGGAGGTTAATGACCCTGAAACCATCATCTATACTGAGGAGTTCTTTAGATTGCAATCTCGCTAGGTTTGTGAGGGGTTTGTATATGAAATCCATGATAAGATGAGAGTTCAACTAATTCATTCATTAATAGATGTGAGGGAGATGGCAATTCGGGCTGAGGCATGACTGGCACAACAAAAATCCCATCCTCCGATGTTTAATCATTTAAAAGACATCAGAATGGTTGCATCAAAACCCTATGGTGAACCTAACTGCAAACCAATGCGGCCAATCACAGAGGGAAGAATGAACAACAGGGCTACTGCAAATAGCCCTTATAGAATGCCTAATGTTGGGTAGTATTTTAGATGCAACCAACTAGACATAGATCTAACAAGTTCCCCGAGCAGAGGCCAATACATGTTATGGATGTAGTTGAGGATGAAGAGTATGAACATGAATATTATGATTATCCAGAGGACGAAGCTGATGATGTGTGTGGTGATGAACAAGGCGAGCTTGTTTGTGTCGTGTAGAGGATTTTGTGTTTTCCCAAACAAGAGGAGCTGAATCAGCGACGGCATATATTTCAGGCTAAATGTCGAATTGACCAAGCTGCTTGTTGTCTGATTATTGATAGTTGTAGTTGCAAGAATTTGATACCTAAGAAAATTTTCAATCATTTAAAACTATCTACTGAACTGCATCCCAACCCTTATCAGATTGGAAGGAACAAGAAAGGGTCGACTATTCAAGTAACCCTGGTTTGTAGAGTTCCGTCGTGGTTGGGAAAATTTATATTATTGATGTCCTTTGTGATGTTATGGAGATGGATGCATGCCATGTGTTGCTAAGAAGGCCTTGATAGTTTGATGTTGATGTTACATATAGGGGCCGCGAGAACACTTACATGTTTCAATGTGAGGGAAATAAATTGTGGTTACTCTATCTAAGAGTAGGCAAGAAATTCTAAAGTGGAAGGGAAGACTTTTCTAACTATTATAGGTTCTTTAAATGAATTTTCAGCAGATGTCAATAATTCTAGGGTCATGTTTTCCTTAGTCTTCGAGGACGATACTGAGTCTGCTGAGGTTCCTGTGTCAATTACAAAGTTGTTAGAAGAGTTCCAACGTGTGGTCGTTGTGCCCTAGCAATTACCACCAATGTTGGACTTCCAACATCAAATTGATTTTATCGCAGGAACTCGACTACCTAACATACCCTTTATGGATGAACCCAAAAGAGAGTAAGATTTTGCTAGGAAAAGTAGAGGAATTGAGACAGAAGGGGCATATTCGAGAGAAAATGAGCCCTTGTGTTGTTCCTACTTTACTTATGCCTAAGAAAGATGGTACATTTCAAATGTGTGATGATAGTCAAGCCATCAACAAGATGACGATACAATACAGATTCCCTATTCCTCGGTTAGATGGTATGCTTGATTAACTATCAAGTTTTGCTGTGTTTTTGAAAATTTATTTGAAGAGTGCATACCACCAGATTCTGATTGAACCAGGGGATGAATGAAAAATGGCTTTAAAGACAAAGGGATGGATTTTATGAGTTGTTGGTGATTTTTTCGATCTTTCTCACACACCTACCACTTCCATGTGACTAATGAATCAGGTTCTAAAACCTTTCTTAGGAAAATTTGTGATTGTTTACTTAACGATATTCTGATTTTTAATCGTAGGGAAATTGAGCAAGAAGTACATTTATGAGAGGTTCTAACAGTATTGCAGGAAAATGAGTTATTCATGAACCTTAAAAAGTGTAACTTTATGACAAATAAAGCTCTGTTTTTAGATTATGTGGTCAGTTCTAAGGAATTAATTGGACAAGTAGAATATTCGAGCCATTCGGAAGTAGCCTACACTGCAATCCATTATTGAGGTACGAAGTTTTCATGGCCTAGCCATAGTTTTCAGGCATTTCATTCGGTATTTCAGTAGCATTGTAGCTCTTATCATTTATTGTTTGAAGCAAGGGTGGAGTTTTGAGTGGACTCAAGTTGCAACTAAAAGTTTGAAGTGATCAAACACAAATTGACCTCAGCTCTTATCTTACCTTTGCCAGTTTTTGACAAAATGTTTGAAATTGAGTGTGATGCTTGCGACATTAGAATCAGAGGGGTACTTTCAAAATGAGGCAAACTCGTGGCCTATTTTCGTGAGAAATTCAACGAGGTTAGGCAAAAGTGGTCCACCTATGAGAAAGAGTTATGTGTTGTTTACCAAGCTTCTAAGACATGGGAACATTATGTGCTACCACATAAGTTTGTATTGTATTCTGATCATCAATCCCTTGTGCATTTTAAGAGTCAGAGAGATTAGAAAAATAGGATGCATGTTCGTTGCGCAACATATTTTGGGTAGTTTAACTAATTGATAAAATATAAGTCGGTAGCCTCTAATAGAGTTGATGATGCTTTGAGTAGGCGAGCTACTCTACTAGTTACAGTTAGTGAAGAAGCAGTGGGGTTTGAATTCCTACTAGAACTTTATGAGAAAGATGATGTTTTTGGTGAGTTGTGGGGAAAGTATTTGGTGAAACAACCTGTGGGGCATTTTCTGGTTCATGATGCTGACTTGTTTCAAGGAAATCGACTATCTATTGTACGTACCTCTCTCTGAGAAAATTTGATAAGAGAGTTGCATACTTGGGGGCTTAGTGGCCACTTAGGACAAGACAAAGCCATTAGCAGTCTTGATGAGCATTATTATTGGCCCTTATTAAAGCGAGATGCTGGCAAATTCTTTTATAAGTGTCCCATTTGTTAGACTCAAAAAGGTCACGGACAGAGTACATGTGGTATATGCTTTTCCAAATTCTTAAACAGTCATGGGAAGATTTATCAATGAACTTCATGTTAGGACTACCTCAAACTCAACGCGGCCATGACTCTATCTTTGTTGTTGCTGACAACTTTTCGAAGATGGCTCATTTTATTCCATGTCGTAATACTAGCGTGAGCCACACATTTGCTAAACTATTTGTCACGAGATTGTCTGATTTCATGATATTCCTCGATCGATCACTTTTGATCGTGATATGAAAGTTCTTACTAATTTTTTGTCGACTTTATGGATGAAATTCAAGATTTAATTACGACTCAATAGCACTGCTCATTACAATCTGACGGTCAGACTGAAGTGGTGAATAAGACATTGGGAAATAGACTAAGGTTCATTTGTCGAGAGAAGAATAAACATTGGGATATAGCGTTAGCAAAGGCTGAGTTTGCCTATAATAGCATCTAGAATCGTTCAACTGATAAGTCACCCTTTTCCATTCTTTATCAGAAAATTTCATCTTTAGTTGTGGATCTAGTGCAGCTGTGGAACATATGGCTGATCAGCACATGGAAGTCATTGAAGAGGTAAAGATAAATTTAGTGGTTTCTAATTTAAAGTACAAAGCTACGACAAATAAGCATCAACGTTTTAAGGAGTTTCAGGTTTCTAATATAATGATAGTTTTCCTACGAAAAAAGCATAGAGGTGGACATAAGAAGCTTGATCAGAAGAAGCATGATCCTTTGCAGATCCTACGAAAGATTAACGAAAATAATTTTATGGTTCACCTTCCCGATCATATCAAGAATTCCAAGAAATTTTCTGTTATAAGCTTTCTTAGCTCCTCTAATATGAGTTTTCTAAACTCTTCTGATATGAGCTTTATGAGTTTTTCTGATCTGAGCTTTCTGAGCTCTTCTGAACTTTCTAAGCTCTGTGTTTTTCCAATCTAAGCTTTATGAGCTCTTCTAGTTTCAGATTTATGAACTCTTCTAATCTGAGCTTTTTGAGCTTCTCTGATATGAGCTTTCCGAGCTCCTCTGATATGAGCTTTCTAAACTCTTCTAAACTTTCTAAGCTCTTTGAAATTTTCTGATCTAAGCTTAATGAGCTCTTCTGGTGTGAGATTTATGAGCTCTTCTGGTCTGAGCTATCTGAGATTTTCTTATCTAGGCTTTTTGAGCTTTTCTGATCTGAGCTTTCTAAGCTTTTCTGAACTTTCTGAGCTCTTCTGGTATGAGCTTATGAGCTTTTTTGGTCTAAGATTTATGAGCATTTATAACTTTCTGAGCTCTCTAAGTTTTTCTGATATGAGCTTTCTGAGCTCTTCTGACCTGAGATTTCTAAGCTTTTATAAACTTTTGAGCTCTTCTTTTCTTATCCTCTCTGATTTTTTAACTCATCCTTCCTTCGCATGGATTTATTTTATGATCTTCTTCCCCTCTTTTTTTGTTTTGCTTCGGTTGCTCTTGGCCTAGCTATCGTAGAGGAGCTTCGATCGTCTGACACTCTACGGGTGGCAGTTCATGGGTTTCGCTAAAGGGTATAAGGTTTCTCTATCATATACAGAGGGTTAAGGTGTCTATCCACGCCTTTAGCTTGAAGTGGTTTATCATTCCCCTTCAAGCTAAAAGGGTGGATAAGCACCTTAACCTTGTCTTTGTGATAGAGAAACTATGGAGTAGACACTATTTTGGTCAGTAAGTCAGCTTGGGTAATGTTAACCGCTCTCCATCAAAAGGCTTTACTTCAGTAAGTGTTTCCATAAATGAACATCCATCATAGACTAAACATACACATGGTAATTCTAACTCTTTTCTATCTTCTTATGGTCAAACTCTTACCGTTAATGACCTTTCCTCTTTTGTTGATGCTTTAATTGTTGACTACCTTTTAATTCAATGTCATATCCCTGCCACTACTCAAACTACATGAAGCACACATAAAATGATAATTAGGTCCAAAGATAGGGTCTTTATACCCAAAGCTTTCACAACCAGCAATCACCATTTACCTAAATCCAATATACCACAAGAACCTATCTCTATTAAACAAGCACTTACCAACTCCGATTGGAAACAAGCCATGTTAGAGGAGTATAATGTACTGATGAGTGACCATGCTTCGAATTATGTTCGTTATGCAAGTGATATGCTCTTAGGTTGAAATAAGTGGGGTTTGAAGGTAAAATTGAATCCCAATGGAAATGTTCAAAGGTAGAAAGCAAGGATAGTGGCCAAATGGTTTCATCAAACCCTTGACCTTAACCTTTTCTTTGTGCTAGCATCAGAATCATACTTTACTTGGTAGTATCATTTGGTTAGGGGTAAGACAATTGATGTGAATAACACATGAATGGATTTCTCAAAGAATCTATGTACATGACTCAACCTCAAGGGTTTATAGGTTTAGCCAAACCAAAGCATGTGTGTAAGTTGCAAAAGGCCTTGTATGGACTTAAACAAGCTTCAAGAGCTTGGTATGACAGACTTAGAGCCTCTCTACATTAGTGGGGGTTTTGTTAACTCAAGGTCATACAACTCACGAGTCACTTTGCATTAAGATCATCGTATATTATACTTATTAGTATATGTAGATGATATATACTAATAACTAATAACTGTATTACTCTTGTGCAACACTCCGTCACTAACCTGCATTAGACCTATGCCTTAAAAGATCTTGGTATACTACATTATCTCCTTGGTATTGAGGTGTTTAGAAGTAAAGAAGGGTTGCACTAGACTCAGACTAAGTACATATCATATGTTCTTAGAAGAAGCAAGATGGATGGTGTAAAGTCAGCAGTTTCTCCTACCAATAGCTCATTAAGCTTTCACTCAATTCGGGTGCTCCTATGCAAGACATCGCATAATATAAAAGCACATTTGGTGTTTACAAGCTATCACTAGGCCATACATAACCTTTATTGACAACAGGCTTAGTCATTTTCTACATAAGTCTACTGATGTATGATGGCGGGCATGCAAGATAATACTTAGATATTTGAAAGGCACCATAAATGAAGGACACATCATACCATCTTCTTCTCTTACCATTCATGCCTACTCAGGTGCTGGTTGGGCATGAGACATGGATGATATGAATTCTACTTGAGGTTATTGTACATTCCTTGGAGGAAATCTCATGTCTTGGTCTTTTAAAAATAGCAAGTGTTTTCCTACTCAAGCACTGAGAGTTAATACAGATAAATGGCAAACACAACTGCTGAAATCCAATGTTTTTTGCAAATTCATGGTGAATTGTCATTGCCTGTCACTTAGACTTCTACTCTCTGGTGTGATAATCTTAGTGCTATTGCTTTAGTCTCAAACCTTATCCTACATGCTAAAACAATGCACATTGAGCTAGATATGCATTTCATTTTAGACAAGGTTCAACACCGAGCTTTACACATCAAATATTTTCCACCAGCTGAACAACTTATCTTTGAAGCTTTAGAAGTAAGAAAACTAGGTAAAGTATAACAAATATTCTTAGGACTAGAATGTACATCTGTATCATTTACACATTTGGATTGAGCATAGCAAGAAGCATGTTTTGCTCTAAGGTAAGTCAACATATATAATTCATCTTTAAGCCTCCCTTTCAAGAGCAGTGTTCTCATTTCCTTTAAGGTTTTTATCTTGTGTCAACTTTGATATGCTGATCCGGTTCTTTTTTCTTTCAGACACTCTAAGAGAGGTGTTCACTTTCAAGGGTTAGATTTTAAGAGGTAATTACCAGTAGCTACATCAGAAATGATCAAAGTCTTATCATTTCCAACTGCTAGTCTTTCTATGCAAGTATATTCCTGAGAGATATTTAGATTATTTATATCAATCGTAACATGATTTGTTGCTGCACTGTTTTCATATCAAGCATTATCATAGACTGGCCCAGGCGATGCTATGTATCTAGATGGTGATACCATATATGCAGCAGATGTAGATGAGCCAAAGAAATATTGTAAAGATTGAGACTGGTACCTTGCTTTATTGTTGTTTCGTTCATAACTATAATAATATAATGAGGCTGAGTGGTCAGGTTCATAACAGACCTGATACAACCCTGTTGTCGTTGTTGCCTCCTCTTCCTCCTCGCTTGGTGGTGAAACTGCCTCTGTTTCCATAAAAGTTACCTCGAGCGAATCTTGCCTGAATTTTTTTTTTTGTAATTCTAGCTGGAACAAAAAATGTGCACCATGTCCAAACTTCTTATTAGGGTTTCTTGCTACCATATTTTCACTTACTTTAATTGGACTTTCACTTTCTGCCGTTTGTTTCTCTAGTCTACTCTCATTACATAGCAAAAAGTGACCGACCCTCATCCACTCCAAGATCTTCAATTCTTGAAATAATGCTAACAACTACTTAACAAATTCAGGACTTAGTCCATTCATTATATACAATCTATTTATGTGGTTGAACAACAACCATATCTGCTTCGGTTACTTGTCGTATTTGGTTTGATGTTATTTCTCATGTTGTTTTGATTTGATGCTTATATTGACTCTTGTTAATTAATTTTATTATTTTTATTTTATTGATCGATTTTATTCCCTCACAAAAGTAAAAAAGATTTGAACTATTTTTTTAATATCAAATCATTCACTTATATAATTCTTCGATATAATTCGATCTATTTACACTAATTTATCTCTTAATTTTTTGTAACTAATTAGAATAGTAAATGTGATTTTCGTAGAGAGAATATCATGAGACGTATCAATTCAAAATTTCATATAATAGTGAGAGCATGTGTCAAAAATGATTTCAACTCTTAGTCTCGTTTATATATATTATAGACTTAAAAAGATAAAAATAGATTTGAAGTATTAATTTCAATACCAAGTTATTCACTTATCCAATTCTTTATAAAATTCGATCTATTTAAACTTTTATTTTTAAATTTGTTCACAACTAATATACTGTTAATAATTGACATGATAATTGATCTTGGTAGAGATAATACCAAAAAACTTATCAATTTGGAATTTCATGTAATAGTAAGGGTAATTTGTGTCCAAAAATATTTCTTCCCCAAACCTAATTTAGAAGTAGTATTGACTAGTTTTAATAACATACATAATATCCCATTAAAAATAATACAAAAATAAAAGAACAACTAATTAAACAAACAATCATTCCTGATGTGAATTTAAGTGATAGAACTGAATTAAGTCTATCAATTACCATATATCTTTTGATTTTCTCACTTGTAACTATTACCTGTCATATACTCAATGTCATACAAATTGTTTTTCATTATTTAAATTTAATTTGTAGGTCATTAAAGAATTATAAATGAAAGTAAGGATAAAATTGAGAAACTTAACTATTAATATCGTTCAATACTATAAGGGTAAAGTTAGAATTAGACTTAAATTAGTAGGACAGAAATGACCAAAATAGTTTCTCCCCACATCATTCCTTTAAATATGGTAGTAATACATAGTATTTTTTTAAGAAATGAGATATATAATATTTTTTTTGGTAAATAGATATATGATATTGATAATAAGGCAAGATCAGTCACCTGGGTTACACAGTTACACTGATTGTGTAAAAGTTATCCACACATGATATGCCGCCACATGGAACATGGAAACTTAGAAGTCCCCATATCACGCCTCAATCTCATGGAAGCAAGAGATTTATCCGTAGCGATTAGCAACACAGATTTTTTTCTTCACGTAATTGAATGAAGTGATAAAATGACATTATTGTTTTTATTATTATTCATCAGAATTAACTTCCGCCGAAATATTTTAATCATACCCTTAAGTCAAATTAAATGGAAGTACCACGTGCAAAGTTGTTAGAATTATTGCTGAACAATCAAATTCTCACAAGATACATGATAAAATCTTGATCGAAAACTCCATTGAAGAGAAGATAGAATGAGGACTGTAGGATCAACTAGGCGATTATGAAAAAGAGTTCAATCAGACAAAAATACCTGACTTGCCAACGTGACAATCCAAAGAAAAGTTAATAAAAACCATAGACACGATCCAACGGACATATTTAATCTGATAATTGAGTCTAATATACATGATTTTAGGGGATATTTGGCTATCTCATGAATGAAGCTATATCTCCTCAAATATGAGAATATTCTCCCAATATCTAGCGATAATTTTATAGATACGAGGTTCTTCTCCATATATTTAGTGATAATTCTGTTATTAAAAGATATTTTATCAGATACTGTAAAAGTTTATAAATAAATGCATGTGTAACAACAGAAGGGGGGATTGAGACCGATATAACGATGTACAATAAAAAATGTAAAAGAACATATAAATCTTTCAGTGGTTTTTTCTTCCCTTTAAAGGTATTTCACGTAAATCATGGTGTCTTTATTTTTTCATTCTCTCTAAATTATTATCTTTATTATTAGTTCGTAAAACGGTTTTCCATATCGTAAAAATCATTTACATTTCAGTGCTTTCATTGAAAGTGAGAGAGAAACTCAAGAAAAAACTTCCAAAATTCTCAAAACCAAATAAAACGCCCCCTCAACAATGAAAGCAGAAACAGAAATGGCAACATGTTGGAAGCAGAAACGGAAACGGCAACAAGTACATAACTAGAAACGAAACAAAAAATGATAAACTCGTTCTTTGCATATTCAAGTGGATTATTTCTTTTACATCATTATTGTATTCTAAAAAAATAGGAATATATGCAACAAAGCCGTATAAAGAATTTATTTGATTTGAAATAAACAAGTTTTGAATTTTAAATTCTAATTTGATTTAAATAGTAAATCATATTTTAGATTTTGAAATATCATATATGAAACTTGTTAGATGAGATTATTTTAAATTATAAATTAAATCAAATTTTGGAACCTGATTCAAAATTTGAATTTAAGCTAATCTCAAGCTAAAAAAAGATGAAAAAGAAAGAGAGAAAAATTTTCATGCTTGGTTAAAAAACAAAATTACAAATTTTATGGGTGTATTTTTTAGGGTTTTTCTCTTTTTTATGTGCATAAGTGCAGAAAATAAGGGATGAACAAACAATGAGAATGAAAATATCATGACGATGGGGAACGGAATTGTCTTGATAGTGGGAATGGAATTGTCTTGACATGAAAATGGAATTGTCTTGACGACGGAAACGGAATGGCCTTGGCAATGGGGACGAAATTGTCTTGACAGCGGGAACGAATTTGTCTTGACGGCGGGAATGGAGAGGTCGTGACTATGGGAATGGAGACATCATGACAAAAGGGAACAAAATTATCTTGACAACGCAAATGGATTTATCTTGATGACAGAAACAGATAGGTCGTTACTACGGGAATGGATACATCGTGCCAGGAATGGAATTGTCTTGACGATTGGAACAGAATAGAATCTGAAATGAAAAAAGTAGGAAGAAAAATTACTTGGTGAATCACATAAGTACAAATACATGAAAATCTACTTCATGGAGAATTTTAGGGAAATCAATTATTGAGCTCCCGAGAAAATGTTAGGGTAATTTTTATGAAGGTCATTCAGAAAAATCATTAGCATAAAAGATACAGAAATGTACTTCTTGAAAACTTTTACGGAAATCAATTTAAAGCTCACGACCAAAAGTTATGATAGTTTTCGTTAGTACTGTTCAGGAAAGTAAACATATAAATAATTTTAAAATTCAATTTTTAGAATGTATCAATTAAGATATTATTACATAGCAATAATATATTATTAAAAATATATGAATGTTTAATTCTTGAAGAATTTTACAGAATTGGATTTGGAGTTCTCAAGCAAAAGTAATGATAATTTTCATGAAGGCTGTTCAGGAAAGCATATTATGCAGAATGGTAAATTTTGTTAATTAAACTCTACCGACTGTGAGACAATTATATGGTAAATCTTATATCATCGAAAATATACGGAAGTCTTCTTATTAGAGAATTTTACGGAATTCAATTTGGAGCTTTCGATCAAAAGTTATTCAGAAAAGCAAGGATGTTCACATCTTTAAAATTGAATCTTTATACTGTATCGATTTGGACAATTTACATGATGAGTTATATATTATTAGAAATATCTTGAGAGTGGGAAAAATCTTCTTTCAGAAATGAACAAAACAAACAAGAGCCCAAGTCTACGGAAGCGGACAATTCATAAGCCATGTTCTCAGAAAGAAATAGGGGCACATGTTTTCTAAAAGTAAAACATATCCATGGTTCTTTATTTGAACCTAAGTCCTTGGGAATGAGTAGTTCACAAGTTCTCACAGAATGTAGAAAATAAAAACGGGGACATGATTCTTTATTTGAACATAAGTCTTTGGAGCAGACAGTTCATAAGTCATTCTCTCAGTATGAAGACAGGGTCATGGTTCTTTATTTGAGTCTAAGTCCTCATAGACGGGCAATTCATAAGTATGAAAATGGCGGCATGGTTTTTTATTTGAACCAAAATCCTTGGGAGCGGGCAGTTCATAAGTCCATCTCTTAGAATGAACATGAGGCCATGGTTCTTTACTTGAGCCTAAGTCCTCAGAAACGGGCAGTTTGTAAGTCATTCTCTTAGAATAAAAATGAGGTCATGGTTCTTTATTTGAGCCTAAGTCCTTAGGGGTGGGTAATTCATAAGTCTTTCTCTCAGAATGAATACAGGGTCATGATTCTTTATTTGAACCTAAGTCTTTAGGAGCGGGTAGATCATAAGTCATTCTCTCTAAAGAAAATTAAAGTCTTATCCTCAAGAATGAATTTCACAATGAAAATATATTTGTTCTCTAACGAAGATCGAAGTCACAAAAATGAATTCTTTTACAAAGAACAATTGAAGCCTTGAATTTGATACAAGAACGGATTTTGATCCCCAAAATTTTGTTAAGTCTTTGAAGAGAGAATGAAGTATAACAAAAAGGAATTTCAATAGTAGAAAAATTGCACAAACAGAGTGATTCTTATTGATCGAATCATAAGAAGAAAAGGAAAATATGAAATGAGAGAAGGAAAAAGAAAATAAGAAAATGGGAGACACTCTCCAATGAGCCCGTAGCAAAGGAAGCGTGAGAAACTCTCCATTGAGCGTGTAGCAAAAGAAACATAAGAAATTCCACCTCGAACCCTTGTGATGAAATTATAAGACGGTACATTCATTCCTTACTCATTTCAATAAATTATTATATTATTTTTCTTGTAAAATATTCTTGTCATAGATCTTAACATACGAGAGAAAGAAAAGAAAAATGAAGAAACAGGAGAAACTCTATCAATGTGCCCATAGTGAAGAAAATGGGAAAAACTCTATCAATAAGCCCGTAGTGAAGAAAGTAGGAAAAACTCTATCAATGAACCTCTAGTGAAAGGAACGGAAAACATAACAACAAATTAAACAAAACTAGTCATCATCAACAACAAACTAACCAAAAAGTTGCTCGACAACCATGAAGCATTGTAACGGGACCGGAAGAGCTTAACGGCAAAAAAAGGAGAAACCACCACTGACAAGAAACAATCAAAAAGTTGTCTGGAAAAACTATCGCATATTTTCGAGAAGCATGTGAGAACAGAAACGAGCAGATGTAATAATGATCATCACGCTTCAACGAATAAAATTTTATTGAATGTAATGGGGGCCAATGAACAGTCAAAATCTCACATGACACGTGACAAGATCTAGACCAAATACTGTTGGGGGTAATGCCCTTAACGCATGTGTATTGGCATTTTAATATAAAATTTAATATAATTATATTTTTCTTATAATTATTCTCTTAAATTATTGTTGAATAATTTGTATAAATATCTAAAATTTCATATTCAATAATGAGACTATGATCTTGTATAAGTACGAGAGAATGAAGATCATAGATAATGAATAAAATTGTTAGCAACATATTAAAGTATAAAAACTTTAATGAATTGGTTCACTAAGCATTATGATTGTAGAAAATTTGTCAAACGTAAAGAAGTGGTTAGTTGAGAAATTCTGAATGAAAGATTTGGGATAGACGAGTTATTCTAGGCATCTAAATCTTAAGAGATAGAAAGAACAAGCTCTTGGCACTTTCTCATACATTTTATATTGATAAGGTACTAGAGAAATTCTCTATGGAGAATTTCAAAAAAGGTCAACTACTGACCGACATAGAATTGTCCTCTCCTAGGAGCAATGTCCTAAGACACCTAAAGAGGAAGAGTATATGAGAAAAATTCCTTATGCTTCAGCTATTGGTAGTCTCATGCATGTCATGTTGTGTACGAGACCAAACATCTATTATAGAGTGAGAATTGTCAGTCGTTATCAATCAAATCCTAGTTTAGAACATTGAATTGCAATAAAGCACATTCTCAAGTATCTTAGGAGAACTAGAAACTATATGCTTGTTTATTCAGGTGGAGACCTAAACCCCACTGGATATACTAATTCTGATTTTCCATCAGAGTGGGACAGTTGAAAGTCGACGTCTGGATCAATATTCACCTTAGGTGGATGAGCTGTAGTTTGGAGAGGTACTAAACAATTCAGCATTACATATTCAATTATGGAAGATGAATATGTAGTGGTTTGTGAAGCTACGAAAGAAGCGGTATGACTCAAAAAATTCTATAGGGATCTGAAAGTAGTTCCAGATATGGACAAACAATTGTTCCTATACTGTGACAAAAGTGAGCGGTAGCAAAGAACCGAGGAGTCACAAGAGCGCCAAGCACATAGAGAGAAAATATCATCTTGTAAGAGAGATCGTGCATCGAGGGGATGTGACCGTTCTGAAGATAGCGTCAGATCAGAACATGGCTGATCCTTTTACCAAGACACATGCTTTGAGGGTCCTATTAAAATGCCAATACGCATGCTTTAAGGGTCATGTACGTAACATGGGGTTGAGAGAGATGCCTCTTTTTCTTTACAGCAAGTGGGGGATTGTTTGGGGTAATTCCCTCAAAGCATGTGTATTGATATTTTTTAATATGAAATTTAATGGAAATACATTTTTCTTATAACTGTTCTTTTAAATTATTTTTGAATCATTTATATAAATATCTAAAAATTTCGTATTCATTAATGAGACTATGATCTTGTATAAGTACGGGAGTATTAAAATCATAGATAATGAATAAAATTATCAACAACGTATTAAAGTATGAAATTTTTAATGAATGGTTGTTAGTACGGTTCACTAAGCATTATGAATGCATGTGATCTTGATCCGGATCATTGATGTGGATAGACATCTTAGTGAATGTACTTTTTATAATATGATTATATATGAGAGGATCGATGTGGATTAATTTCTTTATTAACTTGTCATTTAACATAAAAATTTAATACGTATCAACCTGAAGATCATATGTAGATACATCTAAATCTTGAGTAGTCATGAAATCCTATGAATGCCTACTATATCTTTTTATTCACTCGTTAGGTTTCTTTATAAAACAGGCTAGTGACTTTTGTTTTGGAGATTCAATGAAATGGATGGCTGGGAACACGATCTTAAAAGATTTTGAATCCAAGCTTTCCTAACGCATCGTATATTGGTTTTCTTAAGTGTTAATTCTACAACTGAATGGTTATTGAGCTCAAATTTATGATACGATTATAAAGTAGTCATTCACTAGTGAATTAATGGTAGTTAAGGATCAAGAAGTAATTAGAAAGGGTAAATGGTAATTTTGATCAACTTTAATTTACGAACCAATAATTGAAGGATAGAACTACATGAAATGATTATATCAGTGGAGTGTATAAGAATACTATGTAAATACATTCTATAATTTCTAAGAGTGCAATTACATAATTATAGTGGAGTAATAATGAAATTAATAAATAAGATTATTTAATTGAAAAGTTTAATTAATAATATGGTTTATTAGAGTTTAAAATTATAGGTCCATGATTCCCAAGTCACCTATGTACTACACAGTTTATGGTGTGAATAATTCAAGACATGAGTAAAGGACTAGCTTGCAAAAAGAATTACATTTCTGGGGCACGTACATAATTATTAGATAATTATGTGTGATTAATTAATTAAAAATTAATTAATTAGTTTATTTATATTAAATTAATTAATTAGTTTATTTATATTAATTTTTGGAAATTATATATAAATAATTATATCGAATAATTTTCTAATTATCGATAAGTGAGATGGTATATCTAATTTGTGAAATTAGATAATGTTAAATTATTATTAAATAATAATTCAAAATTTGAATCAAATGGATCCGTTATTCGTGAACTAACAGATAAACTAGTTGATAAAGATGATCAATTAAATTAATTTTGAATTAACTGATATCTAGATATTTATCTAATTAAAATAAATAATTAATTTATCAAAATTGTCACATGAAATGTTGGACTGCCACACGAAAATCACTGATTGAGAATTAGAAATCGACATGGACTACTGTAGTGCCACACGACACTCCAGTAGTGTCGTGAATTACAGTGCCCTGAGGCAATGTGATACCTTACGGCACACTGTAGTGCAGTGTGACACTGCAGTTGTGCACAATTATTGTGCTACTATAACGGTAATTTTGTGATTAATTATTATTTTGTTTATCCCTATAAATATGGGGTTCCTAGAAAATATATATAGATATTATTATATTGACCTCAGTGTTGAATTGGTGTGCTAACAATACAGTTGTTATCAAGATGAAACTCTCTGAGATTAAAAATTAATCAAAAAGTTTTGTGAGAATAATCATTGTATTCTCTTAGAGATTTGTCTCACAAAAAATAATCCTTCTCGAAAATCTCTAGATCTCATGTGTTGAGTACATCTAGAGACAGAAAAAAGTGTCTTTGTTATATTATACGTGCCAACACACGTTCTAATGTGTATGAGAATTGGCTTGGAAGATCTTGGTGTGAATGTCGAAGTTCGTTGTTCGTGTGAACGCAAGATCGGTTATTTGCAGGACGTTTGATTAGACTTCAAGAGGTATATTTTTGTATCCATGTATGTCTTTGATTTAATATATAACAATATAATAGATCTGATTGAAAAATAGTTTTCAATAAAAGTTTTTATTTTAGAAACCGTTGCGTCACGTTTATTTTCTTTTATCGAGAAAGATTCATTTTAATGAATTTTTTAAAAACCCCATGCTTCTGTCCCGCGACGCTGCCGATTCCAACAAAGACTCCATCCAAGAGAAGATAGAGCGAGGACTGTAAAATCAACTAGGCGGTTATGAAGAAGAGGCCAATCAGACAAAATTACATGGTTTGCCAGCGTGACAATTCAAAGAGAAGCTAATCAAGACCATAAAACTGATCAAACAGACATATTTAATATGATAATTAAGGCTAATATACTTGATTTTAGGGAATATTAGGCTATCCATGAATAAATCTATATGTCCCCAAATACCGGAATATCCCCTAATATCTGGCGATAATTCCATAGATATGTGGATATTTTCAATATATTTAGTGATAATTTCGTTATTACAAGATACATTATCAGATTCTGTAAAAGCCTATAAATAGAGGCATATGTAATAACATAAGGGGGGCTGAGACTGATACAATGATGTATAATCGAAAATACAATAGAACATCTTAAATCTTCCAGTAATTTTTCTTCCCTTTAAGTGGTTTTCACGTAAATTATGGTGCTTTTTTTATTCTCTCATTCTCTCTCTAAAATTATTATTTTCATTATTCATTCGTAGAGTTCCATACCGAAAAAATATTTTACAGTTGCTATTAGAAATATTATGTGCCTGGAATTCTTTTTTTGCCCCTTGCTAATATTGCTACATTATAAGGATGAAATAATACATTGATCAAGCTAAAATCTAATTTTATAAAAAATTTACTAAGTTATGTATCAATCATTTAAAAGTTAGTTTGTTAACATATAAATGATCAATTATATAAATTAAAGAGTGATAAAACACCATGCATGATTGACATATCAATTGGTTAATTAAAACTTGATCATTTTATAATCTTTATAATTGATGGATGATGCGAAAGAAATTATAATTTGTAATCATTAATGTCAATTGATTTTATCATTATATATGTGAGTTAAATTAAATCACGATCCAGATGTTCTAGTTTGCCATACAAGTGATGGTAGATAATGTAGTGTGGAAAAAGTTTAGAGAACATGGGACATCATTCTTATCTTTAATATATTAAAAGCAAGATGAGAATGAAAATAATTTTTAGACCATTTTATCCACTCTTTATTCTATAATTTTAAAATTACCTTTGGATCAATTAATGATACATCGTTAATTGTAATTTTCTTTTTTTCAAATTTCACAAAATAATGTATCTCTTAAGCAAATTTTTTTATGTTTTTATCATTTCTAATTTCTAACTATTTTTAAAGATGAAAATAAATTAAGTTATTTTTCTTTAAGATATATATTAGAAAAAATTAATCAATAATCAATAAAAGAATAAAATATGCTTTTAACTGATAGAGATTAAAAAAATAACATACTAAAAGAATCAAACTTAAAAATATATATAAGATGTTCTTTTTGCAGAACTAAATTAATTAAAAATATTTTGCTATGTAAGACTTATGAAAAACATAAAAGTTATAGTTGTAGTGTTTTAATTTTATTTACTAATAAATGTATCTTACTCATTTTTTTGTTAACAATGACAAGCAATATATAAAAAACAATTAAAATAATAAGTGTACACATTATGTGCCCCGCTCGTGTATTTGACTCGTCGATCAAAGATAAACTATTTATTTGAGCCGCTGAGAATTATATCAAATCGTAATAAAAATAATTATGTTTTGACATCACATTAACTAATTATTGCGTGGTTAAGATTCTCTCGGGTTCATCACCAATCGTTCTTCGTTGTTAATAACCACATCTATAATGTGGTGAAGCTTGAAACTCTTCATCTTCTTTTTTTCCTTTCCAAATAAAAAAAATATTGACAGATAAGTTACTCCTCAAATTCATTATGTGCCATTGCCTCATGTCACCTATAATGCATCTAAATCATACCACACTGCACATATGTCGAGGTCAAGGCTTACGTTACTGTTCGAGACAAACACTAATGATAAATTAGTCCAACAAGCAACTATAGGAGATTTGAATTTATGCCAGTATGTATTAGGGTCGAATCTTGAAACTATAAAAAACGAAATATATGTAATGTGTGGTATGAAGTTAGTTGTAGGTTTCTTTTTGAAGCTAGCGAATAACGGAAAAAAACTAATAGAGAAAAAAGTAGGGAAGTAATTGGATGTAATTTCCCTATATATGTAGCGTTTTTCCCATAATAGATTATGTACGTAGTTATGAAATAGAAACAAAATAACAGAAAACGTCATGAAGAGCTTAAAATATAATGTTTTTCGTGGCAATTTGTGTTAGCATATAACTGATCTGCTACATTAAAATGAAATAAAATTCAATATAAAATAATGAGTTCTTGTAAGAATCAACCGTATGAACAAACATAACTGCTCAAACACTGGAAAACAGTGGAGGAATGGGTCTAATCCCTTTTGTTGGAGAGAAATGTGCGATTTCTCCTCCGTTAAGTCCTCCACCTGTCACGTACTACCCACGTTTCCCGTAATGCTTTCCTCCATTTTAATTGCTTCTTCAAGCCACCTATTAAGGAATCTTAAATTTATTGTTTTTCGTCAAAATTAAATATTTTCAATTTTTGTCAAAATATAAATGAGATATTTTTATTAATATATCTTATGCTATCAGTTCGCTATTTTCTTTAAGTCGTGTAAATTATAATTTGGGTGCAATAGTTACATTGATTTGAACCTATTTTACTTTGAAAAATATATGAACCATGGTAAATCATTGGACTAATCTCACTTGTTATGAAAAAATTGATTGACACGATGATTAAGTCATCATACCAACTTTCTCCTGATTAGTAGAATTATAACTTTGACAAAAATGAACCTAGATCACTTGTCGTGTAATAAATTAGTTTACTGTATTTTATTTGTAATTTTACTTTAGTTAAATTCAAAAAAATTGAGAATTGAACAAAAAATTGTACTAGTGATATTGAAGTGTACCTTTAACTATGAGTGAGCCCAGATCAAATGATTATAAGAGACATTTTTAATCTCAATGTTAGGGGTTTAAACTTCATGTTGTATGGCCTTAACAAAAAAAATAGAGAAAGAGGGGGGATAGCAGCCAAAAAGAACTAATTAAGAGGAGGAAAAGTGTATGAATATGTTGGCTTAATTAGCTATTCATTACATTGACGGTTGCAGCTGCCTTTGCTATTCAATTACTTTTAAATAAAAAAAAATATTAAATTTTTTTGTCATTATCATTCTCCAGCCCCTAAGCAACAGAAGACCCGTTTATTACTCTATGCTCATATACGTACTTTGATTCATGCATTCGTGATACTCCCTATAAAGTAGTGGATGAAATACTCCATGCTAAAGTTTTATTTCTTCCTTTTTGCTTTTGACATGCCAATATGCTTTCCTTTTAATTTCTTAAAGATTACATTTTTACCATAATAAAATTTAGTAAATCTAATCATCCTACAACTCAAAGCTAATAAACGACGAGGCCCAATCTCTATACATTATGTAAATTAATTAAGCTCTTAGTAGCCATATTTTTTTATTATCAAGCTCTTACCTAGCTATAGACATGTAGATGTAGGATATGGACTTTTGATAATGTGAATTAGATAATAACAATAATTAGCATACTACTGAAATGGGATGGCTTTCATATCTTTGGTAGAATAGTCTTTGATGATTATTATATAATATACTATTAGTTTCGTTGATTTTGCAATTGGAGTTGGCAAAAACCGTCGAGGAAGATCACATGACACTCCCAATTATTGTACAATTATGGGCATGTTATGTTAACAATAAGCAACTAAAAGTAAGGGGAAAATCTTGAAGTAAAAAAAGAAAAAAGTATGAAAACTAAAAGCATGGCCACCTTAATTAAGACTCAATCATTTAGGTCAGCTGATCATACAGACACTTTTCCACTAGGAGTGCAAGACTCGCTAATTCACACACGCATAGGAGGTAGAAATTTTTCGGTATTCTTAGTCAATAGAAAAATCAGTATTTTAAATTTTTATATCATATTTAATGTCACGTATATATTTTCATAAAATTTTAAGAGTTAATTAATTATTCTCTACTCAAACTATAAATAAAATATTTTATTTAAGTACATTAATGAGAGTATACTAGAAAATTTTCACATTTTAAAGTGACCAATAATTAGAGAGATTTTAGTACAACAGTAATGGTTGAACAGTAGGTTTTATTTACTTCAACTAATAAAAATAGAATAAAATATGATAAGAAAAGAGGTTTGGATGCCGCCAATTTCCTCTACATTAGAGATGTGCAGACGTCCTAAAAAATTATTCTGAAATGAACGAAACGGGATGAGACGAGTTTTTTGTTTTAATTGGGATGGGACGAGACGTAAAATTTTTGTCCCATGCGGGACGGGACATAGGACAAGAGTCATTGTCCCGACAACGTCTTTGCCAACTCCAATTTCTCTATATATATCTAAACAACGTCTTTGCCAACTCCAACTCCAACTTTTCACCATGACATAGGACAAGAGTCATTTTTCTTTTTCACCATGACACAAATCCTCCATTTCTCTCTCTATATATATATTTATATTTTTTAATTTTAACCTTAATTCTTTTGATTTTTAAGTGTAATTGATTTGTAACCTTTATAACATAGTCTACCCTTCCCATGTGAAAATGTATATAGCACTTCTACATCCTTTCTTTCTTTTAAAAAAATCAAAACATTTGAATTACGCAACAAAAAAATCCACATTCCCTCATTTAGTAGGGTGAAGAAGCTTGCTTGCTTTCCGAAATCCATGTTATCATCAGATCCCAAAAAAACAACGAAAATTCATGCCTATAAATACCCTTTCAAACCGTTCCAACTCCCCCACCACCACTCCTACTTCTTCTTCTATCTCTTTATCTTCCCCACCTTGTTCCCTCTCTCTCTCTCTGAAAACCAAAAAATGGCCAACTCAATAGCCTTTCTTCTTCCTTCACTACTCTTCTTCTTCACCATCATTCTCTTTCTCAACTACTCATCAGCAGATTCGGCACTGGGCGTTTCTAAAGGAACGGTCACATACAATGTGGTAGATTTCGGAGCAAAACCAGATGGCTTAACTGACTCCTCACAAGCATTCTTAGCTGCATGGAATAAAGCATGTGCCTCTACCAAACCCTCCTTTGTTTCTGTTCCACAAGGCAGATTCTACCTTAAAAGTGTCGCCTTTAATGGCCCTTGTAAGAAGAATGCCATTACAGTACGCATTTCTGGCACGCTGGTCGCTCCTTCTGACTACAATGTCATTGGAAATTCCGATAACTGGATTGTGTTTAGACATGTTAGTGGGGTTACTATTTCTGGTGGTATTCTTGATGGTCAAGGTACTGGTTTGTGGTCTTGTAAGGAATCTGGCAAGAATTGTCCTGACGGAGCCACTGTATGTGCCATTCTTAATTCTCTCACACCTTCTTCATTATTTTTCCCTATTTATTTAATATTGTTGGTTGAATTTGTATATTTTAATAGAAGAACAGTACTACGTGGCACCGGTTCACATCATAATAAATTTTTTTCTTATTAATTTATATTTTATGCTTGATGTGTGACCATGTACATTGACGATAGTGATAGGCACAATGATATAGCATTTTTCTATTATAAAGCATTGAAACAAGGGAAATTTGAACATGAAAATATGATAATTAGTTTGGGTGAAAAGTTTTGTGTGTTTTGTCATCTACAAAACCAAAACATGTTAACTAATTCGGGGAGTTTTAAATGTATAGAGTCCTTCAAATTTCAAGGCAAGTGCATCAGATCATCACATGTACTAGCATATTAATTAATGGTCCTTAAGAACTAATTTTCTGTGGCATTGTTGGGCTATTCACAAAGGAGGGAATGTTAAGTTGACTTAATCTTTTTATAATTTTTTTTTGCAGTTTGGGGTCGAGGGCCCTTTATAATTATTGAATATAAACACAGTGGCCCCTAGGATTAATAATGATAATTATTAGAGAGAAGGAGAACCCGTAATTTTCTCCCAATATGGAGTTTTTCTTGTTTTCACGAGATTAGAAGAATTTGCAGGGATCAAATTCTAGATCACTGAAGATATAGTCTCACATGGTTGGTTTAGCTAATAGCCTGGTCGTTAAATATGGAGTTAACTTGCTTTTATTCGATAAAAATGTCAATTAACTATATATATATATGACTGACATTCTTCCATTTTTTATCATTGTCTAAATATTTTTCTTATAGAAACAAGTAAAGCTTTTGATCTAACGTGTATGCAAAAATATATATATATGTGCAGACATTGCTGTTGTCGAATTCGGACAATATTGTGGTAAACTCGTTAACATCACTTAACAGCCAGATGTTCCACATCGTAATCAACGGATGTAATAATGTAAAAGTACAAGGTGTGAAGGTAACAGCTTCCGGCAATAGCCCAAACACCGATGGGATTCATGTACAATCATCATCATCAGTTACCATTCTTAATTCCAAGATTGGAACTGGAGATGATTGCATCTCTATTGGCCCTGGCACCTCCAATTTGTGGGTTGAGAACATTACTTGTGGACCTGGCCATGGAATCAGGTTAAACCTCCTCTCTTTTATTTTATAGTAATTCTACCTGAGCAAGATTCAAACTGAGTTTTAATTACTGGACGCATGATGTGTAAATCGTTTACTAGTTTAATTTGGTAAATTATTTTAATAAGGGATAAAACAATAATCACAAATGAGATTAATATATCACCTTAGTCAATTAAAACTTTATCGGTATAACATCAGTTTTTTAAATTGTATTATTTGTGTATTAATTAAATGATGATGATGAGCTACTAAATTATGGGAAATGGGTTGTTTGGTTTGGTGCAGTATTGGGAGCTTAGGTAAGGACCTGGAGGAGGCTGGTGTGCAAAACGTGACGGTCAAGACGACAACATTTAAGGGTACTCAAAACGGGGTGAGGATTAAGGCATGGGGTAGACCTAGCAATGGTTTTGCTAGGAACATTCTTTTCCAACATTCTCTAATGGTCAATGTTCAAAACCCCATTGTTATTGACCAGAATTACTGCCCCGGCAATCAAGGTTGTCCTGGCCAGGTACGTTTTAAAATTTAATCAGTGTGACAGTAACATACTGAAACAAAAAATGAGAGAACTATTTTTCTCTTCTCTTTTTATTCTTGTATGGTACACCTATAATATAATCAAAGGACTCATAAAAATCTTACTGTCTCTTCATTAAAACAGGATTCAGGAGTAAAAATTAGTGATGTGACGTACGAAGACATACACGGGACGTCAGCAACACAAGTGGCAATGAAGTTAGATTGTAGCTCAAAAAATCCATGCACAGGTATCAAACTAGAGGATGTGAACCTGACGTACAAGAACAAAGCAGCCCAAGCTTCATGTACTCATGCTGATGGAACTGTTGCTGGTGTTGTTCAGCCCTCCAGTTGCTTGTAGCTTGGGGGAGAGCAAGAAATTACAACAACATTTTATTTAAATTATAAGATTCAGCTAAGCCATGAGAGAGCGAGCAAACAAATTGCTCTGCTCCAATGGTTAGGTTAGACAAATTTACACTATAACTATAGAAATATATACGTGATTAATGTATTGTTAGTGAAAATTAATGTGGTCCAATTGATTGAGCCTGTCGCGTATGTAAACTTTGTAGACCCATTGGGTTTGCTAATTTAAGCCTGGCTTTTTAGCTTCGCTTAATTAACTCTTAATAGTGGACCATATGTTAAATTTCTAATATTTCCTTCCTAATTCCTATTGGAGGTTCTCATCAACAAGTATAATTGTGCATCAAGGAATGCTGAGCATAGCTAGATTTTCTTTATCGCAATGACCAAATGTGCTCTTAATTTTTTTTTCAAATAATAAAATAATAAACCAATATCTAACTAAAAATAGTATAAAAATGAAATTACCATATTAGGTATACAAATAACGATTCATTATCAAACAAGTGGTAAGCACGTAATATGTTTCTGACTAGCAAGAATCCTGAATATCTCATTGAACAATCACTATGTCAATGTTCTTTCACATCCAAAGTATATATACACTTTTTTGAATTGTTAAAAGAAAGGAAACAAAAAGAAAAAGAAAAAAGAAAAAGAAAAAAAAGTTTTGCAGAACAATCTAAAAAATAATTGATATAGTTTGAGGTTGATTCTTCAATTAGCAATACTTCTAGAGTCCATTTCTTTCCCATCCTATGAGAGAAAGGGAAAAAGCAAATACTACCATTAAAGAAGCCCAAATGAGACTTACTTATCCATGTGATTTATGTCCTCTATCTCAAAAGAAGCTTTCGTTTATTGTTCACTACTAATAGTGGAATCTCTAGTGAGAGTCTAGAAGAGATTTGGGCACTGTTGAAGCGAGAAATCTCAACAGTAGAAATGGTTTTCTTCCTTGTCAAATATGATCATTCTTCTGGTCAGAAATATGAAAAACACAAATAAAGAACCTAAAGGCGAGGAGAACTAGGGGTGATTCCATCACGTAAGGATCTTTGATGCCTAAGTTAATATCTTGGTGTAATTTTGGCATAATTTCCTTCGGGGTGAGGGAGAAAATGACCTACCTCTCTCTTTAGTATATTGTGATATTTGTACTTGAAACCTTACTAGAGAAGCGTGTCGAGGAAGCCCCGGGGGCGTGTTGGGGAAGCTTTTGATGACACAATGTCTGCCTTGGTTATCCTTGAATTGACGGAAGGGAGGTGATTTTTGACATAAAACGAGGGCCATTAAATGTCGATGTGCTTCTGAGGTGACATATCGGGTGTTGGTCTGACATTCTGTTATGACGATTGGATGGGTTGGGGATTCGAGCCTATAGAGAGTTGCCATATGGGGTTTTACTTTTGACGGATAATGATGACCCTGGCACTCAGGGATATTTGAACTCTCTTCACGAGCTCGATCTTTGCTACATGTGCTCTAGTCTGTGCAACCCAAGCACCTTCCGGACTGGCTAGGCGACGTTAGTTCTTCTCCTTAGAAACATTCCTTTGTTATTGGCTTTCTACTACGGTGTGACATGTGTTGCCCTGTCATTGGTGCTCGGGAAAACACCTATAACAGTTGCCCCTAGTCGAGGACCTGGGTGGCTTCATTCTCCCAAGTCTGAAGACTTCTTTATCTGAGCTCCTCGTCTGAGCTACCTTTGAATGGTGATAAGTTAATAGCTTCGTTCATCCTGGGCACTTCATACATGTGCTTGAAGTTCCTTTGGTTGGGAGCCCCGTACCGGATGACATTAGTTAAATGATCATTTTTGTCACGACTCATCCATCACGCACACATCGTTTCACCTTTTCCATGGTTCAAGGCCATCAATCTCTTGGGAGTGGAAGCATTGATGGTGTGTGGGTGCGCGTAAAGGAACCTGACTCCTTGATGTGTCACATCATTCTTGACAAGTCGTTTCATCATTGCGATCATTTGAATGTCGTTTGGTCTTCCATGATTTCCTCATCGATTCGTGAAATGGCCATTCATTGGGCATAAGGTGGCCTCAACGGTTGCCATTGTGGCCGTCCTTAATGCTCATAAATGAATGGTTTCCTTCTTCTTGGCCTATAAATATGCGGTTTTCCTTCTCATTTTCTTCATCCTCACCTTCATAAAAGAGTCGAAACCCTTGCCAACTCTCGTTCTTGCCCCTAATTCTTTCTTCCTCCTTGGGAGAATAGTAATCATTTCCCTTATGGGGCCTCATCCATTTCGAAGGCTTCCTTTCAAGATCCTCCTGGTTTTCCTTCCCACGATTGTTGTTTTTCTCTCTGTTGTAACATTTCATAGTCGCACGAGTTGTGCTTTAAGTAATAAACATTCCTTGAAGTTTTACTCACTTTCGTTGAGCTTCATTTTAGTATGGATGAGACCTTAATTCATATTGTCCTGAGCTACGGGGTTGCTCTAACCCCAAGTTTGAGTGGGCGTCAAAACGAACTTGATCTTTCCCAATGGGCTGCCCCCTTTGAGGGAGGTCGGGTTGTAAAGACCTACCATGCTCTTTACGAAGTTTCTAGTGGGCTCCCATTCGGGAGGTCAGGTCGGGCGGACCTGCCTCAAATTGGAGTTTACCCTTTGACGTTTTGTCAAGTATCATTTTTTTTTATTGAGACTTTTCCTGGTTTGGGCCGTCTGGCGAATTAGAGTGCAAGCCAAATTCCTTTCCTCTGGTACTCGATCAGAATACATTTCCCTTCGAACTTATTCAGGTATTCCAGCTTTGGAAAAATCCTTGTTCCGTTTAGCGAGCTAAAGTTCTTGATAGACTACTTCATCCTAATTTTAACCAGGTTTTCCTCCTCTAGCTAGAGCCATATTCTCGTCTAGAAGGCTAAAGTACTCGGCAGACATCTCTTTAACGCCCAGCCAGGCATGACCGCTCTGGCTGAGCCCTTCCTTTATCCCGTCTGGTGAGATAGAGTGTTCGGCAAACGTCGCTTACCCTAAATTTAGCCAGACATTTTTGTTCTTGCTAGATTTATATCCTCGTTCATTAGTCGAGAGAGAGTGCTTGGTAGATATCACTTTTTGCCTTTGATATATAGTCAGGCGTGCTTACTGTGACTAGATCCTTGATATCATCTGGCGAGCTAGGGTGCTCAGCATACATCACTTTTTATCTTGATGTCTAGTCAAACATGCCTACTCTGCCCAGATATTGGCGAGTTAGAGTGCTCGACATACATCTCTTTTTACCTTGATATCTAGCCCGGCATGCCTGCTCTGGCTAGATCCTTGATCTCGTTTGGTGAGCTAAAATGCTCGTCAAATATCACTTTTTACTTTGATGTCTAGCCAGACGGGCCTGCTCTAGCTAGATCCTTAATCATGTCTGACGAGCTAGGGTGATCGACATACATCTCTTTTTGCCTTGATATATTGCCAAATGTGCTTGCTCAAGCTAGAACCTTGATCCCGTCTAGTGAGTTAGGGTGCTCGGCATACATCACTTTTTACGTTTGATATCTAGCTAGGCGTTCCTACTCTGACTAGATCCTTGATTTCGTCTGGTGAGCTAGAGTGGTCACATGACATCATTTTTTGATCTCGATTAATGAGCTAAATTAATGCACAAGTCCTCGCTTTTTAATCCCGACTGGTATGCTAGATTGTCGCACCAGTCATCAGTTTTAATCTCGACTAGTGGGCTAGAGTACGGCACCAGTCATCAGTTTTTAATCTGACTAATGTGCTAGATTTCCGCAACATTTATCACTTTTTGATCCCGACTAATGGGATATAGTGGCAGACCAATCATCACTTTTTAATCTCGACTAGTGGGTCAAATTATTGCACTAGTCACATTTTAATCTCGACTAGTGAGTTAGATTACCGCACGAGTCATCACTTTTTAATCCTTCATCGCATGTTGTGGAAGAATCAATTTTTTCCTTTTATCACACAATTATCGTTGCGTACACGATCATTACAGTCCATTACACCTTGGTGTTGGCCATTTAAAAAGGGGACTGTTTCCTCTGCTCTTGAATGGGGGGAAGGCTGAGTTAGAGAACGGAAGACAACTAGGCTTTCTATTTCCCAAGCTGCTGGCCTTCATTTCTTGCTGGGGTGTCCTCATTTATGTTCTTCATTTCTGCCCTAATGATGGGATCCCCCTGACCTCTGTGTTATACTCGGGAGTAAGTGTCGACCAGTCCTGGGTCATTATTTCTAGATGCAATGGTGGGAGGACGTTCGAACACCTTGATTCTTCTTTAGACGGCTCTTAAGGCAGTTTTCCGTTCATAGGGTCTTTCATTCTTGTGGGTTCATCCGCTCCATGCGGGAGGTTGGAAGGATCATGCTTGTGTATCTTGTTATTAGAAACGTGTTTCCCTCGAGGGCTGGTGTAAAATGTATGAAACACCCTCACTTTTTTACTGAGGCTTTAAGTCGGGTTTAGCCTATGAGCCCGTATACCAATTTTGACTGACCTTCATCTTTCTATGCAACGTGGTTTTCATCTGCGTGGGAGCTTTGTAAAATTGTTGATGGCTAAAAGGACACAAAGGTGTTAGATGGAGGGTGGCCTGCTGGTACTTTCCTCCATCTTCTGAAGCTGCTCACATACTTCCTCAGAAGGTCCTTAAAGGGTCTTCGCCCTTTAGAGACCTCGTTCTTTAGAGACCTCATTCTCCTCCGTCATCTTCCTAGGATGACCCCTACCAGAACCTTGCACAGGTGGAGCTTGGCCGTACGAAGTCTGGTTTTATTTTGGTCCCCATTTACTTGAACGGTGGCAGTTTCTCCAGGTTAAGGTGTTTCCTCACCTTTTCCCAAATAGTTCTCTCATGGTTCAGCGAGTGTGTGGTGACTCCGCTAGCTTGCCTTTGAGTGACGACCAGCATGCCTTTCCTCCCACTCTTGGTTACCTTAGAGGTTCCGACCTCCGTATTCTTCTTCCTCTGTTGCGTAATCATCATGACGGCAGGTGATTGTTCTTTCTGCGAGGAGAAGGATGGATGCCCCTCTTTGCCCTTGACTTCACCGGTGTGGGTCGCCATACTTATCCTCTCCTTGTGGGAGAGAAGGGGTTTCAAATGCTTTAAATTGGAATGATTTTATTGTCGTTCCCACAGACGGCACCAACTTTTGAAATCAGAAAACTCAACAATACAAATGGTTATCTTCGTCGCCAAATACGATCGTACTTCTGGCCGAAATCTATAAAACATAAACAAAAACCTGAAGGTGAGGAGAACCGAGGGGTGGCTGCCTCGCCTAAGGGCCTTCGATGTCTAAGTTAGTATCATGGCGTTATTTTGGCATAATTTCCTTAGGGAAGAAAATAGTCTTCCTCTTTCTTCAGTAGATGGGAGTATTTGTACTTGAAACCTTGCAGGAGAAGTATGTCAAGGGAGCCTCGGGGCGTGCTGGAGAAGCTTTCCTGGACACGATATCTGTCTTAGCTATCCTTGATTGGACGGAAGGGAGGCGCCTTTTGACATAAAGTGAATGAGAATTAAATGTTGATGTACTTTCGTGGTGATATATAAGGGGCTGGTTTGAGTATAAAATTCTCTTTTTTCCTACATATGATTCAGAGTTAGGTAAAATTTCATGTGATTCAGTAAACATAATATAAGTTCCATTATTACTAGATCGTTTCATTCGATGAGGAATAAGAAAATAATAGGATTTATTATAAATAGAAATAAATAAAAATGCTTTGGGATGGAAATGAGAGAATGTCTAAAATTTGGTTGAATCAGATACAATTTGAAGGGTTTTGTAGGTTCATTGATCAGGGCTTAACATAAGAACTTTATAAATTTCTAAAAATTGAAGTGGCAGATCAAGAAATTGAATTTCAATTATTTATGGAAACATATCTGTCACAATGTGCCAGCAACACGGAGCAACGATTGAAGAATATATTTTGAAAAATAAATCCGGAGTCACTACAATCATTTTATGGCGTGATTGATCACTCAATTTAAAAAATGGTCTACGAAAACTCAAAGTTGGTTAGGAAGTCATTTGTATGGAGTGAAATATTAACACCCAACAACACCCAATTTTAAAATGGTAACCAAATTTAATCAAAATGATATCCAAATTATTTAAAAAAATAAAATGATAAAAAGTGAATGAAATATGTTTTTGAATGTCCCATCAAGTATGCCGCATGTCATAAAAATTGAAATTAAATAAATGACTTTTAATGGGTGGTATAAGAACTATTAGAAAGTAATTCATTTTTTAATTTTTAAAAATAAAATATTGTTGGAATTATTCTCCGTATCCTTAAAATAACATTTCACCTCAGTAGTTCAAGAAGATTTGACATCTAAAACTCCCAAAGTCCATTGTGAAGGAATTTTTTTGAGGGAAAACTAAGCGATAAAGTTAAGACGATTTAAATCTAAAAGTTATGATTGTGATCCATAGATATACATGTTATTATCATATAACTAGATGAAACATGATCAAACATGATAATATGATAGTTCTACATAAATAAATATAAATGAATAAAACATGAATCACATGCACATGCATGTTGTTATATTTATAAATGTATGACACATGAGTCACATTTTAAATTTGATAATATGATAGTGCTACATAAATATATAAAGAGTAAAAGAAAAAAATTATATTAATAACTATGAAGAAGAAAGAGCTAAAATAAATAAATAAAAATTGTTGTAAAATGACAAAGTGAAGAAAATGTATAAAGTGTAAATCACATGTAAAACATGTGTATGAAAGAAGACAAATAAGTAAAATAAAAGATGAAAGACAATATATATTAAATAAAATAAATAACTAAAATCAAAAAAACAAAAAAAACAAAAAAAACAAAAAATAAAAGGAAAAGTTGCGGGTAATGCCACAGCTTAAACTAGTATGAGTCAATAAACATATTGTGTGCATAAAAAGTATTAGGACAGACAAAACATGATATCAACTGTGTAACTATTGGTAATTAAAAGAAAGAGATATTGTGAATGAATCACTCACATTATTTTGAGTTATAAGTATCTACCGGATTAATTTAAAAAATCAATATGGATATGCAACAACCATTTTTATAATGAATTCTTTGGGAACGTTTATAGTCAATGAACTATATAGAATTGTTATAAAAAAAAAGCCACCCCGCCCTTTTGAGACCAAATTATGGATATTTTACAAATTTTATGGGGACAACTCATATAAAATTTAGTAATTTTATGAATTTGAATGGGCTAAATAATATATAATTTTATAATTTTTTATAAATTGAGAGGGACAAATAGTAGAGTAATTAGTAATTTTTATACATTTATAAAGATAGTCACAAATAACATAAAAAATTGCATAATCAAAATATAAATTATGCATGTGTTTACCTTCAATCACGTACAACATGCAATTATTCTTTTATTGATTATAGAAAATAACTATGATGTTCATAACTACTATGACGTGCAACATACATTTCATGAAACAACACATTTACCTCATAATTGAAAATGTATTTTTTTATTTATTAGTATTTTACATTTAATGTAAGACCACGTATCCTATCAAGTCATAGTAGAGATGAGTATCATGGTTCTTCGTAGCACATTTCTTAATTGTAAAATTTTCATTCCTACTATCATTTTGTATTTTAATTTATTTATATTTTTATTTATTTTATAACAAATCTATTTATAACTGTGAAGAATTAATTTATTAATATAGAGAGTGAATATTTAATGTATATGATAATAGTAATTATTTATTTCTTTTGCATAAAGTAAGTAAATTAAAGTTAGTGAATTAGCCAAAGATTTAATAGTACTTTGACAAAGATTTAATAGTTTAGCATGAAAGCGTGTATATGATGTCACATTTTAGTATTTAGAACTAAAATAATATGTCACCAAGTATGCTATTGAATTAAGAACATTAATTAAGAATTGTTTAATCAACTAGCATCACATCAGTGCGTTGCACGTGGTAGATCATTTATTTAAACTAATTTCAAAATTTATTTATTTTTTAGATTGAAATATTAAGTTTTTGTAATATAGGATATCAAACATTATAAACATTGTTATAATTTTGACTAAAATGTGAACAATTATTGTTACATTTAAGCCATAAAAAAACTACCTTAGACGAAGATAGTAACTGTAAGCCATCAAAATCAGTAAAGCATCTCTCCACCCCTGTTTCAATGAGCTCCTATGTTACAAATTACTAACGAAGAAATAATTAGTGGCTAAAAATCATTGTGCATGTTTTAAGTTCATGTAATATAGGATATCAAACATTATAATCATTGTGCATGCATAACATTAGTTATGCCTGGTGAGATTCGCTCTCAGTTTCATCACCAATGGTTCTACATTAATTAGCCATAATATAGATTAGTTATCAAATAGAAACAAAGATAACAGAAAACATTATGACGAGCTTAAGATATAATGTCTTTCGTGGCAATTTGTGTTAGCATATAACTGATCCAATTTATTAGAATAAAATAAAATTTAATATGAAATAATGAGTTTTGTAACACCCACCGTATAAAGAAACATATTTGCTCAATCACTGGAAAACAGTGGAGGAATGGGTCTAATTAGTAATTCCTTTTGTTCGAGAGAAAGTCTGATTTCTTCTCCGTTAAGTTCCCCGTCTGTCTCTTACTACCCACGTTTCCCGTAATGTGCTTTTCTCATTTCAATTGCTTCTCCAAGCCATTTTTTTTTCATATTAGAGATAGACAGTTTTCACTCAAAAGTCAAAATCTTATCTTTACAACAAATATAGGGGTTAAGATTTGCTTCTGATGTTTATGGTTGGTAAAAACTTGAATTAATATTAAAGTATTTTTTCTTCAAATTCTATTTTATTTATAATTCAAGTAATACTATAGTTAAATTCAATTTCTTACGTAAATTTTGAGAACTAAACTTAAAATTGCAACTGATATTGAAGTGTACCTTTAACTATGAGTGACGCCCAGATATTGAGATGTTTTCCATCATCGATACTTGGTATATTTTGGAGAGAGAGATCATTCTTAAGCACCGAAAATACGTACGAATATGTTGGCTTAAAACTTAGCTAATCATTACGTTGACGGTTGCAGCTGCCTTTTCTATTCAATTACTTTTAATTAATCACATGAATATTGAATATTATGGTCTTCTCAATTCTCCAGCCCCTAAGCAACAGAAGACCCGCTTATTACTCTGTGCACATATATACGTACTCAGATTCATGCATCCGCGATTTTCCTTATAGAGTAGTGGATAAAATATTCCATGCTAAAGTGTCTAATTTATTTCTTTTTGCTTTTGACATGCTAATATGCTTTCCTTTTAAGTTCTTTATTTTCTTTGAGATCACATTTTTACTATTATAAAGTCTCGTGAATCTAATCATCCTAGAACTTGAAAATATTAAGCTACTAGGTCTAATGTTAGGGTTTTTGTTGAACCTCCAAACACATTTGTTGAACTATTCAGCACCTTTGTTTGACCCTAAAAAAATTATTGAACCTCCATTTATTGATCCTTAAAATATATTAGTTGAACTACTGAACACATTCATTGAACTCTACGGCATCAACACCAGGAAAACAGCACCGCCGACAGTGAAGAATTTTCCTATTGCTAATAACATTAATCAGCATAGTACTGAAAATGGGGCGGCGGCTTTCATATATATTGTAGAATTCCTTCATCATTATAAAATATATGATGATGGGCTAAAAGAAGATATTGAGTTGGAAAAGGAATCAGTATAAACAAAAGGAACAACAGCTAGAGGAACATGATAGTTATCATGAGATGAAATACTAGAATTAGGTGAGAAAGGTTGGGATGTGATACATATTCTGCTGTCAACGGAGTGGATGAGATTGTATCATTTGTAAATGAGGTAAATCATGCTTGAAAGGGCTGGAAAAAGGTGTAGTAGCTTGAGGTATAGATAATGCACTATTAGCAGTAGATGGATCTAAATATTGATATGGAAACTCAAGCTTATTAAAAGACACATTGATTGAAACTATATTACTTTCCAAGTTTTTGGATCAAGGCATTTATATCCTTTATGATTATCAGAGTACCCTAAAAACACACATTTGACATTAAAAATGAAATTTATGTTGATTGTAGGGTCTGATAAAATGAAAACATGGGCTGCCAGAAGTTTTGAGAAAGTTGAAATTTGGCGTTTTGAAAAAACAAAGTAGTTTAAAAGGTGATTTGGTTTGCAAAACTGGTGTGGGCAATTTGTTTATGATGTAAACAAAGGTATAAAACTTTCCACCAAAAACTTAAAGGCATTTCAGTTTGGGCTAGAAGTGTTAAACCTGTTTCAATAATTTATCTATGCTTTCATTCTATTTTGCCATCTGGAAAGGTCATCTACAAAACTAAAGTAATACTTAAAGTCAATATTTGATGATAGTTTTAGAGAGGAACCTAAGATCACAATTTATTAACTCAAAAAGTCTAATATTATGTTGAGTAGCAGAAGAAAAACTAGACTTAAAGGTTTAACCAAGCTTACATGCAACACAAAAAGAAATATTCGTAAAACTGATGAAAATTTGGTATTTCTAAGTAACTAATTAAAAGTATGACTTCAGGGGTATCTAAGTCTTTGATGCCAAATAGTGAGAGTATCATTGTTTACTGAAAGTTGAGCAGATTTAAGAGAAAAGGTACAATTATTACAAGAACTAAAAGATTCTGAACTATTAACTACACTAGGATTAGAAGAGGATGAAACGCTTGCTGTATAATAGATAATAGCTTTATTTGTAGAAGATATGACTGACTTGGCATCTTGGAACCAACATGATGAAGGTGAAACTATACAGCTTATCTCTAAGAATGCCTCACAGAATGACCTTCCTCGAAATCTTGCCCTTGATTAGATAGAAAACATAATTAAATTCACACTACTGGGAAATTGATCTTATCAGGGGTTTTAAAACTGCCAAAAACACTGAACTTTTCTCTGCAGTTTTAGCTAAAGCCTTCAGTATAAGTTCCAGATCTGTAGGTTTTTATTGTCAATGATTTATAACCGCCAGTATAGGTTCTTATACCAAATTTTAGTACCTACGGTTTTGAACCTCAAGTATATGCTTTAAACTTATTTGAATTTTTATGTTTGTACAGGCAGTTATTAAGCTTCTTTACCGGTGGTTTTAAACCACAGCTATAGGTAATAAAAAATTTGAACGTAATTATGTTGTTTTGTCTTCATTTTGAAGACAAAAGATGATGTCGTTTGAGGTTGAGGTTCACCATTCTTGGCAGATCTCTCTCTGAAAATCCTTCCTCCAACATCCATCTTTGTTGGGTTCTCATATTCTCTCTCTCTTTCACTCTCTCTATCTCACACATTCTCTCTCTATAACTCCGTGAACCCCTCCCCTCCTTGTCTCTCCGCGAGCCTACTTGGAGCCGCCTGTAGAGCTCAACCACCGCCATCTCACAACCTAGATATATTATTTGTTGTTTAATTTTGAACTTTGTTTTAGTATTTTATTTTCATCTTAGTCGTTAATATTGTGTTTTACGGTTTTGATTCTAGTTTGATTTTCAATGTGGTTGTTAATATTGTGATTTAGGGTTCCATTTTAGTTTTAGACTTTTTTTGTTAAAGATAATATTTATTTAACCAAAAGAAAATACACAATTCAAGGGGCAAATCCCAAGAAGACCATCAAACAAATAAAATTAATCCTAAACAAACAAGCCCTAGCTTCAATAAAGCTAAACTAAGCTAACCAAAACTAAGAGGAAAAAAAGTATCAAGTAATAGAAAAATGATCTCCAAACAAATTTCATTTCTCATACAGACCGGTAAAGTCTTATCTTTTATCATGCTTCAACAAAAACCACATCCTCTCTAACCATTCTATTAGACTTCTTAAAGATCAGAGAAGAGTCCATAATTTTTCCCAGGTAAATCCTCCTGTTTCTTTCAACCCACACATTGTAAACGAAGACTGTAAAGCTCAATTTAGCTACTTAAAAGACTAAATTCCTAGCAGGAGTATTCTGTATAAACCATTCTAGCAAAAGGGACAAAGAGTTAGCATTATAGTGCATATCACTACATGTTAATAAGATGTCCAGGATAGATCTAGTTGTTGCACAAGAAGAGAATACATGGTCTAATGATTCTGCACCATTACAACAAAAAACATAGGCTGAATTTAAACCTGGAAACCATCTAGCTATCATAAATTTTTTTGACAACCTTCCATGACAAGCAAGCCAAGATAAGGAGCATTTAGGAATATGCCCTTGAACCATATAACTTTGGTCTAAGGGATTTTCTGGCCCTGCACAGAATGGTGATTATAAGTATGTTTATTAGAAAAATAACCATTAGGATTAGGAAGCCATATCCAGGAATCATCACTGCTTTTGCTAGAAGGAAGAAGAAGTAAATGCAAGGCCCAAGAAGACAACTTCTGGTACAAACTAGAATTGGGCCAAAGCCAGGCTTCATCCATAATCAAACAGATAATTTAGTAGATAGACTTCAACCAAAAGTAGGCATCTAATTATTATCTCCCACACTATGGAATCCCAAGGGGGTGCCGAGGCTCTGTTAAGATGTTGATGTTTCTACCATCTCCTGGAATAACTTTGCAAAACTTGGAATCTTTGATTTTCAAGATCTTTCTCCATGCCCAAGAAGGATCAGAGTTACATTTCACAGTAAATATGGAATGTGTTTTAAGCAAGTACATTCTACACTATGCAATCCACAAAGAATCAGAAGACTTAGAAGTAAGCCTCCAAAAATGATTTGAAACTACAGCCACATTCCAAATATACAGGTCTTTCAATCATAAGCATCCACAACTATAAGGCAAACAGATTTTCTCCCAAGATATTTTAACTTTCTTGATTGGTTGGTTACTAAAATTTCACAAGAAACAACGTAGAACATTAGACACCTTTTTTAAGACATGTTTAGGCATGATGAAAAGGTTTGCCCAATATCCCTGGATATTAACTAAAATAGATTTTACAAGCTACAATCTTCATGTATACGACATGAATCTATTCTCTCAACTCTTTGTCCTTTTAATGATTATCCCTCTGAAGCACATATTGACTAATTTGTTTTTATTGCACTTCCAATGGTATTTAAAAGTAAGTAAAGAAGAACAATGTTGAAAGATACCAGTCAAAACCTCCATTACAAGGACAAACAGATATGGTGACAAGGGTTCTTCTTGTCTAAGACCCTTCTTCCCCTGGAAATGCCCGTGTAAGTTGCCATTTACATTCACTGAAAATGATAGAGTTGTCACACACTCCATAATCAAATAAACCATTTTACCAAGAAAACCAATACACTATAGAACTTTCCTAAGAAACATCCAACTAACTGAGTCATAGGCCTTCAAAATATCTACTTTCAGTGTGTATCTAGAACTAAGATATTCTAAGATATTCTGATTCAGGTTAGGAACCAAGGACTGAGAGCTAAGTAGATTTTGATAAAATCTCAAAATGTGAGCTTGAACTGATTCTACATCTTCCAACATAACCCCATTATCATCTTCCAGCTACAGGACCTGGTTATTCTTTCTATGCTTTTGAGCTGCCCTAAAAAATTAGGCAGTGTTATCATCACCAGCATTGAGCCAAGTGACTCTTGACTTTTGCAGAAAGAAGTTATCCTCACCAATCTTCATTTCGATAAAATGTTTAGAGGATAGATTAGCTATATTCTATAATTCAACATCACCAGGCTATTTATCAAGATCAGTAAAAGCCTTCTCCATAACACATCTAGCGGCACAAACTCTTTGAGAAATGTTGCTACAATTTCTGAAATTGAACTGTTTGAGAGCAAGTTTCATATACTTCAGTTTTTAGCTAAAATGAACATAGCTGAACCCTGAGGACGGATATTTCAAGCTTCCTCAATTAATTCATAAAGCCCTGAGACCTAAAAGTAAAATATTTAAAAGGGCATTTAGCTTTAATGCTAGCAACTAAGAACTTTAAAACAGCATGGATGTGATCAAATCAGTCAGGTTGATCAAAATAGGCCACAGAACTTGGATAGGAGCTTAACCATTCATGGTTAATTAGGATCCTATAAATTTTGGTGATGACGCTGGTTGGACCAGGTTGTTGATTCCTTCAGGTTAATTAGAAACCACTATAGGGTGAATTAGACACTCCCAATTAGATGACACAATTGTTAAACTCATGCATTCCTTCATCCCATTTACTCACACCCCCTATTTTTCTCTAGGATGTAAAGTCTTATTGAAATCTCCACTAATAATCCAGGGCCGCTTACCAATAGAAGAATTGATAGACAATAAGGCCTGCCATAATTCCATTCTCTTTCTTATCTCATTAACCGCATAAACCACAGTACAAATAAAACTTCTATCAGAAAACAGATCTTTGCCAAGGCAATGAATATACTGATCCGAGTTGCATAACAAATGCACATCATAATAATTTATGTTTACAACCAGCCAAATTCTTCTTTCGGATATACCAAAATAATTACTGAAAACATGTCGATTAGGAAAAACATTACTAGAGATTCAATCAAAATTCTTTATTTTGACTTTAGTCTCAACAATTTCACATAAACCTAAATTAAAATCTCCACAAAGTTTGGCAGCCTCACTGTGTTTCTTATATTCCAGCAGGCCAGATTCATGAAAAAATGAAGGTAAATCTGGTGAAACGCTCACCTACTTCACCATAGAGGCCTTAAGTTTTGTAGCAGCCTGCCTCCTCTTTTGTTTCTGTCTTGAACTTAGACGACCACTGATTGGTTAAGAATTCACACTATCAAGACTTTCTACATTGTTTTTGGACTCACCATAGTTAAAGTAGTGCTATTCTCTCCAATCTTATCTGCAGTAATCATTTTCGAGTCCAATTCAGCAATTTATACATCATACTCTACATCTAAGGACTCTGGTAGAGTAATATTAGCATTCTCTATAACCTTGTCCTCACTGACAATTTCCTTACCTTTGGCCTTAGTCTTGGCCCAAACCTGGTTATCATCTTTTCCATCTAATGAATCAGGTAGAGTAATAACATTATCCACATTGACTACTTCCTTGCCTTTGGCATTAACCTTGACCTATTCATGTTTTACCTTAGGAAAATCCTTAGATTTTTTAGAAGGGTTATGGGGAGCAGACATGTCCAAAGGTACCACATATTGTGCACCTTTTAGGGATGCCTTGATACTCCACCCTAATCTGGGAAGAATTAATAACATAGTCTTCTAAGTCAATATCTAACTCTATAAGGAGCTTAGAAAATACATCAAACTTATAGAAAAATTGAGCAAAGGAGAGCTTGTGCACGAGGCACAATCACCGCATCAATACACAAAGGCTTGCCCTATTATACCTGCTACACTGCTAATACCAATTGGTATCCATAAAACAGCTAGTAAATTTCATAATTTCACCCAAACTGGTATATGATGCATAACTTTCTTTGACAGTTTCATATCTGGTGTCCAGACTTTCAAAATAAATGGCCTTCCGAACAAGTACCAAGGACCACCCTGAAACACTTTATCTTTCTCTTTAATAGAGTTGAATTTGAAGAAATAGAAGCCTGAATCGGCCTCAGAGACTTCTTTCAAACCCCTTCTATTTCACACCCTATAAGTAGCTTGCTGTACTAGATAGAAGACTGGTTTCTTATGTAGAAAGTAACCACTCAAGGTATTTTCTCAATATTTAATTCCTTCTTGAACAATATTAGCATTAATAAAAAATTTACCTATAGCAGTAACCTTAATAGACTTATCTTGAATAAGGGTAAAGAAACATTCTCCTGTTTAGCTATATCAACCCACAGCTTCTTGGTCGAATCATCCTTAACAACTGTATTAACATGTGTTAGTTAGAAGAGTAGGTAAACTGTGTTAAATTCCAGGGAAGAGCTTTCTTTCGAAGAAGATAATGGGAGAGTTATAAATCTTTCTCTTCGAACAATGTAGCAGCATTCCACCACAGGTTTTTGAGCTTGAAGTGGGAATATCAACTTTACAAGGAGGATTGACCTCCTTTCCCAAAATAGAAGCACAAGGAGACACCTCTTTCTCCAGCAAAGAAAGAGATGTACCTTTTATCTAGGGGGCTACCACTACCCTGTTTAAGTACTCCTTGCCCTACATCCTCTGTAGAAGTATTATCCAAGCTAAATTGTTCATTAATACCTCCATTAATGACAATTTCATTACCTCCAACATTATTGGAGAGTGTACGTACTCCATGCAAACCATCACAAACAGCTATTTTATCATTCCCCATGTTTCTACCAAGCTCAGTACCACCTACAATCTCAGTCTTACAAGGATTCAAAAGAAAGAATGAAGAAAATCATGGTACATGATCCAAGAAACCCTAAGAACCTAGCGAAAGAGTCTCTTGCAAAAATTATTTGAATTAGTTTTAGATTGTTAATATTTCATTTTAAGATTATTTTGATTTACAGTTTTGAAATAGAGTTTTTATCTAATTATTTGGATGAATTAAGGGGTATTGTGCAGCTAATTGTACAGCACAAAATTTTTAAATTATTATCATGTTCCCACAAACAAAAGGAAGAAAGAAAGTAGCAGCAAAATTAGACTTTTAATTGCAAGAAAAAGAAAAAAATACGGAAGTGTAAATACCGTGAAAATCATGAGGAAAGAAGCGAAGGGGAACCTTTGAGTTTAAAGGAAGACCAGAGAAGTGAGGAGTGGACCTGCTGAGTTTAGTCCCACTAGCAATATACCAGCCACTGTAAATGATATTCCATTCCCCACCCTGTTTAATTTCTCTTATATATTCAGTTTATTCTCCCTGCAAACTCACATTCAAAATCAAGTACAATTATCATAAACATATTTTGATCTTAACTAATTTTGAAAACTATTTTTCAACAAGTTGTTAAAATGTGTATAGTAGAAACAACTCTTACATATTACTATCATTATAATTTCTGATATTTTTTAAATATTATTATTTTTCTTTGTTTTCCATTTTTTCTCTAAAGACTTGTTTGTAAATCAACAAACAGGTTTATAAAAATATCGAGAGAACTTGATATGTATATTTAAAAAGTGTTTGAGCTTTAATATATGAAAATGCTAGTTGTTCTTTTGTTTGAATATTATAATTAAGAAGTATTATATGTTTGGTAGATAATTTAGTCTTATATAATAATATATGTAGAAGCCTTATTATAATCGGCAAGATTTGGATTGAAAATCAAGATTTATTCAAAAATATTTGAATAGGATTAGTGAGTTTCTTAAATTTGATTTTGAAAGGGCTTCTAGAGATTGAAAGATGTATTGTCTAAAAATGTGGATGCGAAAAATGTGAAAATGGTAAGTGGATGAATAAAGATGTTGTCTATAATCACTTGATTTGTCATGGATGTACTAAAAGTTATGCTTGTTGGTTTTTCAGCGCGAAACTATTTTAGGGATATCTCATCTCATGTTCACATAAAATGAAGAACGACGTGTATACCCATAATTTCACATATATCATAAGGTTCCAATTATATGTATGAATTATTGAATAATGATTTTAGGATAGAGAATGTATGAGCATGAATTCTTCCATTACAAGAAACGAATATAGTTTAGGATAAGTCTGAACAACTGGATGAAGGTGGGAATAAAGTTGCTCGAGACTTTTATAATTCTGTTAGACATATAATAACCAATTATTGTATCATGGATGTAAAAAGTACTCAAAGCTATCACTTATAGTGTGTTAATAACATATTAAATGCCTTTATGGATTGCGTGATAAATCTGTGCACGTGCTTCTAGGTTTATTAATTGCGTGACTCTTTACCTGAATGTGTTTAGCTTCTAGATACATTTTATGAAGCAAAATAAATTAAGAAGTATGGTCTTGGGTATGAGACATGCATGTCCGAGCAACTGCATGTTATATTAAAAAAATAATGCTGAAGATTAATCATGTAGGACTTGTGATACTTTAAAGTGGATGAATAATGAGAATGATATTAGATCCTCATCAAAAACTCATAGCAAAAAGAAAGTAAGCAAAATACTAGCTAAGATGTTATGTTATTTTCCCGTAAAGACAATATTGAAAGATTGTATAAAGATGGTGTGTAAGACATCCTCAAACTCATATGCATGGAAATCATTTGATCGTAGACATGTTGATTTTCCCCTAGAGCCATATAATATTAGACTTGGTCTAGTTATTGCTGGGTTTAAACCATATGAGAATATCAGTACTAGTCGTAGTACATGGCCCATGTAATTCAATACAATTTACCACCATGGATGTGCACGAAACAACTCGAGTTCATTCTTTCATCAATCGTCCATGTACGTAATCGTCCTGACAAAAATTTTGATGTATACTTACTACAACCATCAATTTAGGAGTTCAAAGAATTATGGTAGATCGGTGTAGATACTTATGATGCATCAAGAAAATAAATCTTTAAGATGTGTGTGCATCATGGTTTATGGACTATCAGTGACTTCCCTGGACTTGAAAATTTGTTTGGAGAGAATACATATTCAAGATTTTCTTACCCTCATTGTAATATTGACATTGACTCTGTTTAGTTGAAACATAGTAAAACAAATTGTTTCATGGGTCATCACCGATTTTAGATCCTACTCATAAGTATCGTTATAATACAAGATCTCTCAATGGAAAAATTGAGGAGAGAGTAGCACTCGTGTCACCTAATGGATCTTTAATCTTCCAATAGAACATTGATGTTGCCTTTGGAGGACAGTGAATACACGAAGAAAGTAGTATGGTGAAGACAACTTGTAGAATTGGAACAAGAAAAAGATTTTTTTCAAACATTCTTATTGGGAGTTTAATCTTATATGTCATTCTTGAATGTGATGCATATAGAAGAATGTGTGGGATAATGAACTTGAGACGCTTCTTAAAGATGCATCGAAATCAAAAGACAACTTAAAACTAGTATTCCAGCAATGTCAACAATAACGTGTTATCACGAGTGAGTTGTGAAACACCTACAATATTCTTAACTATTGAGGGAACACAGAGAATTTTTTTAGTGATAAAAGAAATTCTTGGTGACTTAGAATTACTAATCCATCTTTATGAATAAAAATATTATCAATCAAAACTTTAGAACATGCAAAATGAGATAGGTAAGCACCACCACTTCCCACCATTACTTTGCCTTTTCCTTTGTGATCAGTCTTCGTGAAAGATTTTTCATATATGAGGTAATGTGGTTAGTTACACCCCTATCTATCTACCAAGAGTTGTCATTAATAGCAGACGGGGTAGCGATACAACAGAAGGATCTTGTGAAACAGTATAAACGGAGGCACATTGACCATGAAAACTTAATAGAATGCCATTGTGATTGTTGAATTATAAGCATTAAACTTGACATTATCTCTAACGGAATCATAATAATCTCGAGCTTCTGAGTCAGGTCTAACTTTATTAGCTTTAAACATGTAAAATTAACAGGATTTTTCAGAGTCGAACCATTTGCAATAATTATAAGTGTGGTGTCCAATTCTCTTACAAATTTGACATGTTGGCCAGATCCTCGTCTGCCATGATCACGGGTCTCCACCCGTTGAATCTTGATTACCACGACCAAAATGAGGACTTTCACATCCTCTTCTTCCATGAAATTGTGTAGAAAATCAGAAATAGTATTTTGCTCCAATCGCATTTCCTGACTTTGAAGCATGCAAATTATGCTTCTTAACTGATAACAAGATCATACTTCGAGGTTAAATTGACCACTATAGGATCATAATAATTTCCTTGACCTCGCAGGAAGAATAAAAGTAGCTCTTCATCACTCACAACTTGACCAGAAGCTGATAGATTATCATCTATGGATCTCATCTTTAGAATATAGTCATTCACTTAAAGCACCCTTTTTAGTATACTGAAGCTGAAAACATAATTGCAATTATTGATTTAGAGTTTGTGGTAAAAATACTTTCTAGAACTGACTATGCTTCATGAGAAGAACCGTATCACGCTACATAACTAAACATTGACTCGAAGATAGAAGACAATAACGACTTATAAGAAATTGATCTATTTGAAGCCATACAACAAAATTTGAATTTCGAACAGCGCAGATACTATCCCATCATTCTCACCAACTGACAATTATGTAAGGAGATCGTGTTGCAATCAAGAATCTAACAACTTAACTCGTTAAGTTTTAGAGAATAAGCTCTTATAAAGCACTCATCTAATCCGTAAGCTCTCACTAAAGATAGAATTCAAGAATGCCAGAAAAATGTAGTTATTGCAATCAAGAAACAGAGTGATCAAAATTAAGTTCTTTTGAATTGAACTAAAAAATGACTACAACATTTGACACTCATAAATTGTTGAGCTAGACATCATTGTAGCATCTTACAAGCATGAACATAAACAATTTATCAAGGCATAGTAGAACATAGTGACTTTACATATCTTGTAAAACTATGGCTCTGATACCATGATGAACTTTGAGAAGTGTTACTGGAAAACTGATATTGAATTAACTACCATAGTTACATAGAAAAGTATTTATAGACATTACACAAGAGAAGTTCTAACACCCTCTGAATCTAACAACTTAACTCGTTAGTTAAAAACAACTTCAAACTATCTCTTATCACTTACTTCCTTTTCATCCATTCATGTAACATGATTTTATAGGATCAAAAGCATTAAATTTGATGAGGACAACAATGACGTCAAACGCATTAAACTTGTCTTGTGCAGGATGGAACGGGACGACAAGGTCAAGAAATTGACTTGTCCTGTCCCGTTCTGATAAATTTATGAGTAGCCTAATTTTTTTTACCTTTATTCTTTTATGATTTGACCTTTAATCTTTTTAACTTCATAATATTTTTATAAATGTGAGCATGAAAAAAGTTTTAATCCTTAAATAGAAGGGAGAAAAATAAAAGAAAAAGATAGGATGAATGATAAGCTTGTATGATGTATAGTGTGGTGGAGAAGATAAAACTCGTGATGAATAATATGTAAGGTGCATGAAAAATAATATTTGAAAAAAAATTTTGATTAGACTAAACCAAAAGTTCATCATTAAAATTAAATGACAATGTAATAACTACTCGGTAAAGTAGTTGAAATGGATGAGGCTAAGATATATAATTTTTATTTCTAAAATAAATTTTTAAAGCGTGAATTCTTCCAGATAACCCTAAAGTTTGAGGGTTTTTAAAAAGCAAGTTGATGTTGAAGGGTCCACTTAAAAAAGTTGAGGAGTTTTAGAGAATAAGCTCTTATAAATCAAATAAATGGCAATCAACATAATAGACAAGGATTGAGCCATGGATTAAATCGACATTTCAAAGAGAATTTAAACCATCAGATGAGGAGCCAAAATGTCCTTTTGATGAACAGGGGTAATTTCACGTGCTTGACTTGACGTCAAGTTTGTCACTTTATAAGGTTGAAAATTAAAAACAAAGTTTGTCACTTTATCCCAATTTCTATATAATTTGTAACTTCTAGAAAAAATAATAATTCAATTGAATATTATCATAGTGAATCACAAGGAGCTCAATTTGATCCTGTCAAAGATTTCCCCCCTACTATATTCAAGAAATTTGAGTAAGAGAATAGATATTAAGTAGCTAAGAGATTTGAGTAAAATAGTAGAGAATTGTATTGATTCAGTTGTTCTTTCTTTAGTACATGTGGATGTATTTATAGGTTTTTTCTTCCATGGTCATTTTACAATCACTTAATGTGATATATTGAATATGTATGATGAATAAGTGATAATGACTGTTGATCAAATAAGGGGGTTAACGGTAACTGCCATGACCAAATTTGATATCTTTTGACCACACGTCGTCTCTTTCTGACTTCGTCTCTTTAGTTTCTTTCCACATCACATTTTTTTGTTTGACTATCTGCCATCTTGTCAATCCGTTGATGTTCTGTTTAAGCTACCCTGTATATTTTCCTCTGTTTTATATTACGGTTGTAAGTCGTTGATGTAAACATTGACTTTTGATCTGTCGTTCATTAAGAAGATAATATTTTGCTTTCCATCATTACCTTTTACCTTTGCATGCTCACTCCTCCTAAAATTCCATCATTGATATTCTTGGATAACGGGGGATGTCTAAAACTATTCGGATGATGTCATTATGTCTGCCTATGCCTTTGTGACACGTACATCTTTTCACACACCGTTAAGTATAATGTGCCACTTCATCTTTTGACAATTATTTCCTTTACCCTTGAGTCTGCCGTTTGGCATCTGGAGTAGTTTTATTTAAGAACTTTTTACTCCATTTTTCTTCCGCGCAAACTTTATTCAGTAAGTCTTTAGCTTCATCTTCTCTATCCTTCTTATCTTCCAATGGCTTCTACTTTTTCTCCTTCTGCCCCTAGGATTAGAAATAAGGATGCATTTAACTGGTTTGTTTCTTGGTACCATAAGACATTTCCTGGCGAGGTTTCTTGCTCTTACTTTTACGGTAACCTTGTTTGTCCTTCCACCCATCCTGGTGTATTAAAATTTAGGACATGTACATTGCATTAGGTTTTAGATTTCCTATTTCTTCTCTTTTTCAAGAGTTTTTCAATACCATGATATTTTTCATGCACAATTTAACCGAAACATATATAGAATCTTGCTAGGTTTTGAATCTTTAAATTGATTGTTTGGTTTAGACCTAGGTTTGAACAAATTTTGCATTTTTTATTCCATTAGAGAAAAGAATGACAACTATTATGCTGCTCCACGGAATGGCTTGACCGGCAATCCACTTATATTAGACTTGCCAAAAGGAGATAAATGGTGGAATGCTGAAACATTTCTGATTTGTGGGGACTGGAGAGGTGGCATCCCACATCCACTTATAGACGTCGTTTAGTGAGTGACAATGCCCATCTCCCTTCATTTCCTTTTTGTGCATATATTTCTCTTCTTTCCTTTCTTTACTGACAAATCTTGTTTTACTCTAGCAAAGAAGAGGAAGAACACTCGCCCATTCAAGACTCCAGACGACAAGGCTAAGATTGCTACCACTTATATCTTTCGGGCTTGTGATTGACAGTGGCTATTCGGTCCTGAACGGGTGCCTCCTCTTATTGCTCCTAGTTCATCTTCTTCTTCTACCACCTTTCCTTCTTTTTCTGAAGCCTTTAACTGTATGAGACCTATCTAACTTTCTCTTCAACGCTCTTCCATGAGCAATGTTCATCTGAGGTTGTCTGAACCTCTTTCTTTGACTTTGTGGGACACTTCTCATTCTCCTTCCCCTATTCCTCCTCAAATCTCTTCTCATATCTCTACTCCAGTCATTTGGCTTGCCTTGCAATTGGAGCTTTCTGCCCCACTACCTTTTGCTCCACTGGGGCCTACTCTTATTGATTATAGGTTGGGAGCCTCTGAGGCTGTCCAACTTTAGTCTATTTTCTCTTTGGGCTTTGGCCCAAGGATTCTATTTGACGTCAACTTAATGTGGACCATAAGACTTCTCATATGATCTGAGCCATCTCCAGTGCTCGGTCAATTCTGACTAAATTGGAGAAGAAATTTTTGAGGCTCTTGAAAAAGGATCAACCATAGCCTCCTTCACGTATTTTATTTATTATTGTCTTTTTTCCTTAGTTTTTATTGCTAAGTCTTACTTGTTTTTGTTTCTTTGTGTAGGTTACCTTTACAATGATGCCCTTGCCGCAAAGCTCAATAGCATCAGTGGTGAGATGGTCAGATAAGAACAGGAGGTGTCTGACCTGAAGTGTCATCTTGCCGCTAAGGAGTAAGAGCTTGGTGAGGCATTGAGCCAAGCTTAAAGCTATTAAAGTAAGGGGGAAGTTGACTGAGCACCCAAGAGGCTTTCAGGAAGTTTCTAAAAGAATGAAATCTTCAAATGCTGAGGCTTTGAAGAAGATGGAGAAGAAGCCTATAAATTATACACTACTCAATTTTGGCTACTAGAGAAGGAGGCTCTTACACCATCGAGTACCATGAGGGTGTTGCTCGAGCCCCTCCTCAATACGAGCTAACTGAGCATGTTCCTCCTTCTAATGAGGAAGGTGTCGCCACCACGAAGACCATTAAAGCCATCACCAAGGAGGTTTTTACTGAACAAACTCGAAGGCCTTATGATCCGTTGGAGGATCACGCTTGAATAAATTTCTCTTCCTTCTTTCTTCTCCTTCAGTCATTTGTATTTTTCATTTCTCTTTGTACTTTTCCCCCTTTATTAATGAAATGCTCCTTTTTTTCTTCGAGTGTGAATTGTATGCTTTACTTTAATAACTCTTTATTCCTTAGTAATTTTCTCTACATACATAAGTTTATTTTAGATTCCAACCTACTACTTACCATACCTAGGCGTTTTTTTCGTTGTCTTTGCCCTACACGGCCACCTGGTACACTTAGGTTTTCTTCATTTTTTCCTTAAATGGCCTCTTGATACATTTAGGCTTTTTCTTAGTTTTTAACTTAAGCAGCCACTTGGCACACATGAACTTTTTCTTAGTTTTTTCCTTAAGCAGCCGCTTGGCACACTTAGATTTTTTCTTAGTTTTCGCCTTAAGAAGTCATTTGGCACACTTAACATTTTTCTTAGTTTTTGTCTTAAACAGCCGCTTGACACACTTAGATTTTTTTCTTAGTTTTTACCTTAAGTAGCCACTTGACACACTTAAGGTTATGCTCAGATTTTTCCTTAAGCAACCGGTTGGCACTCTTAGGCTTTTCTTAGTTTTTGCCTTTAGTGGCTGATTGGCACACTTAGGCTTTTTGATTTAAGATTTTCATGCTCTCCCTCATTTTTGCACTCCCTCTTAATTAGATTCAGGTATTTGTGCTCTTCCTCTTTTTATGCACTCCCTCTTTATTAGATTTGGGCGTTTGTGCTCTTCTCGTTTAATAAATTAGGGCACTTATTAGAACATAAAACAAAAATAAATGAAAAGAATTGGAGACAAATTTACATAGAAAAACCTTTAATAGGAAAAAACCACAGATTTACAGATATTCTTATGAAATAATAATGGAATGCATTAAATTCATACATAATATTTCCATAGGTCAACTGTGTTCCATGGCTTTGGGGGATCTGCACCTTCGTTGTTGGTTAGTTAATATGATCTTTTGCCTCCAGTTGCCTTTATGATATACGATCTTTCCCAATATGGGCTCAATTTCCCTTCGTCCACTTGCATGATCCACTACAGGACTAGATCGCCAGGTTGAAAGCTTCTTGCCCTTACTCGCTTCGTGAAGTAGGACCTTCTCCATTGATTGTAGTTTTCAAGCTAGATAAGGGCCATCTCTCTTTTTTCTCCCCATAGATCTAATTGTTATTCCATGATTTTGGAGTTTTCATCTTGATTGGAATGATTATTTCTACCCCAAATGCTAGTGCAAACATAGTTTGTCCAGTGGGTTCTTGTGGGGTACTCTAGTAGGCCCAGAGTACTGATGTTAGTTCTTCAACCCATTTTCCCTTCACCACTTTTAGCCTCTTCTTCAGCGCTTCTAGAATGGTTCTATTTGACCTTTTTACTTGGTCATTCCTTTGTGGGTAATACGAAATTAAATGTAGGACTTTCATTCGCTACCTATCGTAGAAGCTTTTAATGGACTTTCACGTAAATTACAGTTCATTAGCTACGATTATGATTTTTGGTATTCCATATCTGCATATAATTACCTTCCAAAGGAAGTTCCTTGCTTCTTCATCACAAATTCTTGCTAACGCTACCACCTCTATCCATTTAGTGAAATAATTTGTGGCTACTAGCAAGAATTTCTTTTGCGTTGAGGCCGTTGGCAGTAGTCCAACTATATCGAGCCCCCACTACATGAACAGACAAGGAATTACCAAGGTTTAAAGTGTTTTTGGTGAAATTCGTGGGAATGGAGGGAACCTTTGCGTTTGGCAAATTTCTATGTATATTCTTTTACGCCTGCTTCCATTCTCGGCCAGTAATACCCTTTTTCAACACTTTGTACACCAAAGTTCATCCTCCAACATGGCTTTCATATATTCTTTCATGGATTTCTGCTGAGACAAACTTAGCTTCTGTTTGGTTAATGCACTTCAAATAAGGCCCAATGAAGGATATTCTATAGAGTTTATCGTTAATGAAGGGATATCTTGCCACTTGTTGGCATAGCTTTCGAGCTTCCAACTTATTTTCTTGTAACTCACCACTCCGTTAGTACCAAATAAACAACTCCATCCAACTTGATCTCGCTTACGCTATATTAAGAACTATCATTTGACTTTCTATACTAAGGAATTCTAAGAATTCAACGGGGATGCTTCTTTTTCCATGGTTATTAATCGGTGACCCTAGAGTTGCTAGAGCATCCACATGCAAGTTTTCCTCTCTTGGTATTTGTTTTATCTGGTATTCCTCTAACTTTTCTAACAGCCATTTTGTGCATTGGAGGTATTTGGACATTCTTTCATCCTTAGCGGCATAATTTCCTGTTTTTTGGTTAGCCACTAACTGGGAATCACAATAAATACGCATTTTTCTTACCCCAAATTCCACCGCGACGAGGACTCTAGACAGTAATGCTTCATATTCCGCTTTGTTGTTTGATGTGTTGAACCCAAATGATAGGTCCAGATCTATAGTTTCTCTATGAGGAGTTTGGATCATGGCACCTGCTCTGGATCCTTTTTTATTTGATGCACCATCCATGAATAGCCCCCATATATCCGTTTGAGGATTGACATCACTGGCTATTTCTGATTTCCCTTTAGTGAACTCGGCAGTAAAGTTCGCTAATGCCTATGACATCATAGTAGTTCTCAAAATATATTGTATCTCATATTGCCCGAGTTCTATTGCCCATTTGGCCAATCTTCTCGTTGAAGATTTTTCTCAAACAATCTTTTTAACGGTGAAGACCAAATCTTTATAAACATTATTGGCTTATGGTGGTAATCATACATTGACAATGCAGCTCGGTCAAGATCTTCGTACCTCTTACAAAATTTATCACTCTCTCAAATAATAGATCTCTCAATTTTTTGCTCATTATTTGTACTAGCTTCTCTATAGAAAAAATCTTAAATTTTCTCTCAAAACACAAGCCTGTCAAAGAATAAAACACTACAGAACTTCGTCAGAGAGGAGTGGAGAGGTGTGTTGGAATGAAAACGCAGTGGGTATTTATAGTGTTGAAAAACGCTATTGAAATTGGTCAGACTGGTTGAAGAACCGGAAAGACGGGTTGTCAATTGAGGAGGAATTTATTTTTGACAAACCTGTCACACCGGTTTCTCCACTGGTCTGACTAGTTTTAGCAATTAGATAAGTTATTGCCTTAACTTTGAAACTAATCTCACTAGTTAGGAAACCAATCTGACCGATCCCGAACTGGCTATTTGATTTCCCACCGGCATGATCGGATTGACCCCCCAAAATTGAGTCGATTTCGACACCGAATTGGTGGTGAACTAGGTCTTGACATTTTCACAATTCTATCTAGTTCAGTCTTCTACAGTCCACTCATTGGCGGTTTAGACTTGTTCTAAATTCCTTAATGCATTTTGAGTTCAGCAAACTTTGATTTTGGCCATTTGGAGTTCGTTTGATATGTTTTGTGCCCTTCGTAATATGTCTCGCATATCAAACCATTTACGGTATCAATTGCCCTTTATTATTTTTGCATAAACACTTATGATTAAGTGTTTTCAACCTTATTTTCACATTATTTAGAACCTACACACTTAATTATAATATTAGTGCACGTATTATTTTTCAACATCCAAATTGTCACCTTGACTAGGGTCAACAACCTCCCCATTTTTATGATGACAAACAATTGATTGCAAAAACATATTAACTATAAACTTCTCATACGCATATGCGATAATATTTTTAAATTTTAAATTTTTTGAAATTCTCCCATTTTTACAATTAACTATAGATCTCCCCCTTTGAAATCATAAAAAAGAATTTAAAATATTATTTTTAAAAAAATCTCCCCCCTTTAATATATGCATTTTTTAAAAGATTTCATTTTTTTAATAAATCAATAAATTCATGTGATTTTTTAAAAATCAAGATTATTATGAAGGTTGGGCTTACTAACATTGTCTACATGTGACATAATGCACATATGTACCTTTTCATGTTCATTGCGATCGAGCTTCTCTGTTCTTTAAGTTTCTTCTTTGAAGTGCATCCTTTTTTAGTGAATAGCTTTTGAAGCTTCTTTGCATTAGATCTTCATCTTCACTTTCCCTTTCACTCTCAATGGATGTGACTTTGAATAATAGATTTTCTCATTTTATGTAGTCCACATCTTTTTCCTTGTTCTCCATTTCATGAGTCATCAATGATCCCATGAGTTCTTCAAGTGAAAATGTCTTAAGATCTTTCGCTTCTTGAATAGCAATTACCTTGCTCTCCCATGACATTGATAATGACCTAAGAACTTTACTCACCAAATCACTATTAGTAAATGTCTTACCAAGAGCGTTAAGAGAATTTACAATGTTATTGAAACGTGCCAATATGTTTTCAATGCTTTCAATTTCACGCATCTTAAACATTTCATATTCATGTATGAGAATATCAATTTTAGGGGTTTTAACCACATTTGTGCCTTCATGTGTGATTTTTAATACATGCCAAATTTCTTTTGCAGATTCACACATATAAGTACGGTTATATTCATTTATACTTAAGACACAATATAATGTATTTATTGCCTGAGCATTTAAATACAGTTTAATTTTGTTACTCTTGGTCAAATCTCATGACTTAGGTGCGTAAGGACCATTTTCTATAATTTCTCACAAATTATAATCAAGAGATTGAATAAAATTTCTCATTCTAAATTTTCAAAAGTTGTAATATATTCCATCAAAAAATGGAGGTTTTGAAATTGATTGTCATTGTTGAAAATTAAAAGATGATTCCATAGCTCAAGACAATTAAGTCTTTGATATTTGAGCATCAAGCTCTGATACCAATTGAAGGATCAATATGACACCTCTTTTATTAAGGAAAAATAGTTTTAAAGAAAGATTTAAAAATTTGAAAAACCAATTGCTTGAAATAAAGTTATTCATATAAATAAATAATCAAAAAATAAATAATAATTATGCAATTAAATAATATGTGAAGCTTAAATGCTAGAATAAATAAATAAAATAATAACGATGCGGGATGCGGAATAGTAAACATGCAAGTAAGTTAATACAAAAAGTAAAATGCATTTAAAATGCACTTAAAAAGTAAAATGTGGATAGAATCAACACACAATACATTTACTTGGTTCGGGAAAATCTATCCCTACGTCCACGCTCCATGGATCCCTCTTCGAAGAATTTACCCAAACAATTTTCTTAACGGTGAAGACCAAATCTTTACAGACCCTATTGACTTATGGTGCCCATCAAACCATGACAATGTAGCTCAGTCAAAATCTTCGAAGCTCTTACAAAATTTCTCACTCTCTCAAAGAGTAGATTTCTCAATTTTACACTCACAATTTATAATAGCTTCTCTCTAGAAAATATCTCAAACTTTCGCTCAAAATACAAGCCTCTCAAAGAATAAAACACTACAAAACTTCATCGGAGAGGAGTGGAGAGGTGTTCTGGAATGCATGGGTATATCTAGTGGTTAAAAGAACTATTGAAACTGGTCAGACAAGTTTGAGGATTTCCTTTTTGACAAACTGGTCACACTGATTTCTCTTTCGGTCTGACCAATTTTAGAATTTAGGCAAGTAATTAGCCTAATTGAAAATATGGTATCATTGGTTAGGGAACTAGTCTGAGTGGTCCCAAACTAGTCTGTCCATTTTCCCACTAGCATAATCGGATTGGCCCTCAAAATTGAGTCGATTTAAACATCAAACTAGGGTCGAACCAGGTCTTAACATTTTCACAAACCTCTATCTCATTTATTTTTTCAGACCGGTTGTGAATTCCTTGAAGCATTCTGAGTTCAACCAACTTTGATTTAGGATATTTGGAGTTTGTTTGATATGTTTTGTGCCCTTTGTAATATGTCATGTGTATCTTACCATTTACAGTTTCGATTGCCCTTTATTCTTTTTACATAAACACTTAAGATTAAATGTTTCAACCTTGTTTTCACATTATTTGGAACCTACACACTTAATTAAAATATTAGTCCACATATTATTTATCATCATCAAAATTTTCACCTTAACTAGAGTCAACAAAATGATATTCTCCATTCTTTTGTACCTGTCTTCAGCCTCCATTAAACATTTACTAATGAAATAAATGGGTTTTTGTAACTTACCTTCCTCTCTTACTATGGCGACACTGACTGCTGCCTCAGAGACTGCTAAGTACAAGTATAGTTCATTAATCGATTTTCTCTTTAAAAGAAAGGGGTGCTTCTTTTATGTTCTTGGTACTTTTGTGCTTTTGTGCTTTTGAGGCCCTTCATCATATGCTTGGTACTTTTATGAAAAGAATAATACTTTCCTTATCTTACTCGGCTGGCTCCCTTCTGATGGGTAGTGACCTCTTCAGTCATGGCTCATCTTTTATGGCCCAGAGAATCTAGTTTATGGGGACTGTGAGCAGAGTGTAAGTTTTCTCTCTTCGAGTTGTTCTTTCAGGTCCTCGTTGCCTCTTATCTCGTCGCCTTTCTTCATATCTATCTTTTCTAGCAGGCGATTTGACTCTTATTTTCATACTACTGCTCGAAACTTCTATGAGTTGCTCAGACAATGGCATCATACTTCTTCGTTGTTCCTTGAGGTTTATGTAGAATTGCACCCTCAGGAACATTTTCATCATGGTAAGTGGTTCTATTTGGATAGATCTTCAAACAATAAAGACTAAGGGTCCAATCCTCTTCTGAACACTAGTCTTGCCACGTGGTCATCACAGTCCTCTACCTCGCCATTTTCTCTTTGAACAATTGAGTGTAATCTCGCAATAATTTGCCTTTATTAATCAAAATCTACAGAAGGTACTCCGAGTCCTCCTTGATAGACCGATATGTTACGTACTATTTCAAAAGGATAGAAGAAATGACAGAAAAGATAGTTATAGAACAAATGGGGAGGCAGTGATACCATTTCAGAGCATTGCTATCGAGACTAGAAAGGAACATGCTGCACATGAGTGCATCTTCATGTTGATAGAGTGTCATCATATGTCGAAACCTTTGTAGGTGATCAGTGGGATTTGTCTTTCCAGCATGTATTTAAATTTTGGCGCCTGGATTTTTTTAGAATAGGAGTGGATAGAAACTCAGGAGTTAAAGGGGGTTTGGTCAGTGGATTTAAATCTGCTATAGTGGTATTGCTCAATCTTCTAGCTTCGGCTATTTTTCTTTCGAGCATTTTTTCTATATAACGTCCTGTTATCCATTCTTTGACTGCATGTCATCTTCTTCATTCAGATTTTGGTCCTTGTTTAGATTTGGACCTGTGCGTTTTTTTGCAGTAACATCCTGGCTCTCATGCTCGCCTTCACGAAGAGGTTGGCTCAACTCAGTATGGTTTTGCATGAATTTTGTTGTAATGCAGCTACTTATTCTTGCAATGCCTGCATGATTGCGTGCAAAGTTTCAGAATTTTGATTCTCTAGCTCCATCACCCAGGCTAGTATGGTTTTGAGGATAGCTGGAACGTTTTAATTTCTTTGTTCAGGCTACTTTCAGGATTTAGTCCTACTTTCAGCATTACGTGCAGCACTCGATCTGGTTCTTGGCATCCTCGATATTGTTTATAATTCGTTCCTCCATGAGTTTTTCTCTTAGCTCTCAATGAAAATACCAAAATGCAAATGGATTTTCCCCTTATTTTATTCAAGAAATTTGAGTAAGAGAATAGATAATGAGTAGCTAAGAGATTTGAGTAAAGGAGTAGAGAATTGTATTAACTCAATTCTTCTTTCTTTGGTACATGTGGAGGTATTTGTAAGTCTTTAATGTGATATAATGAATATTTATGGTGATAATGGTCGTTGATAAAATCACGGGAATAATGATAACTACCATGACCAAACTTATCTCCTTTTGACCGTCACATCGTCTCTTTTTTACTTCATCTTCTTGGTTTCTTTCCAAGTCAATTTTTTTTGTTTGACTTTCTATCATACTGGCAATCTATTGCTCTTCTGTTTAACCTACCCGTAGAGATCCAAATTAGAACAGATTAAGGGTATGTTTTTCACATTTATATGCAAATTTCTTAGCTTTTTTCTTGCCAATGTGGGACCTTTGATGACACATTGTATTCATCCTCTCATCCGTACCCATTTAATCGGTCATATTCAATTATTTACTTTAAGAATTGTCAAACAGTAGGCTTTTGCATATAGTCTATAAGGGGATTAAAAAAATAGAGTCTATAGGAATTCCTACGTGTTTAAGTTTATTATTTAATTATAATACGTTGGTTTTTTGGTAACTAGCAGAAGATCTGTACAATACACGGAATTCAGAAAAATCATCACATTAACATTTAAGAACAATAAAAAAAGTGCAGGTGATTTTTAATGAAATAGAGAAAACCTAAATATTTAGATTTGGGTTAGGTTAAACATTTGGAGAGAGCAACACTAGACGATAGAGTGAAACCAAATTAAGTTTTCTTTATTTAGGAATGCAATTGTATTAGTAGCAAATAATTTTGTTTATGACAAGTGTAAATGGATTTTTTGGTAATTGTACGAGCAACTAGATAGTAAGAGAAGAAGTGAAAAATATTGAGCTAAGGATGGTTTATTATATTCAGTCGTGTCTCATGAGGTTATACATGCCTTTATTTATACATAAAACTACAATTAATAATAATGACATATCTTTATGTTGCAAGATTAGAGGAACTGTTAGGATAGTAATCTGGTGGTTTCAAAGGAATATTCTCTCTAGAATATTCCTTCATAACCACTAAACTGATCCAACGGCCCTCATGCATCCACATCCTTCCATTAAATCTTTGGTCTAGATTTAGTCACATGTATGATAGAAATAGACTGTTTATTGGCCCCCATTACACTCTGTGAAGTCCATTCATGATGTGTAGTGAATAACTTTTTTCGTTTCATCTTCCTGTGTCCTTTAGGGATGCATGATACACGCCTTCCAGATATCATTTTCGATGATGACTACGTCAGGTGATCATCATTTCAATTGCAACAGTCGCGACCAATCGTTTCTTGTTTCTCTTCCATCATATCTTTTCATTTCGATGCATCTTTCCATAGGATTTCTGTCTTTCAGTTCATCTTCTGATATTTGAGCAAATTTATACTCCATTGCAGGTCTGCGCCCTACTTATAGGACCATTGTCTTCGTTTTTCACTAACTTCCTATTTTCACTATTGTAAGTTTCATTTTCTCTACTTTACTCCATCTTTCTTCTTCCTCCTTCATTTTTCTTCTTCTGTCTTGTTAGATTATGGACGAGGATACTATATTTTCTCCTATCATCCCCAGGGTTAGAAATGAACCTGAATTTATTAGATGCAGCAATAGGAGAAAAGATGAGAGAAAAAATGATTAATGTGGTATGAACATGTATAGACTGGTATTTTCTATGGTTACTTCCTCCTCCTCGTCTTCTTCGGCATTGGCATCTGCGTCTTTATTACCATTGTCTTCACATTATTATGTCACACGAAATATATGTTATCAGGCCGTTGATTTTGTAAACCATTATAGACACGGATGCTGATCTTATGATACAATAATTTCTAGATGCGTACTTATTTGTTATTCTGCTTTTGCATTCTTCTTCAGAGACCTGAGCTTTAACAAACTACGGGGGACAATTCCAAGCAGCTTTTATAATCTCAGAAGTGCAAGTTACATGTAAGCCACTATTTTTCAGTGGATGCTAAAGGCTGACAGCTCATTTAATGGCTTACTACACTGTCAGTAAGGAAAAATTTAGAGTATTCAAAGTTCATTTTTAATCTTCATTTGTCTAGATTTTTGACTGGAAACATGCTAGATGGACCGATTCCAGATTGGATGCTAAAGGCAGAAAGAAACATGTATGTTTCTCTCTCAGATGCTTATGATGTTAGTATTGTCTCAAGAAGCTTTCATTTCTATATCATGGAAACTTAGTTAGAAGTGAGATAAACTTTTCACTTTCAGTGGCATTTTATGAACACAAATATTACTTTATCTTTTAAACTGTTTCAGCTTCCCTTTCTCTTGAAATCATTTTAAAAAATTGTAAATTTGAAGAAAGATTATGGAAGTGAAAAAGAAATGTTGATTATTGTGGGTATACTGTAATTTTTTATGAGATGGTTATTCTGGTTAACAAGGGAGCTATGATGTTAAACAAAATATTTCAGCATATAACTATTTGCATCTAGCTACTGTATGCATGGCAAATTAATTGGCTACTATTCTGTCTGAGAAGCTTGCTTGGAAGTTATGTCATGAGTCAACGATAATTAAGTCTTACAAATTAGTATATTGTTTTTCATGCTTTTGATTTCATTCTTCTTAACTCGATGGCTTTAGGCTGTCAATAAGGGAAAGTGTAAGAATGCTTTTCAATTAAATTATATGTCTATGTGGAATGCAAAGATCTGCTAAGTGCAAATAACTATGTGCACTTTATGTAGAAACTTGTAAGTACCAAATAAACTTGAGTTTCTTTATCAGTTCAAATAACCAAGGCTTGGTTTTGTTCTTTTACTTAGAATATCACCTTTAATTTATGAGAGTTTGCCAGAGTGCCTTTCCCGAAGACTTTCACTGTTTCCTTGGTGAGAGTGGGACACGAGGCATTCCTTGCAAACCTCCTGCTGAGATCACAATCCATCCCATATACATAGCTTTAGGTTTTAAGTTTCCTGTCTCCCCTTTATTTCAAGAATTTTTCAACCATTATGACTTGTCCCCTTCCCAGTTCACTACAAACTCCTATTGAGTCATTCTTTGTTTTGAGGCCTTGAACAAGTTGTACAACTCAGCTTTAGGTTTATACAAACTCCACCTTACTTATATTGTTAAATCCCAGGGTGAAAGTTACTACTTGGCTCCCATAGTAGATAAGAGAGGGCCTCTTATCAAAGAACTCCCTAAAGGAGAAGAAGGATAGAAAGGAGATGTCTTGAACAATAGAGGGAAATAAAATTGTGACGTCCACTGGATGTTTCCCCGTGGATGGGATGTTTTCAGTAAGTCTCCGGCCTAAGCTCATTTCCCCCTTTTTCGTTCTTCCCTTTTTTACATATTTCTGTTTGACTGTCTGAAACTGATCTATTTTTATGTGATCTAGACAAACGAGCAAACGTGAGGCCATTCTAGTAAAATGCAAACGGTGAACGGGTGACATACGAAGTTGGCATCTTCTTCTTAATCCTATAAGAGAAGTCGTCACTACACTCGTGCATGTTTGTGTTACCTCGACATCAGCTCCCTCTTCCCGGGCTTCTCTCCCAAGAGGCATCCCAATTCCTCCCATCCGTTCTACATCTCATTTTCCTATCTACAAAAGTTCTTTTGAGTCAACTGACTTAGAAGAAAGAAGATATTGTCCCCTTCCAATGAAGACCATAAGACATGACAAAATGGATATGTATCATGCTTGGCAATTTTGGGGGAAGGAATATCTGTCTGAGGACAGATTCCTCAAGTTCATCTTATGTTCCTCCTGCTGCCGCCATTTTGCATGAAAAATCTATTGCTCATTTCTATCACTCCTCATGTTGCTCAACGGGAGATGGTGGCACCTACTCATGTTCATGACCCTCTTCAGGCGAACGCTGGGAGATTCGTTCCTTGAAGGCTGTGGAGGTTCACTATTACTCCTCTAATTCCTGCCTCCGTTTGCTTCCTAAATGATCCTCAGATGACTCTCGTCATTTCTCGTGGTTTGATCTGTGACACTGATATTCGAACCACGCGTAATATGAAGAATGGGGAGCTCTTTAGTTGTTTAAGCAACAACCTGATCTGAGTAAGTTTTACTTCCTTCTCTTTTCTTTCTTTCCTATTTTTCAGTTTCCTTATACTTACCTTCTTTTATTACTAATTTTTTTAAGGACATCACTCACCACAATGCCATCCAAGACTACCATATCCTGCATAAGCAGGCTTTGGGCAATCTATATGGAGAATTGACTCAGAGTCAAACTCGGGTTTCTAGTCTCCAAGCGGAGATAGAGTAACTGAAAAGAACTGAGGTGGAGCTAAGGGAGACGGTTGAAACGTAAGTTGAGGAGATAGCCATTTTGAGAGTTGAGAACCTCAAGCTTGACGAATCCTTGAAGGCTGCAGACCTGGTCAACGCCCAAGCCGTTGAGGAGAAGGAGAAGGAGAATGAGGTAGAAGCCAAGTTTCAAGCGGCTTTTGATGAAGCTGAACAAGCTATCTACAGCTTGGGCTATCGGGATGGCTTGACCCAAACTCCTTCAAGGCAGCTCCTTTCTAATGAGCCTTCAACTCCCATTCATGAGATGCTCCTAACGAAGTCATTTCCATTGATGAATCTTCTGCTGCTGAGAAGACTATTATCATTTCATAATTTTGTACTCTTCTTTTTTTTTTTTTGAATTTCAATGCTCTTTTTTATCATCTTCAATGAAATGAACTTTTGCTTCTTCTTTTTTTGTACTTTTCTCTGCCAAAGCTCTTCAATGCTTCTCTATTCTGAAGGACTTCAGATTTTTGTCTTAATTTCTTCTAGAGAGGTTTCCCATTACGGTGCAGCTCGTTCTCAAGGACTTAGGTACATTATAGAACCTTAGCCTTGGTTTTCTTTAGAGAACGACTGTCCATTGTAGTGCAGTCTATTCTCAAAGACTTAGGTTCATTACAAAATCATGGTTTTAGTTTCCTTTAGAGAACAACTACCCATTGTAGTGAATTTCATTCTCAAGGACTTAGGTTCATTATTGAACCGTGGCCCTGATTTTCTAAAGAGAACGGCTTCCTACTGTAGTGTAGTCTGTTCTCAAGGACTTAGTTCATTATAGAACCATGCCCCAGTTTCCTTTAGAGAATGGCTGCCCATTGTAGTGCATTCCGTTCTCAAGAACTTAGGTTCATTATAGATCAGTGGCCATGATTTCCTTTAGAGAATGGTTTCTCATTGTAGTGCATTCCATTCTTGAGGACTTAGATGTTGGTCGTCGCGGCGCGTGCGCGGCGGAAGCATGTGGCACGTGGTTATTTAAAAAAATTAATTTTTTAATAAAAATGAATCTTTTAGTAAAACAAAATTTTACAACGCTACGATAACAAAAAAAAACTTTTTATTGAAAACTCTTTTTCAATTAGTCAGGATCTATTATATATTTATATAATAAATTAACAACATACAATATTAGGAATCATATACCTCTTGTAGTCTAAGCATCCTCGCTAAATTAAGCGTCCTTGCTAAACCGATCGATTCTCCGTTCCTACGAAATCCTTCCAACGATCAGTAGACTCTGAGATCCACACCAAGATTTTTCAAGTCAATCCCTAACGCACTAGAATGTGTGTGGACACGTAGAATATAACGAATACACTTTTTGTCCCCTTATGTTCTAAACACATGATATCTAGAGATTTACTGAGAAGGACTTTTGTGAGACGATTCTCTAAAATAACGTGACGATTATTCTTTTAGAGAGTTGATTAACTATTAATCATAGAGAAAACTCACTCTGAGCAATTATGTTCACAACTCAATTCTCTGATTGATCAACTGATGTCATGAGAATAAAATATGTATCTTATTCTAGATAATGGCTTATCAGATTGATTAACTCATGTTATTGTGCCTCACGGCACTACTATAGTGCCATGTCGCACTCTAGTGTTGCACCCCTACTACTATAGTTCCACATGGCACTACAGTAGTCTATGTCAATCTCGGATACCCAATCAGTGATTGGCAATTACTATAAATTAAATATTTATTTTAATCAGATAAATATCTAGATATCAGTTAATTAAAAATTAACATATCTAATTATCCTATCAACTAAATTATCTGTTATTTCACAAATAATAGGTTTAGTTTATCCAAAATATTATCTAATAATAATTTAATTATCTAAAATCACAAATTAGATATTCTGTCTCATTTATCGATAATTAAAAAAATAGATATTATTTATAAATATATTAATTCCGAAAATTACATTTATATATATAAATAATTCAACTAATTAATTCTTAATTAGTTACTCACACATAATTATCTTATAATTATGTACTTGCCCCAAAATAAAAATTCATTTGCAAGTCAGTCCTTTTCTCATGTCCTGAAATATTCACACCCTAGACTACGTATAATAGAGGTGACTTGAGAACCATGAACCTATAATCGTAAGCTTTTAAGAAACCATATTATTAATTAAACTCTTTAATTAAATAATCTTATTAGTACTCAACTGTAAATATGGAATTGAACTCTTAGTGATTATTGAATGTATTTACAGAGTATTCCTGTTTAGTCCACTGATATAATCAATTCATGTAGTTTTGTCCTATAATTATTGATTCAAAAATTAGAACTGATCAAAATTATCATTCTATCATTCTACTTACCTTTTGATCCTTAAGTACCATTAATCCACTAGTTAATGGCTAATTTATAATCTTATTATAAATTTGAGCTAAATAACCATTCAGTTCCAAAATTAATACTTAAAGGAACTAATATACTATCCATTAGGAAAGCTTGGATTCCAAATCTTGTAAGATCATGTTCCCAACCATCCATATCATTGCATCTCCAAAACAAAAGTCACTAGCTTGTTTTACAAATAAACATTAACGAGTGAATCAAAAGATCCAGTAGACATGTATATGAGTTCATGACTACTCAAGATTCAGACTGATCTACATATGATCATCGAATTGATGTTTATTAAATCTTTATTATAAACGGCACATTGATAAAGATATTAATTCACATTGGTCCAGTCATATATAATCTTATTATATAAAGTACTTTCACTAAGATGTCTATATACATCAATGATCTGGATCTAGATCACACGCATTCATAACGCTTAGTAAACCGTACTAGCAACTATTCATTAAAGATTTTATACATTAATATGTTGTTGAGAATTCTATTGATTATCTATTATCTTAATCCTCTCGTACTAATACAAGATCACAGTCCCATTAATGAATATAAAAATTTCATATATTTATATAAATTGTTCAATAATAATTTAAATGAACAATTATAAGAAAAATATAATCCTCATTAAATTTTATATCAAAATATCAATACACATATTTTGAGGGTATAAGCCTTAACAATCTCCTACTTTCCCTAAACCAAATATGATATTTCTCTCAATCTCATGTTACGTACGTGACCCTCAAATGACTTCGCAGGAAGTGTCTTTGAAAGGATCGGCCAGAGTTCTGTGAAAGGATCAGCCAGATTCTGTTCTGACACTATCTCCATAACAGTCAGGGCCAAATTATGATCCAACGTTATCTTCATAACAGTTATATCACCTCGGTCTATAACCCAGATGTCAACTTTTGAATATCCTTATCTGATTCATAACCATTATATCCAGTAGGGTTCAGGTCTCCACCTGAATAAACAAGCATATAGTTTCTCGTTCTCCAAGGATACTTGAGAACGTGCGTTACTGCAATTCAGTGTTCTAAACCTGGATTCGATTGATAACGACTGACAATTTCCACTACAAAATAGATGTCTGGTCTCGTACACAACATGGCATACATGAGACTTCCAACTGCTGAAGCATAGGGAACCTTTCTCAAATCATCTTCCTTTTGAGGTGTCTTCGAACATTATTCCTTCGAGAGGACAATTCCATGTCTGCTCGGTTGTTGACCTTTCTTGGAATTCTCCATAGAAATTCTCTCCAGTACCTTATCAAAATAAGATGCATGAGAAAGTGACAATAGCTTGTTCTTTCTATCCCTTAGGATTTGGATGCCTAGAACATAGCTCGCATATCCCAAACTTTCATTTGAAATTTCTCAGCTAACCATTTCTTTACATTTGTAAAAAAATTTATATCATTCTCAATGAGTAGAATATCGTCAACATAAAGAACTTAGAAAACCACTATCTTATCTTTTATGTATTTATAAACACAGGCTTCGTCAACATTTTGCTCGAACCCATAAGATATTATAATATCATCAAAGATCTAGATTCTTGCTTTAGTTCATAAATGAATTTAAGCAACTTGCATACTTTCTGATCTTTCCCCTTTTGTACGAACCCTTCTGGTTGCATCATATAGATGTTTTCTTCAAGAGAGCCATTCAGAAAAGCTATATTGACGTCTATTTTCCATATCTCATAGTCAAAACTAGCGGCTATGGACCAAAGATGTGAATGGATTTTAGCATGACCATAGGGGAGAATGTCTCTTCATAATCGACTCCCTCCATTTGTGTATAACCTTTGGCTACAAACCGTGCATAGAAACTCTCTACTTTCCCATCCGCACCTCTTTTCTTCTTGAAAATCCATTTACATTCAATGGGCCTGACATCTTTAGGTGAATCTAAAAGTTCCCAGACTTAATTGGAATACATAGATTCAATTTCCTTGTTCATGGAATCTTGCCATTTTTAATTTTCAGAATCATTCATTGCTTCTTTATAAGATAATGGATCGTCCTTATCAGTGTCTGACACTAGGATATGTGTCTCAAGTTCGTAGTGAATTGGTTATCTCATAACCCTCCCACTACGACGTTGCACCAGGGTTTTCTTTGTAAGAACTATGGTTTCTCTGGTTTATCGTTTATCAGTAGAAATAGAAGATGGTCAGATCTCATCAGCTGCGAATTCCTTGAGAACTATTTTGCTACGAGGTATGTAGTTTTTCACATAGCCATGCTCAAGGAAGGTTGCATTTGTCGATACAAACACATTTTAATCATTGTGACTATAAAAGTACCCACCTCTAATCTCTGGAGTATAGCCTATGAATATGCATACCTCAAACCTCAAGTATAACTTTCCATTCCTTGGTCTAAGAACGTGAATAAAATATCATGTGTATAAAATATCCCCAAAAATGTAAATGATAGTGATGAGTAGCTTAACATTGACCTAACGATATCCAATAATGTTCAGTTTCTCTTCTCTGCAACACCATTTTGTTGTGGTGTTCTAGGTGGTGTGAGCTGGGATAAGATTCCACACTCCAGCAAATAATCCTTGAATTCTAAATCCAAGTATTCACCACCTCGATCGGATTGATGAGTTTTTAATGATTTACCTAATTACTTTTTAGCTTCAGCTTTGAAGTCTTTAAACTTTTCAAGAGTTTCAGAGTTTTTTTGCATTAAGTAAGTATAACCATATCTTGAGTAATTGTCAATAAAAGGGATGAAATAGTCATGCCCACCTCTAGCTTCTACATTGATCAGTCCACAAATATCACTATATACTAGCTCAAGTGGTTCCTTGGCTCTTTAGCCATTTCTTGTGAAAGATCTCTTGGTCATTTTACCCTCTAGACATGATTTATAAACAGGAAGAGTTCCAATTTTTAGTTCGCTCAAAGCACCATTCTTTGCTAACATGTTTAACCTATCTAGATTAATATGTCCCAACCTAAGATTCCAAAGATATGTGTTATCATCATCATGAGAAACGCTATGTCGTTTGTTACTTTTAGGTTTTGCTAGTTTAAATAATTTAGAATTATTTAATGCGCGTTCAGTCAGTTTGAGCATATACAATCTATTTATAACTTTTGTATGACAAATATTGAATCCTTTCTTTGAAATAATAAATATTTTATTAATAAAAGAAACTACGAATAATTGTTCTTGCAAAAAAGAAAGGGAAATCAAATTTCTCGAAAAATGAAGAATATAATGAACATTGTTCAACACCAAATAATTATATCCAAAAATTAAATGGATTGTCCTTAATGCTTTAGTTGACACAAGCACACCACTGCTAACTCTCAAAACGACCTCACCATCAGCCAGCTCTCTTGATGAATCAAGAATTTGCAAAGAAGGACATACATGGTTAGTGGCTCGTGTATCAAGTATCTAAGATGATAAATCATATTCCACTAAGCAAGCTTCAAGTACAATTAAATCATATTTACCTTTCTTTTTTAGATCAGAGAGATACTTGTTAAAATTTCTCTTCCAATGATCTTCAACCCCACAGTGGAAACATTCCCTTGGGCTTGCAGTCTTTCTTGTTCTTCTTAGCTTTTGGCGATGTCTTGGCTTTCTTCCTTTTCTTGTTCTTACCTTTGCCCTTCCCATTGATCTTCTTCCTCTTATTACTTTTAGCAATATTGGAAAAATGCTTTTGCTCAATAACAGTTGTCTCGCTCTCTTTGGTCATTCTAAGATTGAGTGACTCAAAAGTCTGCAGTTTATTCAACAATTGGGTCATATTGAATTGAAACTTGTTCATAAAATAGTTGGCCATGAACGCAGAAAAATCAGGTGTGAGCGACTCAAGTATAATGCTAACTTGAGTCCGCTAATCAATGGTTGCCCCCATGTACTTCTGCCTCGTGCATTATGTTGATCAAAGAGAGCGAGGTTATTGCACTCTTGTTTGCTGCAATGGCGAAGAGCCTTCCACTCTCGTTTACTGCAATGGCGAAGGAAAAGAAAGCTAGGGTTTCTGAGGAGCAAACAGCAGAAGAACGATATGATAATGAAAATGACAAAGAGAACATGTAGAATCCTAATGGATCTCCCATGAACGAGAAAAGCCTCTACGAGATAACTTCATACATTTTTGTTATTGAGAGTAGTTTTGCCTTAGCTATGAATTTGATTTCTCCTTTTGGGAATTTTATCGTTTTACTAGAAGTTCTCGATATCATTTTCTTTGCTTTCTGCTTGTTCATGGCATATAATGTGTATATCTAGGTTTGTACCAGCATTTAATCAAGATATATTGAAAGTGAAATTTTTTGTGCCATGGTGATTTGAGATGCAAAGATTCTGAAAATGACATAGATGCTTAGTTGAGTTCTCAATGCGACTTCTCCTTGCTTGCTATTTGGGTTTGTAGTATGTTGCCAATAGTATTAGGTTTTCAAGCATGCGTTTAGATGATGTAGTGTCTTGAAGCATGGTTAAGTTTGATATTTTACATGAAATTATCGTGATTTACTACAGTGAAGAGTATCAAATCTCAGGCCTTAGTTGATAGATTTTCCTTTAAAGGTTGAAGTGGAGACATTTGGATTAGACTATTTTTAACTTGCCACACTAACGACTAGGAATAGAAAGAAAAGGGAAGTCTGTCGTTGCAGGTTTGGAAAAAGAAGACATAGGAGAATAGGAAATTAGTATACAACTAGTTTTCTCAAACCATTTTTTTCAAAACTAAAATCTTATATTTCTTACGTAAGGTCTACTTAGATAGGCCTAGAAATCCTAATAGAGGGAAATCAATATAATATAATAAATGATTAATAGCTCTGTTAGTAGTAGCCAGTGTGTGTGAAGTGTGTTTATGCATTCTGATATACGTACTCTTCTTAAAGGGACTGGTAAAAATTGTGATTGCATTGATATGGTTTAATCTAATTTTTGATAGAAGGTATTGTTTAAACTATGTAAAATATTTATCATTTCATCAGGAACAAATGAGGGACATAGAAAAGTTATCAGAGATGGGGACAATGGTGTTGCTTATGTGTGGGATTCAAACGCGTATAAGTGGGAGAGAGTGATTTTCAGCATCAAAATACTCTCTAGACTATTTGCCTCTTACTTTTAACATCAGTCTGCTCTTTCATGATTCTAATGTATCTTTATCTATTAAAAAATTATACCCTCATATGGATTGTGAGTCGGTAGTTGGATTTGGCACTTAAAATATGTGATGTTTAGTTGACACATACAGTTTTTATTGTTCTTTTGTTGTCAGTTTGTGTTTGTTTTTATGCTCTCTTCTGAGAAAAGAAAATTTTATATCTCTCAATATATAAAAGGTAGCACTATTGAATTAGTTATTGATGGGTTAGGAAGAATGAGAGCCTAGGGTTTTGTCTCATTGCACTTAGTAAGAGAACTATGATTTAGCATTTCTTTGTAGAATGTTGAAGTCCTTGATTGCGTTCCCTTTATTAAGTTTTCACTATTATGATTCTTTGTTCTGCCACTAATTGTGAATTTCACAAATTTTATGGTCCTAGTCTAGTATTTTTTTTATTTAATTTAACTCTAAGTATTCTTACTTGATAAGTGTGTACCAATTGTTTTGGTTTTTTAATAATAGATTGGTGAAGTTGTTGATGGGCCAGATGATCGCATGAAGCGTCCCGCTCTTGATGGAACCGATTATGATTATGGTTAGCATCTTATTTCTCTAGCGACATAAAATTGGTTCTCATACTGCATAGATGCATATGTTTTCTTAACATTTGTGTCCTATGACTCAGTATTTGATGTTGATATTGGAGATGGTGAACCTATTCGTAAATTATCGTACTATAAATTAGGTAATTGTTTTCTTTAAGCTCTATTTCCCATGTTTTGAGCATTTGCATTGTTTTTCTTTTTAAGATTTATCTTGAATAAATTATTTTTTCTTTGACATTATAAAACATGACTTTTTCCTGATCCATCATATTATTGCCAGAGAAAGAAACTAAGGATATTAGTCATTGGGAATTCTAGGCACTTCTACTCTATCCAAGACATTGCTTAGGTTCCACCTTTGCTGCTCTGATGGGAGAATTACAGATTACATATTCCAAAAAGATCAGGGATTGTGTATGATATAATCACAATTAATTTTTCATGTCACTTCGTTTCATTCTGGATTCAGAGCAATAAGGCAATTCATGGAAAAGGGACATTAGCATGTTTGGTGATATGGCACACCATATGACTTATAATCTACAAGTACATATATGGCTTCATTCTCAGTACAAGAAGAAATACAGACTTCATACATAAACACATAGATGTATATATGATTACCTTGTCATGATTGTATGTGGAACTGAGTGCATGATTGAAAGTAGTTTTGGCTTTTATTGTTATTTTGGACCACCTAAATCTAAAGTGACTTCAGATTTCATGCGTATATGTAATTTTTAGAAGTCCATACATTTTTTATGTAGGATTATGGTATTGATTTTACTAACTGTGATCATCCTATCAAGTCATTTCATTGCCAAGATGGCAGTAAGTTCTGCAGGAACATAAAAAATATGAATAGTGAGTTCCTTCCCGCATCTTTCTCATCCCCTTCCCTAGAGACAAGTTCTTCACATTTTTGCATTTCTGTTGTTTCTCAGTAACAGAATTGAGTCTTAAGAACATTTACTCTTGATAGGTCATAATGTTTTGACTCATTCTTTTTGAATTTTATAGTTTCTTTAGAATGTGTGAACATATGTATGTTACCGAAAGGGGGAGGAAATGGTATATATGACTATAACGTTCTCTTATGTGCATGGAAAGCTCCAAGGGTCTTGTCCGGGTTTCTCGCAAGCACAACACATGCACTTCAGTGCTCATCTCTTCCATTATCACAACATGGAAGGAGAAACAAATTAAATTTTGTAAGTTTCTACACTGCCTAAACTACTTAGGAGTTTTTATCATTTGGAAAGTGGTTTACAACTTCTTAATGTTGTGGTTGGAAGAGTATCACAAGTTAATTGATTATATGCCTCATCCAATCTTGAGGATTTTTCACAATGTTGGAGGTCCTTCTCTTATTTTTTCCACAATACTTTTTCTCGGGTGAAGCTCAACTTAGAGTTGAATTAGGTTTTGAAACTCTTGATTAAAATTGTTAAAGTTGGAGGAGGGATAAGTCATATGGTTGTGGTTACTGAAGATGGGCAATCCTTTTCTTTTACGTGGAACATGCATGCAAATATGTCACTCTTTATTTACATATTCACCTACTTAGGATTACTTCATGTGACGTTGCATACAATGTCCTTAAGCACGTATATGCTTCTAGCGGTAAATTCAAATTTAAGAATTTTGAGACGTTATGCTCCATTTATTTATAGTCATTAGGTGGTCAATATTGGTATGCGCTCTTGTCTGAGCTCTCTCTGTAAACATTCTAGAGAGTGATCTGAACTCAAATGGTTAATTTTCTTTTGACTTCTACATATATATATATATATATATCTGTGTGTTCAAAATGGTTATTACGTAGTAGCATATTATCTTTCATTTAAAGTCACATATTGTCTTAATTCTTTATTACATTTTTGTTAACCTTCTGATTTTTTAAATAATTTAGCTTAATATTTTGCATCCACGCTTCATGTTTCCTTGTAGAGTCATCTCATGTTCACCATCTCGTTTCTGAAATGAAAAATATTGCTTGTAGATGTTCAGTTATTCTGCCATTAGTTGTTTAGATCATCTCCTTCTTCATTAACTAATCTTATGTGCTTCTTTAATGTTCAGTTAGTGCCTCTAGTATTGAATATATTACCTTTCCATGATAATTTTTTTTATGAAGAAACTAGACTATTAATGACGGGGATTCCTCATCATCTAAATTCTTTTCACGGCATCCTATGATGATGGGGATTCCCCGTCATCTAAAAGCTTTTCACGGTATCCTATGATGATGAAGATTCTCCGTCATCTTAATGTTATTTGCGGCATCCTATTATGATGGTTTTTGTTAAAAAGTGTAAAGATGACAACCAATTAGCCGTCATTATAGGGTTATAATGACAGATTTTGACCGTCATCTAATCTCATTTTTGTAGTAGTGTTTAATAAAACTCTTTTACTAAAGTCGGTTATCCTAAATGTTACTATAGCCCATAGTGTGGTGTGATTACCAAGTTTAAACTAATTAAAATTTAACAGTTTACATGCTATTGATTTCATAAACAATACATATAAACATATTAGGACAATCCTAATGAATCATGTTTTTACTGATGAGATGCATGATCATATGAAACTGTGTAGAATTTTCAGGTTTGGCATGTGATCGACTAATGCATGGACATATTATCAAACCTAAGAATTAAAACAATTATTCAACAATTAAATAAAATAAAAATAATAATGGAGCGAGTGACTATTGAGTATTTTTAAATTATAACCCTTGAAATAAAAAAAATAAAATTATAAAACGGACTTCAAGAATATTTTCCAAATATTACATTCTCCTCCTAATGTCCATCTTCATGATCTTCAAGCTCTGAACAAAAATCTATTTAATTAAGAAAAATTATTTTTCTTAATTAAAATTAATTTTTATAATTATCCATTTAAAATTAGTTGACTTTGACTTAGTCAAATAACTATTTTATTTGATTCGGTCAAACTTGGATCAAACTCAATCGATCTATTAATTTCTAATTTTCATAAAATAAAAAATGAAAATTTTAATTTTAAAATTACATTAATTTCAAAATTTAAAATGACAACAGATAGAGATAGAGTTATCATCAAACTCTATAGTGATGGGGTTGGTTGGTATAAGGGTTTCTGTGAAACTTTTCCAAATCTGACAACAGTCACCACCAACGATAGGACTATCCTACCGTCGCGTATCACCACCGGCCAGCCACAGCCGCTGCTGGTCGCCGAAACAGTAAATTCTGACATCATTGTCGGTAATCCAAAATTGGCGGCGCAAGTGCCGAAAATCCTATTTCTGGTGCCGGTGCTAGAATTTTAAAAGAATTCTTATTTATTTTTTTTTTCCTCCGTCGTTCGTCTCGTATGTTCTTCGTCTTCTCACGATCTGAATAATTACAATAAATATTCAAAATAAAATTATAAAAATTCATACGCCCCAAACGGTTGACACAAGATCTAAGGAAAAAATTAAAGAACAAAGCATATCCAATAATCACCACACAATTACTGATCCATTATGTCTCATACATTCCAAAAATATAACCATCCATTCATTCATACATATATCATATTATATGAATAATGCAAGAAAAGTCATACATCATTTAACATAAAAATATATAAAGACTGCTCTGACATTAATTGTTGGTCATTTAAATCATATTATATCAATTGTGCGCGGCGGAAGCGTGTGGCAAGAGGCCATTTAAAAAAAATTAATTTTTAATAAAAAACAAATCTTTTAGTAAAATAAAATTGCGCATTATGCCTCATGGCACCACTGTAGGGCCATATGACACTATAGTGTTGCACCCCTACTACTGTAGTGCCATATCTGTGATACTCAATCAGTGATTGACATATGACAATTTTTAAAAATTAAATATTTATTTTAATAAGATAAATATGTAGATATCAGTTGATTCAAAATTAACATATCTGATTACGCTATCAACTAAATTATCTGTTATTTCACAAATAACAGACTTAGTTGACCCAAAATATTATCTAATAATAATTTAATTATCTAATTTCATAAACTAGATATTTTATCTCACCTATCGATAATTAAAAATAATTGATAATTATTTATATATAGATTAATTCTGAAAACTTCATTTATATATATAAATAATTTAATTAATTAATTTTAATTAAATAATCACATATAAGTATCTCATAATTATGTACTTGCCCCAAAATAAAAATTTCTTTGCAAGGTAGTCTTATTCTCATGTCCTGAAAGATTCACACCCTAGATTGTGTAGTATAGAGGTGACTTGGGGACGATGGACATATAATCCTAAGCTCTAATAAACCAGATTATTAATTAAACTCTTTAATTAAATAATCTTATTTATTAATTTCACTATTACTCCACTATAAATATGTAATTGAACTCTTAATAATTATTGAATATATTTAAAGAGTATTCTCGTGTAGGCCACTGATATAATCAATTCATGTAGGTCAGTCCTCTAATTATTGATTCAAAAATTAGAACTGGACAAAATTACTAGTTTACCCTTCTAGTTACCTATTAATCCTTAAGTACAATTAATCCACAGTGAATGGTTAATTTATAATCTTATTTTAAATTTGAGCTCAATAACCATTCAGTTTCTGAATTAACACTTAAGAGAATCAATATACGATCCATTAGGAAATCTTGGATTCAAAATCTTGTAAGATAATGTTCTCATCCTTTAATATCACTGAATCTCCGAAACAAAATTCACTAGTCTGTTTTACAAACAAACCTTACCGACCGAATCAAAAGATCCAGACGACTTGTATAGGATTTCATGACTACTCAGGATTCAGATTTGATCTACATATGATCATCGAATTGATGTGTATTAAATCTTTATTATAAACGGTATGTTGATAAAGATATTAATTCACATTGGTCTAGTTATATACAATCTCATTATATAAAGTAATTTCACTAAGATGTCTATCCACATCAATGATCCAGATCTAGATCACACGTATTCATAATGCTTAGTGAAACGTACTAGCAACCATTCATTACAGATTCCATACTTTAATTTGTCACTAATAATTTTATTCATTATCTATGATCTTAGTCCCCTCGTATGAATACAAGATCATAGTCTCATTAATGAATATTGAATTTTTAGATATTTATATAAATTATTCAACAATAATTTAAAAGAACAATTATAAGACAAATGTAATACTCATTAAATTTCATACGAAAATGTCAACATATATGTTTTGAGGTCATAACCTCCAACTTTAGGTTCATTATAGAACCATAGCCCTAAATTTCCATTTGTGTTCGTCGAAGAAGGAATAATTGACACCAAGCATTTTTATGAGGAAAATCCTTGCAGGAAAATATCACGAGAAAATGTTTACTATAATGATCCTTACATGTCAGACATAATATTTTTTAGATGTGCAAAATTCCAAGGTTTGGCTAAATCTTGACCATCTTCTGTTATTAAATAAAAGTACCCGCTGACGATGTATGACCCTTCCTAGCTTGGTCCCTCAATTTTCCTTTCGTTTGAAAAATCTTTTTCAGTACCGTGGTTCCATTTCTGAAATTCACGATTTCTTATTTTCTTTCAAAAATAAATTCTTTTTTTTTTATTATAGTTGGCCATCCGGATTAATGTCGTTTCCCTCTTTTCTTCCACGAACTCTAGATTCTCCTTCATCAAATCCGTATTTGTTTGTTCATTCAAACATGATCTTATAGTTGGACTTCCAATCTCAATGGGTATCACTGCTTTGATTCCGTACACTAGAGAAAATGGAGTTTCTCCGTTGACTCTATAGGGGTAGTTCTGTATGCCCACAGTACTGTTGGTGATGGCAGTTCTTCTACCCATCTTCATTTTGCTGATTTCAGCCGTTTCTTTAGGCTTTCCAATATAATTTGATTAGTGGTATGCATAAAAGCATGCCAACTTAAATCCTTGCAATAAATATGATTGTTATTGAGTATGGTAGCAAGCAATGGTCATTCCGTAGGAGATTGTTTCTAATTAAGTGTTATTGACACAAGAAAAACACTTGACTCTATACTGATCAGAAATTAAAATGTGATAAAAACCCTCGTAGACTCAACAAAATTGAACGAAAACTTGTACACACACTAATGGCACTCTAAAAATATGAAAATAAAATATGGGGTGGTTTGAAGATTGTTTGATACATAAAAGAAAAATAAAACAAATTGGAAACCAGAATTAAGAAAAGAAAGATTTAAAGAATTAAGAATAAGAAATATGGTTAAGGATTCATTCTCCACCTCTAGAAATATGACGATTGTCAATAATCAGAAATAATTTTCTCAATCTTTCAAAAATAACAACCTTAAAACAATCACAAGTTCATCTTTCCTTACCTTGTCGTTAAGTAAAATAAGTTCTTTACTTAAAACTCTTTCCACTAAATAACTTAGAACAAGTTCTCTAAATTCATTTTAATGAAAGCAATTAATCAAGAAATATATGGGTTGAATCAAGCAACAAACATAAATGTTTGATTTATAAAACTTGAGTTATATTCCTTATTTAATCAAATGAAAATATCCCATAATCATTGAAAATAATTTTCTACTTTATTTTCAAAAGCCTTGACGATTAGGGATCAAAATTCTAAAATAGTAATAAAATTACTAACATGCTCACCTAGGATCTCTCCTTTTTAATCCTCACAAAAAATCAGCAACTCCTCCCTAAAATCTCTCCTTTTAAAAGTCAGCAAAATTATCATTTTAAGAACTCTAGCACAAGTAGGAATCTTTGTCATTTATCATGAGAATAATTTAAAATTCAAACTTCAAGATAAAAGATAGTAGATTCTAGCGCAAGACATAAGCTAAGGTCTTGATCTTTGTCTTTATCCTTAACTGATTTAAAATCATAATCAAATTTGATCTTTCCATTTGACCATATTGGAACGATCAGAAAAATATGAAAAAATATTCAAATGAAATTTTAATCTCTCATATTTCCAACCACATAAGATTTTCATTGTATGAAAATCGGGATCATCATGTAACGTTCATTTATCTTTGACTGTGCAAATCTGCCAAATTTGATGCTTAATTTGAAATTCAAATTTCGAACTTATCTTCAAATTTCAATTTCAAAGTCCATAAGGTGGCACATGGAGACTTGGAGGCAGCTGGAGACATAGAGTTTAGACCATTTTAAACTCCTTTTCAATTTACTTATTTTTGTAACCTGAAACACATTAAAAACAAAATAAATGTCTGAATGTAACAATTGTGAAATAATTACATAAAACATCATATTTAATCTCTTCTTTTCACAAATTTTATTATTTAAATAATGAATAAAATGTGTTTTTACGCACTTATCATAATCCCCAACTAGCTTATTGCTAGTCCCATAGAAATCCAAGCGTAGACAAAAAGAACTAACCTTCTAACAATTTGTCTCAGAGAACAATAAGAGATTATAGCCTTGAAATTATACAAACATTGACTCAAATCCATGATCATTCGAAAGCTAATACATCTCTATAACAATCATACTCAAGTGTTTTTGTGTCATAACCAATGTTAACAATAATTTATGCTATGCATTCTTCGAACAAGTAAAAGCTCCACAAAGATCATTCAACTATTTATTATCTCAATCAATTTTCAAAGGATACCATTACTTGAGTGAAAGGATCAGTGAAACTATATACTTTCTCTTGGGCACAATTCTCCACTTAGTTGTCGGCACCACCCAGAATCAAAAGGTTTTCAATTAAAGTTGTAATGGGGCTAGGGGTAGTGGGTAAAAGAAATGACAGAAATGATGTAACAAAGGTTCTAAAGACTCATGGAGTGAGAGACGTCATCAAAATATTCAAAGAACACTTCTCACAACTCGAGGCAATCAACTAAGATCATAAGCCAAGAATCATTGCATTGAGCCTTTACCTCATCTCAACCAACCTTATAACGTCCAAGAACATATTTAATCAATAGATTTTTTCTTTGCACTTTCTTCTTCTTCTTTTTCTGTTAATTTTTCTCAAAGAAAGTTTTTTTTCTTTCTTCTTCCTCTTCTTTTTTTACGACCCCGAGTGCTTGTTGATTTCACCTTATATATGAAATAAGTCTCTTCAATGTTATCTCCAATTCATCTTTAGAACAATTGTAAAGATCTACACTATGGGCAAGAGGTAAAGAGATGGGGTTAACAAAGAAAATGCTTAATGAAAGCTCAAAGTGGCTGACTAATGGGGATGTTCTTATGAGAACACCAATGGGGTACTGGTTGATTTGGCTGCGGTAATAAATCCTACTGCCTTTATCATTTTTTGAAGAGGTACTCGATCAACCATTCGCTTTAAAATACCTTCAGAAAAGTTCTAGCATTTAATCCTCATGTTGCATGTCAACTCAAGTAATAGTCAAAGTAAGAACAAGAAAGAATAGGATCTTAGTATTACACCTCTCGAAAGAAATTCAATGGCTTGATATGTCTCACGTGGGTAATAAAAATTATATAAGCATTTTACTCATCCTAAAATGTGTGTTTCTATACCAAAAAATATGGCTATTGTGCTAATGATGATTTGAGCATAATTATCATAAAAACATATTAACCAAAAAAATAATATAAAAATCTATATCCATGTTCATAATCAATCAAAGTCATAACATTAAAGCTCAGTTCTCATCATGGTTGTTAGAAAGTATCCTAAGATTCATAAAAAAACAAAACTTAACTCAAACTAATCAAAATAAAGCTATTAATGATTTTAAAAAAAATAAAAGAAACAAATGCAAAGAAATCTGAAATCCCCCNAAAACCCCCCCCCCCCCACTTAATTCTTACATTGTTCCCAATGTAACATTAATTCATCCCATGAGAAGAATAAATGAAGCAAGATTTAAAAAAAGAAGAAAAGGAAAGAATTGATTGAATCTAAGTATGGCATGTCCTCCATCCTTTGGGTTGCCTCCGAATTAGCGCTTTGATTAGTGTCCTCAGCCTGACTTGTAACCGCATTTATCCGTCAAGAGACTCGGGTTCATGGATAGGTACATTCTCCACATCTTGCATTACGAAGGACTCATAATAAGGGTTCATGGAGATGTCCATTCACTTTGAACTCCATGTTCGTCTTCAAGCTCCTAACACTGCAACATGAGGAAAAACATTAGTAACAATAAAAATACCAACCCATCAAGAACGTAACTTACCAAGAAATAAATTAAGGCGTTAATGAAATAGAAGAACTTTTTATCCAATAACATTTTCTTGAAATCATTTTTCCATGGAAAGCCTTAGTTTTCTTCTTATAGATTTGTGAGTTCTCATCAGAGTCGTTTCTGAATTTAGTTAAACCTTCTTTTGTTCACCCACAGCTTCTATTTCCCTGTTACATTGCTTCACCCCCCAAAATGCTTTGTGCTCCAATTTAACCAGAAGATGACATGGCTTGCCATACACAACGTGAAATCATGACATCCTAATTGGTGTTTTAAATGTTGTTATATATGCCCAAAGTACATCATCAAGGCGCAAGTTCCAATATTTCCTACTGGGATTCACCGTTTTCTCTAAAATAGACTTGACCTCTCGGTTTGATACTTTTTCTTGCCCACTAGTTTGTGGGTGGAATGGTGTGGAGACCTTATGTGTAATATTATATTTTCTTAGTAAAGCTTCGAATGAACGATTGCAAAAATGGCTACCTCCATCATGGTAATGGTTCTTCTATTTCATTCACGCCTTAAACCTGTCATTGAATGACAGCATGGTAATGGTTTTAATGACAGGTCTTTTAAACATCTCGTTGAAAAAAAGGTGTGGAAGGGTTGTTTTTTACTTTTTTATATTATGACAGGTTTTAAATAACATGTCATCCTATACTTATCTATAATGACAGATAATTCTTAACTTTGTCAAAATCTTTTTACTTTTTAAACTCAATTATTTTTACATTCTCATTATTACCAAATTGCCATCTTCTAACCCTAATCTAAACCAATTTCCACAGCCTCTCCCCCAACTCTATCTCTCTCTTAACGCCATCTCTCTCTCTCAAAAATAAAAAAACAAGGGTTACCGATTAGCTTCTCTCGAGCACCATGAGGAAAAACATTAGTAACAATAAAAATACCAACCCATCAAGAACGTAACTTACCAAGAAATAAATTAAGGTGTTAATGAAATAGAAGAACTTTTTATCCAATAACAAAACTTTTTCTTGAAATCATTTTGTCATGGAAAACCTTAGTTTTCTCCTTATAGATTTATGAGTTCTCATCAGAGTCATTTCCGATTACCTTAAGCTCATTTAGTTGAACCTTGATTTGTTCACCCACGGCTTCTATTTCCCTGTTACATTGCTTCACCACCCAAAATGATTTGTGCTCCAATTCAACCAGAAGATGACATGGCTTACCATACACAAGGTGAAAGCATGACATCCTAATTGGTGTTTTAAATGTTGTTCTATATGCCCCAAGTGCATCATCAAGGCGCAAGTTCCAATATTTCTTATTGGGATTCACCTTTTTCTCTAAAATAGACTTGACCTCTCGGTTTGATACTTTTTCTTTCCCACTAGTTTGTGGGTGGAATGGTGTGGAGACCTTATGTGTAATATTATATTTTCTTAGTAAAGCTTCAAATGAACGATTGCAAAAATGGCTACCTCCATCATGGTAATGGTTCTTCTATTTCATTCACGCCTTAAACCTATCATCGAATGACAGCATGGTAATGGTTTTAATGATAGGTCTTTTAAACATCTCGTTGAAAAATAGGTGTGGAAGGGTTGTTTTTTACTTTTTGATATTATGACAGGTTTTAAATAACATGTCATCCTATACTTATCTGTAATGACAGGTAATTCTTAACTTTGTCAAAATCTTTTTACTTTTTAAATTCAATTATTTTTACATTCTCATTATTACCAAATTGCCATCTTCTAACCCTAATCTAAACCAATTTCCACATCCTCTCCCCCAACTCTATCTCTCTCTTAATGTCATCTCTCTCTCTCTCTCAAAAATAAAAAAACAAGGGTTATCGATTAGCTTCTCTCGAGCTTGTCGGCACAACCATCGAAAGAGGAGTGAGCCCCGTGTTGTGGTTATGTTTTGGTCATGACAACCATCAAGGAATAGAGAGCTAGGATAGCAAGCTTCATCATGACAACCATTGAAAAGCAGATTTAGGTTCGTGATCTTGGTCGTGACAACCACCAAGCTAAGGTCCTAAAGAACCTAGGGTCGCGAGTCTTGTCACCACATCCACCGAGCTAGGGTCTCAAAGAATAGAGGTAAGGGTTTCATTCTTAAAGTTCTTCTCTAATTTGAGTGATTTTCTGATTTCATGATTTTTTAGTTTTTCTGAGTATATTAGGGTTTGTGATCCCGATTCCTTTGATTTTCAAGACTTTATGGTACTTAGGGTGTGTGAAGAATTTTTATGCCCTTCTCCTGTATTCAAATGAGGTAAACTTTGGTCGCCATCTCTCTCTCCCTCTCCATATATATACTAAATTCATGAGCGGCATATATTGATTATTTTGTACTTCATTCAAAGAAAGGAGAGTGTTATCTTTTTGCTTTTGGAATTGATTCTTCAAAATTATGGTTTTCTTGAGATTTTGTTGACTATTGTTGCTTTGAAAGCCAAAATTCATTTAAGTTCTCCTCTTCCACTCTGGATCAAAACTTAAGGCATCTTGTTTTTATTTCTTTAAGGTCTATTTAATGATGTTCAGAAGCCTCCTAGTCTACTTTCTAAAGCACCAAGAAAAAGGAAAGAGTTTATAAGTATTCTTTATTTCATTTGAGTTTAAATCTTATTTTACTATAGAATAAGAATCAACTGAAGTTTTCTTGTTTGTTATTGTAAACAGGATGATAATAAAAGAAAGAAAGGTCTGGTTGAGATTTATGAGATATGTAGTTCTTGTCCATGATACTTCGTTGGATTCACTCGTGTCCAAGATTTCATCGTGATTGTCAGATTTCGTAATAGTTTAGTTCTGGCTGCCGAGATTCAAGTATGCTCTACACTTTCCCTTCACAGGGATCCTGTGTATCAGAAAAAAATCAGACTATGATCTGAGAAAGATATTATACTATGCTACTCTCAGTTGTTTTAGTTTGATGAATACTTTCATAGGTCCTAACAGCGACTCCCTAAGAGGGTGGTTAAGCCTTACCTGGATATTGAAAGTATGCATCAGACTGATCAGCTAAGAATCGTATAGCTGAAATACCCCTCTTGGTATCAGAGACAGGTTTCAATATCATCGATCATCACATGAGGTCTCTGAAGATGTCATAATTTAGGAAACAGAATTACCACTTCTCAGTCCATACAGCCTCATCATCGGTTCAACTAAGTCCTGCGTAGTATCATAACTTTGATATCTACTCACAGACCTCATGGAATGAAATTGTGCAAACCATAAAAATAGACCACTGTGGTCTCCAAGCCACCACCACAGAACAATATGTTAATCTTGAGATCCCTCAAGAGCTACTTAATGATTAGCAGACACAAGGCTACACATAGTTACATGTTGGTGTTGTTCGACTTGCCCTGACCCTCCATGGTAGAAAAGGGATTGCCGCTACTGTTCGGATTGATCTCTTAGACACCGCCTTCACATCCTACAGTAATGCGTTGATTGGCTCCATTCTCACCACCCTCGGTAATGGTACTGTCATTCTTACCATTGCCCTGGACTTTAATATTAAACTGTCAGACCCAACTCCGTCTCAGAGATTGAATGTTCAAGTCCAGATTGTAGGCGCAGAACAAGACTCTAGAGCTATCATGGCCACCCTGCATCATCATATCATTTATCGCCTCCAAAATCACTCGTTTGATCTTCATTTTCCCGACTCTATTCAAGATGCTCTTTTTGTGGTTTCTAACAGAGAAGATGATACCTCTATCATCCAGATCCCTCGACATATCTCTAAAGCCGAACTCACGCAACTAATGCCTCTCGAATGGATCAATAACTTTGAACGACAGTTTCATGTCATCCAACGTGATGTTCCCAGAGGGGTATTTCAGCTATACAATTCTTAGTTGATCAGTCTGATGCATACTTCCAATATCCACGTAAGGCTCAACCATCCTTTTAAGGAGCCGCTGTTAGGGCTTATGAAAGTATTCATCAAACAAAAACAACTCAGAGTAGCATAGTATAATATCTTTTTCAAATCATAGTCTGATTCTTTTTTGATACACAGGATCCCTATTAAGAGCAAGTGTAGAGCATATTTGAATCTCGGCAGCCATAAGTAAACTATTATAAGAGAAAGGTAGCAAGGAGAAGAAGATGAACTTAGAAAGCCATGAGAGAAAAACACTTGTGTATTTTTATTCTGAAAACCTCTTGCTTATAATGAAAGGAAAACCCTCATTATATAGAGATGGAGGGGGCATACAGACAATTAGCAGCTATAGACCTAAACAGTCTAAAATAATCATTACAAAAAACAAAACTAAAAGTTAACGGTCTAAAGCAAACAGTCTAAAGTAATGATTATTACAAAAGACAAGAACTTAAAAGATGACAGCAAAGAGAAAGCTAGCATTATTACAACACGACAGATCTTAGTGGGAGACAAGTGGCAGCACTACCAATCACTTTTGGAAATAGGCTCATGATCATACCCTAGGTTGGCATAGTCTTCATCATACGGTGGGTCCTAAAAGTATGTGGAGCTGAAGTCATCAAGATCATGAGGGTCATCTGATTCGGATGGTGGAACAGGAAGTTGGCTGAGCTCGAGGGGAAAACAATCAGGCTGGAATTGGGTGTCCTGCTGATAGGGATCTTGGGACTCAAATGGATATAGATCCTGAGGATGAGAAGAAGACAAACCACGAAAGATGAATGAGCGTTGGTAGTCATGTAAAGTCGAGGAGGAAGCTCCAGAGGATGCTTGTGGGCTAGAAGGAAATGGCCCAAGGGGAAAACCATTATAGTCCATGTTGGTGGTAGATTCATAAAGGCGTGTTAAGGTTCGACCCAATTGGTCCATGAAAGATATCAAAACACAGTAAAAAGGGTCGATTTCTAACTTATAATCAGTACTTTTCTTTGTCACATGATCAGAGTTGTGATAATATAAAAAATTGAGTCTTAATCATTGTGATTAACATATAATTTTCCTTTTCAGATGTGTCATTCACATCTTTGAATTGACAATGAAAAGCTTATCTTGATCTCAGTATCAATACAAAAGAAAAGCATTCCATTACTAAAAAGTAATTGATCATGTGCTTGTTTGTGCCTATAAAATAACTTTTAGAACCTTTCATAGTTCACGAACTTCCAAGTACTGTGTTTGTGGTACCCTTGGTTTCTTTGCATATGAGGGTAAAATATCTAGTATATTATTTAGTTATCAATTATACGGGTATTGTAAAGGAGTTTTTCCTCCACACCAATAGAGATTTGTTAATGCTCAGCAAGAAATGAAGAGATTTAGAGAGTGAGAGAGAGAGAAACAGTTCATATATGAAGTAATTTCTTGATTTGCCTTGAATTAGATTGATCATCTTATTTATTACACGAGTCTTTATATAGGCTTTGGACAAATTAATAATAGCGTTAATAATAAGAAAATGAGAGGAATGATCACACATTCCCCACGTTTTCGGTTGATGGGATTTTTGTCAGTGAGCCTCCACTATCGATGAGATCGTTTTCAGGCGTTGGCTCATTTACTTTGTTCATTCCTTCCAGTTCTCCCTTTCTCGGTCTGTTAGTCACTCAATCAGTCATAATCAAGTAATACTCTCTCGGGACTTGAGGCTCTTTTTCCCATTCTCGTGTGGCAGGGATCTCCATACCACTTCTTGATTGATCCTCCCATCCATGCGGCATAGTGGATATTTTCTACATGTTCATTTGCCCCCATTACACTCAACGAAATTTTATTCGTTTGAGATGCAACGATTGTATCCCGCGCGTGCCTTAACAATAGATTATTTGATTGGGCCTCATGCTTTTTCGTCGTCCATCGAAACCTGCAAGCATTAATGACACACATAAAAGGTGTAATTTAAATAAGGAAAATGTGGACCACGGTATCGCTTCCTTTTCCCGTTATTAGTGACGTGCTCCTAGGAAATGATACTTAGTCACACGTCTACGCCCTTTCCCCTTCCCGTTCTCAGGTTTTGGGGTTTGGGGCGTGAACTTTAAGCTTTCCTCTTCCCTTTTCTCCAGTTATCATCTTCCTATTTTCCCGTTACAAACAACTGCAAATGTCATCATTCTATTTATTGTCATTAAGTGTCCGCTGCACACTTTCCTAGCTTTGCCCCTCCGAAGTTAATCCTATCCCATTATTTTTCGAATCCATCAGTCCCATTGTATTCTTTTCTCACGTCGGTAGCTTTCAAGAGGTTTTCCTCTCCTTCATTCTTTCTTTACACTTTCCATATCCTCTGTAAGTTCTTATTCTCCACCATTTTCGCTCCTTTCTTTACCTTTTAATTTTTGTAATTTTGCTTCCTTCTAGTGGGTTTTCCCTATCAGCCATGAGTGACGGGGGGGTTAGGGTTACTATTCCTTTAGTTAGGAAACTAGATGAATTCGAACATTTTATGGATTGTCATCGAGAGGCATTCCTTTCATATGTTATCTGCGCCTTTAGGGACAGGGTACCCAAATCCTTAAATTAGCGTCCTCCCTACCAGATTACCCTAGCCCCATGTACATAGTTTTAGGACTTAAACTCACTTTTTCTCCTTTCCTCTAGGAACGCTTCGGTGCTTTCTATCTTGCTCCCCCCCAGTATAACCCCAGTACATTAGGATCTGTTTATGAATATAAGCCTTGAACATGAGGCGTAACCTCAACATAGGTGTAGATGAGCTCTGGGCCGCGTACATTGTTAAGCAATGTGACCCTTCCTACTACTTGGCTCCCCGTCTTAATGAAAGTAGGGGAACACTTATAGTCGGTGGGAACAGGATTGGAGATGGTCGTTGGATCATCCCTAGGGCATGGGGATATTTCAGTAAGTAGCCGGAGCTCCGGTTTTGTTTGTTCTTTTTTCGTCCACTTTTTTGTACTGAATAATTTTCCTCTCTTGTGCAAATAATAATTTGAACAAGATTCCCTTTGTTCACAAGGAAGTTGTTATGCGACTGTCTGCTGCATACAACTGCTCAAAATGGGACTGGAAAGATGTCATCGACCCAAGGAGGCAGATCGACGTTGCCTATCCCCCCGCTCCTGTAGCAAAAACCTTTATGCCTCCATCTTCCACTTCTGAGATTCCCCGGGCCATCCTCGTTCCTTATTTCCATAACATCGTGGTGTCTAATACTTTCGAGTCTTCTGAGTCTGAGTGGGAGGAAGAGGGAGAAGAAGAAGATGAGAAGGATAGGGAAGTATAGCCGAAAGAAGTTAAATATCAAGACACGTTATTCCGTTTCGCATGACTAGTTGGAGATGTTGAAGCACCTCCGAAGCAACTTATGGGGAACTTTTGGCGGGGATAGGAACGTTCGCCGGAGAACTGGAGCCGCAGACACTTCCAGAAATGTCCCCGATACAGCTACATCACCAGCTCCCGCTCTTGTTCCTACTTTAACTGATCCTCCTGCCCCCGCTCCCGAGGACATATCAGCACGGGAAGAGGTTTCTCCTTCTCCTTCCACGTCTACTTAGAGGCACGCTCCCCCGTCTACTGGTTCTAGAGAGATGTCCGAGGACACTAACGTCTGGAGATGGCGTCGGTATACGGTTGCTCTACCCGTTCTTTCTTCTGTGAGCTTCTTGAAGGATCCCCGTTCTTCACTTATTATCGAGAAGAGGATCAATTCGGACGTGGACAAGGCTGCCCTCCGCCAGATGTCCACTAACGATAAGATCATCAGCCTCAGTCATAGTCTGTTGCAATTAACTTTTTACTTTCCTTGTTTTCATCTCTTTGCTCTTTCCTTTATCATTTTCTATTTACTAACACTTGGAGGGTTTTTTGCAGGTTGTGACTTATCACAACGGGCTTTAGGAAGACATCCGCTCCATGGAGCTCGAGATGGAGGGCGTCGGGAAGAAGATGGAGGAGATCAACGAGACTCACGACGCCGTTCTCACTGAACGGGATCACCTGAGGAAGGTTGAGGCTTAGCTCCAAGGGATCATCTCCAACCTCACTGAAATATTGAATGTCGTTACGGCTCAGTGGGTGAGTTTGGAGAAGTCTCTATGGGAGTCAGAGAAGGCTGTTGAGATCAACACGAAGAACTTTTCTGTTGTTGAAGGGAAGTTGGCTGAGGTAGAGGAAAAGTTGTTGTCTACCGAGGTGGCTTTAGCTAAGGCTGGTGAGCGGGAAACTGAACTCGAGGTTGAATACCAGGCCATTGTCGATCGGGCTGAGGGCATGGCCTATAATGCTGGTTACCATGACACTAAATTCGACATTGTTCCTCGCATGCCTCTTGTTGACCTTCCCGATGACCTTTAATTGACCATTCATGATATGACTTCTGACCCTCCTGTGGAGGCGACTCCTAAAGAGAAGTTTTAGTTAATTATCTTTGTATTTTACTTTTTCCATGTAATTTTTCTTTTCGGTAGATTTCATTTGTATTTTTCCTGAAGTTAACAAGAAGATCTTTTATGTTTCACTGTTTCTTCTATAAGCATTCCTTTTTTTAATACTCAAACGATTCTCTACTTTTTGGTGTCCTTTTCTCAAACACTTGGCAGAAATTTAGAGAAATATTTTGGCAAGGATTCTTTTTTTTAAACACTCACTAGAAATTTTTCTTATCTCTATAGTTACATGTTTATAAAGCAATGAAGCAGGCTCATTCCCTTTCGGTCGAATCGCCCGCTTTCACAACTTTTTCATTTTTCCTAGTTCATTTTTTGTTCTTTTTGTTCCACCTCTTTTTCCCGTTTGTAGAAGATGTTTTTTTTTTCTTTTGAGAGCAGGACTCATGGAATGCCCCTTCCAAGAACTTTATGCCGTTATTTTCTTCTGAAAGTAGGACTTATAAATTGTCCATCTCAAGGACTTTTTAGGCCTTTGTTTCCTTCTGAGAGTAGGACTTATGAACTGCCCCTTCCAAAGACTTTATACCCTTATTTCTTTCTAAGAGTATGACTTATGAACAGCATCTCCCAATGAATTTTAGGCCTTCGTTTCCTTCTGAGAATAGGATTTATAAACTACCTCTTCCAAGAACTTTTAGGCCCTTATTTCTTTTAAGAGTAGGACTTACGAACCGCCCCTCTTGAGAACTTTATGCCTTTATTTTTATTGTAGTTTTTAGCGTAAATGGGATAGTTGACACTGAGAATTACGGGAAAAAACCACGAGAATAATGTCACTAGAATGAATGCTTACAATTTTTAAACAAAATATTTCCTTAGGTGAACCACGTTCTAGGATTTCATTAGATCCGTTCCTTCTTCTATTTTAAAATGGTAGTAGCTGCTTTCCCCTATTCCACTGATGATAGAAGACCTTTCCCATGTTGGGCTAAGTTTACCCTCTGTTTGGAAGATCTTTTCCAGGACCAAATCTCCCTTATGGAATTCCCGTTTTTGTACCTTTTTCTGAAAGTAAGATCTACTCTTCTGGTTGTAATGGGCCATCTGGATTAAGGCTGCTTCTCATCTTTCTTCTAGCTCATCAAGGTTATTTATGAGGAGTTCTTCATTTTTCTATTCTCCAGTATAGATCTCATAGTGGGGCTTCCAATCTCAACAGGAATCACTACTTTCGCTCTATATGCTAGGGTAAACGGCATTTCACTCGTTGTTTCTCTAGGAGTTATTCTATATGCCATAGTTTTGCTAGTAATTTCTTCCACCCACTTTCATTTAGCCGACTCTAGTCGTTTCTTCAAATTGTCATGCATAATCTGGTTTGACTTCTTAGCTTGTTTGTTACCTTATGGATAGTAGGGTGTATAGAATCAGTTGATGATTTTTAAGTCTTCACAAAAGGTTTTAACAATGCTCCTGGTGAATTGGAATCTGTTTTCATATATGAGGACCCGGGGAATTTCGTATCGACATACTATGTTCTTCCACATGATCCCTTTTACTTTCTGTTCATAAAATTACGTGAAGGCTTCAGCCTAAATCCATTTGGTGAAGTAATATATTACGACATGGGGAGTGGTCCAAAAATATCTAGGGCCCACTGCAAGAATGGTCATGGACTTGTTATGGTTTTGAGCTATCCGGGGGCTATTTTGACTACATGCGTAAAATGCTAACACTTATCATATTTCCTTGCATACTGCTAAGCGTCTTGATGTATCTTCAGCTAGTAGTACCTTTCGTTCATCACTTTATGTGCTAAAGATCTACCGTCAGAGTGATTTCTACATATCCCTTCATGAATTTCTACTAACACATATTGGGCTTCCTTCTCCCACAGACACTTCAGGTACGGGCTTGTAATGAATTTTTTATAAAACAGTTGATTTATCAAGGTGTACCTGGTGCTTTGGTTCTGCACTTTCTTAACGAGGGGCTTGTCCTTTGGAAGTATTCCCACTCTAAGGTAACGTATTATGTCGTCCTGCCAGTTGGGTTCCCCTTCTATTTCAACATCAGCTACGTTGTTCCATGGAAGTAAGATGCTTGGCTTTTTTAGGAATTCCACAGAGACGTTCCGCTTGTATGGGAATTACAATGATGATCCNTGAGAACTTTATGCCTTTATTTTTGTTGTAGTTTTTAGCGTAAATGGGATAGTTGACACTGAGAATTACGGGAAAAAACTACGAGAATAATGTCACTAGAATGAATGCTTACAATTTTTAAACAAAGTATTTCCTTAGGTGAACCACGTTCTAGGATTTCATTAGATCCGTTCCTTCTTCTATTTTAAAATGGTAGTAGTCGTTTCCCCCTATTCCACTGATGATAGAAGACCCTTCCCATGTTAGGCTAAGTTTACCCTCTGTTTGGACGATCTTTTTCAGGACCAGATCTCCCTTATGGAATTCCCATTTTTGTACCTTTTTCTGAAAGTAAGATCTCCTCTTCTAGTTGTAATGGGCCATCCGGATTAAGGCTGCTTCTCATCTTTCTTCTAGCTCATCAAGGTTATTTCTGAGGAGTTCTTCATTTTGCTATTCTCCAGTCTAGATCTCATAGTGGGGCTTCCAATCTCAACAGGAATCACTACTTCCGCTCTATATGCTAGATTTCACCCGTTGTTTCTCTAGGAGTTATTCTATATGCCATAGTTTTGCTAGCGATTTCTTCCACCCACTTTCATTTAGCTGACTCTAGTCGTTTCTTCAAATTGTCATGTATAATCCGGTTTGACTTCTTAGCTTGTTCGTTTCCTTATGGATAGTAGGGTGTATAGAATCGGTTGATGATTTTCAAGTCTTCACAAAAGGTTTTAACAATGCTCCTGGTGAATTGGAATCTGTTTTCATATATGAGGACCCAGGGAATTTCGTATCGACATACTATGTTCTTCCACATGATCCCTTTTACTTTATGTTCATAAAATTACGTGAAGGCGTCAGCCTCAATCCATTTGGTGAAGTAATATATTACGACATGGGGAGTGGTCCAAAAATATCTAGGGCCCACTGCAAGAATGGCCATGGACTTGTTATGGTTTTGAGCTATCCGGGGGCTATTTTGACTACATGCGTAAAATGCTGACACTTATCATATTTCCATGCATACTGCTAAGCGTCTTGATGTATCTTCAGCTAGTAATACCTTTCATTCATAACTTTATGTGCTAAAGATCTACCCTCAGAGTGATTTCCACATATTTCTTCGTGAATTTCTGCTAACACATATTGGGCTTCCTTCTCCCACAGACACTTCAGGTACGGGCTTGTAATTTCTTATAAAACAGTTGATTTATCAAGGTGAACCTGGTGCTTTGGTTCTGCACTTTCTTAACGAGGGGCTTGTCCTTTGGAAGTATTCCCACTCTAAGGTAACGTATTATGTCATCCTGCCAGTTGGGTTCCCTTTCTATTTCAACATCAGCTACGTTGTTCCATGGAAGTAAGATGCTTGGCTTTTTTAGGAATTCCACAGGGACATTCCGCTTGTATGGGAATTACAATGATGATCCCAAGTTTGCCAATGAATCTGTATTCCCATTCTCTATTCTCGGGATCTATTGGATCTGGTAGCTTTTCAACGTGCTTAGGAGGTCCTTTGTCCATTTAAGGTAGTTTATCATCTTTTCATCTTTTGCTATGTATATTCCCTTTACGTGTTTCAAAATCAACATGGAATCACATAATATTTTTCCCTTTGTTACTCCATATTCCCGTAGCAGGGAAACTTCCACTATTAGTGCTTTCATACTCGGCTTTATTGTTTGACGCGCTAAATCAGAAGGAGATGGAATGCTCTAATGTTTCTCCAAATGGGGTTTGTATCACCACCCATGCCCCTGCTCCTTTATTATTTGAAGCACCATCAACATATAGCTTCTAAGGCATGTCCTCTGTTTCTTCGTGAGGCTCCCTTTCAACTTCTCCTTCTGTGAAATCTTCAACGAAGTCTACTAATGACTGCCCTTTAATTATGGTTCTGGGCTTGTAATAAATGTCATATTGGCTTAGCACAATTGACCATTTCACCATTCTCTCACTTACCTCTACAAAGTGCATAAGACTTTTAACAGGTGAATCCGTCAATACTCGGATGCGTGTGCCTAGAAATAGGGCCTCAATTTTCATGCGGCGGTCACAATGGCCAACACCAACTTCTTCATTTGTTTATACCTCGCCTTGGCTCTATAAGGCTTTTACTGATGAATTATATGGGCTTTTGATTTCTTTCTTCCTCCCTGATGAGTATGACGCTAACGACGACCTCTGAAATGGCAACATACAGCAGGAGTTGTTCATCTGATACTGGCTTAGAGAGTAGAGGTGGAGTTTTCGGGTATTCCTTAACTCTACTAAGATTTTCTTCACATTCCTCGTTCCACCCGTTTACAGAATTCTTTCTCAACTTTTCAAAAATTGGTTTGCATTTATCCGTAGACCTTGAGATGACTCTATTAAGGGTGGCCAACCTTCCCATTAATCCATGTATCTCTTTTTGGCTTTGCGGAGATTTCATCTCCATAATTTCCTTCACTTGGTCTAGGTTTACCTCGATTCCCTTCTGCGTTACCAAGTGCCCGAGGATTTTCCCGCCGCTACCCCGAACATACACTTTTCCCGATTTAGCTTCATGGAGTTTTCCTTTATAACTGTAAAGGCTTCTTCGAGATCTCGAATATGGTCCTCCCATTTCTGGATTTTGACTAGCATGTCGTCTGCATAGACTTCCACACTTTTCTTGATCTGTTCACAGAAGACTTTGTTCACCAGTCTTTGATAGTTAGCACCTGTATTTTTCAGTCCAAACGGCATAACTTTATAACAATAGGTACCATATTCAGTAATAAAGGAAGTTTTTTCTAGATGAGGTTGAAACATTTTCACCTGATTGTATATGGAGTACGCGTCCATGATGTTGAGTAGCTCATGTCCCGAAGTGGCATCAACCATCTGATTTATCCTTTCTAGTGGATATTCATCTTTGGCACATGTACAGGGTTCCATCAACATACTGATCTTGTTCACGGTGGAGAGTGTAGAAACAGAGAAAAGTTTGTCTCTATTTCTGAGGAGTTGTCCATATATTGTATTCGGTGAGAATTTTGTGAAGCTGGGTTCGCTAGTATGGCAGTGGAGCAAAAAGTTCAAGAAGAGTCTCAAGGTGCGTATGGGTATTAGCAACATATCAAATATACTGGTAAATAAGATATGGAGGAAATCTGATGGCACAGTAATGAAGGGCCGAAAGAGCCCAAAGATACCAGAGGAGTTCTTCTAGTATAGCACCTTTAATGAGAGGAACTGTGGTATAAGGGATGGTCATATCAAAATGGTCTAGGAAAGGGTGTATTTGGGTTTTTACAAGTAATAGATGGAGCCAGTAAAAAATAGTTTTTGTGGCAAGATTGTTGATCATAGTGGGACCATCAAGTTTAGGACTTGAAGGGAAAATGTTAGCAGGCATGCTGATCGGCATAGTAGGATTGTAGTGAGGATCATAAAGAGTAAGAATAATAAGGGCCTGAGAAGAAGAAGAGTTGTCTTTCTGAGGTCGAGAGAGATAATCAGTAATGGTATTCTGATGTCCTTTGAGATGATGAATTGAGAATTTATAGTGGGAGAACCAGTCTTTCCACCTAAGGAGTTGTTTATCAGGAAGTATTTTTTCTTTTGGATCAAGCATCTTAGGGAATGACGTGTTGTCTGTCTCGACAGTAAATTCATACGGGCTGAGATAAAAGTTGAACTTTTCAATCCCCTTTTTTTACTACTAGGATCTCCTTATAGGTGGCATGATAATGCTTCTTAGAGTCTTTAAATTGTCCACTAGCATGCCCACAATAAAAATGTTTGAACTTATCTTTTATAATGAGGATGGCCCTTCAATGGTCATCACTGACATCCGTCTGTAGGATACACAATCCTTAGTCTGGGCAGGGCCCCAAGATGCGGGAATATTTTTTAGTAGTTTAGGCAAGTGGCTAGTGTAGGTGGCTACATGAGGGATAAAAACTCTGAGATAATTAATGATGCAAAGGAACTGTTGGATTTGTTTGACCGTTAAATCAGTATTTGGGGATTTGAGCAATTCGATGGCAATATGAGGACTTTGTTGGAATTTTCCATTTTCAAATATCATAACCACAAATTCAATACGGGTAGGACCAATTTCGGCCTTCTTGGCAGAGAGCATAATCCCATAATGTTTGATGACATCAATAAACTAGGATAATAAGAATTGATGAGAAGGTGAATCTTCGGAGAAGAGCAGAATGTCATTAATGTAAACCAAGGCATTGTCCAAAATGGGCTCAAACATCTGGGTCATGGCCTTTTGGAAGAGCGGAGGTGTTACTTTCATACCAAATGGCATGACGGTCCACTGGTACTGAGCATTCGGTATACAGAAAGTAGTCTTATATCGATCCTCAAGATGAATGCCTAACTGCCAAAACCCATCTTTAAGGTCAAACTTGGAGAATATCTTGGCCCGTTTGAGATGGATAGATAAAGTATTGGGTTTTGGAAGATGAAACTTGTCATCTTGGAGAAACAGGTTGAGAAGCTTGTAGTCTATCACCAACCTATTTTTTCCACATTTGAGTTCATCTTTTTTTTCAACATAAAAGGCCTGACAGGCCCAATCAGATTTCATGGGCTCAATAAGCCCTTGCTGAAGAAGAGATGCACATTCTTCTCGGGCCAATGCAAGATCATCGGGATTCATGCCAGGATGAATGGCCTTGGTAGGATTGAGGTCTTCATTGCATTTGAACGGAAGACGAATAAAGAATGCAAGATTTTTTCAGAGAGGTACTATATGAAAAAACTGGTCATGCCTATCAGCACAGTATGGAAGAATCTGGTCACAGAGATAGATATAAGTAGGAGAAACTTGTTAAAGCTCGAGGATACTGGCAACAGGGGTATAAATATGGAAGAAACTTTTATACTAGATCCCAGTGGATAAAATCTAGAGTTTCTTGGTGCGGGAGAAAGCATCAAAACCAATTAATATATCTTTGTCGGGAAGATCACTGCCTAACACATTAATCTAGAGAATGCAATTTGGGAAGAATTGAAGACCAACACGTCTCTTTGTAATCCACTCAATTTTGAATAAACTACCATTAACAGTAGAGAAATATTGATTATAAGGAACCCATTCTTCAGAAGGTAGAAGGTATAGTTTCATGACTGTTCTGCAAGAGCCAGTATCTAAATTCCAATGGCTGGAATAGCCTTTGCAAATTTGTCAGTAAGAAGCTTGATTTCAATATGTGGTTTGATGGATACAGCTTTCTCATTGGGAGGGTCATGTAAGACCCTAAGAGAGCCCAAGCAAAGGATGGGACTAGCATTATCCGATGTGTCAGAGTCTGAGGAGGTAGCGAACTCAGATGAACAGCTAGCTGTGTTCGAGGAGTATGGTAAGACATATTGAGTGTCCTCATTAGGGTTAGCTTGCTCTTCCACAGCAGATTCAATATCTTCATCGTCTCGGAGGAGAAGCATTGTTTGTAAATGTTGCAGCATCTGAATATCTCTTTTGGTTTTATGAGGACAGGTTTTCACAAAATATCCTTTTTGACCATAGATGTAGCATTTTTCTGACTTGCGGGAGGAAGGATGTCTTTTCTTAAAATACCGAAGAAAAGGCCTGGTACGAGAATGAAGTCTGAAACCCTTTTTCTGATATGGAAAATGGTGGGTCTTTTCTCATTTGTCCCGTCTGTGCTCCTTTGAACATGAACAATCCTTTTGGGCATGGCATTAAAGCTTGAGATAGGATTTGGTACATGCTTATCGCAGTTTGGATTCCCCTTTGAGCATCCGCTTAAAAAACTTTTGTTGTTCACATAGTTTATCAAGGGTGGCCAATGAAAGTTGATAGATTTCACCAAGGGAAATGTTCGTCATATCACGGCAAAGGGCATTAATGGTTCGATGTAGTTCTGGTTCCAATTCTTCAGGAAGAGAGGCAATGAACGTGTACTGGAGGTTGACATCATTAGCTCCATTCAGCATATAATACTTGTCTGACATATGTTGGAAATGTTTTTGTAAATCATGACGTTCCAACGAACAACATTTCATTTCAAAAAAGTCTTGACGACTCTGTCTGTCAGTGAGCTGGAAATCCCCAATGAATTCTTTATGTAACATTCCCAATAGAGTGCCAGCATCAGGGCTACGAGCTGTAGTCAGCCTTTCATAAGGACTAAGACTTTGAAACCATTCTCGTAAAGTCCCTGTGAATCGAGTTAAAAACTCAGAGAGGATATCTTCGAGGGCCACATCTGGTTTAGACAGCTGTAAGTCAATCCAAGCACAAAATTCATGAAGACGATCACACCATTTGTTTAGAGGAAGATCATCAAAAGTAAACCAAGGGCCAGTTGTTGGTTTATATATATTCCTCAATACTTGGTTTATATATGTTCCTCGATTCTTGGGAATGAATTGGAGGAGGAAGATCATCTACAGAGGGTTCTTCCTCATCGATATCACTAGGTTGGACCATGACAATAATAGAAATATCTGTTTGGCATGCCTCGGAAGGAAGACTAGAGGTATCCTCAGTGCTGGAGGTATCAGTTTCTGAAACTGAACTTGAGAGACTTTGTAACGTCTGGATTGTTAGATCAAGATCCTAAGTGCTGGAGGTATCAGTTTCTGAAACTGAACTGAAGAGACTTTATAACGTCTGGATTGTCAGATCAGGATCACAGGGAGCCTTTAACTTCTGAGATTGAGGAGGAGGACGGACTGGTAGAACAGAGGGTTTTGTCGTAGAGGGAGTTAAGGCCAAGGGAGTGGGATGGATCTCAACACTAGGAGGTATCGAAGAAAGAGGAGCAGGCTGCACTGGGAGAGCTGTGGTTGTCGATTGAGATTGTCTGAGTTGCCTTAAAATGGGGTAAGACATTTTGAACAGATTATTATAGTCGAAGGCCTTTGGATGAGGCATGGAAGATGAGAGATACCTAGGAGTTTTGACTGCTCATGGGATAGGAAGAATATGGATCATAAAGAGTTTGTGATTTCTCCTTAGCCATATCTTCCTCTATCCGGTAGATATCTTGTTGAATCTGGGAGAGATCTTGCTCTTTTTTCCGAAATTCTAGGCCTATGTAACCTTTGTCGGCCAGGTGTTTTAATTCTGTATCTAAGTGCAGAGCTTTTGATGCTAACATGTCCCAAAGCTACTGAGGTTGGTCAAAGATCTACTCGACTTGGATGGATAGAGTGTCAGATTGTAGATGCAGTTGAACTAGTTTAGCATCAATCTTTGTGAGAGTCCGATTTTGACACACAACATTTTCAGACTGCCAATTAAGCACATCTTCATCCACAGGAAGAGACATAGGTTCTCTTGTATGAGTGATCTCGGTAGGAATGGAGAAAGGTCTGGTAGACACTTTGACAGCCGTCCTCAGTCCTTGAAAATGTCCTTCATAGGGTGAAGAGTGGCATTGCTGCAATATGTTTTGAATTTATTCTTCCTTCAAATATCTTGTCAGGATCTTGCTTATAGAGATAATGATCATCCCAATAATAGGCTTTGAGATGTTGAAGGAATTTCTTTAATTGCTGAGAATTAAGCTCAGGGTGCAGCACTCCACTTGCTAACTAACTTACAATGTCAGCATACCAAAGGGCTTCTACTGTTGAGATTTCCAGTAACTACTCATGTGGAAAGGTCTCTATAATAGCTGAATTTTCTATAGCCTTGTCCCCTTCTTCCATTATTGGCAAGTGATCTGCCATTTGATTCTTTGTGCCTTTTCTTATCCTTAGATCTCCAGGTCAAATTCTTGAGGCAACAAGATCCACTTAATAACCTAGGCTTTACATCTTTTTAGAGATAAAATATTTAACGGCATAATGGTCAGTATAAACAGTCTCTTTAGTACCTATGAGATTGAGTTCTACTAACAATGAACTCCTTCTCAGTGGTGGTGTAGTTAAAAACAATAACTAACAACTGATTCTCGGTAGTCATGTAATTAAACTGTGTATCAGATTGAGTTTTACTAGCATAATAGATAGAGTGAAAAATTTTACATTTCCTCTGCCCCAAGACTACTCTAACTGCATAGTCACTAGCATCACACATTAGCTCAAATGGTTGGGTGCTACAATGATAGGTGCTGAGACTAAAACCTTTTTTAATTCAAGAAAAGCATTCCACAGTCATTAGAGAACTCAAAAGCTCTATTGTTTTTTATAATAGCATGCATAGAGGTTTTTTATATTTTTGAAAACTCTTTAATGAACCTTCTATAAAATCCAAAATGCCCTAGAAAACTTCTGATTCCTTTCACTGAGGTGAGAGCATGGAGTTTTTCATGACTTTTATTTTTTCACTATCTACTTTAATCTCTTTTGAAGACACTTTTTGGCCTAAAACTATCCCTCTTGCACCATAAATTGACATTATCCCAATTCAAGACCAAGTTAGTTTCTTCACATATTTCTAATACTTCTTCAAGGTTAAACAAACATTTTAAATATGATTCACTAAAAATTGAAAATTCATCCATAAATACCTCAAGTGTTTGCTCTACCATGTTTGTGAAAATTACCATCATGCATCTCTAAAAAGTTGCTAGAGCATTGCATAGCCTAAAAGGCATCCTTCCGAAAGTAAAGGTTCCATAGGGGTAGGTAAAAATATTCTTCTCTTGATCCTCTAGTGCTATAGATATTTGATTGTAGCCTGAGTAGCCATCTAGAAAACATTAGTATTCTTCCCCAACCAACCTGTCCAACATTTGGTCAATAAAGGGCAAAGGGAAATGGTCCTTTCTGGTAACTTTGTCCAGCTTCCTGTAATCCATGAGTACCTTCCAGCCAAAAACTATTTTTGTGGGAATTAATTCATTATTCATTTACTATGACTGTCACTTCTCTCGTTTTAGGCACATATTGGACATGGCTAACCCATGCACTATCAAAAATGAGATAAATTATTCCATCATCAAGCCTGTTATGGGGGTTTTTTCAACCACTAGTAACACACCGACACGTGTCAAGTCATGTTGAGAAATTCACAATAGGGGAATTGCTGAAGGAAAAGAAGCCACCTCATCTAGTCGGACACTATGGAGCTTAGGTTGCACAAACTCGAGCATATGTAAGAGCATGAATAAGTTACCTAAAGAGAGCTCAAATATACACGAGCACGAGACCATCATTGCTCTTCAAAAGTAGCGCTCACTAGGCATGACAAGATGTCACCTCAAAGGAACATCGAAAATCAATGCACATCAATTTACGTGAAAGGTCGCCTCATTTTAATCCAATCAAGGACAGACCTTGTGGTCCACGAAACTTCCATAGTATGCCTCCTAGAGACTTCTTTCAAATGCTTCCTCCCACCAAAGGACTCAAGTATAAATACCTCTACTAATAGGTAAATGTGGTATGTCTCCTCTCCTCTGCTAAAACTATTCCAAAATATCGATAAAGGACTGACTTAGGTTTTGGAGGCCCTTAGGTGGGGCAACCACCCCTGGTTCCTAGCCTCTAGGGTTCCTTGTCTATGTTTTGTAGACGTAGAGGACGTGTGGAGCTCCAGTCAAGAGAAAGAGTGCGCTCATCATAAAGAAGAACAAACTTGGATAACGTCACTCTAGTAGATTTCCCCGATTAGGAGGACACCCACACTTGTATTGTGGCAGTTTTTGGCTAAAACAGTTACCGTTATTTGTGGGGAACAACTCTAAAGAAATCCTTACCTCTCCCGCAAGGAGAAAATGGATATGATATTCTACGCCGATGAAGTCCGGGAGGAAATAGAAGATTCACCCTTCCCTCTATGACGAAAGGCACTCGCTACCATCCTCACGACTACCCAACAAAGGAAGAAGGATATGGTGGTTGTAACCTCTAATACAACCAAGGAAAAGAGGAAAGTGTACTAGCCAACGCTCAAGTCATGACGATCCCTTGCATGGAGGTGATAGCTCCTTAGGAACGCCAGGGCCATAGCGAAGCCCATTTTCAAGAGACCAAGTTTCCCCTTTGTAAGACTCTGGTTAGGGCCATCCCCAGAAGATGAAGGAGGAGAATAAAGGGAAGAAACCCCTAAAGAAACCTTGAGGGAAATATATGGCACCCGCAGAGGAATCGATGGGTCACCTTCCTTCCAGAATTTTGGAATCCCTTTGGCTAACAAGAACGAACCATGCAATGTGATTGAGCGAGCCAAGGATTTGTCCCGGTTGAAATAGAGAGGTTTGCATCAGTTCTCCGTCATCGATGAAATGCAATCCTAAGTTACGTGGCCCCAGGCATCCACATCCCACAACGAGTGAAACAGAAGGACGATGATCGTGTCAAACTTGGAGCGCGAGTTAACAAGCCGTGTTGGGACATGAAGCCCCAATGAAAGGGCCAACGAATGAGACAAATGGAACCACATGGATAGAAGAACTGGAAACCGATGCACTATCCAAGGAGCATCCCCTGAAGGGAAAATGGAAGACCTGGAAGCTAGTCGTACTTCCGCCAGACCGCCAGGGAAGGTGATTTAGGATAAGTTAGTGCTCACCTTGGAGAAAAGTGTGAAGCTCAGGGTGTCCTACCAATGAGGTAAAGATAAAGCTCGAAGAAGGATGCTTCGACAAAAAAATAGAGGGCGAAAGCCAAGGGGACAGATACTCGGCTGCCTTCAGCCTTCCACCTCGGTGTACTTGGCGACATTTGTTAGATATGACGTTTCTTTTCTCCTCCTCATTTAGGTATATCTTACAATCAAATCTACGTTTATAGAAGAATATGTCACATTGTAGAAATATTTGTTAATGATTTTTAATTTATCCTACAAGTCTCCAAGGATCGAATTTTCTACGACACACGACATAGAATGAAAAGTGAGACTGGCAGGGCGCTTTAGCCGACCAGCCAAGATTAAAAAAAACTGATGACTGGCAATAAACTTTAGCCGGCCACTTGGGATTAAACAAAAAGTGATTGGTAAGGCACTTAACTGGCCAGTCGGGATTAAAGAAAAAGTAATGACCGGCAAGGGGCTTTAGCCGACCAGTTAGGATTCAACAAAAAGTGAGGACTAGCGTGGTGCTCTAGCCCGCAAGTCATGATAAAAAAGTGATGTCTGCCGAGCACACCAGCTCATCAGACGGGAAATGAGCTTTGGTCAGAGCAAAAATGCCTAACTAGACTTCACTAAACAAAAACTGATGACTGGCGTTGTGCTCTAACTTGTCAGTCGGAATCGATAAGTGATGTCTATCGAGTACTCATGCTCGCCGACGTGATCAAGGATCTAGCTAGAGCAGGAAAAGCTTGGCTAGATAATGATAAGAAGTGATGTCTACCAATCCCTTATGCTCACATACGAGACTAAGGATCTAGCCAGAGCAGACATGCCTGACTAGATATCAATAAGTGATATCTGCGGAGCATCTAAACTCGCATACGAGATTTAAGATATAGCCAGAGTAGGGAAAGCCTGGCTAGATATCGACAAGAGGTGATGTCTATCGAGCCTTCATGCTTGCGAGCGATATAATTGATATAGTCAGAGTAGACACGACTGGCTAGATATCAATAAGTGATGTCTTCCGAGCATCTTAGCTCGTAGAAAGGACTTAGGATATAGACAGAGAATACACGCTTGGCTAGATATTGACAAGAAGTGATGTCTCCTGAGCACTCAAGCTCACATATGTTATCAAGGATCTAGTTAGAGAAGACACGCCTGGCTAGATATCAACAAGTTATGTATGTCGAGCATCTCAGCTCACAGATGAAACTTAGGATCTTGCCAGAGCAGGCACGCCTGACTAGATATCGACAAGAAGTGATGTCTGTCGAGCACTCATGCTCATAGACAAGAGCAAAGGTCTAGTCAGAGCAGGTATGCATGGCTAGATATCGACAAGTGATATTTGTCGAGCATTCATTCACGTAGATGGGATGAAGGATCTAGCTAGAACATGTACGTTTGGATAGATATCAACAAGTGATGTCTGCCAAGTAATCATGCTCATAGACGGGATCAATGATCTAGCTAGAGAAGGTACACCTGGTTAGATAATGGTAAGTGATGTCTGTCGAACACTCATACTTACATAAAATATCAAGGAACAAGCCAGAGCAAGTATTTCCTGGCTAAATATCGATAAGTGATGTCTGTCAAGCACTCATGCTTACAGACGAGATCAAGGATCTAGCCAGAGAAAGCATGTCTGGCTAGATATAGGCAACTGAGCACTCATGCTCGCAGATGGGGTCATGAGTATAGCCAGGGCTGGCATGCCTTCCAGACCGCTAGGAAAGTATAATTGCCGGACACTCATGCCCGTCGAACGGACTTAAGAGAAAGCCTTAATAAAAGTAATCTCGACACAATAAGTAAGGATATCTTCTGAGCATTATAGCTCGGAATAAGGTCCTCTGATGAGCACTTCAGCTCAAGGATATATCCTAAACAAAGACACATGGATAGGTAACGAAAGGAAGGTCCCCTGGCAAAAAATTGAGAAAATTCAATCTATTACGCTAGACTAGGAAAAAGCTCAGTTAGAAGGAAGCATGCTCGACTGAATGACAAAGGGCAAATCCCCCCCCCCCTAATGTGAGCGGAAGGTTTGCCTGACCACACCTCCCAGATAAGAGCACGAAAGGCTTCTTAAAGTTCATGATAGATCTTTAAGAACCAGGACCTACAGAGGGGGCAGCCCGCTAGATAAGATCAAGTCTACCAAGAAAAGATCAAGGCCCTCTTAGGCCCACTCCGTCTTAGGATCACAAGCTCGGACCAGTAAATATTAGTTCAAACGCAAAGCTCGAACGATGAAGTCTTCAGACCTGGATGAATAAAGCCCCCCAAGTCCTCGATTGAGGGCAACTATTATCGGTGTTTTCCCAACCATCAGTAACGAAATGACACGTGTCTAGTCACAATAAGAATTTCATAATGGGGGAATCGTCAAAGGAAAAGAACCGACTTCATCTGGTTTGACACAATGGAGTTCGGGTTGCATAAACCCGAGCATATGTATGAGCGAGAATAAGTTGCATAAAGAGATCCTAGATAACCACGATCACGAGGCCATCATTGCTCTCTGAAAGTAGCGCTCAATAGGTATGACATGATGTCACACCAGTCTCCAGACTGTTACCCCAAAGGAAAATCGACAATCAATGCATATCAAATTACGTGAAAGGTTACTCCTTTCAGTCCAATCAAGGATAGACCTCGTGTTCCACGAAACCTCCCCGGTACGCCTCCTAGAGACTTCTTTGACATGCTTCTTCTTGTCGAACGGCTCATGTATAAATACCTCTACTAATAGGAAAAAGTGGTATGTCTTTTCTCACCTATAAAAACTATGCCAAAATATTGATAAATAATTGAATTAGTCATCAGAGGCCTTTAGGTAGGGCAACCACCCCCGGTTCCTAGCCTCTAGGGTTCATTGTTTGTGTTTTGCAGTCGGAGAGACCGTGAGGAGCTCTAGTCAGGAGGAAGAGTACACTTATCATAAAGAGGAACAAACTCGAATAACGTCACTCCGACATACTTCCTTAGTTAGGAGGAGCCCCACACTTGTACTGTGACAGTTTTTGGCTAAACGAAAGCCATTTAATTATCTCTTTCTTAAGAACCTCTTTCATGATTGAATTCAACATTATCTGTTTCTCTATGAAATTGCTATTCCCTTCTTCCAGCAATATCTTATGCATACAAATAAAAGGGCTTATCCCCTTAATGCCGGCTATCTGCCATACAATTACTCTCGTATACTTTCCTAAGACATCTAGCAATAATCTTTCATTTTCATTACCTAAGGAAGAGGAAATAAGGATAGGCGGAGTATTGTTCTTACCTAAGTAGGAAAACTTCAAATGGGTAGGAAATGGCTTTAATTCAAGAAAAGGTGATTATTATGGGTGTTTTCTCAACTACTAGTAATAGAACGACATATGTTGAGTCATGTTAAGAAACTCAAAATGAGGGAATTACTGAAGGAAAAGAGTTGACCTCATCTGGTTAGACACTATGAAGCTAGGGTTCTACATACCTGATCATATGTAACAGTAGGAGACCATATCAACCATTAATTCCCTTATCCAATGAGAGCTCAGACAACCATGAGCACGAGACCATAATTTCTCATCGTAAGTAGCACTCATCAGGTCCAATCACCATGGTAGAACGTTAGATCAGCCTAAAAAATGTCACAAAAAAATCATATCAACCATTAATTCCCTTATCCAATGAAGAACTATCAAGACATGCTTCGTTCCCCCCAAAGTTTTTCCAACACACCTTCAAGAGGCTTGCTCAACACGCTAACTTCGACCCCAAGGGATTAAGTACAAATACTTTCCCTAATTGAGTGAAGAGGTATGTCTTCTCTCCCCTTCAAAAACTATGCAAAAATATCATCAAATAACTGACTTAGGCATCGAAGATCCTTAGACGAGGCAACCACCCCCAGTTCCTTTCCTTTAGGGTTCCTTGTTTGTGTTTTGCAGACGGAGAGGCCGTGGGGAGCTCTAGTCTGGAGGAAGAGTATGCTCACCATAAAGAGGAACGAACTCCCATAACATCACTTTGAAAGATTTCCCCGGTTAAGAGAACCCCCGCAATTGTTCTGTGGAAATTTTTGGCTAAAACAGCATGCGCCGTTTGTGGGAATCAACTGTAAAGATGTCCCCACCTCCCCCACAAGGAGAAAATGGATCTGATATTCTAAAGGAATTCAAGAAGAAGAGGTAGACATGCCTGTCTCTTTGCTAGGGAAAGACCTCCTATCTCCCTTAGGACTATCCAACAATGGAAGAAGTATGTGGTGGTTGAACCTCTGATACAACCCGAAGAAGGAGGAAATGTGTACCAGCCAACGCCTAAGTCATGACGGTTTTTTCATGGAAATGGTCACCCCTATGGAAGACAGAGCCACACTGAAGCCTGACCCAGGAAGGTCAAGTTCCCCATTGGTTAGCTTTGGTTGGGGCCATCCCCGGTATAGAAATGAGGATGTTCAAGACTTTTCACATGAACCTCTAAGAGAACCAGGCTCTAGACAATGGAGGAAAACTGACATAGCCTTCCCCCTAGTGCTCCTAAGTGAAGTAAACAACTCCATAAGGATACAAGAGCTCGTGACTGGTGCACTGCCCAAGGGCTAGCCCCAAAAAGGAATTTGAAAGGCCAGAATGGTTGGTTGTACTCCTTCCAGATTGCTGGAGAAGAAAGATCAGTACAAGTCAGCACTCACCCCTGAGGAGTGTGTGTGGCTAGAAGGGTTTTACCGCTGAGGTAAAATTGAAGTTTGCCTCCCCACCTTAAAGTAACAGACAACAGGGATCGCGTACTCATTGACGGAATTTCAGATAAAAGGTTTCCTTTTCCAACTCACTTAGAAATAACTTCTACTAAAGTCTTTTTATATGAATCTACTTTTATAAAAAGGATAGAACATGTTAATTTGTTGAAGATTTCCTAGCTATTCTACACGCTTCATAGGATCGACTCTAATATGATATGCGACGAAGGCCAAAAAGTGATGACTAGTGGGTACTCTAGCCTAATAGTTGGGATTAAACAAAAATTGATGACTGGTGAGGTGCTAGCTCACCACTCGAGATTAAACAAAAAATGATGGATGGTGAGGTGCTCTAACCCATCGGTCAAGATTAAACAAAAATTGTTGAATGGTGAGGTGTTTTAGCCTACCAGTCAGGATTAAACATAAAGTGATAACTAATAAGGTGCTCTAGCCTACCACTCATGATTAAATATAAAGTGATGGTTGGGGAGGTGCTCTAGCCCACCAGTCAGAATTGAACAAAAATTGATGATTGGTGAGATGCTCGAGCCCATCAGTCGGGATAAAATGACAAGCAATTATGTATGACGAGCATTCATGCTTGTGACAGGATCAAGGAACTAGCAAGAGCAGAGACGCCTGGCTAAATATCAAAAAGTGATGTATGTCGAGTACTCATGCTCGTAGACATGATCAAGGATCTAGAAAGAGCAGACACGCCTGGTTAGATATAAATAAGTGATATCTGCCGAGTACTCATGCTCGTAGATAGGATCAAGGATCTAGTTATAGTAGACAAGCCTGACTAGATATCGATAAAGAGTGTCTGCTGAGCACTCATACTCATAGATGAGATCAAAGATCTAGTTAGAAAAGGACAAGCCTGGCTAGATATCAACATGGAGATATTTGTTGAATACTCATGCTCGCAGACGGGATTAAAGATCTAGCCAGAGCAGAAAAAGCCTTGTTAGATATCGAGAAGGCGATGTCTGTAGAGCACTCATGCTCGATGATGAGATCAAAGACTTAGCCAGAGGAGGCACACCTAGCTAGATATCAACAAGTGACGTCTGTCGAGCATCACAACTCCCAAATGAGATTTAGGATCTAGCCAGAGCAAGAAAAACCTAGCTAGATTATTGATAAGGAGATGTCTGTCGAGCACTCATGCTCGTATGAAGGATCAAAGATCTAGCCAGAGTAGACATGCCTGGTTAGATATCAAAAAATGATGTCTTCCAAGAATCTCAGCTTGCAGACAAGATTTAGGATCTAGCCAGATCAGGAAAAGCCTGGCTACATATCAATAAAGAGATGTTTGTCGAGCACCCATGCACATAGACAATATCAAAGATCTAGTCAAAGCATACACACCTGACTAGATATTAACAAGTGATATATGTTGAGCATCTCATCTCCCTAACGGGACTTAGGATCTAGCCAGAGCAGACAAGCTTGGCTAGACATCGATAAGAAGTAATGTTTGCTGAGTACTCATGCTCGCATATAGGATCAATGATCTAGCTAGAGCACACACGCCTGACTAGATATGAACAAGTGATATCAGCTGAGCATCTCAGCTCCCAAATGGGACTTAGGATCTAGTCAGAGCTAGCATGCCTCACTAAATATTGATAAGAAGTGATGTATGTCGAGCACTCATGCTCGTAGATGGGATTAAGGATCTAACTAGAACAGACACGCCTAGCTATATATCAATAAGCAATGTCCGTCGAGCATCTCAGCTCATAGATGGGACTTAGGATCTAGCCAGAGCAGGCATGTGTGACTAGATATCGATAATAAGTGATCTCTGCCAAGCAATCATGCTCATAGATGGGATAAAAAATCTAGTGAGAGTAGACACGCCTAGCTAGATATCAACAAGTGATGTTTATCGAGCATCTTAGCTCATAGACGAGATTCAAGATCTAACTAGAGCAGACACGCCTAGCTAGATGTTGACAAGAAGTGATGTCTTCTGAGCACTCATACTTGCAAAAGGGATCAAGGATCTAGCCAAAGTAGACACGCTTAGCTAAATATCAAAAAGTGATGTCTGCGAGTATCTCTGCTCATAAAATGACTGAGGAATTAGCCAGAGCAAGCACGCCTGCCTAGATATTGATAATAAATTATGTTTTTCAAGCATTCATACTCGTAGACGGGATCAAGGATCTATCTAGAGCAGTTACACTTGGCTAGATATCAATAAGTGATGTCTGTCGAGCATCTCAGCTCACATATGGGATTTTGGATTAAGCCAGAGCGGGCACGATTGGCTAGATATCGACAAGAAGTGATGTTTACTAAGCACTCATGCTCATAGACGAGATCAAGGATCTAGCCAGAGCAAGCATGCTTGGATAGATATCGACAAGTGATGTATGCTGAGCACTCATGCTCGTAGATGAGATCAAGGCTCTAGCCTGGGAGGCATGCCTGACTAGCAGCCACAAAAGTAATAATTACCTGGCACTCATGCCCGTCCAATAGATTTAAGGGAAAGCCTTAACAAAGGTAATCTCGACACCAGGTGTAAGGATATTGTGTTCTCCCAAGGCACGTTTGACAAGTGTTTGGTTCACCGAAAGGGGGAAGGCAGTAAAGGCAAGGAGAAGGCGATAGCTACATCAATGATCTAGATCTAGATCACACACATTCATAATGCTTAGTAAACCATACTAGCAACCATTCATTAAAGATTTCATACTTTATTATGTTGCTGACAATTTTATTCATTATATATGATCTTAATCCTCTAATACCAATACAAGATCGTAGTCTCATTGATGAATATGGAATTTTCATATATTTATATAAATCATTCAACAATAATTTAATAAAAAATGATAAGAAAATTGCAAGCCTCATTAAATTTCATATCAAAATGTCAATACACATGCTTTGTGGGCATAACCCCCAACATTTATTACATATTCATACTAGTCCCCGTGGAGATCAACACTCACTTACTACTTTATTACTTGTTAACTATACATGCAATAGATCTTTCTTCATTGAACTTAGCATTCAGGGTTTTAGGATTTAGGGTTTAGTACTTATGGTTTTATGGTTTTTGGTTTAGGTTTAGGGTTTAGGGTTTAGAGTTTTAGGGCTTCAGGTTTAGGGTTTGAGGGTTTAGTGATGGGTTTTAGGGTTTTAGGGTTTAGGGTTAGAGGGTTTAAGATTTTTAGGGTTTAGGGTTAGGGTTTTAGGTTTTAGGATTTAGGGTTTTATGCTTAGGGTTTTTAGGGGTTTAGCGTTTAAGGATCGAGGTTTAAGTTTTTTAGAGTTTATGGTTTAGGGTTTGAAGGTTTAGGGTTTAGGGTTTTATGGTTTTAGGGTTTAGGGTATTACAGTTTAGGATTTTAGTGTTTTGGGCTTTTAGTGTTTATGGTTTAGGGTTTAGAGTTTTAGGATTTTAGGATTTAGGGTTTAGATTGGCAATCGTAAGTACGTTCATTGGGCTTTAGAGCTAAGGTTAATGCTATTGAGATGCTATGACTGTATAACGAAGCTGATTAAGATAAAGTAATTGATCAGGGATTTATCCATACTAGTTGCCAAAACCATTGAATATCTCTTTGATATTAAGTTAGTTTGCTTACCATATTGATTCATCATTTTGATTACTGTAGTATTTGCAAGTTAAATCTTCTTTGGTTCAATATATTTATTATATATTCATATTAGTCCTTGTGGAGATCGACATTCACTTACTACTTTATTAGTTGTTAACGATATGTGCACTAGCGTTTACATAAATCATGCAATACCCCCTAAGAACATATCTTTCTTCTTTGAACTTAGAGTTTAGCATATTTAGAATTAAGGTTTTTGGGGTTTCGGGTTTATGGTTTTAGGATTTTAGGGTTTAGGTTTAGGGTTAAGGGTTTAGGATTTAGCATTTAGGGTTTAGGGTTTAGGGTTTTAGGTTTAGGGTTTTAGGGTTTAGGGTTAAGGGTTTTGGATTTTAGGGTTTTGGGTTTAGGGTTTTAGGGTTTATAGGGTTTTAGTGTTTAGGATTTTGGGTTTGGTGTTTAGAATTTTAGGGTTTTAAGGTTTAGGGTTCAAGGTTTAGGTTTTTTAGAATTTAGGGTTTAGGGTTTCAGGGTTTAGGGTTTTAGGATTTTTAGGGTTGAGTGTTTAGGGTTTAGGTTTGAGGGTTTATGGTATATGTAGCATAGACATATAAGTTCACCTTGTAAACCCTTTGGCTGAAACTTAAGAAATCAATCTATAATCTTAAATTATGCTTAATCATAAGTTAATTAAGGTTTAGACTAGTAATCGTAAGTACATTCAGTAGTCTTTAGAGCTAAGGTTGATGTTACTAAGATTCTACGACTGTATAACAAGGTTGATTGAGATAAAGTAATTGATAGAGGATTTATCCATACTAGTTAATAAAATCATTGAATATCTCTTTAATATTTAAGTTAGTTTGCTGACCATATTGATTCATCATTTTGATTACTTCCCTATTTGCAAGTTAAATCTTCTTTGGTTCAATATATTTATTACATATTCATATTAGTCCTTGTGGAGATCGACATTCACTTACTACTTTATTAGTTGTTAACGATACGTGCACTAGCGTTTACACAAATCATGCAATACCCCCCAAGAACATATATTTCTTCTTTGAACTTAGAGTTTAGCATTTTTAGATTTAGGGTTTTTATGGTTTAGGGTTTAGGGTTTTAGGATTTTAGGGTTTAGGTTTAGGGTTTAGGGTTTAGGTTTTAGCATTTAGGGTATTGGGTTTTGAGTTTTGGGGTCTAGGGTTTTAGGGTTTGGGGTTTAAGATTTTAGGGTTTGGGGTTTAGGTTTTAGGATTGGGTTTTAGGGTTTAGAGTTTTAGGGTTAAAGATTTTAGGTTTTAGGGTTTAAGGTTAAGGTTTGAGGGTTTAGGGTTTAGGGTTATAAAGTTAAGGGTTAAAGGTTTTGGATTTAAGGTTTAGGGTTTTAGGGTTTAGAATTTAGGGTTTAGGATTTAGAGTTTAGTATTTAGGATTTTTAGGGTTTAGGGTTTAGAGTTTAGTTTTTTTAGGGTTTTGGGTTTTAGGATTTTAAGGTTTTGGGGGCTTAGGGTTAAGTGTTTATGGTTTAGGTTTGAGGGTTTATGATGTATATAGCATAGACATATGAGCTCACCTTGTAAACTCTTTGGCCGGAACTTAAGAAATGAATTTATAATCTTAAATTATACTTAGGCATAAGTTAATTAAGGTTTAGATTGGTAATCGTAAGTACATTCATTAGGCTTTAGAGCTAAGGTTAATGCTACTGAGTTGCTATGACTGTATAACAAAGTTGATTAAGATAAAGTAATTGATAGGGGATTTATCCATACTAGTTGCCAAAACCATTGAATATCTCTTTGATATTAAGTTAGTTTGCTAACCATATTGATTCATCATTATTATTATTGCCCTATTTGTAAGTTAAAACTTCTTTGGTTCAATATATTTATTACATATTCATGCTAATCCTTATAGAGATCAACACTCACTTACTACTTTATTACTTGTTAATATATGTGCACTATCGTATACACGAATCATACAATACCCCTTAAGTATTGATCTTTTTCTCTAAACTTAAGGTTTTAGGATCTAGGGTTTAGGGTTTATGGTTTTAGGGTATAGGTTTAGGGTTTAGGGTTTTATGGTGTAGGATTTAGTGTTTTAGGGTTTAGGATTTAGGGAATCATGTTTAAGGTTTTAGGGATTAGGGTTAGGGTCTAAGTTTTATGGTTTAGTGTTTAGGGATTACGGTTGTGGGTTTAGGGTTTAAGGGTTGAGTCTAGTGATCATCCCAATGAAGCTCTCTTATGCCTTTCAGAGAACTTGGAAGAACAGGATGACCATATTGTTGAGCTTGATCCTTTTTTACCTCCCATTGAAAAGCTTAAAATTCAGGCAGTTCAAGAGGCTAACCAAGAGCAAAGAGTATCTTGGTTATCCTTTTAGGTTTTAGGGTTTAATGTTTTAAGATTTAGGGTTTCAAGTTTTAGGGATTAGAGTTTAGGGTTTTAGGGCTTAGGTTTTGGGGTTTTGGGTTTTAGGGTTTACGGTTTTAGGGTCTAGAGTTTTAGGATTTTAGGGTCTAGGGTTTTAGGATTTTAGGGTCTAGGGTTTTAGGGTTTAGGATTTTAGGGTTTAGGATTTTAGGGTTTAGATTGGTAAGCGCAAGTACGTTCATTGGGATTTAGAGCTAATATTAATGCTACTCTCCCTCACTCTTTCTCGCCCCCTCTCTTTCCCTCTCTCTCTGTATTGACGACCTTTTCCCTCGCGCTCCCTCTCTCTCCCTCTTTTTGTCTCTCACCCTTTCTAGTCTCTCTCCATATCTCTCTCTATCTCCCTCTCTCTCTTCCTCTCCCTCTTCCTCTCCCTCTCTCTTTGTCTCTCTATCTCTCTTTCTTTCTCTTCATCACTCTCTCTTTCCCTCTCTATATCCCTGTCTCTCACTCTCACTCTTTCTCTTTCTCTCCTTCTCTTTGTCTCTTTATCACTCTCCCTCTCCCTCCCTCATCTCTCTCTCCCTCTCTCTGTCTCTCTCTCTTTGTCTATCCCATGTTCTCCCTCTCGAACTCACTCTCTATCGTTCCACCTTACTCTCTATCTCTCTATCTTTCTGTCTCCTAAACCTAAAAACCCTAATCCATAAAATCATATACACTAGTACATGTATTGTTAACAAGTACTAAAGTAGTAACTGAGTGTCGATCTTCACGGGGTCTAGTATGAATATGTAATAAATATATTAAACCAAATAAGATTTAACTTAGATATATGGTAGTAATAATAATGATGAATCATTATGGTGGCAAGGCTGTCAGCCTTGGGAAACCAATGCAGACAAAAACTTTGCCGGATGGGTTTTAGAACGATGGTAAGAAAATCGTTGTGAATGATTTACCAATGACTTTAGAATGTGACATTTAAAGGATGACAAATAGGGAAATGACAACCATAAAAATGAAAGTCGGGAAGATCAAAAGAGGAAGCCGCCTTTCTCCAAGAATGAAAGACGCCCCAGAAGGGGAAGGTTCGTTGTTTACATGAAGAAGAGAAAGGAAGTGGGGGTAAGAATGTGAATTTTATTTCAGCCTTGTGAAGGAGGCGAAGATGGAGGAAATGAGGAGAGAAATCGCGTATTTATAGGCCTAGCAGAAAAGCCGCCCATTTAATGGGGGAACTTATGCTAACCATAATGACAACTGTCGAATGGCTGGAAAGCGGACGTTTCGTAAATCCACGAGAGAGTTTTTGGGAAACCAAACACTGTCCAATCAACTACATGAGTGAAATGATTCATCTGGATGAAGCGGTTTGCTCAGGAGTCAGGCTCCCCCGCACGCCTCTACGCTCCAATAGTGCCTCTATTTTAGAGAAATCGATGACATTAACTCTCAAAAGGGATGAAATGGCACACGCCAAATGTCAGGGAGATAATTACTTCCGTTCGGTGCAATCCTCTCTAAGGTGAAAACTCTAAACAGTGTGAAAAACTCGAGATGAGTGAAAACTCCCAGTCTATCACTGCATAAAGACAACTCGGACAAGGAATTTGTATAATGAAGTGTTCAAACCTGGGCAAGTGAATCCACCCAAATCCTCGACTGGGGCAACTGCTATGGGTGTTTTTCCAACCACCAGTAACGAAATAACACGTGTCGAGTCACATTGAGAAATTCACAACAGGTGAATTGCCAAAGGAAAATAGCTGACCTCATCTGGTCGGACACTATAGAACTTGGGTTGCCCAAACCTGATCATATGTAAGAGCAGGAATGAGTTACACAAAGCGAGCTCGTGCAACCACAAGCACGAGGCCATCATTACTTACATGTCCAATCACCATGGCAAAAAATCAAACCATCCTCTGAAATGTCACCTTAAAAGCACATCAACCATTAATGCCCATATCCAAATAAGTACAGTCAAGACATGCTTAGTGCCCCCACGAAGTTTCTCCACACGTCTTCAAGAGAATTCTTTGACATGCTACCCCGAAGGACCAGGTACAGATACTTCCCTTAATCGACTGAAGAGGTATGTATGCTCTCCCCTATAAAAATTATGTGAAAATATCGACAAATGACTGACTAGGCATCAGAGGCCCTTAGGCGGGGCAACCACCCCGGTTCCTCGCCTTTAGGGTTCCTTGTATATGTTTTGTAGACGTTGAGGCCGTGAGCAGCTCTAGTTAGGAGGAAGAGTACGCTCACCATTAAGAGGAACGAACTCGCATAACGTCACTCCATCATATTTCCTCGGCTAGGAGGACCCCTGTAATTGTACTGTGACAATTTTTGGCTAAATCAGTGGTGATTCAATAGAAGGCAATGGTGGTTTGAATGTCCACTCAATTAACTGTAACGATATAATTTGTTTCCCAAACCTGGGAGTACTTTCCCTTATATCCATCCATGTGACTGTTACTTCCTCCTCATCCCTGCTATCTTCTTCCAAAAATTTTAAAGTTGACTCTGATTGGGTAGCCTTGATATAACTTATACACAGATTCTACATAACTACGGAGTCCATTATAGAAATAGTAGAACATTCTTCTAATATATTCATTCGGGTACTTTATTGCATTAAAAGCATTGAAGGTGATCTCTAATCAGTAACCCTCATGGTAAGCTCTCCTTTTTTCCGCGTCAATTACTGTCCTTCTTGTGGCCAAGAGTGGTCTTCCCAGTATGATATGTAGTTCTATATCTGCCTCATAGTATAGAATGATAAAATCTGCTGGAAATATGAATTTATCCACTTGTACCATAATATCCTCTAACTTACCTTTGGAATATACATAAGACCTGTTTACTAGCTACAAAGTGATGGTTGTAGGTATTGCTTCTCCTATTCCAAGCTTTTTGAAGATGGACAATGGCATAAGATTGATACCTGCTCCCAAGTCACATATAAATATCCACAGTGACTTTTTCTAATTACACAAGGAATGGTAAAGTTTCCTGGGTCTTTAAGCTTTAGGGAATTTTGTTCTGTAAAATCAAGCTGCATTCTTGGGTTAAGACTATAGTCTCAAATTCTCTAAGCCTTCTCTTTTTGGCCAAAACATCTTTCAATCTTTGAGGTGATGGTGGAAAAATCCTCTCTATGTCTTCCAACATTTCTTCTGTAGACTTATCTTTACTCCGACATACTTTCTCGATTCTGTTTTCAGACTTTTCTCCTACTCCATTAATTGGTTGGGCTACAACCTTTCCACTTCGCAAATGTATTGCCTTGTAGTGCTATCTTCTTTCCCTTCTGGGCTTTTCATTATTGCTAGGAAAAGCATCTTGAGGTCTTGTATTCAATGTATTGGCCTATTGTTTAACTAGGTTTTCTAGATTTCTTAGAGATACTGCTTGACTCTGGATCATTGCAGATTGGTTTTGGATTACTGATTCAATTTTTGTTATGTATTCTTTCAAGAGATTGTCCAATGCCCAAGTTGCTCAGTTGATACTTGCTTCTGTCCTTGAACTTGCTGTGCAAAGCCAGGAGGATATGCTGGTATGCTTTGTGAGTTTGAAGGTCCTGCACCTTAATTTCTCCTAGAGAAATTAGGGTGTTGCTTCCAGCTAGGATTATATGTTGGAGTAGGGGTTTTTATTATTATTCTTCTTAAAATCCCTTATCCTTGTAGAAGAATTCAGTCCATTGTAAAAGGTTTCTATTTGGATGCAATGTGGAATCCCATTTTATGGACACTTCCTTAGTAACTCTTGAAATCTTTCCCATGCCTTTCATTCTCTAGTTGGTGAAAGGATGTAATCTCATTACTTAGTTTGCCATTCTTTGTTGGTGGGAAATACTTCATCAGAAACTTCTATACAAGATTATTCTAAGTACTAATGGAATAAGGAGGTAATGAGTTTAGCCATGCTCTAGCTCTACCCCTTAAGAAATAAGGGAACAACCTCATCCTTAGAATATCTTCTAAAGCTCTAGATATCTTGAAAGCATCACTAACCTCCATGAAAATTCTCAAGTGCATATGGGGGTCTTCGGTAGGTATTCCATTGAATTGCCCACCAACTTGTAGCATTTGGAACATGACAGGCTTCAACTCTAATTGTGGAGCTTGAATCTCTAGCTTTACTATTCCAGGGTTCATTACTTGTGGCTGAAGAATGGCATAGTCTCTAATTGATCTTTCTCTATCATCAGCTATGACTATGACATTGTTGCCATTAATAACTTGATCGCCATTTTGATTCCTGTTATCATTTAATATCAATTCCTCTTCATGTACAGCCATCTCTTGTACAACAGCTAATCCTTTATGTTCGCTCCTCAACTGTCTTAGAGTCCTGTCTATTTCTAGGTCAAAATTGAATTTGGGTAGTTGCTTCCTGCACATAAAATGAATCCAAACTTCTTGAAATAGAGTAGTAACACCAACTTTAGCAATGTAGCTTACAAATTGGATTCAAGTTGATCTGAATAATGAAATTTCTCATTTAGCCCCTGACAACGGTGCCAAAAACTTGTTGAACCTTAACTCAAAGGCACAATAGATTTTCGTCCTTGTGTTCATCAACTCCCAATTTAATTAACTTATGTCTAAGCTTAATTCAGATTAAAATTTTCTCTTATTAGTTCCAGCAGATGGGTTTACAAGGTGAGCATATATGCCTTTACTACTCACTAAGTATTTAGATCTATAGGATTTAAATACCCAAGTATCATTCAAGACATTTCCGTTAAATCAAACCTTTTTAGAATTTAATATAACTTGCATTTCACTAAAGATGACCAGTCCATAATGAAAATTAAACATTAAGTAAGCTTGGATGAAATGTTCGAAGGAGATGAGCAACATAATTTCATTAACTAGAAAAAACAACTTCAAGATTCATTACCATACTAGCTTAAGTATTTTAGCTCATAGTGAGCTTAAGAACATAATCAAATACACGTATTTCCATAGTTATCCCATAGAGAATGAACTAAGATGAAGAAACACAGTAACTAAAGATGGAAGCTTTTGTTCAATCAGGAAGTTCGTTGCTTATATTCCTTAACAATTAAAAAATTTCATCATCGTGATTTCTTATCTGCTAAATTGGGCTAAGAGCTTCTTGGGGCCAGAGAAGTTTATTGAATGGATGTGATCTTCTGAAAGTTGGCCTCATGGGGAGTGTATGAAATGGTTACTCTATTTTTATCTAGGATGACCCCTGACTTCCTCGTCCTCATTCATTTGAAGTCTTGTCCCCAAGTAAGGCTGGCTATTTCCTTGTTAATGATCTTCTTCTTCCTTCAGGTGGGGCTTGAAATTCTTGTATTGCCACTAAATTATTTTTTGAAGATGATGGCAATCTAATTTTCCAGCAGCCAGTGAGTAAATATGGCGGGAAGATAAGCTTTTGTTGTATTATACTAAATTTGGGGAGTTTACACTTAAAACGGGCTATCATTTGGAGAGATCTTTGGTGTCCCAAGGGCTTCTTGGTAACAAGGCCTCGAGTGAATCTAGCCATGGATCCTCTTCTTCCTCAGTTTGGCGTAATATTTGGAAACTTGATGTCCCCCCTAAGCTTCGATCCTTTATGTGGGAGTTGCTTCATAATTATTAAGGGTGTGTATATTTTTCTGAACCATACCGAACCGAATCAGTTCAGTCAGTTCTTTTAATATAGCATTGTAATCGGTTCAGTTATTTTTAATAACTGCATTTTCATTTCAGTTTTTTTCTCAATAACTCTGTAATAGGTTCGAACCGATGACAACCATTTTTTAATATATATTTTATATTTTTTAATTATTGTTACTATTGAGTTGAGTTGAAGTAAAAAAAACAAAACTAAAACTAACCCTAACACTCACCTCGAGTCGCGCTTACATCCATTTTCTCAATTCAGTTAGTTCTTTTAATATAGCATTGTAATCGGTTCGGTTATTTTTAATAACCGCATTTTTGGTTCATTTTTTTCTCAATAGCTTTGTAATCGGTTCGAACCGATTATAATCATTTTTTAATATATATTATATTTTTTAATTATTGTTAATATTGAGTTGAGTTGAAGTAAAAAACAAAAAAAAACTAAAACTAACCCTAACACTCAGCTCAAGTCGCGCTTAAATCCATTTTCTTTCCTCTCCCTCTTGACAACCATCGTCTCCAGACTCTCCCTCTATCCCTCGTCCACCATTTTCTTTCCTCAGTCCCTCTCGACAACCATTGTCGAGCTCGAAGCTTCCACCATTTTCTTTCCTTAGTCCCTCTCGACAACCATTATCGAGCTTGAAGCTTCCATAGGGTCTCTGTCTCTTTGAATATATGTACAGATTCAAACTTCACTTAGATTTGTTACTTTTGAATCATAGATCTGTTAGCAAATCTGCCTACTTCTACTGCGATAATTTCTTCATCTGTTAGCTTCAAATCGTAGATCTGTTAACAAATGCGCCTACTTCTACTGCAATAATTTCTTCATATGTTAAGAAATCATATATTTATTAGCTTTGAATCATAGATCTGTTAACAAATCCACCTCTGAATCGTAGATCTATTAACAAATCATAGGTTTGATGATCCAATTTTTTGAGCTTTTTGAATCATCTTTTGATTGTATTCATTTACTCTGAGTCTATATAGTCTTTCTGTCTGTATGAATTTGGTCGTTTGTACGTATCTAGGTTTTGTATCAAAGTTTCTCTTGTTCATCACTGCTAATTTACTACCTTAAACTGAGGCATATTATGCAAGGAATGATGCCTTACCCACTTTGTGATCCATTTACTGGTCCAAGTTTTCTTGAAATCTTGGATTGAATAACTAAATGATTGTGTGATGCTAGTGTAACCCTAGAGTCTCTTTGAGAAGATCTTCTTAAGCCGATATGTTTTTGTTCCAAATTATATGTCTTGGTTTTTTCTCCCATTCATAAATTAGTAGCCTTAGGCTATCGCTCCACCCCTCATTGTTTACTTTCCTTGGCCATATGCACCAACTGTTCTAGTTTAGCTCTGGATTGAATGATGTCAAGGTATATCTGGTTTACCTCTATTCTGTTGTTAGTAGTTTGTAATCGAATTTAAACTTGCTTTTCCCTTTGCTTTGTAAATGAGTTATGTGGATGAGTTCTAAAGTGTCTTTCATTACTGTAGATGTCTGCAAATCCGGATCCGCCTACTTCTACCTCAAGTGATGCTCCAAATGACACAATGGATGATTTGAATGCAAGTTGATCTTGATGAATCATTTAATGAGATAGTGTCAACTAAACAAGGTAACACATTTCAAATTTTCAATATTGTTTTTCATATTATTATATATCTTTTAATACTATAATGTGGTCATTATTCATTCTTTCATGCTTTCATTAATAGAACGTGTGAATGTGATGAAAGAGTCTCAGTCTACAAAACAGCAATAAGACGGACTTGAAGGTGTTGATGATGGCGGACATGAATGTGTTCAGTTTGCTATTATTTTCTTTTAGATGATGAATCTGGACATGAAGTTTGCTATTTTTTATGGATGTTGTAAACTTTCATTTTATATTATTGGACTTTAATTATTGTAACCTACTGATATTTTGATGGATATTTGGATTTAGTAGTATTAAAAATGAATGAAGGTCAATGTATGGAGTGATGAAAACTATATTTGATTATTGATTTATTGATGTTTTCAATTTAAAATTCTTGTTGTTTTAAGAAGTTTTACAGGTGCACCCGAACCGGTTACAAGTAACCAAACCGAACTGATTACTTTGGTTATATTCGGTTCGATTCAGATGGTTACACAGGTTCGGTTCGGTTATATAGGTAACTGATGAATTCGATTCGATTACAAGAACGTCTTACTAACCGATCGAACTGAACCGTGCACACTCCTAATAATTATGTAACTGTTGTTAAGGACGATCTAGTCCGTAGAGACTTGCTCTTTCGTTGTCCTTTATCTGAAGCCTTTTGGTTCGCTTCACCTCTTAATCTTTTCTCAAATAAGATCCCGAGATCTTCTTTGTTTAGTATTGGGAGTGGATTACTGTTTATCTCTCTAAATTGAATAGGTTGGATTGGCAACAATGGATCATTTTTTATGAAAATTATGGGAAAATCATAATGGATTGGTTTTTAACCACATCTCCCTTTCTCTGCAAGAGTTGATTTTGAATGTAGACAGGCGGGTTGATCAATTTTGTGATTCCAAATTATTTTTTATTCCTGCTCCTTCTCATGGTTCTCGTATCATTTGTCAAGTGGTCAGGTTTTCAGTCTTCTTGGCAGCTCTATTCTGATGCTTCTTGGTTGTGTGATTCTCAGATTTGTGGTGTGGGTTGCTGTTTAGACCATAATGGCGTGGTTATTGCTGATGGGTATAAGGGGTTGGAGCATGTCTCGTCTGTGGCTATGGGGAGGCTCTTGCGCTTTTATGGGCGATGGAGAAAGCTGTCCGATGGGTTATAGATTCGATTTCTACTTTTTCATATGCTTTGAGGTTCATCAACATGGTGAATGGGCATGGTACTGTGGAGAGTCAAATTCAATCTTTAATTGATGATATTGAGCACTATAATTCTCTATTTTTGTCAGTTATGTTTTATTATATTTCTAGATCCAGCAATATCTATGCTCACCTCCTAGCTAAATTGGGTCTTAGGAATTCCTCTTCTGTTATTACTACTAGACCATTTCCTTCTGATGTTGCTGCTATTATAGATGTCCATTAGTTTTGTTTCTTGTTATTTGCTAGTTTGTATTGCTTCTATACTTTCTTTATCTTAATGGGAATTCTCTTATTTGACAAAAAAAAAAACATATTCGAAGTACATACACTGATACTTGTACTGCATTTTTTTTTCTCAACCTGAAGTGGCTCTAAAAGAAAGTGGTGAATGATAATAATAAGAATGTGAGACAAAATGTGAAAGATAAAAACTATCAAGAAGTAATATCAAAAGTTTTCGCCATCTCAAAACACTTTTTAATATATGATATTATATATTAGAAGATTGGGATAAAAAATGTTGTTTTCCTAGTAAAAAAGCAGCCGCCTTGGGTTAATGGGTAAAAGATAATCATGTGTAATTAGAAACAAATGTTTTTGAGAAAATGACTTATATGGTCACTACAGTTTGGATTAAGTTTCAATTTTATTTTTCTCAATTATATCATCAAAGTTTGTAAGATGTTTCAATTTCATCACTCCATCCACATTCCATTAAAAACTTAACAGTTTACTGACGTGGTAGATATTTTTTTACACGTGCGCTACGTCAGTAAAGTTGTGGGATAATACAATTTTTATTTTATTAAATTTTCTTCCTCAAAAATTTTTAATTTTCAAAAAGAACTCCATAAGATAACTAGTTGTATTTTTCTCTTCTCCTCATTCTTCAATTTTTTTCATTTCTCCATCTCCTACTTAATCATTTCCTACAAGGTAACAAGATGTATTTTTTACTTTCCTTTCTTCTTCTACTTAATAATTTTATTTCTTTTTTATTTATTCTTCTTAATTTGGGATTTGATATATATTTGAATTTTTCAAATTTTTTGAAAATTAACTTTTTAGTTTTATATGTATGATAAAATAACTAGTGAGAAAAATACTATTTGACCTTGGCGTATTCCTTTCAAGTGGCATATATCTATACCAATAATAGGCCTACATCCATTTAAAAAACACTTCTCGCAAGTATCTAAGCATATATATAACCTCTAAAACGTTAACTACACCTGAAGACACGGTCTTTCAACCTTCATCTTAACAATGCTATTGATGTTGGACTGTTTTAATTTCTCACAAAACTCCCACAGCTTGCAATATTATTTTTTTACAACTTCCCTCTATCAATAAAAAAGCGTATTGCTTTCATCTTCTAGTTATATTAACCAAATGATTTTTTCTGACCGTTTCAACAATCACAATCAATCTCCATTTTCTTTGACTTCTAAACCTACTTAAATATTGTTTTCCTATACACTTAGAGGTTATATGTATGTTGAGGAAATCTCTAGCACAAGTGTGTTTATTAATGAAAGTCTTGATTTGCATACTACTTTAATTCTGCATTGTAGAAGCCCATATTCTCCATTTACAACCATTTCGCGTACACTTCACACACACTCTCTTTTTATTATTTCTAACAAACTTCAAATCATGGCCACTTTGTCTTGAATGTGCTCTAACAACATCTTTGAACTCAGTACAATCCTTGAATTTTATCCCTAATTTGAACGCAACATTTGACATGTCATGCTCAATCATAAATTCAGGATATCGAACTGTGTCAACCAATTTCACCATATCAATCACATTTCTATCATTAACTATCTTAACTAAACCTCCATTAAATTCTTCACCGGCGGTAATATAATATAAACTTGAATGAACATAAATAGCTGTCAAATCTATGATATCCTCCAACTCTAACAGACTTATTATATCTGGATCACAATTCTCAATAGTTTTAGTCACACCCCCTAGATATTTAGTATGGTTCAACTCAAAATGTCCATTGTAATGGAAACATATTGAGAATACTAATGAAGCCATCATTCCATCATAACACATAAAGATAAAAACTACTAAATCAGAACACATAACCCTAAAACCAGATTTTATAGTCTATAATCAGATTTGAAAAATCATACAGAAAGCCTAAACCAAATATATTTTGGAACAAAATTATCTAGAATATAATTTAGATATCAGAACTAGATTTCAATCAAACATATAGTAGATTTCAATAAAATATAAACTAGATTTTGTAACTCTAAGCCCATATTTTATAACCCCAAAAATTTAATTTTGTAAAACCCTAAAACCATATTTTCAAAACCCTAAACCACATTTTTAGAACCTTAAATTAGATTAAACCCTAAACCACTTAAAGAAAATCCTAAATCAACAAAGAGACTTCTCATCTCGAAGTCCTAAATTGATTTTCAAAACCTTAAAAGTCCAAAGAATATTCAAAATACCTTTTATATGTGGTCCCAAAGAGAACCACTTACTACATTGAGTAGTTTTCATAATCTTCAAGTAAAATTGGTCCCCCATTTAGCGTTGAATCTGTTAAAATGGAGAATAGAAAATTCAGAAAAATCTGGAACTGATAAAGTGAGAGAGAATATGTGAGAAAACGACGAGGAAGAGACAAACCATTCTGTTTCCACTGTTTTAATTGCATGGGGCATTATTTTGTAAATATTAAAATCTTTAAGGGGAAAAAGAAAGACACGAGGTATATTTTGTAAAGTTTTAAAACGTTAAGGGGGGAAAGGAGAAACGGGGTATATTTTATAAATTCTAAATCATTTAAGGGAGAAAAGGGAGACACAGGGTACGTTTTATAAATTTTAAACAATTTAAGTAAAGAAAAGGAACAATCGGGTCTTTTTTATAAATTTTAAAATATATAAGAGGGGAAAAGAAGGACACGAAGTTTGTTCTGTAAATTTTAAATAATTAAGGGGGGAAGCATGGTATAAATATTTTAAACAAAGATATTATGTGCCACAACTTTAAAACACGAGATATAATTTATAATTTTTAAAAAATTAGGGGAAAGAAAAGAAAATATAGGGTTCACTTTATAATTTCTAAAAAAATAAAGGGTCGGTAAGAATAAGAATGTGAGTAAATGATTTTCAGAATAAGATTGCTGAAATATGATTGTGAGAATATATATGTCCGACAAATTAGGATTACTTTATTTGTTAACAATTTAAGAATGTATTACTTTAAAGGTGAGAATGTTAATTATTTTATTTTGTTTGATGGAATGTGTAAAATAAGGTTATAAAAATTTATCAATTTACAGTTTTACCCTTACTTTTTGACTCTTGTAATGCTAGGATTAGGAAGAATTTCATCTACCTAAACACTTAATTTACCCTAATCATATTATTTTTCAAAAATAAAAATTATTTTTATTTAGTAAAAAACCACCCGCCTTCCAGAACCCCCACGCCTCTTCTCTCAGTCGATAAATGTGCTTGCCAAATACGCGGTATGGATGTTAGAGAAACCCATTGAAGATTTATTATCAAAGCTCTTGAATCTTGATTCAGCAGGTATTCCATGCTCCGATGTTCTGAGTCAACCGCATTATAGTCTAATTCAGATCGATGGAGAAAGTAGAGTTTTTAAAAAAAAAAAATCGGAGTTTTTCTCTATGAATGAGATTAGCTTCCGATTATCAATTTCCTCTGAGGTTGGGGTTGGGAGTTTACTCTATGCATGAGAATGGATCCATAGTTTTCTATTAAACAAATCATTTTCATTGAACAATTTCAGGCGAAGTCTCAATAGATTCTGATTTAGAAGCGAGACAGAGACTTCTTCTCCCACAACCACAAGAAAGAGATAATGAATTAGAAGCCAACCCATCGAAGGAGTTTTAATCGAACGGGGGTCTGGAGAGCGAGTAGAATCGAGTGGAGAATTTCTGGAAACTTCTATACAATTTCTGGTTCGTTATCTAGAAGGCGTGGAGGGTTTCAAAACAACTCTCTCCTTTTCTACAATTTCTGAGATTTCTGGAAGATTTCACAGGAGAATTACTTTAGGGAAAGAAGAAGATAGGGATAGTTTAGGTAATAAATTTCTGAGGTTTGCCCGGCATTCAGATACTACAAATTTGAGAAGGTATCAAATACACTCAAATATGGGTAATCTGAACATTGCAAGAATTCAAAAATATCATCAAACAAGGGTATCGGTGAGATGACCTACGATTCTAGGAAAACTACCCAACTTTCTCTCATAACAAACGTGTTCAGAAATAATTTGATATATAAATTTTAAATAAATATTTAATGTACAATAATTTTATTAACGTGATGTATACGTGTAAAAATATATGTGTCACATCAATAAATTATTAAATTTTTTAATAAAATATAGATATAGTGATAAAATTAAAATATCTTATAAATTATGATAATGTAATTAAAAAAATTAAAATTATAATAATGAAATTAAAATTTAATCTAAACCATAATTTTCTTTCAAGATTCTAAAGTCACCTACCACCACCATCATTATGACATCACCATGATAATCAAAGCTTACTCTGCACGGCAATACAAACGTAGCTTCGAGGAAATCATGCAATCCTCCCCCCTCTTTTAGTCATAGTCTTTCTAGAACCAGCCTCCCAAACAAGCTGTATACGTGTAATATATATCTATATATATAAGATAAATCTTATAGAAAACTTTTTTAAACAAATTTATCCTTACATTTTCCGTCAAGTCACTAAATTGTAATTTAACATACAATTAAATGATGTCATTTAATTAAACAATAAAATAAATATTTTTATACTTTAAAGTAATGACTATTTAGAAATTACAATTATTATGCATGTTTGATTGTAGCAATAAACTTAGAGTCTAATAAGATCTATATTGAATTATAGTGAAGAAAAAATATTTCAAACAAATTTATATAAAAAAATTTGACAAGAAGACTTGTGGCAAGAGATATATTATCAAACTCATAAATTTTATATTTCTATTAATCTCACATAATTGTGAATAAACTTTAATATTTAGTAAAGAAAAAATAATGATTAGAAGATTAGTTAATAAATCAAATGCATTCTATATTATAGACATTGAGAAAATTGATTTGATTTTCTTTATTGAGAAGTACTATATATATTAAAAAAATTTATGTTCACATGCAATACACTATATTAAAAAGTCCAACTTTGACTCACATCTGAATGGAATCAACGTCACATAAATACCCTCATACATTCCCTTCCTTTTTAATTCTCACAAAATTAATTCACATCTCCTCTATTATTTTCTTACTTTTTCTTCCCTCATTATCAATTATCATTAATCCTTTCAACTGAACTGAAGAAACCCATGACTAACAACACATCCATCAAAAGTAATACACGTATGAGTAGCAGCTTGAGCCTGGCGGAAGGCCGTGTGGCAAAGCCAATTGTTAGGAGGCAGACAAGAGCGTCTAGGAGAACCCCAGTGACCATATTCAATACAGATACTTCAAATTTCAGAGCCATGGTTCAACAATTCACTGGAGGAGGAGGAGGACCTAATAATTCAACCTTTGTCTCTTCATCCAATAATCTAATTACAGGCTTTGCATTTGGTGGGTCACGTCATCATGGGACTCTTGTTAATCAACAACAATTCATGTTCTCCTCGAATAGTACTCAGCATCCAAATATAGGAGTGTTTGTTGGTGATCAAAGTTTAGGAGGACAAGGTGTGTCAACACAAAGTGATTATAATAATATGGGATTAATTACAGATGGGTCTGTGATGGGGGGTGTTTCTGGGTTTTCACAAGGCCATGAGGCACATGATCAGCAAATTGCTTATTCTTCTTCAAGAATTGGGAACAGAAATGAAAATAGCTTGTTGTTTTGAAAAATTAGCTTCTTTTTTGCCTGTCTAGTGTTGTAAATTTGTTTGCCTCTGAGGCATGCTAACGACAGTCCAAAATTGCAGCCTAAGGGCGATCTCAACCGTTCGTTATGGTAGGATTTACAATGAAACCCACATCAATGGATGGTTGGGATTGCAACTTGTCTGACTGTCATGAACAAAATTCTTGTTTTCCTTTTACTAGTTTGAAGATAGTGTTGGGGGCTTACCAGAATCCTTTTCTTTTCTTGAAGGAATGTGACTGTGAGCCTTATATGTTTTTTTTTATATATTGCTACTTTAGATTAATTTCATTAAAAAGGATAAATTAATCTAAACTGCAAAACTTTATACACTTATTAGTTTTCCTCGAGCGGATTCTTAATTAAAAGCTTTGCAGTCTTGTTTTGTTAGGGATCATATTAATTTTCTATATAAAATTATGTAGAGATCGTATTAATTTGTCACTCAAACTTAGGCTATGTGTATGTGTATCTGAGTATGGATGCTTAATTAACTATATCTGAGTATGGATGCTTGATTAACTATGATGGAACTTTTTGTTTTTCCGTAGTAGTGTTGAACCAAACTTTTTACTTCAATTTATTAGTATTCATAGTTTCAACTCTTATAATATGAGATAATTAGGAAAACTTTATGATGTGAGAATATATGTGGGTTATTTGGATTAATATATTTTTTTCAACTTGTCTAAGGAAAATTATACTCCTTTTTTAAAAACAATGAATTTTATACCATGGCCCCAACTTGACATCACCACTTGTAATCTATTTTTTCTCTTATCATTTTTTTTCTCAATACACATGTTAAATCAATTTAATAATATTTTATTCTTCATCTTCTTCTTTATTTTTCAATGAAGTTTTTTATTTTACTTAAAAGGTTAAAGTAGTTTTTTATGACTACTTGAACCCTTCAAATAATTTTTTTGTCAATCAACACTCATACACCAGATAACTACTTGAAGGGTTCAAGTAATTAATGTCCTCTACTCCCCTTCAAACCTCCCTTTCTAAACCGTTTCCTTCTTGTGAACCTTGGCCCATGAAAATCACCTTTTTAATCACTTTTCTTTGTTTAATATAAACATTTGGTTGCTTATATAAAATGACTAGGTTACTTCAGTAATATTTAAAATAACGTGGAAGCTAGGATAATTTTTTTAAAATCAATTCACGATTTGTGATTTAATGAAATAACATAATTTATTAGAGAAAACTCAAAACAGATTTCTCAAATTTAATATTAGAAATTCATAGAAAAATTTCATTAATCTTAAATAATATTTCAAATATTTTTCGTGATTAGCAAATGAGAATCAAGTTAAAATAAGTATGTTGTTCAATTAAATACACTCAATTTCTCGTCTCGTGTCAGAATGCTTAATCAGACCCTTAACACTCATCACCACATTCATCACCTGAAATTTAATATAAAATGGGGTGAGTATAAAATATACTCAGTAAGCAAAATTTTACACATACATAGAAAAGACATGCACATCCAATCAATTTTAATCATTAACAAAAAAATTGTGTTTGACATAAGCTTCATGTAAATCATTTTATCGCTTTATTGCCATTGCTTTAGCATTACATCTTTCATTAAAGTCCTTTCATGCAAACTTTTTTCACGTTCTTTTCTTTACAATTTCCATTGTATTCTTTTCTTTACCTTATTTGTGAGCTCATTTGTGTAATGTTTAGCCAATTTGATGTAGTGAGCATATATTACGGAAACTGTTTCCATTACCGGATCCTTGATTGTATCGCTGGACAAGCCAAACGATCATTTATTAACATTAACCATGAAACATTTATCGGGTCCGCCGGTCTCCCACGTCCCATTTCCCACTCACTCCTTTCATGGCATAAACAAACACCTAGTCTTTTAAGCTTTTATTTTATTTCTTTTATTATATCTATTTTATGAACCATAATGTAAGTTCATATATATAATCATCCATTTCCATAAATTAGACACATCAGAATCAAACACATTTGCATACGATTAAGCATTCAGTAACATAAGGAAGCCATTACAAGAAAAAACATCTACGACGATCGTTATTCGAGTCTAGGGTGACGGTTTATAACCGTCGACATCGATACAACGACAGTTGGAGAACCGTTGGGATCATCGTCGTTGGGATTAAATCACTGACGGTTTTGACAACCGTCGGAGGAACGCCGCGACAAAGACTCTAAAGCTACGGTTCTTTTGATAATTGACGACGCTTTGAAACCGTCGCTAAGTACAATCTATTGAGACAACTTTTAAAACCGTAGCAAATGTATATATAACAATGGTTCTCAAACCACCGCTAAAGTGCTAGTCTTATTGCGACAATTATAGAACTGTTGCTAATTTGTCCTTGTCCAATATTTTGTGACGGTTTAAGAACCGTCGCAAAAAACACTACTTTCAAATATTCCTTCCTATTTCTGCTTATTCTAAAAAATTCCTGCATATTAACACAATTTTAATAGGGTATATATTTTCAGAATAGTCAGAGCAGTATCATTCTATATATTTACAGAGAACATAATTATAAAGCATTAATTCATTAATTAGATATCCAAACTATAATAGATTATCAATACAAATTATTTAATGAGTTCAAAGTATGAAAATTTGAAATAACAAAATATTTCAGAAGTATTATTAAATAAAGTTGAACAACAAAAGGCTACCCTAGTCTTTACGAGAGTCTTGCATAAACTTCATAATTAAGCTTAGCTGGGAGCATATCTCTGAACATTCAGCCTACACCTGGTCATATTTCTCACGCACTCTCTGAACATATGATAAATATACTTAAAATAAAAATGATTAAAATAATTATTTGAATTTCTCATAATAATTCATCTCAATGATATCTTTAAGAATTCCATAATAAGTCATCTCTCTATCCCATATATTTGCATAACTTGCTATATCTGATGTTACCATGACTCCACTATTTTGAGACTTCTGAAGGTTATCACTTTCCTTTGTACGAAAAACAAATCCATTGACATTGTATCCATCATACATCTTCACCACAATATTTGGACTTTGAGCTAACCATCTCAACTCTTTTGACGCATTATTTTCCATTTTGGTTATCTATTCATAAAAAAAGTATTCAACATCTATTGAACCATATATAATAAAATAATTCAAGTACATCTATTGAACTTACTTTAGATGTAAACCAATCAAGAAAATTATCATGAAGTACGCGTTCGACTTCATCAGGAGAAGGTCGACAACTACGGGTTGTCTTTTATAATTATCTGCAATCCTCTGCAATTATTTTAGATAAAGTAAGTAACACACTAAAGTAACAGCCTGGAAAAAATGGATCAACCAACTCACAATTAAACAACACAAATCGATGTGCTTGTGTCAATGTGATGCTATCAAGTACATCAGTTGTAGCCTTCTTTGTTGGTTGGCCTAAAATAGGAAAGAGAGAAACTTTTTTTGTTGCTTGCTCATCTATAAAATCATTATTCCTCGGAGGCCGATTAAATTTTGTTTCCATTCCATCTAAATACCATGAACAAAATGTTGTACACTCATCCATAACATAAACCTCGACAATTGAACATTCGGGACGTGCTCTATTGCACACATAAGATTTTAGTTTACAAACAACCCATACTGAGCAAATCATTCATTAAATGGAATCATAATTGAATGATAAATATATACTATGCCAATCTTAACTTTCAAGAAGTTACATTCAACTATAGTGGACAGGTTCTGTAATTTTTGCCCCAGAAGCCAAATGAACTACCAAATGAACCATGATGGTGAATAATGCTAGCGGAAATATCATTTTTATTTGACAAAGTATGACAATAATATGATCCTGAAGTTTATCGGTCATGTCCCTACGAAGATTTTTCGAGCACAATTCTTTAAAGAACCAACTCAATTCAAATAACACCGAGTTCACATTCGGTGATAGTGACCCTCTTAGCGCGATCGGTAAAAAATACTCCGTGATGATGTGAGAATCATGACTTTTAAGACCTTGGATTTATGATTCTTTGTATAAATATAACGAGACATATTTGAGGCATATCCGTCAGGAACTCTGATGCTTTTTAATACTTGGCAAAACATATTTTTCTCTTCGACTGACATTGTAATGGAAGCAGGCGGTAATGTTGACTTCTTTTTTCTTTTATCGACCATCGAATGAAGATAATGTTTTACATTCAGGATGCAAAGATCTAGACGTGCATTTAAATTATCTTTCGACTTCCATTGGTCATTAGAAGTGTTCCAATAATGTTATCACATACATTTTTTTCTACATGCATCACATCAAGATTATGACGTATAAGATTAAACTCTCAATAAGGAAGTTCAAAAAATATTAACACCAGCTTCCTTTCTTTTTTTCCAATCACTTCCTTTCCAAATAGGACATTTATATCACGCCCTTGTTCATAAATTGTATACCCTGTTGCTAAAATGGGAGGTGATCTCTCCTCAATAGTACCATCAAAATTTTGGATATCGAAGCGAAATATGTTATCATCCTCCAGATATTGTCGATAACCCATAAAATAATACTTTTTCTTTCCAATACAACATACAATCATTGGGGCACGCATCTATTTTATCATACCCAAGTCCTAACTTCTGACAACTTCTTTGCTTCATAAAATATATTTGGTAGTTGAACACCCTTAGGAAATGCTCTATTCAACAATTCAAGAAGAGAAGAAAATGATTTGTCACTCAATCCATCAAGACATTTAATGTGATAGGTTCACAATAAATGACAATTTTGAGAATTCTTCACATCCAGGATATAGTGGTTGATTACTCTCTTTAACCAAATCGTAAAAGTCCTTAACATCAGAATCATCCCCGAATTCCCTCATTCTTTCATCTACATCATCAACCGATTGTTGTGATGGAATAGAGTCTGAACCATGTTTATTGTTCAGTAAATTAGTAAATGCATTATGCAACAAATCGCATATCATCATCATCATCTTGACATGATAATGGTGTTTCTACATATGCCCTATTATTAACAATGATTTCAGACAACATACCAATTCTGGATGAAGTAGTCGCCGCTGACTTCCCGTGAAAATATCAACATGTATAACCAATTATAATCTCATTACATATTATGTGTTCACGGATGACATCTCTAGTCTTACGATAATAATGAATACATCGGTAACAAAGACACGATATATATCCATCATTCGATCCTCTCTCAAGGAAAAAGTTCAGAAACCGATTTACTCCATCTTGAGATGCCTTACTAAATCTTGGTTTTGTTATCCAACTCTTATCCATTGCAGCTCTCAAAGCTTCAAGTAGACCAAACAAATAGAATAATTGACAAAATGGCACATGACACAAATTGAAGTAATTTCCAAGGCATGACATTCTTAAAGGGCACATGACACAAATTGAAGTCAAAGAAGTTCCAGCCAAGAAAGTTAGTGAGGGGATGAACAGAAACGAAATCAACTGAATTACTACATAAATGTAAGATTGATACAGATTATAGAACTTGAACTAAAGAAATATAGAAATTATTCCTACGTGTAATTATCACACAAGTGTAGAAAAGATTAACCCATTGGGAGTTGACATTTATTCTCTTGGCTAAACTGCAAAAACATCCCATGTAACTTTCCTGTTTTATAATCTCATACTCTTTTAAGTTTTTGGGGACAATTTAGAACATGTGCTTAAAAATAATGCCACACATTATTAGTCATTTTATTGAATGATCCTTTAATTTTTGAAGTCTCTTGACCAAACAATCATTTAATCTTTCTTCAAGTTGTTTTTTCAAATTAGTGATTATGCACTAAAAATTACACTTTTCATTGAGTAAATATTTAGATAACTACAGCCTGGATATAAATACACTACATGGCACAACTATTTTAATGTAAGAAACACAATATGTAGGGCATCTCTCCATCACAGTATCAATTTTATGTCTCTCCATTAGCAAGCTTCAAAAAGACTGAAAAAATAGCAAGCAAATCATGCATGCAGGTTTATGTCTCTCCATTATAATTCTCCTATCATTTTTCAATTAATGCTACATTCTGTAGATAAACAAAAAGTTTTTCTAGTAATTAGGGATGAATACCTTGGTAGAGGGAGTAGCACAGGGGATCTAGGACTCCTTTAGACGAGCTCGACTATGACTGGTTTCTAATTTCTATTATCGATTTCCACCAGCTGAAGAGCTCATCTATGGATAATTTGAAGATTAACCAAGATCGCCAAGGGGTAGGGAAGACCACTCACGGTCGGGTTTATAGAAATAAAGAGAGAAATTGATTTATTTCTAAAAGAAGAGGGAGATGCCAGAGTGTGAGAACCTACAATGGAGCGCTCACGACCACGGGTAATATAAAAAGGAAATATTTTTAAATTTGAAAAATAAATTACTTGAAATAAAAGATAATTACTATAAATAAACAATCAAGCTGCAATAATATAATAATACGCAATTCTATTAAGCTAACCTAAGTAGCAATTGAAGGATCAATAATGAAACTCAATTTATTACGAGTTAATAATTAAATAAATAATATGTGAAAACTTAAATGCGCAGAATAAATAAGCACAATAACAACGATGCAAGAAATTAAAGTGCGGAATAAAAACATGCAAGTAATTTAATACGGAAAGTAAAGTTCACGTAAATAAAAGAGTAGAGAAGAGAGAGATTCGACACATAATATTTTTACATGGTTCGAGAAAATCTATCGGTACGTCCACAGTCCATGGATCCCTTTTTGAAGATTTTTCTCAAGAGATCTTCTTAACGATGAAGACCAAACATTTACAAACTCTATTGGCTTATGGTGCCAATCAGACCTCAACAATATAGCTCAGTCAAGTACCAATAGGTTTGGGAAAAATATTAAACTCTACAAAACTTCGTTGAAGGGGAGTGGAGAGATGTCGAGAAGTCTGTTGAAGTAAAAAATTATATGTGGTATTTTCAAGATTGAATAACACTGTAGAAACCAGTCTGACCTGTTTGAAAACTGAATAGAATGATCCTTGATTGAAGGAAACTTTCATTTTAAGTCAAGCCGGTACACCGTTAGGGAAACTGATAAGACCGATTTGAATTTAAGGATTTTCAAAATCGGTGCCCCACTTGTTGTGAAGGTAGACTCTCCTTGGTTACATGAGTCATTCTTTGTTATTGTTGAGAGTTATATATTGGGAGGAGAAAGAAAGAGAGAATGGAGAGGAGAGGGAAACTTTTTTCATTTTTTTCTATATTCGTCTTTCTTTCTCTCATTTGACAAAAAAATCACTCTTTTTCTCTCCTTCCAGTATATGTTATTGTTACTAAAAATTTCCGTATTACCTATATAATAAGCGATGATTTCAATCACATCATCACAATACATGATATATAATCTATAACATCTTTAAAAGCACGCTAATTTGGAGAAACTTTTGAAAACCAAGAATGCCCTCCATAATTGTATTTTGCCTTGATTGTGAATCCTAAATGCATTAAAAGAAAATTCCTTCTTACGAAATGACTATTGAATTTATACTCTTGGTATTAACTTTGCTTTAATAATTTATTTTTTTTCCTAACATGCCAATAAAACTTGTGTATCTACAAAACATGAGACATTGGAAAATATTGGGGAATTTTTAGGTTTTATGTTTTTTTTTAAATCTAAAAATAAGGTAGTTTTGAAATTGATTCCAAAAATAAGGTAGTTTTGTAAAGAGGATTTCCAGTTGGCAAAAGTCATCTTTACAAAAGACACTTTTAATGCAGCCCGATGGCATGTGTGAAGGCGTCTTTCGTAAAGATGACTTCCACTTGGTGGAAGTCATCTTTATAAAAACAACCTAACCTGCATACAAAAATCAGGTATGTATGGCTCTTGTTAAGACATAAATGATTCATTTTGAGGCATGTGTGATGTTGACTTCTTTGAGATGAGCTGTGCACTCCATGCCTTCAAGACAAATGAGTTTGATAAGACGCATTCACTTGTCTTATTACTTGTGCGGCTGTCTCACACATATTACGAATTCGAGGCATTATCCAAGACGGTATAGTATCATCAAGTGCCAAATTATTAATATTATCCAGACTCTCCGTCTATATAGATAAAAAAATATTAATGAAGGTAGAACTGCTTCTGCTTTATGTATTGTGATTTTTAAAGGTAGCGTTGAAGACGTCTTTATAAAAGATGCCTTCTACTATTAATGAAGGCATCTTTTATAAAGACGCCTTCCACTTTTATGAAGGCATATTTATAAAAGACGCCTTCTACGTGGCCTCATTTGTATTTTGCAAAGACGTCTTCATCTTAGTTGTACCATTTCACCTTACTTTTGGAATTCGTTTCAAAAGTACTGTATTTTAATTATTTTTTTCCAAAAATATTGTAGAATACTCAAAAATCCGAAAACATTTAGTGGACAGGTGCATGGATTAATCTGTAATATATAATTTATAACATCTTAAAAAATATTACTTTGGAGAAACTTTTGAAAACAAAAAATACCCATGCTTGACTGGTATTTCGTATTCTGATATTGCCCATAGAAATAACGCATGACATAAACTTATGTGTTATTTAGAATTATATACCCTTTTCAGTTTGAATTAAGAAATATACCCATTTAAAAAAATCATAATTCTATACCTTGAGGCCCAGACAATTCAGTTAAATATTAATAATCCCAGTAATTTTTTTTACATTCTCAATGCACAATCAAATCAATATATTCATCTCTTCTTCTTCTTCATTGTCTTCTTATTCTCTTTTATTCAAGAAAGCTCATATTTCTTCTTCTTCTTCTTCTTCTTCTTCTTCTTCTTCTTCTTCTTCTTCTTCTTCTTCTTCTTCTTCTTTCTAGTTCTTCTTCTTCTTCTTCTTCTTCTTCTTCTTGTTCTTCTTCTTCTTCTTAGTTCTTCTTCTTCTTCTTCTTCTTCTTCTTCTTCTTCTTCTTCTTCTTCTTCTTCTTCTTCTTCTTCTTCTTCTTATTATTATTATTATTATTATTATTATTATTATTATTATTATTATTATTATTATTTCAGTGGACCCTATGATTTTCAGTGAGAAAATGACCCATTCTTCTTCTTCTTCTATTTCAGCGAAACCCATTTTGCTTCTTCAGCGAGACTCATTCATTTTCTTTGTATTCTTCAACGATACGCACTCGGAATCTGATTCTCCTATTTTTTGAATCATTCAAGTAATGTTTTTTATTCTAGAATTCAAAACAAGTAACTACTTAAAGGGTTCAAGTAGTTATATCTGACTACTTCAACCCTTCGAGTAGTGATTTTGATTCTAAAAGTAAAAACAAGTAACTACTTGATGTATAAATAATTGACTGACAAAAAAAGATAACTACTTGAACATTTCAAGTAGTCACAAACAACTACTTGAAAGTGTCAAGTAGTCATAAATAACTACTTGAACCCTTCAAGTTGTTACCCGGTGTATGCGTGTTAACTGATAAAAAAATTACTTGAAGGATTCAAGTAGTCATAAAAATTTACTTGAACCACTCAAGTAGAAGAAGAAGCTTTGTTGTAAAATAAATAATAAAAAGAAGAAGAAATTATTATTAAATTAATTTGACATGTATATTGAGAAAGAAAAAAAATGATGAAGAAAGAGAGATTGTAATTAATAATGTGTGGTTCGTGTGTCAGAAGTATAAAATTCTTTATTTTTAAAAAACGTATAAAATCTGTAGACAAATTAAAAAGTGTATAATTCTTTAAATAACCCTTAACTTATTGGTCAACTTGTCGATAAACTCGATTCGGGAATATAAACAAAATTTAGACGAAAATCGTTGTAGAATTCATGCATTAATTAGTCAGTGCGTAAACTTATTGGCCATCTTTAATTATAGTGCTTGCCAATTGTTTCGTACTTCTACTTATTTTTTTATTGCTAGAATTTGAATTTCAACGAAAGTTTACCTAAAAATCTTAGGTCTGAAGTTCCCCAAAAAGAATTATCAACCTTACATATACTTTCATGTCATTGGTTGTTGTTTTACACATACTAATCTCTCATTGGTAATGCAATTTCTCCTAAAATTGAGTGAACAGGAAATCAGAGCTTACTGCCAAAATTATTCTCCTAAAATTGTGGAGGAACTTTGACTTCCAAAAAAATACCCTCTTCTCAATAACTTTTTTCTTTCATATTAATAACTAGTTTAGTGATTTAGTGAAAATGAAATACTTAATTTATTATTTTCAAAATAAATACATATAATTTATTGTCCAGTAACAAATTTGCATGCATTTCGGATCTTAAGAATGAGTACAGATAAAATATCATCTTATTATACAAGGTAATTTTTTTTCAAATTGACAAAAAGAGTAGTAATTAATATTAAAAACATATTTTAATTTCTTTTTAGTTATGAAATCAAGTTATCTAAGTTTAGTGCAAACGGTCTATTTCTGTCATACAAGTGGTTAAATCCAGATCAAAGAGTTAGTAGAAGGATGTGGATGTATGAGAGTCGTTAGATTAATTTAGTGGTTACGAATGAATATTCTAGAGGAGAATATTCCTTTGAAACAGCCGGATTACTATCCTAACAGTTCCTCAAATCTTGCAATGGAAAGATATGTCATTATCATTGATTGTAGTTTTATGTATAAATAGAGGCATGCATAACCTCAAGAGACACTACTGAATATAATCAACCATCCTTAACTCAATATTTTTCAACTTCTTCCCTTACTATCTAGATGCTCTTACTATTATCAAAAAATCCCTTTACATTGGGTGCTTCATTTAAGGGTGTGCAGAATTTTTACGAACCGACCAAATTGAACCGAACCGAATCGGTTCGATCAGTTCTTTTTCTATGGTAATTGTAATCGGTTCGGTTAATTTAAATAACTGAACTTTTGGTTCGATTATATTTTACAATAAATATATCATCGGTTCGAACCGATTACAACCATCTTTTAATATACATATATAAATTAGACTTAAAGTATTAAAAACTTAATAAATTAGACACAAATTAGACATATATTATTAAAAATTAGACATATATATATATTAATTGTGTTGGGTGTTGATATTTTCAATTTAATGATTTTTGCTATTTTTTCTAAAAAAAATTCTATAATTGTAGTCGAACCGATTACAAGTAATCGAATCGAACCGATTACTTCGGTTTCATTTGGTTCAAATTTTGGTTATACCGGTTCAGCTCGATTCAGTATTAGGTAACCGGTGAATTCGGTTCGATTACAAAAATACCTTACTAACTTTCCAAACTGAACCGTGCACACCCCTAGCTTCATTGGGAATGAGTTAAAGCTCAAGAGTATACTTCAAAATGTCGAGAACCAGATCAAACGCTGCTCTTAACGGTGGAAACAAAAATGATCATGTGGATCAACCTGCACAATCGGCGCAGGTGCAAGGAATGATCCAAACCATACTGTCAAGAAAGCAAGAAATGGATAGATGCAAAAGTGAAGCCTTACGTAGTGCGTGACACACAGTCCAAGACCATATTAATGCTTCACAATAGGAACTGGCAAAAATGCGTGCAGAAGCGAGTCAATGGATGAACAATAAAGAACGAGAGAATCGTTCAGAATCAGACGGACAGCATGTCAGGCGAACGAATCCTGAGACTAGTCAAAACTTGTAGCGGGAAGATGGAGAAATCCAATCCCATGACCATGTGAAGGAGACAAGAGGAGAAATCTGTCCACCAAAGGTCATGTCAGAAAAAGCAGTGGAGGAAATGCTAGAAAAGAAAATAATGGAGATAAGAAAACTGGGAAGTGCGAGAAAGGCAGACCTTAAGTCACTCACCCCTTCACCGTTAAACCCAAAAATCCTCATTACCCTAGTTCCCAAGAATTTTGTGGCACCCAAGTTTAAATAATACGAGGGGAAGTCTGATCCAGTAAACCATCTTAGGAAGTTCAAATAATAAATATCATTATATCAACATGAAGATGTGTTGATGTGCAGAATATTTCCAGCTAGGCTTTACGACAGTGCTCTGAAGTGGTACCACTCGCTCCCCTCTCATTCAATCACCTACTTCACCATTATATCTTCAGTGTTTCGAGAACAGTACTCCATGTATCGTTCAATGATGGAGGATACAGAATACCTTCTGACCATCTCAATCAAGAAAGGAGAATTCTTGCACAAATATACACATAAATTCAAATATGAGATGACTAAAGTAGAAAATTGTGACGATTGAGTGGCAAGGTCGGCTTTCGGATGAGGATTGGACCCAAACTCTCCCTTGTTTGATGATCTGTGAGGGTAAAACCACCGTCCATGGTGAAAACATTCTGACGGGTGCAAACTTACATCACGTTGCAAGAAGAAAAGAAAAGTATGATGAAGCTATTAAAATGAAGGACAGAAGAACAACATAAAGGTGACCGTGGTTCTAGCTCAGGGGAAAAGAGAACAAAATGAACGAAAAGAATTGATGGACGAAGAGAATACAAATGAGAAAGAGCTGAAAGAAAGGGATGATCGACGAATGGAATTCATCTTAGGGACAAAGTTTACATGCCTCTTATTGTACTTGTGAACCAAATTCCTGAAGCAATCAAGAATAAGCCGTGGCTGAAAAGATCAACCCTGTTGACTAAAGAACCCAGTTACAAAGACAAAGACAAGTACTGATCCTTTCACAAAAGTCACTTGTATTATATGGAATACTACTTTCAACTCAAGGATTATATTGAGGAATCGGTCAAAGATGGATATCTCCAGCAATTTATCCAGATAGACAGGTAGAAATGGGAAACTAAAAAAGAAGTGCAAGACAAAGGAAAGCAGCCACTCAGGATTGTGGACACCATAATCATGTTGACTGAACAAGAAGGAATCACTAGGAAAGAAGGGAAGATATACTGTAAAAAACCTATGCGGGAAGGACACTGGGAGAAGGGGAGTTCATCAAATAGCGATGGGAATCTACTGTTGATCTTTAACGAATTAGATTTGGAGGAACATAATAGAAAACACAAGGAACTGCTTACATAGAATAATGTTGATCGATGATGGGAGTGTCGTCAACATCCTACATTGGTCAACCCTTGAATAGATGTCCATGGGTAATCCAAAATTACAATGCCCATCACAGGTGTTGATTGGGTTAAACAGAATGATAAGTTATTTGAAAGGAATAATAACACTCTCGATAAATGCTGACCTGTTTAATCATCTAAAGGAGTTTGTGGTTCTGGACACACCTTCCCCATACAACGCGATTCTAGGAAGGATATGGTTAAACAAAATAAAAGCCATTCCACCACGCATTACCAGGTGCTGAAGTATCCGTACTCGAAAGGAATAAAGACAACTAATGGATATCAAGCTACTGCTCGTACTTGTACTCTAACGACATTGGAGTCATCCAGGTGAATGGTGACTAAAAAGAAGCTAGATGGACAAAAGCCAAGATCATGGAGCAATAACAATCAATGGGAGGTGGACAAGAGGGTCCATCTAACCTAAGGTATGAAGCAACGAAGACCACTGTACTTATGTTCCATGAGGAAGGAACCCAGAAGACAATCAACATTGGGGCCAAACTTGAAGAAACATAAAAGGGGATGCTGAAGGACTTTTCAAAGAAAAACGAAGACATCTTCGCGAGTACGAAATGCCAGGTATTCCACAACACCGATCCTTCTGTCAATCAAATAAAGTAACACAAAAGTAGTTTTTCCCTAGAAAGAAATGTAGCAATCAAAGGAGAGGTAGATAAACTCTTGATGGCTGATTTCATCTGAGAAGTAGAATTCCCACAGTGGCTCGTAAATGTAGTCACAGTGAAAAAAGAAGAACGGGAAGTGGAGAATCTGTGTTGACTTCACATATCTGAACAAAGCCTGCCCAAGGGATGATTATCCCCTACCGAGGATATATTAAATGGTGGATGTGACCTTGGGGCATGAACTCCTCAGTTTCATGTACACCTATTCAGGATATAATGAGGTGAAAATGTTACAACCTAATCAAGAGAAAACTTCATTCATTACTGAACATGGTATTTTCTGTTATAAACTAATGTCATTTGGTTTAAGAAATGCAGGTCGACTTACCAAATCAGAAAGACAATGGAAGTCTATGTAGATGACATACTGGTCAAGAGAAGTAAATGGAAAAATCACATCAAAGATCTAGATGAAGCCTTTTAGATATTGAGGAAAAGCACCATGAACCGTAACCTGAAAAAATGTACTTTTAGAGTAGCGCCGGAAAAAATTTTGGGTCAGTTAGTGACACAACAGGGATTCAACGTCAACCCGGATCAAGTGAAGACCACCATGGAGATGAAGTCCCCCAAGACTTGTAAAGAAGTACAAAGTATGACGTGAAAGTTGACTGCTTTAATTAGATTCCTTTTAAGGTCAATTGGATAAGTGCAAGCCTTTCTTCATAAAACTGAAGAAAAATTTCACTGACATTTGGGATGAGGAATACAAAGATGCCTTCAAAAAGATCAAGGAGTATCTGATAGCCCCACCGTTGCTTTCGAAGCCACTTCTTGGTGAAGAGTTGCTTCTATACATGGTAGTCTCACAAGCGACAATAAGCGCCATTTTGATCAGAGAAGAAGACAGGAGACAAAAGCCCATTTATTTTTTTAAGTAAAGTTTTGGTGGATCATAATCGCAACAAGGAAATTGAAGCCCTACTTCCAAGCCCATAGCGTAATGGTGCTGACTGACTAGCCCATTAGAAGCTTGTACATTCTCTAGAGACAAGCACAAGAATGGAAAAATGGGTAATCGAGCTTGGACAATATGAAATCCGTTTGAACCAAGGAACGTACTGATGGATCTTGAGAGCTGAAAATAGTCATTCAGATGCATTAGCAACATTGGGATCATCATTACTACAAAAGGAACGTGCCAGTGGAAATCCTCAAAGAACCAAGCATAAAATGCATGTTGTCAAACGTTGCTGACGTGGAAGTCAAAACAGAGCCTAGTTGGCAAGATGACATAATCTGCTACTTGACAAAAAGGGAATTACCTGAAGATAAACACTTGGGGAGAAAAGTTCAACGACAAAGTGCAGGTATTCATTAATTAACAGACTATTATATCAAAGGTCTTTTCAGGTCCGTACCTAAAATGTCTAAAGCCCAATATATGCTGGCAGAAATCCATGAAGGTATCTACGAAAATCACACCGGAGGAAGATCGTTGGCGCACAAAATATTAAATGAATGGTACTATTGGCCTAAAATGCACAAGGATGCCAAACAATATGCAAGAAGATGTGAGAAATTCCAACACTTCACCGCCGTAGTAAAGATGGCACCTGGAGAGCTCAACACAATTGTGAGCCCATGGCGGTTTATGAAATGGGCTTTGGACATAGTGGGGTCGCTTCCCATGGCACCTGCTCAAAAACATTTTCTGTTGGTCGCAACGGATTATTTCACAAATCGGATTGAAGCAAAAGCATGCATGAAAATTCAAGAAGAGGACGTATAAGGATTTCTATGGAAGAACATTATGTGCAGGTACAGAATCCCTTGAATACTTGTCTTGGACAATGAACTACAATTTACTGGGAGGATGGTTAACACATTTTGTGAAGTACGTCGAATTATAAAGCACTTCTCTACGCCGTACTACCCACAAGAAAATAGTTAAGTGGAAAGGTCTAATTGATAAGTGCGTAAAAACACATTTGATTCATTATTTAAATAATAATATTTATGAAAAGAAGAGATTAAATATGATGTTTTATGTAATTATTTCATAAATATTACATTTATATATTAATTTGTTTTTATATGTTTTTAGGTTACAAAAAAAGTAAATTGAAAAGAAGTTCAAAATGGTCTAAAACTCTATGCCTCCAACTGCCTCCAAGTCTCCATGTGCCACCTTATAAAATTTGAAATTTGAAATTTGAAGATTAATTCAAAATTTGAATTTTAAATTAAGCATCAAATTCGATAGATTTGCACAATCGTAGATAAACGAAAGTTACATGATGATCCCAATTTTCTAGAATGCAAATATTATGTGGTTGGAAAGATAAGAGATTAAGATTTCATTTAAATATTTTTTCATAATTTTCTGATCGCTCCAACATGGTCAAATGGCAAGATCAAATCTGATTACGGTTTTAAATTAGTGAAGGATAAAGCCAAACCATCTTCAAAGGGAAAATCAAAAATTATAAAGATCAAATCCAAATTAAAGCTAGAATTAATCCAAAAAATGCTTCTTCTTTTAGAAGACAATAACAATTCTGATTCTAAATCATCTATAGAGTTAGGTCACTCAATTCAGAAGGCCCAATCATCCAGAAAGATTACCCCTCAACAATTGAAGGATCAAAATAAACTAAAGGGTCGTGTCCTACTACAATCGGTCTATGGTGCATATCAAGACTTTCAGGACCCGTTTGATGATCTCAATAATGTTGAGTAAATAAAAATAATTTACCTTTGGCAAAATGCCAATGTTGAAATTATCAAAAAATCAAGAAGTTTGAAAATTGATATCATAACGACTCCCCAACATAATGCAATGGTCATAATGAACTTCAAGACAAGCAATAATGACTTTTCCAACAATCAATAATCAAAACATAAAAATTCAAGATAGCAATTATCAAGAAATTGCAACAGTGGCTCCAATATATAGCAATAGTCATAATGACTTTTCAAGACAACAATCATGACTAGAGCAATAATGAAGATGCAAAGTCCAAGATTATAATTATCAAAGAATATTTGTAATTTATCTTTTTTTTACAATTATTATACTAGTTGTCAAATAATTAGGCAATTATTTGTCCTTTTACTTTAATTAGTCAAAAGTAGAAATGTAAAATATTTTTACTTTTGTAGAAAAGATTAGTGCAGGTGAGTGATGGGCTCCCAGTGAACTCCACTTTCCTTGCCTATAAATAGGTCGCCCTCTCCCATTTGTTTCCCAGAACTTGTTTTCACTCTTAACGATTTTGAGAGAAAAACTTGTTTTGAAAACAAAACATTATTCTTCCTCCACTTTTGTAATCTTTCTTCTCATTCCTCAACGTTAATTAGTGAGCGAGAGCACTAATTAATTTTTGTAAAACAACTTCTAATACCTGTAAGTTTATTTTCCTTCAAAAAAATTATTGTGAATTATTGCTTCTCTAAATACCATGTCTTTTAATAGTTAAATTATACACACTTCTGCCTCTACCAAAAGAGGTGGAATTGCGTATAACTTAAGTATTTAAAGATAGGGTATTAAGACAAGCAAAATATAACAATAATTTTATTGAAGGAAAATAAACTTACATGTATTGAAAATTATTTTACAATAATTAATTAGTGCTCTGGCTCACTAATTAATGTTGAGGAAGAAGAAGAAAGATTACAGAAGAGGAGGATGAAGAATGCTTTGTTTTCAAAACAAGTTTTTCTCTCAAAATTGTTAAGAGTAAAAACAAGTTCTGAGAAACAAATGGAAGAGGGAAGTCTATTTATAGGCGAGGAGAGTGGAGTTCACCGAGAATCCATCGCTTACCTGCACTATTCTTGTCTACAAAAGAAAAAATATTTTGCATTACAAATTTTTGACTAAGAATAGTAAAAAGAACAAATAATTGCCTAATTATTTGACAATTGGTACAATAATTGCATAAAAAGATAAATTATAAAAATTCCTAGATAATTGTTATCTTGTTGTCTTGAAAAGTCATTGTGACTATTGATATATTCCCTGATAATTGCTATCTTGGACTCATGCGCTTTGATTATTGATTTTTGGAGAAGTCATTATTACCAATGTTGATAATCATCATTATGTTGGAGAGTCATAATGACATTTGAACTTTAAATTTCTCGATTTCTTAATTATTCTACCAATGGCATTTTGTCAAAAGTAAATTATTTTTATTTATTCATCATCACTTAGATTAACATCATCAAATGGATCTTGAGAGTCTTGAAATGTATCCTATGCTCATTGTTGTTGGATGCAGCCCTTTAGTCTATTTGTATCCTTCAATTGTTGAGGGGAAGTCTTTGATGATTGGGCTCTTTGGATATTTGGTTAAATTGGGTTACTTGACTCTATAGATGATTCAGAGTCAAAATTATTATTATCTTCCCAGAGGCGAAGCAATTTTTGGATTAATTCTTGCTTCAATTTGGATTTAGACTTGTAACTTTTGATTTACCTTTTGAAGAGGGTTTGGAATTGGGTTTGGATTCTTTTGATGAATTTAGACTGGATGGTTTGATTTTATGGATTTGGGTTAATGAGCTCATTAATTTTTAGTGGAGCCTGGGAAAAAGAATTTTTTTCCAATTTTAATTGGGAGTGGTTATTTGTAAGTTCATGGTTGATGGAGGAAGTGATTTTCTGGGTATTGAAAATTTTTCACCATTTAACGTAATATTGTCTAACAAGGATTATATCTTCAACTAAGTATTGCCAGTTTAAGATCCAGGGTATTTTATATTTATTTGAAAAAATAAAGTATTTGGGGAAAAGATGCCTCAATTTGTGATGCCTAGTAAACTTTTAAAAATAAATTGGAGCAATGTTGAAAATTAATTGAAAAAGTTCTAAGACAGGACGATAAGTGGACCACCATCTTAAGAACCATTTTGAAAAATTAATTTTGAAATTCTTATCAATATTCAAAAACCACGATGGGAAAAATCACTTTTTTATGTAGGAAAATCATGTGTCAAGCATTAATATAGTCAAAATAATTATATTATTTTTTATTTAAAAGAAATTTGAGACCTGAGGGATGGATTTTCTATTTTTTCATGGTTATAAGTTTGAGAATGTAAAAGTAATGATATAAAATCCTTCTTTTAGAACTTTTGATTAGGCTAATATTAACAGGCTTTATTTCTAAGAGAATGTCAAAAACTAAAACTTTTATCCTCGTGAACATGGACAAAGTAAAAATTTGGATTTTGCTATTTCAGCAGGATCTTTCAATTGAGCAAATATGGGCTCAATATAAAAGAGATTTTTGTTTGGAAGTAATATTTTTAACATTTTTTCCCAAATATGTTTTGCAGATTTAGAGTCAATTTTCAAGAGAAATTTTTTTATTTAGTAAGTTATCATGAAATTTTTTATACATAATACAACAGATAAATTTTCTTTTCTAATTGGACTATAATTTATTTGTGATTGAGTCCAAGTTTCAAATGTGAACCTAACAATTTGTTCTGATGATTCTGGAGAAAAATTTTGTAATAAGATACCTCCATATCCAAGTTCAGAGGTATCAGTTTGGATAGTTTTAAAAGAATTATTAGTAGGGATGCTAAGACAATGAAACATCTAAATATGAGTTTTGATTTTTTAATTACGATTGTCCATAGAGTGGGATTTTTCTTAAGCCTTTCAAAAAGAGGCTTGCATAAAATTCTCAAATTGTTGTAAAAATCATATATGTAATTCAATGATCCTGAAAATCTTTGCAATTGAGTTTTGTCAAGGATTTCATTAGTAAATTTATCAGCAAATTGTATGACTCGATCAATTGGTTTAATAATGGAATGATATTATTCAAATCCTAGAAGTCTAATCTTAGATTGAAATAATTTAATTTTACTTGCAGAGATAACTAAATCACTTAGGGTAAGACACTTAGGATTGATTGATTAGTCATGCTCAAAGTAACATTACTTGGCGCTCTAATGAAATGTTCAATTATTGTGTAGAAGAGTGTATTAATGGCATCAGGCATTGTTTCTTGATCCTCTCCAAGGATTGGGGTTCCTTCAGCATCAATATATATTGCTATAGGGATGGTATTTTTATATTCTTCAGTGAGATATGTTTTCCACCAAGAATGAAGCATTCATGTGAATCCTGTGACTAAAAGCTTTATTACCTCATTGTGAGGTAAATTGTGCGTGGTGATGTAACTGTTGGCTACCATAGCCATGTGTTGTGTAATTTGTTGAGGACTTCATGTTCTGAAAGACCATTAATATTCCATTCATATAATTTGTTAGAAGAAATAGAAAACTGATTAACTAAAGAAGATTCAGTAATTTGAATATCTGAATGAATGGGCTTTTTATGCTACTTCCTTTCAAGTTTGTTAATTTCAAGATTTTTAAATGTTTTTTCAATATTATGAATGTTTGAAGAGTCATGAATTATGGATGATTCATAGGTGGAATCTAACATATGTCTTTTTTATTCAAAACTGGTGTCTTGGTTAACTATCTTAACAGAATAGGATGACTCATTAAATTTATTCTTCAATTCTTAAAGTATTTTATCAATCTTTTTATTGAGGGGAACAATATTCAAAGCAGTTTTACGTGAAAGATTTATTAAAGGAGTTTTTTTTAGAGATTCATTAGGTTTAGGTTCATGAAGAACATCAACCATACTTTCAATTTTATGTAATTGTGTTCCTATTGTTATTAAACTTTGATTAGTGTAATTAAAGTTGTTCAACAACTTTTTATTGGGTTCTTCTTCCTTTAAATCTTAAAAAGAGAAACACTGATTAAAGAATTTTTATGTTATAATTTTTTCATGTGGGGGATGGCTAGCAGTCACCCAACTGTAGTCTTCCTTGACCCATTTGGTTTTAGAAATTACTTTAATATTCTTTTCATAAATATCCTTGATATAATCAAGGAAGAACATGTCAGTTCTAAATCCTTGCATGAACGCTTTCCATTTGGCAATGATGATTTTTCTTTGATCCATATTATATATCTCTTTGAACCTATTGTGTCTATTGTACGTGGTGATGTAAATTGTCGGGTTAGTCCCTCTCAACCAGGTTTGTATTCTTGGCTTAGGATGCGTAAATTTAAAACTAAAAGTTGGGGATTGACAGGAGGTAAGGCTCCTTGGAAATCAGATTCAGTTGATGATTCTATTTCATCAGATTGTTCAGTCTTATTATCAAAGATTGGCTGACTGACTTGAGAACTTGTGGCTATGCCTTTAAGTCTTAAATTTTTTATTTTTTTAATTCTTGTTCCAATTGATGGATTCTAAGATCTTGACTAATATTAGTAGTGGATTTAGAAAATGAATGCCTATAAGTGTTAGATTGGCTAAACTCCTTAATTTGAGGATTGGAGCTGGAAGATTTGAAATTAATTTTAACGGTACCATCCATATACTTCTGGATATAACTAATATTTTCAATTGGTCATTGAATTGGAGTAGGTTGGCTTTCATTAGTCAATTGGCAATTTGTATGCAAAGTAATATCAAATCATCTAGTGATTATTAAAATTCTAATATTGGCATTACTTTTGCTAGATTGAATCAACATGATTTGATTTAGTTGGACTCATATTGATGGCTTGGAAATTCATATTGATGGCTTGGAAATTCATATTGATTTTAATTACTTTGTAATGTATTATAAAAATCAAAGTTAGGGGTTGGGCACCTTCAACGATTTGGTAACCACTATTTTGATATTCAAAGTTATAAATTTAAGGATATAAGGGTCTGTAAGACTAACACACCAATCTGAGAAACAATCAAAATGGATTCAATTAATCCTAAAATACTATCATTAAAATTTATAAATCTTGCATCTCATAAGTCTAACAAGATAGAGTTATTTAGGCATCTCCTTATGAGTGGTTTAATTTCAATCTGGACTAAACCATAATGAAGTAAATTATATCATTCTTCAATGTGATGTTTAATTGCATTAGGTGAAAGTAATGGACAAGTTTCATGCTCTTTCCCAAGAGCATATATTTTTTCAATTATTTTTACATGATGTTGAGACTTGAAGGAAGCAACAGATTATGTTGATTTATAAATTTCTTTACTAGATATTTTGGGTATATTTCATACCATATGATCTACATGATCACCTCCCAAGTATTCAAAATATTCTTCATTAAATTACGTCTGGTATTTTGTTCATTGTAGACCTGTTGCTACAAGAAGAATTATTTTTAAATAATCTACTCATGACTTAAGATAACTAAATTATTCTTATGATTGAAAATTTTATGTATTTTGATATTTAAACCTACTATGACTTCTACAACCTCCTAAAAAACTTAACTATTCTCCCTTGTCCTTACAACTATCATACCCTTGAGATTTATATATCTAAAATGTTTTATTGGAGTGCCTAAAGTAAACTTATTAGAAACTAATAAGTCATATTCACAGATTAAAAAATTAAAGATTATAAAAAATAATCAATTATAAAAATAACCAATCAATTGAACAAAGAGTCAAATTAAATAAAAATGATTATTTCAATAAATAAGTAAATAACAATGAAAATAATAATCAATCACCCGAGTGAAGGGGAACAATAATTAAATAAATATTAAACAGTCAAATACCCTACTTTTAAAAGAATTATACAGCAGCAAAAGATCGCCAGTTAAAGTTTCTTAAACCAACACCTTTCACTTTTTAGTCAATCTCCAATATCTCATAGATGAGCTTAAACCATGTGGGACAACTACTATATTTTTTTTCTTCTTTTTCAGTTTTCTTCGAAGCCGATTAGCCGTTATGAACTATTTGCGACTTTAGATCGATGTTTTTGTGTCAACCTTTGGATTCTTATCGTATATATATTCCAGGTGTTTTTAGTAGGTAGCCCTAGCTTAAGCCTAGTGCAAATCAAGTGTAATGCTTTGTTGTAGCCCTTTAATTTAATAGATTGTAGAAATGTCTACGATGATTTTTTATATACGCGAATTTCTATTATTTCTGGCTTTTATTTCATTCATGTGGCATTCTATAAGAAAAAGGCTAACTTTAGTAATATAATTCTATGTATTAATAATAAATATAATGGTGAGAAAAAGTTTGTTTTCAAACTGGTGAGAAATTTTTTTTTTTAAACTGGTGAGAAAAAGTTAGATATATATTTGTAAAACTTGTATCCGTATTTTATATCCTCAAATGTAAATGTTTAATACACGTATGATACTCGAATGTAAATTTTTACGTACAGTGTATTATTGACCGAATTTTTTACCGAATTTCAATCATATAATATTTGCCGAATAATACTCCATATTTTTTTCGTTCCCGAATTAACTAATTATGACTAAACTAATAAGAGAAAACTATAATCTGAATTAAGCTTAGACATAAATTAATTAAGTTATTAGGATGTCGTAACAACATGAACATATTTAACAGGATTAGTAATGGATAGATGATTTAATTGCTTGTTCTCTTCATCATTGAATACATCATTAATATCAAATTTAATCTTATACTCAGCGAGTATGACTTTAAACTAATTTCATTTAGCATTATTAATTCTACTTCAATCATAAACCAATTGAACTCAATTAATGTTGTTACTTTGTTTTTCAATTAGACCCACAGGCCCACTACTAGCAGCCTTGCCTTGGGAATTGGCAAGGCATTTCAAATTTAATAATTTTAATAAATAATCAACTTTTGAAAAAAATTATCAAAAATATAAAAAAAAAATTAAAAATATCCTCTAGATACGATTTAAAAAAAAACATACTCCCACTTGGAGAGAGAGTCTAGCACACGCGCGCACCGATGCTCAAATTTCATCAGTTTATATAATATATATAGTATAAGTCTATATACCTGTGAAATTTTTACAGTGAATTTATATATACAATATATATTACAAAAATACAAAACTTCGCTGGCGTGTGTGGAGGACGATTTCTAGCGTAAATTTTTTACTTTTTTAAACTTAGGTGATTATTTTTTATGTTTATTTCATTCATGATCATTTTTTATTTTTTTAAAAAATGATTTATTCTTGATGATCACCCTTTTCAAATTACGCCTATTGTGATTAACAACCAGCGGAGGCCCAATAGAAAAATCCACGTTAGCAATTGGCTTGAAGTCCCTGAATCCAGACTCCAGAGGCCCATTAGTAGACTTTGCTGGGCTAAAGCTATTCTTTTCCGGAGAAAAAGTGGGGCTCCCACAGAAGAGATGAATCAACCACAGAGGCACCCCACGTTGCTTCGCTCTAACACTTGAGAATTTATAACTGGCTCTTTGTTATGCTCCTGCGAAAAAAAAGGTTCCACCAAGTAGTACCTAATGAACTCCTTCCTGGATTATCGGAAACCGTCACTGTACCGGAACAACCAATGAGAGAGCTCGGGAGGTAGGATTCCGATCAGCCGCGAGTTTGGAGTTATGCCCAGAGGAAGCCAAATAATTGAATCCATGAGAGTAAGATCCCCTCCCACGGCCACGGCCATTAGATGCAGACCAACCACCATGAGAGACAACGGATCGGGTCTAGGGAAAGCTGGGTCTTAAGAAAAACCTGGTCTGGAACCGTGATCAAATGGGCGATTATTTCCCCAAAAAGCACGCAAACCCTCTCCATGTTTGGGTTGCAATTGTAGTCCATCCCCCATGGAAGGACACCCCGAGCAAGGGCTGTCAGCATGGAAAATACACCCACAGAGAGAACAAAAGGAGGGAAGTCTCTCATATTTAAAGGAACACAACTTTTCTTGAGCCAATCTTAATCACCAACCCTAGGTTTGGAGATGTTAATCTCAACACGTTCACGAATGAAACGTTTGGGTTCGAGGCCTTCTCTTCAAAAACCGTCAGCAGAATCAATAACTCTTCCCAATCTGGCGCCAATCAATTCACCAATAATACGACACTCTAAAGGGAGATCAAATATTTGTACCCAGAAACTGTTAATAGAGAAAAATCTCACTACCGGGGATGAAGGAAGGAGTCAATCTCTTAATAGGAAAAAGATGGTCTTCAAACAACCAAGGACCATTAGCCACAACAGAGGACAAAGAGTTATCATCATCAAAGAAAATTTGGAATATACTCTTCTCCACTTCAACAAAACGGATTTTACCGGTAAGACCCATGCTCTTGATAAAGCATTTTTTAGCCCAAAACTATTAAATTTTTTGGATGAGAAATACTTACCAAGAGCACTACGATTGCAACTTTCTAAACCTTCATAAGTGGCTTCTTCCGGAATCTCCAATTCGTTAATTTCGCCACCTTCTTAATGAACATCGCTCAAGTATCTTACTAAGGCAGTCTTCCCCATGTAATTGAGATTGCTGGACAAGAGGAGTAGGAGGACCTTCACCGTCCATAACAAGAAAGAAAATCCACGAAGAAATTGAAAGCAAAGAACCAAGAACACCTCGGAAACGCAAAGAGAGAAAACTCACCTTTCTGGTGACCGATACTATATCTTCACATATGATTGAGTCTTTCATACATGTCTCATTTAATTTTATGCACAACCCACATGAATAAATCAATGACATATAGAAGAAATCTGTTATGTGGAAGTAGCAAAAGTTTTTGTTGGGAGTTTTAAAAACCATTTTGTTGAGAGATCTCTCATCCACTACTTATTTTATTATTTAAATTAACATTGCAGTCTCTAACATTGAGAAGTTTAAATTTATAGTCTGCATGTACCATAAAAAAATATGATTAGGTCAATAAGTTTGTTGAATGAACATTGTTGAGGAGCTAAGAGGATGACCATGACATCACATGGATGCAGTTACAAGTGGAACTAATATCAGCAAACGGCAAGTATAACCTAAGAATGTGGTGGTTGAGATCTGAATGATGAAGGACGAGAATTTTGAGTCGACCTTTGGAATGTGACAAAATGCTCTTGGCATGAGAAATTCAGAGAGAGTCTTCAAGTCTAGGAAGTAGAAAAATATCAAATGAATCAAAAGTCCTTCAAATTGAAAAGGACGGCCTCTGTTTATAAAGAAGCTTCCATGTGAAGTCCCCTACAATTAATCCCTTGACTAATTGGTAGTGAACCCTATGTAATGAGACATCAACAACCTCGTTGAGGTGGCAACGTCCAATCATCATTTTTTATAACCATAGTCGCGTGGGTCAAGGTATCTATGTGGAAGATTCTCATGTACACTACTTTTCATACTGCGCCATATGTCACGTGCAGTGACGTGAATCTGGGAAGGAAGAACATGGAGAGCACGCCACATCGGTGAGATAGGCGGTATTCATCCAAGACCCCTCTCAAATGGTGTCCTAACAACTAAATCCCTTCCTACAATGGGAAGAAAGAACATCAACGACCCTCAAAGAGGTCATATTGGTGATGAGATGTCATTTCCAATACAGCGTAACCTCGTCACAATCCTATCACACCACAACCCCTAGAAATGCTCTCAAGCAATGGACCCACTTAAGTCTTTGTCACTTGACTTAGTGGTTACAAGGATATGCATTAATGCGTAGAAAGAATAAATAATACAAGATACCTTTCATGGAAGTCGGTCATTGACGTGGATCGAGCAATCATGTTGAAGAGTCAAAGTTTTGGTAGTGGTTCATAGGAGCGACATGTGCTACAGTGACGAGTCAAAATCATAGTGGTCAATCATGTGAGTGATGGAAGGTGCACCCACGTACATTAGCCCCAATGCAAGTTTAGTGCACAGCAATTGAACTTGTACATCATCTTTATACATGCTTGTGAGCTTACTTGATAGAGTCCCATCAAATCTTGAGAGTATAATTGTGATGGCAAGTATTACTTCTTGAAATTCTTGTTTGCATTAATCGAGCGGACATATTTGTATTATTTTTTTAATTGCAAATCTCCTCGAATCAATGAGGAACATAGCATGACTGGGTGGTGTAAGGATATAATATGATTGCATGACACGGAGCGCGTTACTCTGCTCTTTATGTTGAAAATTTGTAATATGTTGCAATCATGAGAATTTTGAACTAAGGAGGAACATAACGTGACCTATTCGGTGTAGAGATACAATGCGGAGGTGACTTGTTATGATGGCATCCAATCAGGGTACAACTTATCGAAATCGTCATTTTTAGTTAAAGTCAATGACACTGATGTCACTATGTCACGAGAGTTGTTGTTGAAACCAAAACATGGCACCTACACTAAGCGCTGGTTTGATTTTGAGTGCGGAGATTACCGTCGAAGATAATATATATTCTTAGACCCTACTTCGTTGTTAGAGCAGGAAAGGAGGAGCGTCAAATACATAAGTGTAGATTCAACATCACTTTTACAAAACCCGCGTGGTGATCTCCCCATATCTTCCATTACCATTAAGAATCATACAAAAGTATTTTTCGGGTGGTGACAGTGGACATTTTTTAGGTGGCGACAGTGGACAAATGACATCTTTTTCATTTCTTCAAAGACACCACTACTTCGACTAAGAAAGGAGTGAAGTAGTGAAAGTTTCAAACATGCCCACTTTTTGGGAACGAGAAGGTGGAACCAACTGACTTTATTGTACTGTGGTTCTTATGCTACATGCTTGAAGGTAATGTCACCTCCTATTTTGTTCATCGCATTGTTCTTGTCCCATGCTGCATGTGAATCATGATGTTGTATGTGTTTGTGTCATTTTGTTGCGTCTTAGCTTAAATCAAACTTGTGTTTATTTTAATGTCAAAGGGTTTTCCTTCAAGATGATGAATATTTGTGCGTTTGTAATGGCAAGTAGATTGGAAACATCACTTTATTTCCCATATTCTCTGTTAATTTGTATTGCCTCATTGATCGGGTTCACCATGACTCAAAGCGAGCACTAGGATGCCATGAGATTGTAACATTTGTTAATAGTGCATCTTTACATATTTTCATGTGGGGGCATCAATTTAGGTGTGTGCCAACAAGGGTCAAAATTTCAGCTTATCCTGAGCTTGATCACCTGCCACAAACGTGGTCATGGAGTTGTGTAATGACTCGTCATGTAACATCCTGAAAATTTAACTGAGTTTTAGCTAAATATTTTACCAAAACATCGCGAAAGCTAGGTCAATTTTTTTTGAAAAAAACCTAACTCATACTAATTAAAATAATATATTATGAAAAAACAAATCCTTCATCGATCTAATATAAAATATTCAAGAACCCACGAGTACATGTTTTGAAGTCCTTCATTGATTACATAAAAATTCTTACTTCATAAACCATTTAAGGACTCAAGAGTACGTGTCTTGAAGTCTCACAATTTAACTTAAATGAAACCCAACATCAAATAAATAATTACTAAGACTTTTAAATACGACATGATGACTCTCGTCCATTGCTAGAGACTCTAGACCTCTTCGACAATAAACTCCTCATCAATGTTATCATCATCTGAAAATTATAAAATAAAATGGAATGAGTATAAAAATATACTCAGTAAGTAAAACACACATACATAACCTCACACACAAGCAATCATATACCATTATCGTTCATAAAGAACGTTCATAACTTTTCTTACAGAGACGCTGACCAACTTCCGTTAGAACTCACCACCACACCCAGAGCATAACAGAGATTACCCGTCAGTAAGTTGTTAGTTTGTAAGGTACGTACAAGTGATATTTTTCACAAGTATCAGTTCGCACCTTCGAAAAGGTGGAACCATTTGCTATAATTTGCCTTTCCACATAACTAACCAAAGAATTTTACAAGATTTGTAAGATACGTACAAGTGACATTTCTCACGAGTACCATCTCGTACCTTTGAAAAGGTGGAACCAGTTGCAATAAATTTCCTTCCCGCATAATTAACCAGAACATATTCATAGACCCACTCCCGAAGGACGAGGTAACACATACAGAGGTTTGGTGGGTACGTGGCTCTAACGGCAATATATTTTATGTTATGTGATCATACAATACATATCTTATATCACATTTCATTACAAATTTCAGAAAATCATAGAATACATCATTATTTAGAGTACAGTATTACAACACAAGAATACATTACAAGACAATAACCAAACAAGGAAAAGATAATCAGAGATAAATCCACATTTTTCAGACACAGCAAAGCAACCATGCGGTTACATATGTAAGATTTCACTTACTTGAATTGTTACGAATTAATTTCAGCAACTAATGACCTGAAATTCAAGAATCCCATATCACAAAATATTCATATAATACTGTAATTATTTAATTAACTAGAAGAGAAAGGTGACAGATCGTTGAAGAATAAACTAGGTAATGTCTGATCAAGCGATCAGTTCAACTAGATTTGACTGGGCTAAACCGGTTCGGTCCGGTTCAATTGAATCGGGTCGGGCTGGGGTCAAATCTGGGTTAGGTCTAAATAAACTCGGGTGGGTTGGTAATAAAAATACAGCCAAACAAAAATGGGTAAAGCACAAAATTATTAAATCACTATGAAAATCTAGTGAACGTTCAAAATCCATTCAAATATTAATTCATTTGCTTAAAGAATATCAAACTATTTGAATTACATAGAAAAACTAATTTTAATAATTTTAAAGACCAACTAGCTCAGTTAATTACCAAAACCCACATGGATGCAATAACAAAAGCCAAGTAAAAATACATCAGTGCAAAAGTCAATATTTGAATAAAAATATATAAACAAAACTAAAAGTATTATAAACCTAAAACAATTGAAAAGATATTTTAATAAACCCATACTTCATAATTAGATAAATAAGAATTGGCCACTGTATAAACAAACCAAAATTAAAGAATCAAATAAAATTATTTGATCCAAACAATACAAAAAGTAGTTTAACAAAAATGACTTTAAATTACCCATTTGTTCAGCTGGCCAAAATTAAGGAAAACAAGAGGAGATATATCTCAAAGAGAGATAGTTGGATAAAGAGTAACAGAGAGCAAAATATAGGGAAAGGGCAGAGAGAATAAGACCATGCGAGAAAGAGAAAGGAAGAGAGAGGTGAAACAGAGGGAAAGACCACTCTTACCAAATTGAGGCTTGCTGCGGCAGATAAGAAAATAGAGGGTTGAAGTGGCACTCTTCAATGAGACACGCTATTAAGACAATCGCTAAAAGAAATTGAAGAAGAAAAGAAGTATAGAAATATAACAGAGCCGTAGAAAAATTCAACCAAAAATAAATTGAGATTTAGAGGAAACATGGAGGAAAGACGAGAAAAATAGAGGTGAAATAAACACTTACCGAAGAAGACTCGAGCAACTGGCGATGAAGGCATGAAAATTACAAAGAGAAGGCGAGTAAAAGAAAATAGCAGAGATGGGTTCGCAAACAACTAAAATTGAAGAACAATTTTTTAGAGAGTGATTAATTAACATTAATCAAGAATCTAGGTTAAAGAGTGATAGAAAGAGAAAAGGGAAGAAAGAAAGAAGACGAGACTTATAGAAATGAAGACCACCTTCACATCCTAAACACCACCTTCACATCCTAAACAGTAATGTGTGGATTGGCTCAATTCTCACCACCCTCAGTTATGGCATTGTCATCTCACCATTGCCCTGGACTTTAATAATAAACTTTCAGACTCGACTCTGTCTCAGATATTGAAATTTCAAGTCCAGATTGTAGGCGCAGAACAAGACTCTAGGGCCATCATGGCCACCATGCATCATCAGATCATTTATTGCCTCCAAAATCACTCGTTTGATCTCCATTTTCTCAATTCTACTCGAGATGCCCTTTTTGCTGCCTCTGATAGGGCAGATGATACTTCTATCATCCAGATCTCTCGACATATCTTTAAAGCCGAACTCACATAACTGATGCCTCTCGAATTGATCAATAACTATGAACGCCAGTTTCATGCCATCCAACGTGATGTTCATACTTCTGCCACTCCTTAGGTGCACCGTTTTCTCGACGGGACCATTAAGACTGGCAAATAGCAGAGCCTTCTTCCTCCAGACATGTGTTCTCTGAAAGTATTTTAACTATCACTCCTACTTACACGCCCTCGTGAAACTTTCGTCCCATAGCCTGGATTCATCATGTGGCTCAACCCTGTTATGTGTCCCATGTAAATGGACATTTCATCTAGGATGTTTCCTCAGATAGATGCGACTCTGATTGCGACTGTGATGAGCCTATTTGGGATGAAGCAATACTGATGATAACTTATGGTATCAAAAGGCTCCTTCAACCCGCAAAAATCCCAATAAATTGTCTTGTCGCTTCCAGGCATCCCATCATCATTATGACGATAATGATCAAGATGGTTCTTCTAGCACTGCCACTCACTGGGTCTGCCCTCACCCATCAGTACCTTCTCAACAACTTTCTCTATATGAGTTACTCCAAGAAACTGGCCATATAGACCTTCTTCCATCCATGCAACCAACATCAGTGCTTCCAGTCCATTCTGTTCCTAGTACCATCCCCTGCCTTGCCATGATTGAATCATACGAACAGGATTTTCCACCTTTGACCAGCGCACCAATCCGACTACGAAAGTATCTACCAGACTTTTCTCCATTCCTACCGAGATCAGTCCTACAGGAGACGATAGGTCTCTCTCTGCAGCTGAAGAGGTGCTTAATTGGCAGTCTGAAAATGTTGTGTGACAAAATCAGACTCTTACAAAGCTTGATGCTAAACTAAATCAGCTACATCTGCACTCTGACACCCTCTCCACTCAAGTCGGATGGATCTCTGACCAAATTCAGCAGCTTTGGGATATGCTAGCTTTAAAATCTCTACACTTAGATATTGAATTAAAGCAACTGGTCGAAAAAGGTTATATAGGCACAGAATTCCAGAAAAATGAGCAAGAACTCTCCCAGATCAACAAGATCTTTACAGGATAGAGACAGATATGGCTAAGGAGAAATCTCAAACTCTTTATGATTCATATCCTTCCTATCCCATGAGCAGTCAAACTCCTAGGTATCTCTCCTCTCTCATGCCTTATTCCAAAGCCTCCGACTATAATAATATGTTCAAAATGTCTTACCCCATTTTAAAATAACTCAGAGTAGCATAGTAGAATATCTTTCTCAGATCATAGTCTGATTCTTTTCTGATACATAAGATCCCTCTGTTAAGGAAAAATGTAGAGCATACTTGAATCTCGGAGCCAGATAAACTATTATAAGAGCAAGGTAGCAAGGAGAAGAAGAAGAATTTAGAAAGCAATGAGAGAAAAACACTTGTATATTTTTATTTAGAAAAATATCTGCCTACGATGAAAGGAAAACCCTCCTTATATAGAGATGGAGAGAGAAAACAGACAACTAGCAGCTACAGACCTAAACAGTCTAAAGTAACGACTATTACAAAAACAAAAAATTATAAGTTTACTTTTACAAACAGTCTAAAGTAACGATTATTACAAAATACAAAAACTTGAAAGAGCAAAGATAAAGCTAGAATTATTACAACACGACAAAGATTAGTGGGGGACAAGTGGCAGTACTATCAATTGCTTTTGAAAATAGGCTCATGATCAGACCCTAGGCTGGCATATTCTTCATCATACGGTGGGTCCTGAAAGTATGTGGGGTAGAAGTCATCAAGATCGTGATGGTCATCTAGTTCGGTAGGTGGAACAGGAATCTGGCTGAGTTCGGGGGAAAACAATCAGGCTGGAATTGGGTGTCCAGTTGATAGGGATCTTGAGACTCAAATGGATATGGATTCTGAGGGTTAGGAGAAGACAAACCACTGAAGATGAATGAGTCTTGGTACCCATGTAAAGCTGAGAAGGAAGCTCTAGAGGATGCTTGAGGGCTAGAAGGGAATGGCCCAAGGGGAAAACCATTATAGTCCATGTCAGTGGTGGATTCATTGAGACGTGTTAAGGTTCGACCCAATGAATCCATGAACCATTTTTCATATTTGGGCCAAGAAGGAGAGGACTGCTAGAAATTAACATAGTTACGCATATACATGGTTCCATCAACATATTGATCTTGTTCACGGTGGAGAGTGTAGAAATAGAAAAAAAAAGTCTATCTCTGTTTCCGAGGAGCTGTCCATACATTGTGTTTGGTGAGAATCTTGTGAAGCTGGCTTCGCCAGTATAGCAGTGGAGCAAAAAGTTGAAGAAGAGTCACAAGGTGCGTATGGGTATTAGCAGCATCACAAATATACTGGTAAATAGGATATGGAGAAAATCTAATGGCATAGTTATGAAGAACAGAAAGAGCCCAAAGATACTAAAGGAGTTCTTCTGGTATGGCACCTTTAATGAAAGGAACTGGTATAAGGGATGACCATATCAAAATGGTTAGGGAAATCGTGTTTTTGTGTTTTTACAAGTAACAGATGGAGCCAGTAAAATAGAGTTTTGTGGCAAGATTGTTGATCATAGTGGGACCATCAGGTTTAGGACCTGAAGGGAAAATGGTAGCAGACATGCCGATCAGCATAGTGGGATTGGAGTTTAAAGGATCAGAAAGAGTAAGAATAAAGAGGGTCTGAGATGAAGGAATGGCTAAAAAAGGAGCTGTCTTTCTGAGGTCGAGAGAGATAATCAGCAATGGTATTCTGATGACCTTTGATATGACGAACTGAGAATTTATAGCGTGAGAATCAGTCTTTCCACCTTGGGATTTATTTATCAAGAAGAATTTTCCCTTTTGGATCAAGCATCTTTGGGAATGACGTGTTGTCCATCTCGACAGTAAATTCATACGGGCTGAGATAAAAGCTGAATTTTTCAATCTCCTTTTTGACTGCTAGGATCTCCTTATAGGTTGCATGATTACGCTTCTCAGAGTCTTTAAATTATCCACTAGCATGCCCACAATAAAAACATTTACCCTTATCTTCTTAAATGAGGATGGCCCCCCCAACGGTCATCACTGGCATCCATCTGTAGGATACGCAATCCTGTGGTAGGGTTATGTAAGAACCCAAGAGATCCCAAGCAAAGGATAGGAGTAGCATTAGCGAACTTAGATGAACAGCTAACCGCGTCAGAAGAGTATGGTAAGACATATTGAGTGTCTTCATTGCGGTTAGCTTGTTCTTCTACAGCAAATTCAATATCTCTATGGTCTTGGAGGAGAAGCACTGTTTGTAGATGTGGAAGCATCTGAATATCTCTTTTGGTTTTATGAGGATAGCTTTTCACAAAATGTCCTTTTTTACCACAGATGTAGCATTTATCTTACCTGCAGGCAGAAGGATGTCTTTTCTTAAAATACTGAAGAAAATGCTTGGTATGAGAGTGATGCCGGAAACCCTTTTTACGAGATGGAAAACAGTGGGACTTTTCCCCTTTGTCCCGTCTGTGATCCTTGGAACATGAACAATCCTTTTGGGCATGGCATTTGAGCTTCAGATAGGATTTGGTACATGCAGATCGAAGTTTAGATTCCCCTTTGAGCATCCCCTTACAAAACTTTTGTTGTTCACATAGTTTATCAATGGTGGCCAATGCAAGCTAATAGATCTCACCAAGGGAAATGTCCGCTATATCACGACGAAGGACATTAATGGTCCGATGCAGTTTCAGATTGCAATTCTTCAGGAAGAAAGGCAATGAACATGTGCTGGAGGTTGACACATTAGCTCTATTCAGCATATAATACTTGTCGGACATACGTTGAAAATGTTTTTGTAAATCACGGCGTTCCAATGAACAACATTTCATTTCAAAAAAGTCTTGACAACTTCGTTTGTCAATGAGTTGGAAATTCCTAATGAATTCTTTATGTAACATTCCTAAAAGAGTGTCAGCATCAGGACTATGATCTGCAGTCAGCCTTTGATAATGAATAAGACTTTGAAATCATTCTCGCAAAGTCCATGTGAATCGGGATAAAAACTCAGAAAGGACATCTTCGAGGGACACATCTGGTTTAGACAGTTGTAAGTCAATCCAAGCACCAAATTCATGAAGACGATCATGCCATTTATTTGGAGGAAGATCATCAAAAGTAAACCAGGGGCAAGTCATTGGTTTATATATGTTCCTCGAGTCCTGGGAATGCATTGGATGATCATCTACAGAAGGCTCTTCCTCATCGATATCACTGGGTTGTACCATGGCAATAGTAAAAATATCAGCTTGGCATGCCTCGGAAAGAAGACTAGAGGTATAAGCAATGCTAGAGGTATCAGTTTCTGAAACTGAACTAGAGAGACTGTGTAACGTCTGGATTATCGGATCAGGATCCAGAGTAGCCTTTAATTTCTGAGATTGAGGAGGAGGACGGACTGGTAGGGCAGAGGATTTCATCATATAGGAAGTTGAGGCCAGGGGAGTGGGATGGATCTGAACACCAGGAGGTATCGAAGAAAGAGGAACAGGCTACACTGGGGGAGCTGCGGATGTCGACCGAGAGTGTCTGAGTTGTCTTAAAATGGGGTAAGACGTTTTGAATAGATTATTATAGTTAGAGGCTTTGGGATAAGGCATGGGAGATGAGAGATACATAGGAGTTTGATTGCTCATGGAATAGGAAGGATATGGAGCATAAAAAGTTTGAGATTTCTACTTAGCCATATCTGCCTATATCCTGTAGAGATCTTGTCGAATCTTGGAGAGTTCTTGCTCCTTTTTCTGGAATTCTATGCCTATATAACATTTTTCAACTAGTTGCTTTAATTCAGTATCTAAGTGCAGAGTTTTTGAGCTAGCATATCCCGAAGCTGCTGAATTTGGTCAGAGATATGCCCGACTTGAGTGGAGAGGGTGTCAGATTGCAGATATAGCTGACCTAGTTTTGCATCAAGCTTTATGAGAGTCTGAATTTGACACACATCATTTTTGGACTGCCAATTAAGCACCTCTTCATCTGTAGGGAGAGACCTAGGATCTCTTATAGGAGTGATCTCCGTAGGAATGGAGAAAGGTCTGGTAGATAATTTCGTAGTTGGATTGGTGCGTCTGGTCAAAGGTGGAAAAACATGTTTGTATGATTCCATCATGGCAAGGCAGGGGATGGTACTAGGAACAGATATGGACTGGAAGCATCGATGTTGGTTGCATGGATGGAAGAAGGTCTGTATGGCCAGTTTCTTGGAGTAACTCATATAAAGAAAGTTGTTGAGAAGGTACTGATGGCTGAGGGCAGACCAAGTGAGTGGCAGTGCTAGAATAACCATCTTGATCATTATCGTCATAATGATGATGGGATGCCTGGAAGCGACAAGACAATTTGTTGGGCTTCTTGTGGGTTGGAGGAGCCTTTTGATACAACAAGTTATCATCAGTATTTGCTTCATCCCAAATAGGCTCATCACAGTCGCAATCAGAGTCGCATCTATCTTAGGAAACATCCCAGATGAAATGTCCATTTAATGGGACACATAACAGGGTTGAGCCACATGATGAATCCAGGCTATGGGACGAAAGTTTCACAAGGACGTGTAAGCAGGAGTGATAGTTAAAATACTTCCAGAAAACACATGTCTGGAGGAAGAAGGCTCTGCTATTTGCCAGTCTTAATGGTCCCGTCGAGAAGATGGTGCACCTGAGGAGGGGCAGAAGTATGAACATCGCGTTGGGTGGCATGAAACTGGCGTTCATAGTTATTGATCAATTCGAGAGGCATCAGTTGTGTGAGTTTGGCTTTAAAGATATGCCGAGGAATCTGGATGATAGAAGTATCATCTACCCTGTCAGAGACAGCAAAAAGGGCATCTTGAGTAGAATTTGGAAATTGGAGATCAAACGAGTGATTTTGGAGGTGATAAATTATCTGATGATGCACGGTGGCCATGATGGCCCTGTAGTCTTGTTCTTCGCCTACAATCTGGACTTAAACTTTCAATCTCTGAGACAGAGTCGAGTCTGAAAGTTTAATATTAAAGTCCGAGGCAATGGTGAGAATGACAGTGCCATTAATGAAGGTGGTGGGAATGCATTACTGTAGGATGTGAATGTGGTGTCTAGGAGGGCAATCCGAGCAGTAGCGGTAATCCCTTTTCTTCCATAGAGGGTCAAGGCAAGACGGACAACACCAACATGGAGGTGTGTGTAGCCTTGTGTCTGCCAACCATTAAGCAGCTTTTGAGGAATCTCAAGAGTGACATACTGTTCTGCGGTGGTGGCTTGGAGACCACAGTGGTCTAAGTTTATGGGTTGCACAATTTCCTTCACATGAGGTCTATGAGTAGATATCAAAGTTCTGATACTATGGAGGACTCAGTTTGACCGATGATAAAGGCTGTAAGGACTGAAAAGTGGTAATTCTGTTTCTTTAATACTGACATCTTCAGGGAGATGATGGATTTCAATCAGGTTCTCGATCTTATTTATGATACTTAGACGAGCAGAAAAGGGAAGATCTTGAGGAGAGGAGGATGAGGAAAGGAGAACAGGTTCAAGGCTGGTGGAGTCACTGATTTTCTGGGGTTTCTCCTTACTAGCCTATTTTGTATAATAGATTAGCACGAGCTGTAAAAGTATGGCTCTGATACCAAGATGGATATTCAGCTATACCATTCTCAGCTGATCAGTCTAATGTATACTTTCAATATCCGATTAAGCACATCTTTAGCTGCAAGGAGAGACCAGGGTTTTATGTAGGAGTGATCTTGGTAGAAATGGAGAAAGATCTGGTAGATACTTTCGTAGTCGGATTGGTACATCTGGTCAAAGGTGGAAAATCTTGTTCGTATGATTCCATCATGGCAAGGCATGGGATGGTACTAGGAACAGAATGGACTGGAAGCGCCGATGTCGGTTGCATGGATGGAAGAAGGTCTGTATGGTCAGTTTCTTGGAGCAACTCATGTAGAGAAATTTGTTGAGAAGTTTTTGATTGCTGAGGGTAGACCTAGTGGAGAAAAAAGTTGAAGAAGAGTCACAAGGTGCGTATGGGTATTAGCAACATTACAAATATACTGGTAAATATGATATAGAGGAAATCCGATGGCACAGTAATGAAAGGCAGAAAAAGCCCAAAGATGTCAGAGGAGTTCTTCTGGTATGGCACTTTTAATGAGAGGAACTGTGGTATAAGGGATGACCATATCAAAATGGTCTGGGAAAAGGTGGTTCAGATGGTAGAACAGGAAGCTGGCTGAGTTTGGGGGAAAAACAATTAGGCTGGAATTAGGTGTCCAACTGATAGGGATATTGGGACTCAAATGGATATGGATCCTGAGGGTTAGGAGAAGACAAACCACTGAAGATGAATGAGCGTTGGTACTCATATAAAGTCGAGGAGGAAGCTCCAGAGGATGTTTGAGAGCTAGAAGGGAATGACTCAAAGAGAAAACCATTATAATCCATGTCGGTGGTGAATTCATTATTGAAAAAAAAAATATAAAATCAAAATTTTGTATCGATTTGATTTGATATGAAATTATATATTAAAAAATTATATAAATTTAATATTTCAGTTCGATTCGATAAAAAAATTAAATATTTTTTTAACTGAAGTTGAAGGTCATAAAGAACTAATATAAACAATCATTTTCTGTTTGATTTTTAACACCATACCATTTATTCCCGCAGACTTTGCGTGGAAATTAAGCGCAGCGGAATTATGCACGGAATTTGTGGGACAGTTAACATATTTAGCAAATCTTGCGGGATATTTTCCGTAACCAACCTCTGCGTTAACTCCATAATCAACGCCAGGTTTACCTTGCCGCCGGTGGGTCTCTGGTGAAGCTGGAGATTTAAAATCCATGAAGTTCCGGCCATGACTATGAAACCTTTTAGCTTTATTCCAGTGGGACGAAGGTGAACTATAATCTTGAAGACGATCATAACCAGGAAACGCCTTCAATTCCTCTCCATAACCAACCTACGCTGAAGTAGTAGAACCATCACACTCTTCCTCCTTCTGGCATAAACCATGGAGGTGGATAATACGCCCACAGAACCTACAGATTTTGGGAATTCTTTCATACTTCAAAGACACCCAGAGTTTACTACCTTCAAATTTGATAAAGGAATCTCTTAACAGAGGTTTACACAGATCCAGCTCTACCAATAAACGAACATAAACATTCCTCCCAATTCCATTTTTAAGAAGCCCATCATCCACCTTTACTACTTTCCCAGTTTTACTGACGATTAATTCTCTCACCTTGTTACTCCAAAACATCTCAGAGAAAAAATCCTGCGAATCGAGAGAGAGACCCCGACTCCATCGTCGAACCACAAATAAAAATCCTTCGAATAGCCACGGTCCATTGTTAACAATGGACGAAAGAACCTTCTCAGAATTAAAGAAAACTTGGAACATATCTTTATCAATAGCAAAAAAATGGATCTCATCAGATACATTCCAAGCCTTAGAGAGGGCTCTCTTTAAGACCCATAATATTATACTTTTATTAGTTTACCCAGTAAGCTACGCGAGCAATCCTCAATGTTCCCGAACGTAGCCTCACGGGGAATGATAATTTCACACGCTTCCTCCTCCGTAAGTTTACATTTATCGAAACTCCTTAGAAAATCCTCTTCGGACACCGGATAACCAAGAGGAACAGAACCACCGTCACCCGTAGAAGAGCTCATCTCCGGTGAAGGACTCCAACGATAACAACTCTCTTTTAGAGAGTTTTTTTTTATTTGGACGAGTCGCATTTTAACGAAATGAGTTGTTTTTACTCCATTAATTTTATTAATTTTAAATAAAAAGGAATAACTGTCAATTCAACTCAACCCGATAATTAATAATTTTATTTTGATAATTAATGATTTTATTTAGATCGGTCTATATGTATTATTTGTTTGATTTTATTTGCTCATCTATCCAACCGATTATATGGATGAATTACATAATTGATCTAAAATCAAACCAAACCAAACCGTCCAAAAAACGCTTTTAATCACAATCCATTTTTTTTAGTACAAGAAGACTCTTGGACTAAAACGTCAACAATAGATGGAACCAAATTCCACATGGCAGCTCTATCGATGGCTGACAATCCAAAGCGAGCAAGCTTGCGAGCAGCTTCGTTGCAAGATCAATGAATCTGGGGAAATTGAAAGAGAAAGACACTGAAAAAGATTTTAATGATACTGAGACCCTAAGAATTGTTTCAACGATTTAAGCCCTTGAGAAGGATTTGTGGATTTATTTTATAGAGGAAAAGACTTATTTATCTCTTATAATGAAAAAATTCCATTTGAGTCCCAAAACACTTTCTTTGTCTTCTCTCTCCCCCATTTGTTTAGAACCCCATGGATTTTGAAACCCATGGCTCCCATCTTGCTGATCGTCTTGTCCCTCCCCCCTCTGGGTTATTTGGGTTTTGTTTCGAAACCCATGGATTTTGAAACTCATGGTTTCTACCTTGTCGGTCGTCTCTTTCCTCCCCCTCTGAATTGTTTGAGTTTTATTTAAGAACCCATGGATTTTGAAACCCATGGCTTCCACCTTGCTAGTCGCCTTCTCCCTCCCCCTCTCTCTCAACGTTCTACTAGACCATGTTCTAGCTAAATAATTATGCTAGACCATGGTCTAGCAAGTGTTAATTTTAAAACAATACCGCTAGGTCACGGTCAAGCATATTATTTATGGCTAGACCATGGTCTAGCGGCCTGGTATGTTAAAAAAGTGTTGGGAATAAGTGAGAGTTGGAAAATAAGAAATGATAAGATTGACTTTTAACTCTACAAAAAGTCAAAAAATATTTAAAAAGGGAGATGGGGTCTTTATATTGTTAAATCCCCTTCCAAAAGTCTTTCTTTGAAAATTTCCCATGAATCTGGACCCAGCTGGAAATGTTAAGCTCTCCCAACATGCTTTTACAACTTGAAATGATGGCTCCGAACTTAGAAAAATCAGAGGAAGGCGCCAGAGCTTGACTGAGCACAAGCGAATTAGACTCAACACACAACTTATGCGCTCCCTCTCCTTGGTCAACAATAAGCCTTCCAATAAATCTAGAGCCTCACAAACTAGCAGAGAAAAAGATTCATCAAAATGCTTACAAAAAGACCCCTACAACCGAACTCGAGTGGTCCCTATTATTCGTAGTGATGGAACAAGATGCTTTCATAAACCAACAATACAATGAAATGGAACGAATACAACTTAAAAGCAACAGAAATGATTACATAAAAAATTATCAGAACTCATACACGGAAGTACAGAAATAAATGGAAAACAAATGCAACTGAAATTTCAATAACTAAAGAAGAATTATATGAAGATTATCAGAACTCATACTCGTAAGCAATGTCCTAAAGACAATAATCATCCTGCACAGGGTGCTTGGAGACTACGACGAATCGCCTCTGCAAGATACAGCGATCTAAGTCTAAATATAGCAACCAATTACTCAGACTCTCTCAGAATACTGTGTATCTCTCTCAATATGCATATGTTTGCTAATGGTGATGAAAATGAGGTTTTCTAATGGTGATAAAATGAAGTCCCTTTGTGTGCTCACACACTGCCTCTTGGAGCAAGTAAAAAATGTTGGTTAGTGCTTATAGGGTCATGCACGAAAATGGGGATAATAGAGATAATTGATTTTCTAATTATCTTCTGCAGATGAAATCCAGCACAGATTCTATGGAGATATTTGTTTAGCTTTGACAAATTCAAAGTACCAAGCCTTCCTCTCCAAGTAAATAATCAAAAGAAATTTTATCTAAAAAATAATGTTTTGATCTGGACCGGACCAGACCGAACTGAGCTGGCCGGACGGCGGCGCGTGAGGGGAGGACCATGTGCCATCTAGGTCCTCCCTTGCCCACAAAATATGGGGTGCCCCTTGGGGCTAACCCTAAGGCATGAAAGTTGGATTTATAAACTCAACATTTTTTCCTTGAGTTTTCAATGTGAGACTAAATCCCACTTTATATCACATCACACACTTTCAATCACATTTTTTCTTTTATTTATTTCTTTTGACTTCTCTTTCCTTTATTATCTCTAACAGTCCCTAATTATGCCCCCACTCTAACCCAACATTTGAACCTGTATGAGAACTAATTGCTCCATCAACATATAATTTAAGCCAACCACACAAAGGCTTTTTCCACAAAGAATGCTTCGGGGGGAAGCATAATTAGGGGGCCGTAAAGCGGCATTGGCCTGCTCAAACTCAGCAAAATAGTTTCCACCCAAAGAGGTAAATCAAAATTAGGAGAGGATGACCAACCATGAAGTAAATAGTTTATAACAAACCAAACTCCCCATCACGAAAGAATAAATCTGAACTAATCTGAGCTGCAAAGAGGTTTAAAGAACATCTCAATGAAGTCTAACATAGGCCAAAGCTTGCTGGCCTTTGGGAGCTGCCCAAACACTGAATCCTTCTCCAAAATAGATTTAACCAAAGGGCAGAAGAAAAGTGCGTGAGAAGTAGAATCCACTTTACCGCATACCTTACACCAAGAATTTGAACAAACCTTCCTCCTCGTGAGGTTAATACTAGTGGGGGAGAAACTTTTAGGATGTCACACCTCATAATTCAACTCTCTTTTGTAATAACTAATTATAAATAAACTCTCAAATGGTAGATAATATGATCTCGTTCATGTTGAAGGTACTGATGGTACAAGATGATTTCATAAACCAACAGTACAATGAAATTGGAACGAATACAACTTAAATACAACAAAGACGATTACAACGAAAATAATTAGAATTCTTACAAGGAAATTCGGACGACGAGTAGATGTTGTAAAGGGTGTCTACCAAGCCGTTCAAGATATAGTTTCGGCAAAGGAAGTCTGAATGAATCTAGGCTTCCCCTGCCGATGCTAGCTCCTTCGATTGTCCTTCCTTCGGTGCAGGATGAATATTGTCCGTCAACAGATGTGCTAGATTGAGAGTGGTCAGATAGAAGACCATCTTCTGTTGCCATTGTTTAAAGTTGTCCCCTTTGAACTTCTCAGGTCTTTTAGCGTGCAAAGTCTTGATTCCAGCAGATTGGTCCATAGATATTGTCTTTAAATTGTTGAAGGTGGTGATGAAACAAGATGCTTTCATAAACCAACAGTACAATAACATTGTAACAAATACAACTTAAATGCAACAAAGATGATTACAACGAAAATAATTAGAATTCTTACATGAAAATTCAGAAATAAATAGAGAAATTAAATACAACTGAAATTCCAATAATTAAAGCAGAAATAGGTGAGGATCGAGGATTGCTCGTAAGCAATATCCTAAAGACAATAATCATCCTCCACAGGGTGCTTGGAGACTATGAAGAATTGCCTCTGTAGGATACAACGATCTAAGTCTGAGTATAGCAACCAATAATTCAGAATCTCTTTGAACTCTCTGTATCTCTCTCCCAATATGCAGGTATGTGATGATGGTGATAAGATAGTGCATGAAATTGGGGATAAAGGAGATAAGCACGGAATTAATGCTGATAAAGTCTCATTATCTTCTGCAGATAATCTAGGAGATATTTATTTAGCTTTGAAAAATTCAAAACTCCAAGTCTTCCTTTCCAAGTAATAATCAAAAGAAATTTTATCCAAAATAATTTTTTGATCCGGACTAGACCGAACCGAGCCGAGTCGGCTGGACGGAGGTGGCGGCGCAGGCGTGAGAGGAGGACCATGCGCCATCTAGGTCCTCCCTTCCCCACAAAATGTGGGGTGCCCCTTGGGGCTAACCCCAAGGAATGAGAGTTGGGTTTATAAACCGAACATCTTTTCCATGAGTTTCTAATGTGGACTAAATCCCACTCAATTTCACATTACACACTTTCATTCATATTTTTTTTTTCTTTTATTTCTTTCTTTTGACTTCTCTTTCCTTTATTATCTCCAACAATCCCCTACATGAATGAAATGTGTCCTAGATAGACAACGACATGAGAGAGATCATATGAGATATGCATCAGGAGATGTGTCTTTTGGACTTGAACCTTCCTTAGTGAGAATTTATCGAATTTATTCTGAAGAACAGTGAACTACGTTCTTGAACTGAACTTCCTCTAAGATAAACTGAGATAACAAATTTCACACATATCTCATCTTAATACATCTGAGTTCATACGATTTTGTTCATTTTGGTCCAGAACATATCTCGCGTTCATGAGAACTTTAGAGAAGTTAAACCATTCAGACCTCTCATAGAAATGATCCTACTTCTACTCTCACATAGGTGACGATGATTAAGAGTATTCTGTTTATACTCCTCTTGTAAGCAAGATATCAATGTCATTAAATACTAAGTGTCGCAACGTGCATGAGAAGCGAATCGGCGATTGAAAAATCATTTTAAAAAAAATAAAATTCAGAGTCGCCACCAATCATTTTAAAGCGTGATTGATCACCCAATTTTAAAATCTAATATTTTGGTATGCAAAAATTTAAAGTTGGTTTGGGAGTCATTTGCGTGTGGGGAAAGTATTAGCACCCTACAACGTCCATTATGAAAAATGGTTACCAAATTTAATCAAATGCTATCCAAATTATTTTTTTAAAATAATGTTATAGAAATGCAATTTTGAATGTCTTATTTGGTACACTTTGCATCATAAAAATGAGCAAATAAATGACATTCAACGGGTGGTACAAAAATCATTAAAAAATTATTTTTATTTTTTTTAAATCAAAGCATTATTTGAGTTACTCTCGGTATCGTAAAAATAACTTCTCACCTAGGTAGCGAGAGAAATTTGGTATCCCAAAAATTCTAAAGTCCGTCCTCGGATTTTTTTAGTAAAAACTAAACAATTAAATTAAATTGTTATGGTTTCAATTTACGAGCGTCAATTCTGATGATAAAAGAATGAAATAATAATCACATATAACCGTGACATATGACAATAATACATAAATAAATAAGAAGAGATAACAACTATAAAAAAAATAATGGAAAGGAATGTTAGAGATGATAAATATGTATGATAAATTTTAAAAAATATACATAGAGTGAAAATAATGAAACAAGACGTGAAATAATTAAAAAAATATATAAAAATAAATTAAAACAAACCAATAATATATACTGAAAAAATAGAAAAATAAACAAATACAAAAAAATAATAAAAAAATAATAAAAAAATGCAAACAACAAAAAATTCAAAAAAATTAAAATACAAAAAACAAAACAAAAAAACAAAAAAAAATCTTTTTTACAGAGGGTGACCACCCTCATTCTTTTATTTTTTTTAATTTTCATTTTTTTCTTTAAACATATATATGTATATATAATTATTTAGTAAATAAATTAATAATAATTTTTTTATGTGTAAAATAAATTAATCTATAAAAAATGCTTAATTTCATACATAATTGGTATGAGCATGCTATTTTTTTACTACATAGTCTATTAATTATCATTTTTCATTCCAATCAATGCTAATCAAATAGCAAAAGAATGATCATGGATGGTAACTAATTTAAACAAGTGTCACTAAAAATAAATAAATAATTTTGTTTGGGATATAAATATACCATTTTTTATTTTGGACTACTTAGTTTACTAATTACCAATTTTCTTTTGTTCCTTCATTGCTAGGATGATCATGGATGGTAACTAGTTCAAACAAGTGTCACAAAAATGATGGTCAAAAATTAAAAAGAAAAGAAGAGAAGACTTGTGAGAACATTAAAAAATTAAAGTTTAAATATTTGCATAATCTTGTATAGAGGTTTTACTTTCTATTTTATACATTTTTATGTATGAGAAATTATCATAGGAGATCTTTTCATCAAATGTACACTTTCAACCTATTAAAGGGTTGATTCACATTGAGTTAATTTTACACCCCTCAAAGCTTTATCTTCATTCTCATTGATTGAGTTGATGATTAAAAAAATCTCATTATCAAACTTGTAGAGAAATAAACAATACATGAAAATAAAACTTAAGATTAAGAGTAGGAGAAATGATAAAGAATGTGCAAACCAACTTATACATGGAAAATGAAACAAATAAATATCAAATACATGAGTATGAAGAAGAGAGATGACTAATAAGAATGAACAAGATATATTGTAAACTAAAATGCAAGAGATTTGAACTACCTTAATAAAAAGAAAAGGAGAAGATGGAAGATGAATAGAAATGAAAACTATTTTTCACTATTTTCTCAAGACCTCTCTTTCTCTCTCTAAAATTCCTTCTCTTTCTCACTCTCCAAAAATCTCCTTTCAAGTGAAGATCTCCCCTCTATTTATAAGAAAACTTAGAGCTTCACTTTTTAATTTTAGTTCTTTTGTTCTTTTTTTTTATTTTTAGTCCTTGGATAAATCTTCTTATTTTTAGGCATTGAGCTATTTTTCAAATCATACACACAGTCTTAGACTAGTATATAGAAAACTTTTTTTTTGTATTTTTAAAGTATTGCACCGGATAAAATACGATATCTACACTAAGTATACCCTTTTATCATCGACAGACACACTTTCATTACATCATAGGAATGGAAAGAAACAAAGTTTCTTTGTGTGTTACGTGAACCATTCCTGCCAGTTTGCCTGTTGAACCTAAATTTTGGGATCTCCAGTCAACTAGGTTAGGTTCTCACCTGAATGATTCATTGAATAGGCTTTAAGTCCATTCCCCTCGATGTTTGTTTTATTTGTTCCCTTGACAAACCTTTGGTTAGAGGGTCAGCAAAATTCTCCTTTGACCTTATAAAGTCTAAGGAAATCAACCCATTGAAGAGCAACTGTTTAATGGTATTATGTCTTCATCTGATATGCCTAGACTTACTATTATACACATTATTTTTCGCTCTAAAAGTTGTAACCATATTGTCGCAGTGGACACATATTGCTGACACTGGTTTTGGCCACACCGGAATATCTTCCAAGAAATTCCTGAGCCATTCTGCTTCTTCACAAGCCTTATCCAAAGCTATGAATTCTAATTCCATAGTTGAACGAGCTATATAGGTCTACTTATTAGATCTCCATCAGATAGCTCCACCACCTAGGTTAAAAATATATCCACTAGTAGATTTAGTCTCTAAACTATCTGATATCTAGTTAGCATCACTAAATCCTTCTAACACCGATGGATAGATTGAGTAGTGCAGTCCGTACTTCGTAGTAAATTTTAAGTACCTTAGTACTCATATTAATGCACTCCAGTGATCACGTCCAGGATTACTCATATATCTTGCCAACATTCCTAGTGAATAGGCTATATCAGGTCTGGTGCAATTCATGATATACATTAAACTACCAATTATTTATGAGTACTCCAATTGAGATACTCCAACTCCATTATTCTTCCTCAACTTACAGTTATAGTCGTACGGAATTACTGCAGGTTTGCTTTCATATTGCCCAAACCTTTTAAAATCTTTTCTATGTAATGGGACTGAGTAATGATATATTCATTTTCAGTTCACTTTACTTAAATTCCAAGAATAACATCTACTTGACCTAAATCTTTCATGTCAAAATTAGAATTCAACATCTTATTAGTGGAAGATATTATATCCTTATTCGATCCCACTATAAGCATGTCATCTACATATAAACATACTATGACGAATTTATCATTAGTACCTTTATTGTAGACACATTTATCACACTCATTTATCTTAAATCCATTAGATAACATTGTGTGATCAAACTTCTTGTGCCATTGTTTTAGCTCTTGTTTTAATCCATAAAGAGATTTAACAAGTTTACAGACTTTTCGTTCTTGGCCTTTAACCACGAACCCTTCGGGATGTTCCATGTAGATTTCTTCGTCCAATTCTCCATCTAAGAAAGCAGTCTTTACATCCATTTGGTGAATTTCCAAATTATGCAAAGCTGCTAGTGCAATCAACATCCTAATAAATGTGATTCTCGTCACTGGAGAATAGGTATCGAAAAAGTCTATACCTTCCTTCTGTCGGTATCCTTTAGCTACCAACCGAGTTTTGTACTTTTCAATAGTAACATCAGCTCTCAGCTTTCTTTTAAAGATCTATTTACAGCCTATTGGTTTATTCCCATGTGGGAGATCTACCAACATCAATGTGTTATTTTGCATAATGGAATCTATCTCATTATCAACTGCTTCCTTCCAAAAAGGAGCCTCAGGGTTAGACATTGTCTCCTTATAGGTTTGAGGTTCGGCCTCCATTAAGTATGTTAGAAACTCTGGACCAAATGATGTACTCGTTTTAGTTCTTTTACTTCTTCTAAGCTCAGGTCCAAATTCTTCATCAATCTGAGCTCTAGAAGAACTTTCTTCTAAACTTCGTTAGGCAATTTGACTGTGTCTTCCTTCCTTAAATGGAAACACATTCTCAAAGAATTCTGCATTGATAGGCTCCATTACAGTGTTGGTACTTATGTCAGAAATCTCTGACCTAATAACCAAAAATCTATATGCAGCACTGTTCAATGCATATCTTATGAAAACACAGTCTATCGTCTTAGGCCCTAGCTTTGATCTTTTTGGCAAAGCTACTTGTACTTTTGCGAGACACCCCCACACTTTTAGGATTTTATAAGAAGGTAACTTCCATTTCCACTCTTTATGAGGAGACTTGTTGGTCTTCTTATATGGAATCCTGTTAAGTATGATGTATGCTGTAAGCAAAGCCCCCCCAATAAATTTTGGGGTAATCCAGAACTGTTCAACATACAGTTCACCATATCTTTCAGAGTTCTATTTTTTCTTCCAGCCATCACATTCTGTTAAGGCGTATAAGGTGCAATATTCTGATGCACAATTCTATGCTGAGCATAGAATTCAGACAGCATAGTGGAGTCATACTCTCCACCTCGGTCAGATCTAAGCACTTTTATATTTTTACCAAGTTGGTTTTCAACTTTAGACTTGTATGTTTTAAACATATCTAAAGGCTTATCCTTTGAACGAAGCAGATATATATAACAATATTTACTGAAATCATCAATAAATGTAACAAAGTATTTTCTACCTCCCCTACTAGGTGTTAATTTTAAATCACATAAATCGCTATATATCAAATCAAGTAAGAGATTTGTTCTTTCTACAGATTTAAATGATTTACTTGCAAATTTAGATTCTACGTATATCTCACATTTAATTTCCTTTTTCTAGAGTAAAACTAGGCAAAAGTTCTAAATTAATCATTCGTTGTAAGGATCAAAAATTAACATGTCCTAATCTAGCATGCCAAATATTAGACAATTCAGGATATAAACAGAAGAAACAGAATTATTATTAATAATAGTAGGAGTTACAGTAGACACATTAAGCCTAAAAAGACCATCAAAACTATAACCCTTTTCAACAGACATCCCTCCCTTAGTCAAAATAAACTCGCCAGCATCAAAGACAAGCTTAAATCCACTCCTACATAATAGAGATCCTGAAACCAAATTCCTACGAATTTCAGGCACATGCAGGACGTCCAGGAGAGTAAGTTGTTTTTCGGATGTGAACTTCAAAACAACATTTCCCTTTCCCTTAACAGCAGCTTCTAAGACGTTCCCCATATAGAGAACTTCATCCTTTTCAACTTCTGTATAAGTTGAAAAAACATTTCGGTCACCGCACACATGCTTCGTCGCACCAGTGTCAACCCACCATTCCTTGGTGTCAGCGACCACACAGATTTCAGAAATCATAGCATAGAGATCATCTATCTCCATCATATTTTCTTGATTCATCTTTATGTTGTTACAAGGTTGATTACCATCATTCTGAACTTTCTTAAAATGGCAATCATTTGCCCTATGCCCGGCTTTACCGCACACCCAACAACTGCCCTTAATACATTTATCTAAGTTACCTTTCTGTGCACTACTCGGCGATGTGTTCCTTTTCTTGTTCGGTTGATTGGATTTGTTTCCTTCCACCATGTTAGCTTTCATTCCGTAGGTTGCCCACATTGCTTTCTTTTCATTCTTCCGATTGTCCTCCTCTATCCTCAACCGAACAATCAGATCCTCCATGCTAAGCTCCTTACGCTTGTGCTTTAGATAATTCTTAAAGTCTTTTGACGATGGCGGCAGCTTCTCAATTATGGACGTGACTTGCAACGGTTCATTCACGATCATCCCCTTGACCTTCATGTTGTTGAATATGATATGTAATTCATCTACTTGACTAATTACCGTGTTCTTATCATCCATCTCGTATTTCAAGAATTTCTCGACGATAAACATCCTTAGTTTTATACTTCTTCTCCAAGGCTTGCCACAACTCCTTTGCCATCTTGAACGACGAGTAGATGTTGTAGATGGTGTATACCAAGTCGTTCAAGATATAGTTTTGGCAAAGGAAGTCTGAATGAATCCAGGCTTCCCGTGCCGATGCTAGCTCCTTCGATTGTCCTTCCTTCGGTGCAGGAGGAATATCGCCCGTCAGCAGATGCGCTAGATTGAGAGTGGTCAGATAGAAGACCATCTTCTGTTGCCATTGTTTAAAGTCATCCCCTTTGAACTTCTCAGTTCTTCCAGCGTGCAAAGTCTTGATTCCTGCAGATTGTTCCATAGATATTATCTTTAGATTGTTGACAGTAGTGATAGAACAAGATGCTTTCATAAACCAACAGTACAATGAAATTGGAACGAATACAACTTAAATGCAACAAAGACGATTACAACGAAAATAATTAGAATTCTTACACGAAAATTCAGAAATAAATAGAGAAATTAAATACAACTAAAATTCCAATAATTAAAGCAGAAATAGGTGAAGATCGAGGATTGCTCATAAGAAATGTCCTAAAGACAATAATCGTCCTCCACAGGGTGCTTGGAGACTACGACGAATCGTCTCTGCAGGATACAATGATCTAAGTCTGACTATAGCAACCAATAACTTAGACTCTCTTCGAACTCTCTGTATCTCTCTCTCTCAATATATAGATATGTGATGATGGTGATAAAAAATCAGATTTTTCGATGGTGATAAAAATGAAGACTCTCATGAAGAACAAAACTCAAAATCTATTTTTTTGTGCTCACACACTGCCTTTATTTAAAATGTGGGCAGCTTAGGGAGCAAGTAACAAAATTGGTTAGTGCTGATGAGATAATGCACGAAATTGGGGATAAATGAGATAAGCACGGAATTAGTGCTGATGAAGTCTAATTATTTCTTGCAGATAATCCAGGAGATATTTATTTAGCTTTGATAAATTCAAAGCTCCAAGTCTTCCTCCCTTCCCCACAAAATGTGGGGTGCCTCTTGGGGTAGCCCCAAGGCATGAGAGTTGGGTTTATAAACCCAACATGTTTTCCTTCAGTTTTCAATGTGGGACTAAATCCCACTCAATTTCACATCGCACGCTTTCATTCACATTTTTTCTTTTATTTCTTTCTTTTGACTTCTCTTTCCTTTATTATCTCCAACAGTTCATGCTTAGATATTGCAGTCCATACTAAGATCATATAACTCATGCTTGAATATTCCAGCTCATCCCAATATCTTATGCTTGGATCTTTCATCAAAGTGACCGCTGTCATGCTTAGATCCTTCAACTTTATGTTTTACACAAATCTTAGATCCACTGTTTTTCAGAGATAACTCCAATTTGAATAAATAATGCATTGACTCTTCTAAATTGCTAACTTTAGAATCAGGGACTCTTTGACAAAATCAACCACACGAGTTATCCTTGTCATTGTATTCTTTGTTGTTATATATTTGTGTATGACTCAAGAAAGATAGAACATAAATTCTTTACCAAATTTAAGCATCAAGTTAACATATAAATCATTGACATGTCATTTATGAAAATTAATACTGATTTAAATCTTAGTAGAGGGGAATCACTCTATTTCTAATTTTGAGCTGCCGAATTGTTAGTGCTAGATAGTGGACACAGTAGTTTTAAAGGTTTATCTAGTCGTTCTGTTTCCACCAAGGAAGCCACTGATTTCAGTAGTGGCGTCAAGGCTCATATTGACCACACTACGTGAATTCTTGGCTTTGCTTATGCAAACCGACAAAAAAAAGTTTAAAGCTTTTAGATTTTTCTTTATTCACTGAACTGCATCATATCCAAATCCACTCTGCGTCTCATAATTCTTGAGGAGGATTTCATTTTCCATGTAAGTTAATATTCAACTATTAGAACCTTAATTTTCGGAGATGATGTTTTCAATGATAAATTTTGCCATTTGTTAATTATTGTTTCTTTCCTCCATTCAAATTTCAGTGGGTTGCTCACTGATAGTCCCCCGCACCACCACCACAGCAAGACGGCCGCCGCCGCCGCCGCCTCAATTCAATAGCTCTCAAAAAGTTGTCACTCTGAGAGTGCAAAATGGCAATAACGGCCTCTTCCCAATTGCAGGTATCCTCCACGGTCGTAAACGCCAACTTTCAGAGAAGTGAATTCGGGTTTGTGGGTACCTCAAGGAACTCCTTATTTCTTCATTCTTCCATTGCCAACCCTCTACTTTTCAAGGCTAATCCAAATACCTATGTTGTCAGGTAGACTTAGCAATTACTGTCTCTTTCCGTTTCCATTTTACATTTCTTCTCTATGTTGTTATTTTCCTTTTATATGTTATTATTCAGAAACCGGTTTTTGATTCTCAGCTACCTTAGAATAGTTTGGCTTTCTGAGATTTGAAATATCAATATGAGAAATTGAGACCAAGTTTGGGTCTCTCTTTACATATTTAGCTTTATATTTCTTGTACATGGGATTAGATAGAAGTTCATAGTTAGTGTATCATTATGAAGCAGCCTGTAGAAGTTGAGAGAAGGAAATATGATATATTGTACTTTCAGCTTACAAATCCGAATTGAAGTACTTTGAAACAACAAAAATATGTTACCCCTGAAGTGGTGAGATTTGAAGTATCTGTTTGGTTTCCCCTATGAGTTTTGGCCATAGGAAACATAACATTTAAGTGAGTTACTTTCTTAAAAACCTAGCACGGACTGTCCGAAATTGGAGAAAGGGGATGTATGGATAATGCAACTGTTAAACAAAAAGGAAAGTAATGACTTAGCTCAAACTCAGGTTCTAAGAATCTAACTATGGGTGGAACTAATGACTCGGTTTGAGTTGGGAAAAAGAAGCTTTGCATCTTTACACTTCTCTAAGGAAAGCTTAAGAAGCTTATATCAGACGGAGTAAATGGTAAACTTTGGTGATCAGAATACAAGCTATTTCCATGAAATGCTAGAGGTTATTAGAGTTGCTAGGAATGCCATTAAAGTTCTCTGTGATGATAATGGTAATCGCTTGGAAGATCCTGAAAGATTAAAAGACTTGATTGTAAATTACTATCAAGATAATTTAGGTTGGCAGGCAGTGTGAATCGGCGGAGATGAGCCAGGTTCGTACTTATGAAATTCCTGATTTGCATGAGAAGATGCTTGAAGCTCATGTTACATATGCATAAATAAAGGAGGGTCTTTTTTCTATGGACAATAATAAATCCCCTGGTCCTGATAAATTTACTCTGTTCTTTTTCAAAAAAGCCTGGACCTGGTGTATAGTTGGTTTGGATATCCACTCTGAAGTAGAAGACTTTTTTGGGCATGGTATGCTGTTAGGGGAAGTTAATACCGCTATAATTGCTTTGTTATCTAAAAATACCCCACAAAAATGGTGGATTCTTGCTACAATGTTATAAATGGATCTCCAAAATTATGGCTAATAGGCTGGAATACTGCTTGCCTGATTTATCAGCCCTGCTCAAACTGCTTTTGTTTTTGGGAGAAGTACCACAGAGAATATATTGGTTTCTTAGGAACTTGTTAGAAACTGTGATGGAGATAAGTCTCCTACAAGATGTTGTATTAAGCTTGTTATAAGGAAAGCCTTTGATTCTGTTGATTAGATTTTTTGTTGAATTTTTGTTAATAATTGGGTTACCTGACAAGTTCTTAACCTGGGTCAAGGTCTGTTTGTTACTACACCAAATTCGTCATTTCAGTTAATTTGTTCTCTGACAGGGTATTTTTCTGTAAAAAAGGTATAAGATAGGGTGATCCCTTGTCATCCTACTTTCTGAGATTGCGATAGAGGGTTTTTCGTGGATGAACTCTGTTATTGACTCAAGACTCAGATATCACCCTCGCTGTGCAGAAGTGCAACTTTCTTGTTTGTGTTTTGCAGATGATCTTATGATCTTCTCCTCTGTTGATCTCTATTCTGTTCCTGTTATTAAGAACGCTTTCGATGATTTTGGAAGCATCTCTTGCTTGTTTGCAAATCCTAGTAAGATCTAAGTGTCTTTTGGAGTCTTGGAGCAGAATAAAGAGCAGATTCTAAATGTTCTGAGAATCTGAATTTTGTTGAAGTGAGTCTTCCAATTCGTTATTTGGGAATTCATCTTATCTCAACGAAGCTTAGTTTTGCTGATTGCAGGCGTTTGATAGATAAGACTACTATCAGAATGAACTCTTGGTCGTCTTAGCATCTCTCCTTTACTGGAAGAATCCAGGTTATTCAGTCTGTTTTGTATAGTATTCAGATGTACTGGAGTAATATTTTTATTCTCCTGAAAAAAGGCTATCAAAGTCATAGAGCAGAAGTTCAATGTTTTCTTATGTACGTATTGATTCTGCTGGTCATAATACAAAGTTGCTTAGGGAAAGTCTGTTTACCTACTGCTGAAGGTGGATTAGGACTGAAAAGAATTGAGGAGTTGAACAACGCCACTGTTATGAAGTATATTTGAAATCTGTATGCAAAAGCAGGTTCCTTGTTGGTCGCTTGGGCTCATACATACTTAACTAAGGGGAGAGCTTTTTGGGCTCTTCCTAGTTTACTTGATTGCATTTTTTGTAGAGCAAAAATTGAGAATAGAAAGCATTTAATCTTCGAATGCTCGTTCTCTTTCTCTAAGAGTGGGAAAAAATTCTGCATATGTGCAATGTTCAACGTGTTGTAGGTGATTGGCAGGTGGAGCTTGGTTGGGCTATGCCAATGCGTGGTAAAAGATTGAGTGGCAGGGTCTGTAAATTGGCTTGGGGTGCTACCATAGTCACTTTGTGGAAAGAGAAGAATTGTGGGCTGCATGGAGGTTTGTATTGGAATTTCGTCCCACATCTCTTAGACCTCATTATGTGCTGGCTATAAAGTTCCAGTACCCCTATCCTTTACACCTAGGATTTAAGTAGTGATCAGGCTGGGCTTTTTAACTTGGTATCAAAGTTTGGTTGGACCTTTGTTTGTGCCACTTTAGTCTCACTATTTGTCTGCTTAATTCCTATTGTTTGGTATGCTGCTTAGTTCGGCCACTGTGTTGTGGTCTAAGAGGATGTGTTTGAATGTTGTCCCACATCATCTAGATCAGTGCTAGTTATAAGGTTCCAGTACCCCTCTCATTAACACCTAGGTTTTAAGGAACGATCGGGTTGGGCCTTTCAACTGTTTGCCTAATAGTCTAATACAAAGGAAGCTATTGTCAAAAGTATTAGAAATGCTATAAGGATGAGAATTTTAGGACTGCCGGGTTTTAAGTGCCATATTTATAATATATTCTTTTTTTTTGTAATAGGCGGAATCAATCCTTCTCAAATTTTGGATAGATATTGATTGTTTGCTGAGTTTGCAAGTTTTCTGAAGCTTGTAAACTTTATGTAATTGTTCTTGGAATTAATAAATTCGCATTAATAAAAAAAAGAGAGAAGGAAAGAGAACATAATTGTTTAATCATTGAAATTGGAATGATGGTAAAAATTGTTCTGTAGATGTCAGTCAACTAGCTCTGATGGACAAAAACCAGGACGAAATCTACTAGACAATGCAAGCAACCTTCTTACCAATTTGTTAAGTGGTGGAAATCTAGGATCTATGCCTATTGCTGAAGGCGCAGTCTCTGATTTGTTTGGTCGGCCACTCTTTTTTTCCTTGTACGATTGGTTCATAGAGGTAAATATACCTTTAATGAATTTGTTTTCTAGTTTATTTGACTGCAATTGCTACATAACTAAACTGTTTGGCCTATGTGTTTTTTTTCTGCCTTCTTTCCTTGTTTGCTGGGGCATATTAGTTCTAACTGATTTGATAGAGAATAGAAGCCGTTGTGTCCTTGGTCACTTCACTGTCATGGTCTATCTTCTCAACTTCCATGCATTTGTGTGCCTTCTTTATTTTATAATTATAAGCCTGTAGAGAGTGCAAGGTTTGGTTCATCCTTCTTGATTAATTCTAATTGTGGCAGCATGGGTCCGTCTATAAACTTGCCTTTGGGCCAAAAGCATTTGTTGTTGTGTCAGATCCAATTGTTGCAAGGCATATTCTTCGAGAAAATGCATTTTCTTATGACAAGGTAACGTCAGGCTTCTTAGCTCAATTTCGGTGTTTCCTCTTCTTACACTTATCTTTTAAACAGTGAAGGTAGAGTATTGGTCACAAAAAAATCCTTCTTTCGGGACAAGAAAATGGCTTTTCATAATTTGCATATGCTTATTTTTATTAGATTATTCTCTGACATCAACCGGTGAAATTCTTTAGAAGGTAGCTCTGAGCTATGTGAAGTTCTTTAGAATGTTACTGTGAGCTATTATGCAATGTGTAATTAGCATCAATACGAGAATCAGTGATCTTTAATCACTTGGTGGTGCATTATCACGCATTTCGGCCACGAAATGTGAACTGAAATGTTTCCCTAACTATTAGAAAAAGAGAAAGAGGACAAATCCAACTTGACATTTCTCCATCTAATCAACATAAGTAATTGTTTAGGTAATCATAGTGCAAGTCATTACCAATTTGACTATAAATATTGACAAAATCACAACGTAGACTTGCTCTACTTTGATTTCTTGCAGGATAATATAAGTTGGGATTTGAATCTGTAATACACGGAGAATTTTCTGGTCATTCCATTTCTTTCGCAACAGCATCTAGTCGCACTAACATCTTATTTATTGAAATTGTCATATATTAAAGTAGGGAGTGCTAGCTGATATTCTAGAACCGATAATGGGCAAAGGACTCATACCAGCTGACCTTGGTACTTGGAAGCTGAGAAGAAGAGGTGAGCATATGGCAAAATTAGCTTATGTGGAATTTCTCTGTTTCACTTTGTATATTTTAGCTTTATTATCAGTCATATGTATCCTTAGAAATTGATTGGTAGGTTTATAATTTGGTTAGATGAAATGACCGTGTATAGAAACAAAATTACTTTTTGGACTTATCAGCATAAAAAGTTTCCAAATTTATCTAAAAGTTTTATATTGTACAAACTGTGCAATATGTAGCTGCTCATTGCATCATGGTCTTCATTTATGAACTTTTTAGTTGAATATCCTGTAACGCTGTAGTTTTATTTCCTATTCCAAGGATATTTTCTTTCATTGTATGATTCATTTTACAATTTAAGCAATATTTTTGGTTCTTCATAGTTTTTTTGGTGTTGGAGTAACTGATTTGCTTTTAAATGGTTTTTGTAGTAATTGCTCCCGCATTCCATGGCTTATACTTGGAAGCTATGGTCAAAATATTTGCTGATTGTTCAGAACGAACAATATCGAAATTCGAGAAACTTCTAGGAGATGAACGAAGTGGTGAAAAGACAATTGAATTGGATCTTGAGGCAGAATTTTCTAGTTTGGCTCTTGATATTATTGGGCTTGGGGTTTTCAACTATGACTTCGGTTCTGTTACCAAAGAATCTCCAGTAATTAAGGTTTGATGCAAACATCTATATCTTGTAATATATTCTACCCGGCCTTGCACGTTTGATGGAAGCAACTATAGACTTCCAATGTTTTGAGTTCATAGCTGTTTCGAAACAGGCAGTATATGGAACACTTTTTGAAGCGGAGCACAGATCCACATTCTACATTCCATATTGGAAAATACCTCTGGCGAAGTGGATAGTCCCAAGGCAGCGGAAATTCCAAAATGACCTCAAGGTTATCAACGACTGTCTTGATGGCCTGATTCGGAATGCAAAAGAAACCAGAGAGGTAAAAGACTTCTATTTCTTTTTCCTTTTTTGATAAGGCTAGTATCTAATAATTGATTTAACCCTTCATCCTTACCAACAAATCTAATCAATTTAGAATCTACTGCTTTCCAGTGCTGATATTTAGAGTGTTTGGCAGTGCTTTTCTCTTTTTCTGGCCAAAAACAATTCATCATTTTTAAGCATTTGGCAAAGCACTTGTGATAAAATTACAAGCACTTGATGCGTTTTGCGCGATGGATCTGGACGGGTGTTTTTCCTTATAAGCACATAGATTGATTTCCTTTTAGTCACCTTTTCTGTTAATGAAAGTTTTAAATACCGAAAACGTCTTCATTGGAATATTTAATTAACAATTGTATCATTATTCTAAAACTCCTCAGATTTGAACAGTTTTCCTAATCCCTCTCTTTTCTTTTCAACCGGCTTATTGAGGATTTCAATAACTTTCAGTCATCCTCTTCGCAAAATCAAAAGCTCTTAATATTCCGTTTCCTTTATTTCTAATTTATTCATGAAAAATTCTCTTTACCTTTGTGGAAGCCAACCAAGTGAAACAAAAAAGAACTATTTGATCACACACAACTTTTTATTATTATTATCTTGTAGTGAAAAAATTAATTTGACATTCAAACATAACAAAATATATCAATGCTGTTTCTCATCGTAATTTCTCATTGAATATAAATGTATTTTAAGCAGTGTTTTCAAGGTGCAAGGCCCACTCCAAGGCGATAACCTTTTTGGTTGCCTGGAGGCGAGAGGTGATAAAATGGCGTTGCTTGATCAAAGAGAGGCGCAATTCGATATTTTATGTAAAAAAATTTATAGATCACATCTAGATACTACAACTACTGAAAAATCAGATTTTTTAATCAGAAGATTAAAATCAAAACTAATTAAAAAAAGATTCAGAAGCAAATTAAAAAAAAGTTTTTTAATTAATTTAGAGGTTAAAAAAAATCTTAGAACAAAAATATCATCTGAAATCCTTCTTGTGATGCTCTGTTTTTGCTCGACTGATTGGAGCTTCGTCCCTCTGTTCAGTGGAGCAAAAATAGAGCCTTACCCCTGTTAAGTTGGACAGAGGGGGAAATCTGTTCAACTGGACTGATTGGAGCTAAACGGTTCTCTGTACAATGAACAGAATTTCCCTTTGGGAAGAGGACTGAAAAAAAAAAACTGAAAAGAAAGATGGAAGAGGAGAAGAAGAATGAAGAAGAAGATGAATAGGAAAAAGAAGAAAAATAAACAAGAAAAACTGTACCTTTGGCACTCTTTCCTTGCATGTCATATTTTCTTTCCATATTCTTTCAATCTATTAATTACAGACTTCAACAGAAACTTTTCATTCCTCGTATCGGAAAATTTCTTTCCTATTTATCATATTTTCTTTCAAATATTTATGTTTAGTACAGATTTCAGCCAGGCGATCGCCTGGGTAAAATGGCAAGCGGCAAAAGCGCACAATGGCGAGAGAGGCGCACGCCTCTCTGAATGTGCACGCCTCAAATGGTAGAGAAGCGAGACCAGGGCAGCTCGCCTCGCCTCTTGCCATAGGCGAGCGCCTGGTGTCGCCTTGAAAACACTGATTTTAAGTTACACATACAAACTTTATTTGAAAGTGGAAAAGTACTTCTTTAGCATTAACCTAAAATACTATTTAGGTTATTGCTTTATAAAAATAAAAATCAGTCAGGTTGTTCTTATAAATAAAATCTTTCTAGTTTGCTCCATGAAAAATACAATTCAAGGTTGCTTTTAGAAAAGTTGATTCGAGGTTGCAAAACCAGTTTTTGAATATATAGTACATAATCTATCGTTTCTCACCAAAAAGATACCGTACTTTGACCAGTTGTTTATTGGCACATTGATGACATTCTTTTACAAGGGTATGATCAGGAATTCGTAGAATTCAGGTGTGGGTCTATTGTGTCGTAAAAAATTGTGCAGGGTTCTCGGTATGTCTTCTGCAATCAATTTGAAAAATCTTTGTTAGCTCATGAAACATTAATTTGAGAGTAGAATTTCTTCTTAGATGAGAGAAGCTGCTCTAGGCTAAAGAGAAAATCTATATCTTGTATTTGATCTCTATGTTTGGTGAGCTAAATCAAAACAAATTCGTTTGAAGTGAGTTGCTAGACTTGACGTGGTTGTTTTGCATGACAGGAAACCGATGTTGAGAAACTACAACAGAGAGACTACTCTAATCTCAAGGTGACAATTATATCTCCACAGTAATTTTAGCTAATTTGTTGATTTTCAAACAACTTATATGGTAACTTCAAATCTCAGGATGCCAGTCTATTGCGATTTTTAGTTGATATGCGCGGAGCTGATGTTGATGACCGCCAGGTATATACCATCGACCGCTTCACAATTTAGAACTCAGGAAAGAATAGTGCATTTAGTATAATAAGTCACACAGTAAGGAGGACGAAAAGACCACCTAAATACCAAAGTAAAATGATATGGAGGAACTTCTCAGAACTTAAAATCATGGCAACGCACAAAGTGTCGTGTTTAGAGGGAACCTCCGAAGCCTTTTAACAACAAAGCTCTACTTCTTATGGACTTGCATTAAGAACTATTCAGTTTCAATTGCAAAGCGCAGTCCGTAAAATCTATGTGTTAAACAAAGGGGAACTAAGTCCTTCTAATTAGTACCAAAGGGGAAAAGGCCAGGTGATGTAGTTTGAGAAGTCGAGGCCAATCACTTCTTAAAACTTAGGTGTTAATCAATCTAACTTCAAGTCTACCTATGTGATTTTAACAGCTTAGGGATGACTTGATGACAATGCTTATTGCTGGCCATGAAACAACGGCTGCAGTGCTAACGTGGGCTGTTTTCCTTCTCGCACAAGTAAGATTTTTTATTGCATCATGATAAAGTTAGTGGATTTTTCATCTATTGGCTTTTATCAACAAGCATTTCCACTCCATGTTACATGTGACAGTTCTGATGCATTCCTGAATTTCAGAGTCCTTCCAAAATGAAAAAAGCACAGGCAGAGATTGATTTGGTGCTTGGTCAATCAAGGCCGACTTTTGAGTCGCTTAAATCATTGGAGTAAGTACCTGATCATTAACTTCTAAGGCTTCAGGGTTTCACTTGTGATTTTGTGATGGAAAAATCCTCCTTTACCTGTATATATATAGACATGGAGTTGAATTCCATTAGAGTGTGTTATGTTCGAAAAAGGAACCGTCAATGATAAAGATGTTAATGGTGATGGTTACTTTAAAAGAGTGAAAAAGTCTCATCAATTTAGGAACCGATTCAATGCAAATTCTACTGTTCTTTCTTCTTTTGGAGGGCATTATTTTAATAGTGATGGAATTCTGGATTTATGTCCAAGAACAACACCATTTAAGGGTGGTTAGGAAAACCGAAGAACCAGAGTACCGGAAGGAACCAAATCGAACCCATTCGGTCGGTTCTCTAGTATGTATCGGTTCAGTATTTTGGGAGACCTCCATTTCAATTCAGTTCGTGCTTCATACATAAGAAAAACGAAGCTGATACCCCAATATGTTATATATGTTTTGACATTTCTCTTGTTTATGTTGAACTTTTTTGTATTTGATAATGTGTGCAAGTATTTTTGCTGTCCTTTAGTATTTTATCCATTTGATGTTGTTTATTCTGAAAATGATGTATTTTATGTTAATTTGAGTTAATTATGGAGATTGTATATAAAATTTGATTTTGAAGTCAAACCAATCAAACTGGACTGAACCGATTATCATGGTTCGGTTATTTAGGCATGTTCATTTTGGTTTGTAAGATAGCTGATTTCCCGGTTTGTTTTGATTTTTCACAGTATAACCTGACTGAACAACCCTACGACTATTTGCATATTATGTTTATCTATGTTTCTAATTAAGACTACATAATTACACTCATGGTTAAACACCGTTTAATAAAATTTCTAAAGTTTTATTTCTCAAAATTTGAAGTTATTCTTTTGAATTGTAGCCCTGTTACAAGTAGGCTATAGTCTTATGTACAACTGTTTTCAGGTACATAAGACTTATCATCGTGGAATCTCTTCGTTTGTATCCTCAGCCACCTTTGCTAATAAGGCGGTCGCTGAAACCGGATTCACTTCCAGGTATCGCTCACTGAAATTGCTACGGAGACATAATTTATGTTTTTACCTTCTGTTTAATTGCGAGATTGACATGAAATATCGAGGCTCTTTGGAAACTGTTAAGTTAGATTCTTTTATTCTTATTTACTTCATAGTTTACTTGTAACCATAGCTAGTTCAGAAATTTGTTTGTAGTTGAAGGTAAACAAAGATCAAGTCATTTTAATGCATGATGTCACAGTTGACTGGTTTAAAGTAACCCAATAATATTAACACCAAAAACGGATCACCTCCTGTTGGGGGGTCAAACACGAGGTGATCTGTTCAGCTATTTGGTACCTTAGGCTCAGATTCAGATCTCAACGATCATATTAATCGAACGCGGAGACCGAAAAAATGCTGAGATGTGTTATTCTTTTATACTTTTTGAAGCCGATCTGAATGGTTGAGATCTGTGCAAACGCCCCTGATCAGACAAGACCCTCTCTTGTTCATCAGAATGTGAGAGAATCCAGGTTCATTAACACCAACGACAAAAGCACAATAACAGTTGAATCTCAATTTTCCCATAGTGGCCACCTTTTGCACGGATTTGGAACCTCTGCCGTAATGACAGAGGCAGTTGCACAGATTTGGATCATCGTCCGAATAAATCTGGATGGTCATATCGTGCCTAACAAAAAAAGAAAAAAAAACATTTTCTAATGCAGTTTGGCCCAACAAGGCCAAACTGCCTCTGCCGCTTGAACTTCCAACGGTAGAGAATCCATTCACCTCTTGCTCTCATTAAATTTGGGCATATTCCATTTTCCACTTATGGTGCGCGTATTCTTTCCTCTTTTCGTGCTTTTTCTCGTGTTTTCAAGTTCTGAAGATTTCTGCCAAATTGTTATTGAAGTATTTTAGTTATAGTTGAGATCAAAGACAATAGAGATAATATAGAAAATGTGTCAAATATCTCTTTTGGAATGATCCTTCTACATTTTCGTTTTTTCTCTATACATGTTGAACATCTTCATTATTTTTGTTATTTTGCTTACCCCATGGCTTTAAATGAAATTTTAGGAGGGTATAATGGTGAAAAAGATGGTTATTCAATTCCTGCCGGGACTGATATCTTCATCTCTGTGAGTAAGAACGTTAATTAACATTGCTTAGTGTCCACTCCGCACGTGTATTTCGTGGATTGGTAAAAACGATACTTTACGAATTTTTCTTCCTTCAGGTGTATAATCTTCACAGATCTCCGTATTTTTGGGACCGGGCTGATGAATTTGAACCAGGGAGGTTTTTGGTGCAAAAGAAAAGCGACGGAATAGAAGGATGGGCAGGTTTTGATCCATCTCGAAGCCCAGGAGCACTATACCCAAATGAGGTAATTTATCTAACAGTTAACTCAATAGATCATAACATGATTTAATCATATTATTTGATGGGATTGTGGTTATTATTCTCAGATTATATCAGATTTTTCATTCTTACCGTTTGGCGGGGGACCGAGAAAATGTGTTGGAGATCAATTTGCCCTGATGGAATCAACTGTAGCGTTGGCCATGTTGTTGCAAAAGTTTGATGTGGAACTAAAAGGATCGCCTGAATCTGTGCAACTAGTTACTGGCGCAACAATACATACCAAAACCGGTTTGTGGTGCAAATTGAGGAAGAGATGTTGATATATGTTGAAGAGGTGAGTTGAGACAACACAAAAGCTAGAGAAATTACTTCGGTATCAGATGACTTAGCCGGTTTGGATGGCTGAGGATTCATCGAACGAGCCTAGGAGTTGATTCCGTTGAGCTCTATTTGTGCATGTTTATGTACAATTTCCTTCCTATTTGTCAGTATCTAACTGTCATGGTTAGGATCTGTGATTGTAATCTTCAAAGGGGAAGATGAGGGAAAAAGATTGCTTTATGTTATTTCACTTGTACTTTTCCATGACTCATACCCCTATTTATCGGCTACAAGCATAGGATTTACGAATGCATGAAATTAAGTTACAGAAGGAATAAAGGTGGACAGAGAAGTGTGAATGACAAGAATAGAAGCATAAAAGGTCACGAAATTGAAAGCTTAATTGGTCATCCATAATTATATTATTTATAATAAATAGTAGAAATATACGTATGTTTGTTGCATGGGATGAGTCTAGTTTCCTTATTTATTCACCAACTATGTAAAAAAGAAAATTTTAAACATATTCATTTTTTTCTTTATTATAAAATAATAGATAATGTATTGGTTTTTAATATTTACGAACTTAAATTTATATTTGACCATGAATTAAATAATATATTAATCACATTCTTGTTAAAAATAGGAGACCATCACGAAACAATGTGTATTGCACGTTATATATAACATTAATTATGTTGTGACTCATTATAAAAGTAAGAATATAAATTTTAGATATTGTATATATTAGAAGTTTTAATGTTGAAATATAGTGCATATAAAGTAAAATGTAAATTAAAAATTTAATGCTTGAAATTATACTATACATCATTTTTTTAATATTATAAAAAATTATTTTATTTTATCACACATTTCTAAGAAATGATTATATCATTAATATATTGTTGGAAAATATGTTAATGTTTTTCTCTAAATTCTTTTGCATGAGTTTTCATGTTACTAATCTATAGTGTATATAAATGGGGCTCAAGGAGAGAAATATTTTTGAATCATCATTGTCCTCACTACTTCTTAGAATTCTTAATTGTCCTTCATAAATTTAAAGATTAAATATTGATCATGATTAATTACATTTTTAACTTTTGGACAATATTATCCAAACTATTGAATTTTGTAACAATATTTAACTAAACTATTTTTAGAATTCATTACCTAATAACCAAATACTTTAAAAATTAAGATAATATACTTTAATAAGCATGAAATGAAAACAAGACGATGAAAAAATGTAAAAAAAATGTAACTTTATTAATTAAAACATATAATTAAAAATAATAAAATTTGAAACAACTATTTATATGTTTGAACAAAATATAATATGTTTTTATATTTTTTTTACAACATATAGTGTTTTGTATAATTTAATTTTGCACCCATTTTAACATATTGTATGTTTAGTCATTTTCATCTTCTAGGATATTAAACTAAATGAATATTTAATATTTAGTCTATCGCGTACAATGCATTTATTACAAACTAGTAACATAAACGTTACATAATATAAAATGTATGACCTTCTACTCGATACTCAAATTGTTTTATAAACTTTAACAAACAAATGTTATGGACTAAAAACCAAATATTCATTGTATATAAAAAAAAGAGTTTCTAAAGGAATATGGTTCTTAGGCCATATTCCGAAATGCTCTTTTATTCTTTGGCTAGCTTTTCAGGATAAGCTTAGTACAAAGGATAGAGTTTCTAAATAGAATTCAGATTTATCCCGTGAATGCATCTTTTGCATGTATGGGAATGAATCTGTGAAGCACTTATTCTTTGAATGTGAATTTGCTAGAGGGCTTCTCCATCCTCTTATGAGAATAGGGGGCATGATATATCTTGTTATGATTGGTCTTCATTTCTCTTATGGTTGTCTTCTTTAGGCAGTAGTAAAAGTTATTTTACTGTGAGTTCTAAACTTACTTTCTCTATCTTTATCTATTGCTTGTGGATAGAAAGAAATAAGAGAATATTTGTTGGAAAATGTTTGGATACTAATTTGCTTATTAAGAAGATGTCCTTTACGGTTAGAGAGAGACTTCTATTCCTTGATAAGAGTAGAGGTTTGAACTTTAGTTCCTTTATTTCCGGTTTTTTTATGTAATTTAGAAATTTGTAAATTCAGTTTTGTTTTGTTTCTTTGAGTTTGTAGTTCTTGGGTATGCCCCTCGTACTAGTGTAATATTTTTTGTTAATACGTATCTTTTTGCCTTTGACCAAACAAAAATCTTGAAATTAATTTTTATTGACATTCATATTTCGAATTACACAATATTGCAAACATATTTAATTTCAAACTATTTATAAATTTATTTAAATGAAGTAAAAATGAAAAAATAGGTGAAATGCTAATTTTATGATATTTTAACTGAACTTAAATGGTAAAAAAGGAAAATAAAAATCAAAAGTTTCTCACTGTTTTTAATATAGTGTATGTATAGATATAAAATTTTGTTTTTGTAAAAGAATATCCGATGCTGGCTATTTACTTAATCTATATTTGGGTTTAGGATAAATATCCATTTAAATTTCATGATTTTTATTTTCATATAAACCATGTGCCACACATGGAACATAACTCGTAACTTCAACTTCAAAATGATACATACTATACATGAACTTGGATATGTCAATTCAAAAGTTAAAATCATTACCATTTACAAAATGAACATGATAGAACTCTTACAACAGATCTCTCCTCTTGGTCAAATAAGATCAACCAACCCTCATCATGTTTTTCTTCTACAATTTACTGAAAGTCCTAACACTAAAATGTTACAACTCTCTCCCCAAACTAACATTTGACATTTGACATTTGACAGTGCTATAAACTGCTAGACAGATTCATTGTCTAGATTCTAGGAGATGAAGTATACCGAGTCCATAGGGCTTCACCACTATCACATATTTGGCATCCCGGATGTCATTATAAAATTTTCCTTTTCTCCCATATTGATAAAGCAGAGTATTTACTAACTGAATCGAGCCACCAGGCGACGCTCGAACAATTCGGCCATAGTAGCAGCTAGAATGTGAGAAATAATAGAGAATAATTTCCCTTTTCTAACTTTGAAGAAGGAACCAATTTGTTTTCAACTTCAATTCCCAATTGAATCTCAAAAACCTTCTTAGGTCAACTTGAGCAGGGTTTCTCCTCCACTTGGATATAGAGCACTTCGCAGATAATAAAATCATTCTAATGGATGGATTTATCTTTTCCATTCCAAATTGCATCAGCCTTGTCCCAAGAGTTGATTGCCATTCCAACTCTCATTGAAAGTTTTCTTCCTCATGGATGTCTTGAAGAACTGCTGCCATGCAGCTGTCCAGTTCGCAAATGGGACTCATCCTGCAATTCAGATTACACCCATGATAGTGAAGCACAAGCATCAAAAACCATTGTTGCGTAATAATAACCATGTATGCAAACCTGCAAGCTATAACTGTAACTCGTTGTTGGTCGAAAATCCACCTACATGTTTAAAGCACAATCAGAAAAATCTCACATAAGAATATACTTTTTTCCCAGTAAAGAAGTAAGAATAATATTCATCAATCAGAAAAATCTCACATAAGAATATACTATACCAGCCCATGAATGCTTGGCTGCGTCCCAAAAAATCCATCATGACCAGAAGCTACTGTATTTAATTGACCCTAATGAATAAATAATCAAACAAGAAAAAAAAAATTAAATCGGTAAGATATATCTTTCATTCTATTAATAATTTCAGTTACAAAGAATTACCAGTCCTTGCATACTCTGCTGACCAACATAATATGCATCATGAGGTGGTTCCATCAAATTTAGTTGCACCTACAACTACCATTGGTTTAACAAATCCAGAAACATTGTCACCCTACTACTAATAAATTTAGTACTTCAAGTTTGAAGCGATACCAATCCTTGCACACTCGGTTGGGTTCCATAATAGCCATTTAGGGTCATTCCATCTGAGGTCAAATTATCCTGCAAGTGAAAGCCTAATTAAAATATTATCCTAGTTATAGTGAGAGATGCACTCTATTACTTTGGAACAAAGTGGCGAAGATCACCATATGCTGCAAGTTGTCCTGCGCCTCAACAAACATCATGTCTGGTTCTGTTTGTACCTGAAAATACAAAGGAACTCTTAGATCCAAAACAACCAGAATATAAGTGTGTCAACCATCAAACTGAGCACTAACCTTTCTCTTCCTACTTGTGTTCTTCTTCCTGATTGTTTTAGAAGTAAGGCTTCCCATATTCTCTTCGGCCTCACGCAGAGCATGGACATCACTGGAAGATTCTATGGCAGCAGTGCTGCTGTTATTGACATTCACACAATTCTTCAGAGCGTCTACCAGTGCACGAATGGCAATATTATAACTGTCTTCAGACAATGATCCTTCTTCACTCAATTCAATTGCTCTTCTACACAAATCATTGTACCGCTGCACCCTGTTTTGTCTCCGTTCTGCTCCTTCAGCAATAGCTTGCCTACTCTTTGCATCTTTTGTCCATCTCTTCAAAATGTAGTGTGGTGGAATGCTTGAAAGACCACAAATTTGCAGAACAATCAAAGCATGTCTACAAAGAAAACCTTTACATTCAAACAAACGGCAGAAACAAGAAACTTCAGATTTCATTTCATTCCATGTTACCATAAAACACTCTTCCTTCTCACAGTCTTGAACTCTGAATGTTGTGGTGGTACCATTCTCACTTTCCTTTCTTGGATGACAGCCAACAACGCCCAAAACCTCGTTTTGAAATTTCTTGAATATTGCATGCGTGTAAACTGTCGACATTTGTTTTTCCCAAGGCGAAGGAGATTTTAACGCAGGCTGTTTGTGAAATGTATCAAAATCTGCTATGGCTTCTTCTTCATACCTATTTTGCAGAATTATTCCATATTGTTTCACAAACTCTTTTAGAGTTATTTTTTTATGTATGTATTTGTCAAAGAAAGAGTTTATACTTTCAGTGCGTTGAGTGGTAGACATTCCAGCTAAAAATGTATCCTCCATGTACGTTGGTACCCATTTTCTACGATCATCATACAACGTTTGAATCCAATCATCGTCTTGAAGTTCAAATCTAGTAACCATCTTCCACCACCTCATATCAAATTGTTCCTCTGTCCAAGATTTTAAGATGCACTTGTTTATTTTTGACAAAAAATTATCATGTCGTTTGATCACGTAGGCAAGATTTTCAGGGATCTTTTCCAATATATTGTAAAGAGCATAGCAATGGTGTGTATTTGGGAAGACTTCTCCCACAGCTGCTCCTAAGGCTTTATCTTGATCAGTAATAATCACTTTAGGAGCTTGCCCGCCCATTGCTCTAAGCCAAGTCTTCATGAGCCAAACAAATGTGGGTTTAGTGTCATCTGCAACCAATGCACAACCAAGTAACATGGGTTGACAGTGATGGTTTACTCCAACAAATGGAGCAAAGGGCAACTTATCATTGTTTTTTATGTAAGAGGTATCAAAAGAAACAACATCACTGAACCCTACATAATCATTTCTACTTTTCGCATCTACCCAAAACAGATTTCTCAATCTCTGCTCTTCATTCAGATCTATAGCATAGAAAAAGTTGGGATTTTCCTTCTTGATGCGCTTAAAATACTCGAGCATTAATTGGGCATCTCCTTCGTCAAGAGCCAAATACCTACCTTTATCAAACTGATAACTCACATCATTCTGAAGAAGTCCAACACTTTGGAACCCGCCACATTTTCTTGACATCTCAACGTACATCCTCCTTGTTCTTTCACTAACAGCATGCAAAATGTCTATATTATTCTTCTCAGCTAGCTTTACGTTTCTATGAATGCGAAAATGATAGGCTAGAGCTGGTAAAAGCTCATGATTATGGTCCTTTATAAATTCATGGATAATCCACTTTCCATCGGGCCTTCTCTTCACGTGCATGCTGGCTTTGCAGTCTGTTTTTTTCACACTAGGTCGCCGACAATTTCCACTATCTGATTCAGGAGTGACTCCATATCTTGAGCACGCAAATTTGGCATCAATAAATTCTTTTGATTTCTTTGAACGTCGGCTGTTCTTAATTGAAGTGGTGAATCCCATAGACTTGGCATATTCTTGATAAAATGAGTACGCAGCCTCATGTGAATCAAATTCAATTCCATTTCGTGGCTCTAAATCAGCATCCCCTTCAAATGGCACAATTCCCTTTCTAGGGGAACCATGAACCTCAGTCCCACCATCTCTACTATGAATTTCATCAATGGCATCAACCATACCATTACTTATTCTGCTCCTATGTACATTATTTTCATAATCCGCCATAAAATCATCCACTTTGATTCTTATTTTATATAAAAACCGCAAAATAGAACTTTCTATCCCTTCCCATCAAAAGAAATCCAAATTTCCTCACCAATCACTTCCAGTGGCATCTGAAAGATAGAAAGAACAAAATCTACATCATGCAAACATAGGATAAGCCCACAAGTAGATAAACATTAATCCTAAATATTTCTTTTTTTATGGAAAAGCATACATATAGAGTTCAAATTTTTTAATATTCCCAGGTCCTTCATCGATTACCAATTAATCTCAAGCAAAACCTAATAAGCAATTGTATATTTCAACACTATTCCCAAATTAAACACCGAGAACATATATAGTTTTGCATACAGTAAAAATGGGCAATACTACCAGTACTTTGCGCGTGCTTCCTAGATAATAACGCTTGGACAGATTCCTGGACTTTCCTGATGATTTAAGCTTCATTTTTAAAACTAAACGCTGCTAAATTTGACACACAAAAATTAGAAAAAACGATACAATGAAATTCAGAGACTAGAATATATCAAATGCCCAGCAGAGTGTCAACATTGAAGAACTTGAAGAACAGATTACAATGACAGAGGTAAAGAAATCAAATATATGAAATTTTAGTAAGAAGAACCTGAAGAGCAAAGGCATGGAAATCTTAAAAGCGTCGGTGGAAGCTGTTGGAGAGAGTCCCAGAGGCGAGTGGTCGTACTGCGCGAGTGAGGCAGAGAGTTCCAGAATTGGGGAAATTAGGGTTTGAATTTCACTCGCTCAAGCAATTAGGATCTGAAAATCCAAAATCTTTTCGAATAGGAAGATCTAACTCACTCGCTTTTCTCACTCGCTCTTCTCCTTCTCTCTCTCGGCGAGTTAGAGATCACCAGGGCAATTTTTTTCCATTTCCAAATATGCATCTTGATTGATCATTGCACACGTGCAAGAATGTGGCGCGTGCAGATGAACTAACACTCGTTTTTTTAAAATGAACTAACACTCGTTAGTTGAAAAAAAATTAGTGTTAGTTCATAAAGCACTAATTTTCTATCTAGAAAATTTCTTATTTAAAAACACAAAAAAAATGATAAATTACATGTGGCGATTTTGTATTAAAATTAAAATATAGTAAATAAGTATACTAATAAAATATTTAGAATAATTGTAATAGATTATTATGTTTATTGTGAGAATTGATAGTTTAGAGAATTTGAAAATAGAAATTACTTTATTTTATTTGAGATAGTTACTTGATTCAATTGAAAAGAAAAATTATTTCCATAACACTCATTCCAGTATGAACTCCAATCTTAGGAATAAACACCCCACTTATTTACTACTTGAGGTTTCGATATATNATGTATAAAATATTTTCTTGAAAATTGTAAAATACATTAATTAACTAAAATATGAGCTGTCAACATTTCAGTCTAGGGAAAATGTTGACAACGAAAAACAATCATAATAAGAAAGTTAAATATATTTTCAAGAATAAAAAAGAGATGTACTGATCAATCTATAACATCATAAACAAATTAAGTTTTTCCCTGATTTGAGAATAAATGACAAAACATAATGCATGTATATTTATTAATGTTTATGATTAGAAGTGTTCATTAAAATAACATTATCTTAATTCATAATTATGATGTATATGTCTTTCTACGAAGCACTGACATATATTCTAAAGTATTTTCATGTGTATGTAGAAGGATTTTATAAAATATTTAACCATGTAGAAGTATTTTATAAAATATTCAACTATGTGTTTCTTGTAAAACTGTTTCAACTCATCAAAAAAACGCTTGTCAAATCACATGTGATTTAGAATGGCAATTAAAACATTTTCAAATGAAACGCTGACAAACTCACCCGTAAAACTATGTATGTATAATATATGAGTTAGAAAAGTTAGAACAGTAATAGAAATTAGTAAGGCAGATTAATGAATATTAGTAAAAAAAAAAGCAAGTTGATTTAGACTTTTGCTTAATGTAAATTTTTTAGAGAGAGAGACCACAGGGAATTATACCCAGAACATAGAATTTACCAAGCCACATGACTTCAGTTAAAAAAAAATAAAAATAAAACGTTTGAGAACTATAAGAGTAAAACCCTAAAATTTCTTTAATTTGTAATTCAAACTGTCATGACTCATGTCTTCTTATTCTTCCTTGCACATAACTAATACTATACCCTCATCAAATAATCTCGTAAACCCGGAGAAATGTAACTTTTCATATCACTCTCAAAATCGTCGAGATCAGATTGACAAATAAAAGTACAAATAAAAATAATTGATCGGTTCTGTACGACCAAGCATCGTGAAATTGTTTTCATTTTATTATCATCATAATTCCTCGTGTTGTGCATCATCTATTCTTCCAGTTATATGCAAGAATAGTCCCGAGTATAATGAATTCCTAAAAGAAGGAAGCTAACTAGCTAAAGCCCAGAACAACGACCTGCTCATATCACTATTATCAACTGACCTTATCTTGAGTCCAACATTCACAGATACAATTATACAACAACCCTTACAACAGATTTTACCTCTATCTCCCTCCTCCAACTCTCCACCATACCAATAACATATAGTTGATAAGACGAAACAATGCGTGCTCTGCTCTATCTTATATTACAGACACCAAAAGAGAAGGCAGCCGAGGATAATCCATCTATGCACTGGTATGGTACATTAATTCTCCACAGACATTAGCCACAAGTGCCGGTTATTCTCACCTAACAAAGTAAATCACTCAATAAGAAAAAATCATTTAATGCCACTGTTTCGAGAAAGAGAATGGTTCGTTTTAAGATATCATTCATTTCGCGTGAGGAATTACCTTAGAAGAGATTAAGGTCTTCTCACCCGTGTCTTGATGCATCCTCATGCAACTGTCCTGTTCTTACAGTGGGCTCGTCCTGCCACAAGGAAACTCATGGTAAAGAAAGAGATTATAAGATCATAAAATCTCTATTTAGCAAATATGATAAACTCACCCGAATTCCATAAGTGAAACCAGTCGGCGTCCTGAAAAAATCCATCTGTCCCTGCAAGTATGGACCCCTTTTGTAAAATGTTATGTGCCGAACATTAAAATTGGCTGAAAGCAAAAAGGAGCCACTAAAAGGTACCATACCAGTCCATGCATGCTTTGATGAGCAGCGTAATAACCATCATGGTTTGGTGCTATTGAGTTCAGTTGTCCCTACGGATACGAATCACATATTTCAAATAACGCTGCAAATGACACAGCATTGCTAATTTACACGAATATATTCATTACCAGCCCCTGAATTGTCTGTTGATTTCCGTAGTAATTATCACGTGTTGGCGCCATTAAGTTCAATTGTACCTGAAACAAAGATATGCGTATGAAACAAGGGGGAAGAGGGGGCAGTTCAATATGACGGAGGACAACTAAAGCAAATCATACCATTCCTTGCATGCTCTGCTGTGTGCCATAATAGCCATCAAGTGTTACTGCTCTTGAGCTTAATTTTTCCTACCATAACAATTTGATCATTTGGTCAATCAAATCTCAATAAATTCTAATCTTATCCAGTACCCTCTAGCACACTCCACTGAGTAGCATAAGAACCAATCTTAGTTGGTTCTTTTTCAACAAATCTGTCTCCTACAGTACAGATTTCCGAAAAACCATGGAAAATCAAAAAATTAAATAGGCATTTTGCAAAGAAAAACAAACCATTTGTTGCAAGCCATCTTGAGGCGCAACAGTCATGGCATCAAGCTCAGATTCCACCTGAAAATCATAAAGAAAATATATCTTGAGAGGAACTAAAGAGAGGGACTAAAGAAATATATCAGTGCCAGTCTATCTCATCAACTTGCCTTTCTTTTCTTAGTTGGATGCTTTTTCTTGTTTGTCTTGCCAATGCTTCTACTTTGGCTATCTTCTTCAATACATAGTAATCCATGATTCGCTGATGTGCCAGCATTCACCAGAGTTTTTCTAGAACAATTGACGCTCGTGCAGTTAGCAAGAGCTTCGTCCAGTGCTCGAAATGCGATGTTGTAACTCTCTTGGGACATAGACCCCTCTTCAATCATTTTCATTGCCCGTTGACATAGATCATTATATCGTTGCATCCTAGACTGGGCGGGTTCGGGTTGTTCTACGATCAGTTGTTGGCTTTTAGCATCTTTTGTCCAGCGTCTCAAAATATATTGTGATGGCATAGCCGAAAGGCCACAAATTTGAAGGACAATCAATGCATGTCTACAAAGATAACCCTTATATTCAAATAACCGGCATAAACAGGAAACCTCCGACTTCATTTCATTCCACATGACAGTGAAGTCTTGACTCTTCTCAAAATCCTGCACTCGGAAGGTAATGCTTGTCCCATCTTGTCTTTCCTTTTTAGGATGGCAGGCAACTGCACCTAAAACCTCAACTTGAAACTTTTTGAAAACTGCATGTGTGTACAGCCCCGAAACACTCTTCTCTAAAGGTGATGGAGACTTTAAAGCTGGCTGTTTGTTCCATGTATCCGAATCTGCTTTGGCTTCCTCTTCATATCTATCTTGCAAGATCCCTTCATACTGTTTCACGAATTCTTGTACACTGGTTTTCTTATGAACATACTTGTCAAAAAAGGAGTTCACACTCTCAGATCGCTGAACAGTGGACATACTAGCCAAAAAGGTATCTTTCATGTATGTTGGCACCCACTGTCTATGATCAGAGCACAATGACTGAACCAATTCATCTTCTTTGAGTGCAAATCTCTCAACTAATTTCCACCAGCGTTTCTCAAACTCTTCATTTGTCCCTGACCTGTGTATACATTTCTCAAATTTCGACATAAAATTTTCATGCTGCTTGATAACATGACCAAGGTTTTCAGAAACCTTCCCCAATACATGCCACAAACAATAATAATGGTGAGCATTTGGGAAGACCTCAGAAATAACTGATGTCATCACTTTATCATAGTCAGTAATTATTACTGTTGGAGCCCCACCCACTGCTTTCAGCCATGTTTCCATTAGCCAAGAAAATGTCGTCGGACTTTCATCTGATAACAAAGCACAACCAAGCAACATAAATTGATAATGTTGATTTACCCCAATAAATAGAGCAAGAGGCATTTTGTATTTGTTTCTAACATATGTGGTATCAAAAGAAACCACATCGTTGAAGTTCATGTAGTCACACCTACTTTTTGCATCAATCCAAAACAAATTTTTCAGTCTATGATCTTCACCCAGATCTACAGCATAAAAGAAGTTAGAATTTAAGATTTGCATCTGTGTGAAAAAATCAAGCAAAATCTTCACATCTCCACCCTCTAATGCCAAATTGCGCCCTTTATCAAATGGATTTTTGGAGTCATTCTTAAGACCGACCACATTTTTGTATTCTGCAAATTGCCTAGCCATAGCAGCATACATCTTCCTAGTTTGCTCACTGACTGCTTGAGCCGGTAAAAGCTCATGGTTGTGCTCCTTGACAAAACTATGTATAACCCATTTCCCATCTGGTCTTCTCTTCACATGCATGCTTGCTTTACAATCTGTCTTTGTACATGCCCGTCGGCCAGTTGCATTTTCAGGGTCTTGCTTGGATTGCCTTGCACGTGGTCGATTAAAGGATTTATCGTATTCTCTCTTGGTACCATACCGAGAACAAGCAAATTTTGCATCAATAAATTCCCTAGATGTCTTTGAACGACGGCTATTTTGTATTGCAGTGTTAAATCCCATTGATCGAGCATATTCTTGATAGAATGAATACGCTTCACCATGTGATTCAAATTCCATACCAGAAAGCGGCTCCAGATTTGTATCCTCTTTAAAAGCTACCATGTCAACAGTGGGAGCATTCAGATCCTCACCACCTTCAATATGAACCTCATCTCCAACACCCATCATATTTCCATTATGTAGTTTCGTTTCGCTTTCTAACATGTTATCAATTGCATTTTGTTCTTCATCTTTATCATGCTCACCAGAAGGTAACCTGAGATCTATATCCATGATGGGAGGTGCTCACTATCAGATAATGGTTTGAGAGTCACCTGAAATAATCACCAATCAACTTGTTAGATACATATACAACCATGATATGATATAAACAATTACCCATATATATCCATTCCCCTCTTCTTTTCTTGATTCATGTTTGATTAGTGAACCTGTATTAGAAAATGTTAATTTCATTTACCATATACTTTCATTTTGAAATATTAAATATAGCTTTCTCGAAAGAGCAACCAGGCTGCAATAACCAAAGGCAAGATGATCAAGCTATTTTATATACATGTTATGGTCAATACAAAAGGGAGGTTTCAGAAACTCAAGATCATGAAACTTCCACATGAATCACAATCAGGAATAAAGCTAGTGAAGAAAACTACCATCTCTTTATCAATTTATAACTCATGTTTGGGTCAAAGAAGATTAAATGGTTGATCTCAATTACGCTCGCCCTAACCCCGTACATCCTAATTCAAGATATGGGTATTGCACAATGGTTAGCATTAAGGGCAGCACTGGTAAGCATTGTGGGTTCTTTCTTACTTGTTATAGTTCATAGTCCACTTACAAACACTTATTTCCTTCGCTGTAATTACAATTTACACATACACGTCTGTGGAAAAAGAATAATAAAGCATAACATCTTCAAGTTTAACTTCCTACATTTCCAATCCAATGCACATTAGATTATTCACCAAAGCAATTTGATGACAAATTTGAAGCATCTTATATCAACATATAATGCATAATTGGCCAAACCGTTCTAACTAAGTCCTCCAATAAAAGTAGAAAAAGATTTTTTCAATCCACTCATACGAGATAGAATTCATCAATGTCATTTCCAGACAGCTATTAACAACACAACCCCTCTCTAGTGACTCATCCTCTAAAATTCTGCAAAAGAATCTGAATATAAAACCCCCGTGCAGCTCCTATAATTTAAATCTCAACCACGACCTCTTTTTATTTAAATATGTCTGCAGGTATGCGATGACAAACAAGAGGTTACCAAAATGCTAAATTGTTAACAACCTAACATAAAAAAGTTACGGAACACAAGTAGCTTGGAAAACCGGATGAGGCATGTGAACGGTGCTAGAAATTGTGAGGTATATTAACAGTTGAAGACAGATGGGTAGCGCAGACGATTCGACATGACAACTAAGACGAAACCAAATATGTCTATTGTAACCATTAACCCAAGCTAAACCCATGACTTCAATTTTCATTTGGCAATATATTTCTTTCTATTCCATATATTGCAAGCGTTTAGGATGGAATCATCTGCACATTGATAATATCTTACCTTGCATACTACTTTGTCAAACTATGTACCATTTCTAATTAGGTTGTTGGAGAGAATATATCGAATTCAGAAAATATTCTTTCGTCACTATCAAATTTGGTGGAAGTGAGAATTTGTCAATGCCAATACCAGTGAAGACCAACAATGAAATCAAGATGATGGACGATAATCATAACTCTAAGCTATCATATGACAGACCGAGTAAACATCAAAGGCGACCTAAGGTACCCCCAAGTTCCCCTAGATTTGGAGAACCAGCAGCCATTTGCACATCGTTGATCTGGTTGTTCAGGTCAAATTTGAAACTTATGCAGCACAACCCATCAATTAAAACATCTCTTAGACTTTAGTAATCAACTAAACATTCTGAAGTCTGTCAAAATACTATTCCCCAACAAATTGTTCATTGTGTTGAAAGGTAAGGTAAGAGGCTAAAAGGATACTTTTCAAGCATCCTGCAAAATATAGTGTGCAGGAAACCAATAAGAAAAGGCACGAGTATCTTTACATGCAACTGGAGATAGGAAGAGACCAAAAGAATTGTTAGCTACAAGTAGCTTTAAGATGGAAAAGATTTGTAGTAGGAGTGCTGCACATGAGACACTGCCAAATGTAGGCTCGCAATAATTTTTTTGTCCAGACTTGTGAAAAGTATCTGGCAATGCCACATGAGTCATGGGTCATTCGGAACAACAGAGTAATACTTCCCTTCGACATTGCCATGATATGATGGCAACCAAAATCCAGATTCTGTCTGTTCAAACGGAACGAGTGGATTTATCCAGTTGATGCCAAAAGGCAAACAATTAACTATCCACAGATAAACGGACTTAAGACTTGAATTCAATTTTGCTTCCTTTTCTAGCATGCGATATTCCCTAATCCGTCCTATACTGTTATTTAAGCAAATAACGTATTAATTATACCTTATCTGCCACTATAATCATTCAAGTTCAGAATAGTAATTCTAACTCGCTCGGCTACATAGAGCACAGAAATGTCATAAAACCCAAATAAAACTCTCCTTCCAGTTAACTAGCTTTCTGAGCAACCAAATAGACTACCATTATTACGGACAATAATTTGCCAACAAAAAGCACAAATTATGTGTTACTATAATATTCAAGATCACCAAGCACTTGACCAAATTACACAGACAAGAACTACAAGAAAAGGGAAAGAAAATTGTTCGCAGAAATCGGAAGATAGTTTGGTAAAGAGCGAGAGAGAGAAACTTATGGAGGGACCTGAAGCGCAAGGCATAGAAAATCCGAGAGAGATGAAGCAGAAGGAGCGAAGCGAGTGGGATGACGCCGCGAGTGGGGGAAAGAGTTTCAGAAAATTTTGGGAAATTTTAAGGGTTTGAAATTCACTCGCCCAAAGCAAAGCAACTGGGCAAATCTGGTTTCAGAGTTACAGACACTCGCTTTTTCTTCTCACGCTCCTTTTTCTCGTTGCAGATTCAAGTCCCACACACTGCTCGCTAACCCTCTTTCCAGCGCGTTGACCATTCTATTGATAATTTCCTTTCCATTTCTATTTTGCAGTTTATTCACACGCGTGCTTTCCTTTGGCGCGTGCAAGGTATTTTTTTAATTTATCATTTTGGTTTCTTCTATTATTTTACTTTCCTATATCTAAGAATTGGAATTTTTGTTTTCTTTTTCTCTGCCATCTAAGGCTTTCCATTATTTCGTGATTAAAAATTTATTTTTTAACGTATTAATTTATTTTTTGTTACCACCTCATACATTATTAATTTATAATAAGATTGAACACCATGAAGCTAAATAATTTATTTCATTTTTTCTTTTTCATTCAACTCTCAGGGACTGTTTATTATTTGAAATTTTAGATTATTTAAGTAAATTAATTAACAGTCGAAGAGAATTGAATGTTTGAATATGTGAGATTACTATATTTGGTTGTAAATGATAATGATAAATTATTATGTAAGATTTAGTATTTGGTATAATGAATGATTTCATGAGAAGGTTACGTACTTGAATTTTTGCTATAAAAATATAATAAAATAAAAAAGAATGAAATAAAAAAAGTCAAAATAATTAAAATTTAACTTAAAAAAAAGTTTCAATTAATGTAATTGTCCATTATTAAATATCATACCTTAAAATTTCACCAGATATTAACTTGAAAGTACATACTCTCAATTAGAGGGCATCCAAAGTCCAACATTCCCTTTAAATGACCTTATAGGGTCATTCTCAAACAAAAATACCTTTGTATCAAATGGGCCTCAAAAGATACAAAGATGTAGCAAGCAAATAACAAATGACTATCATAAAAGTAAATGAGAAAAATGACCCCTGAAAAAAAAAATAGTAGTTGCAAATAGCCCATTAACTAATTCTACATGATGGATGAACTACCAATTCTAAAAATACATTTGTTACTTTAAAAGAAAAAACCCACCTCATTTAAAATTTTAAAATGATCATCTTTGTACATAAAAAATATTATGGTCATTCTTATATGTAAAACATTAAATGATGTTATACACTATAACTTCTTAAAAAATTAGGAGAAAATGCATGACCACAAACCAAACAAAAAGACAACAATGACTTCTACCATATGAGTCGTTTGCTATTTGAAATTTTAGACTATCTTAAAAAATTAAATTGCGAAGAATATGATGTAAGATAATTGAATGTCTAATTATATAAGATACTCATGTTTGGTTGCGCATGAGAAATTAATGTAAAATCACTGAGACTATAAAGACTAACTATAAGACTATCATGCTCGATATATCGAACTTGTTCAGTATATGCTACAAGCAAATCTTAGTCCAGGAATCTTGGGACCATGATTTCAACATAAGAATTAGGGGAAATCTGAATGCAGAAACCGTGATAGAAGAAGATTAAGTAATAAGAGTTGTCGAAATTGATGGAAGAATGGCAGAACAAAAAAGTGGATTCTTTTTCGTTCTCTATTGCATGGAGTAGGAGATTGGAGACTACTTGGTGCTTCGAATGGCATTGTTTTAGGTTAAAGAGATGAAGACCAAAACAAGGTCGTTTTAAGCAAAATTTATGCGCACATGATACGTGCTAAACAACGTCATTTTGGGAAACACTAAAACAACATTGATTTGTGTTGCTCTAAAATGACGTCGTTTATAGCCACGACAATAAATTTAACAAATCTAAACAAAATATTTAAATAACGGGTTTTGGGAGCAGATTACAACTTTTAAAAGTTTAAGGTTTAAAGCGTGAGTCGTTGTAGTTTGAGGGTGAAATGATCGTGTAGTTAACTCATACACCAAAATCTACAAATAATCAATAATATTTTAATTTCTTTTACTAATAATACTTCAATTATTTTTACTAATAATATTTAATTACTCGCATATACTTTATACAATTTTTTCAACAACTTTATCCAAGTTTTTTATATAACAAACAAAGTAATCTTACTTTGTCAATAGCTTTCAAACATTTTCACGTATCATCAAACGTGAAAAATCTTATAACCTTGCATTTAAATTTTACAATTAAACATTTTTTAGTAACTTAACTTTATCAATCTTTTTGAAACGCTCATACCAAACTGCCACAGAGGTGATCATTCCTAATTCGTTGATAGATTTTGAATTTCACAAGATCATTTATCTAGGGCATGTTTACAGATCCACAAATTTTCCTCTATCTCAAAGCATTCATTCATTTACCTTTACAAGAAAGGGAAAAAATAGCGAGTCATATGCATAGTTAGTTAATTCAAGAACGGTGAAATATGGAGTATTATTCTGTGAGTATGATAAGGATATTAAAAGATCAAACATTCGGTAAAATTTTGGTTATAAATGCGCAATACATAATAATTCAGCATAAAAATATGAATTAGAAACCTATGATAACTATAAAGATTAATAACATTTATATGATAAAAGAAAAAAAATCATTCATTACAATTGAAAAACATTAAATAATTTTAATAGTTAGATAACAAATCATCAAATAAATGAATATTTAAAATATGAAAATAAGTGGAGTTAAGAAATAATGTTATCAACGAATGAAAAATATATGCATAAATAAATATTAATATATTATTCTATTTCATTCAATATTTAATTAATATATAATACTATTATATTCATATTTATAAATAATAAATATTTGGTTCTCATAAAGTTAACTTTGAATTTTCTTTAGTTATTACTAAAATACTTACAATAAAAAATAATTTAAAAACTAAAATATTTAATCAAAGAAAAAAAAATCAAAATACTTCGTAAAGAAAAAAAAACAAAATGCATAATCAAGAAAAAGGACCACTGGGCTACACATCTTTTAGAACAGTTCGAGAACAGGCCATATCATTCAAGAAATAAAAAATACACGTATCATACATGTACTACACGCTTATTTACTAACAATGGTGGTATGTATGCTTCTTTCAAAATGAAAGGGGAGTTATTCTCTCTCTCCTAACCATTGGAAGTTGTTTACTGATGCAGCTTGGGTTAATGGTAAAGTTGGTGTTTGTTGTCTTTAGGGGTGTTCAACGGTTGGTCTGGCCGAATTTTTAGAGGAAAATAAGATAAGACCGAAAATCACAGTCCTCCATATTGGAGGACCGAACTGACCATAAATCTGAAAAAAATTCAGACTGGCCAAACCGAAATTCAACGGTCAGTTTGGCCGGACTTAATGGTCTAAATACTTGTTTCTTTAGTACAATAACTCCAAAGGAGATTATAAGAATAAATATATTGACCCTTCATCTATTTACACAAAAAAAAACAACTTGTTATCCCATGGACTCTCTTTGTAAGTTGTCTACTACATTAGTCATGAAAAACATAAAGACTTACTCTAATTCAATATCGACAAGAGATGATATAACAATAATATAACCACTATTTGTAAGATCTAAGAAAGGACTTTCATCTCAAGCAACTACGAGATGATATCATATGCTTTTCTGACTTATTAATAATATGAGTCACATACATCATCTTTCCTTCACAAGAAGCTGATTTCAATAATTATAAAGTAGAAGCAATTTAGTATATGTGAACATGATAGAATCTAAGATGTTTTCATCAAATATTTTATTTGAAGTCACAACTTCAAAAGTTTTTACAAATGCAGGAGAACACTGATTTTGCTCACCTTTGGAAGACAGTGCCATGAACAATTAAGTTTCATCTACTGAGAAAAATATAGTTACTAAACTAACTAAACAACTTTAGAAATATCCTCATACTCAGTTGCTTTAAGCACCCTACCATCATAGATACCATTTCTCAATCTGTACTTTAACATAAAACTTATCCATATTCACGGCCAACAACCTTGCATTAGATCTACGATATGCCCCATTTACTATTCTCACTAGGCCGCCAATTTGTGGAATCACAGTCTCAAGCTCTTCTTGATTAACTCTGAGCACATGCTTACTATCGAGCATTTCAATCTCCCCAACATATCTATCAATCACTTTCCTCACAACCCTCTTTGCTTATAGTATCCCTTATCAGCCAAGGCTTTGCTCATGACCTTAATAATGATTCCCTCACATAGCCAGAAATCTTTCCGATTAAGCTTTTCCTTCCTTTTTTCTTCCTCTCTCATCAACTCCTCCAAAGCCGACAAACCACTGCCACACCCATTTTTCAGTGGGGGACATATTCATGACATAAGTAGGAGAACACAAACAGACCAGACCCGTACAGACTCTCGACCTCCGATCTCCTTCACAGACCATCGAACACGAACAAACCATCATTATTTCATATCCACGACGCAAGTATAGATCCACGACGCAACTTATTTTCTTGAAGCTTTAATGTAGAACGTGAAGTCATAAAGGATAGAAGAAGGAGAAGGAGGTGTTGCTCGGATCTGAGAAGCTTCGAGAACGTCTCAGATTTGAGACGAGGGAGAGAAAGGAGAGATGGAACGTCTAAGATTTGAGGCAAAACTTGAAGGAGAACGTCTCAGATCTCAGGGAGAGAGAGTTTTGAGAGAGAGAGAGATCTACGAGATAGAGAGCTTTGAGAGACAGAGTTTCGAGAGACATGTTTGAGAGACATGTTCGAGAGAGAGAGAGAGAGAGAGAGAGAGAGAGAGAGAGAGTGAGTGAAGGAGAGGGTTTTGGTTGGAGGCGTATAGGATTGGAGAAGTGAGATAGGGTTAAAAATTATATATATACATATATATAAAGAGTTATATGGACGATTCGGTCAGTTCGGTCTTCTCTTAAATGAAGACCAAACCGTTCAAATAGAAGGGAAAAATCATCCAGACCGATCAACTTCAGTTCGGTCCAGATCAGATTACACGGTCTGGACGGTTTTTTAACACCCCTAGTTGTCTTCTTCTTAATGCAGAGAGATGTGTAGTTGGGATTGAATATAAAATGATTGATGATATTAGAGATTAATCTCTGCTGGAGCTCTGGCTGGGGATTGGAATGGTGTGGCTGCGGATTGGAATGGTGTGGCATTCCTGCTCATGAGCTTCAGATTTGTAATGATTCTTTGGAGGTTATCCAAACCTTGAAGAACAGTGCTTTTAGTGATCAGGGAGTAGGAAAGATTATATTTTTCATATTTTCTTCATGGCTTTCCCAAGTAGATGTTCTTCATGTTCCTAGAGAAAGGAATATTGTTCCTCATTACTTAGCTACTATTGGATCTCAATGGTTTTACCCTTGTGGAGATTGTAATGTCTGTTGTTTGCCTTTGTCTTTAATGGAAGATTATTTTGACAAAATAATTTATTTCCCACGCCCAACTAATCGCCTCTCATTTTCATGATCCAAAATTACCCTAAGAAATTTGTGAAAAATACAATAGTACCTAGGGTCAGAATTATATAATCTAACCTCTACTCTTCCTTGATCTTTCTAATTTATTGAAAAATACAATAGTAAACATTCTTTTACTGGTAAATTTTAAAAGCAAACAATTTAAATTAAAATTATAATATCATATTAAAAAATATTTAAAAGACTTTAATTTTTTATTAAACAAAATAATGAATGTGAGAATAGTAAATTATATTTTTTTTTTGCCAAGAGGTATTTCCATAAATGAATACTTGCGTTCTGAGTTATGTAAGACTTAGTGTCATGTTTACTTTTAAAGTAAGAATAACTAAGTAAACACTCTAATTTTAATTTCTGACGATGATCTGAACCATTTCGTAATCAATGATTTTAATACCCAATCTCATTATGATCTCAATTGAACGTGTCAAAAGACATTTTTTGATGTCAATTCATGACAGTAAAGTAAAAACATCAATGAAATTCATTATTTTTTATCATAAAAAAATTTAAAACAAATAATTCAATATGATATAAAGTCTTTGCATAGTTCTCCATAGGCAATGGAGAAGCTTAAAGAGCTTCCGAGAAAATCAAGGATAAAAAGAAAAACATGAAAAGACAAAACAGTATTACTGTTCTAATGACAAGTATTCGAGCAGAAGGGAAAGAATAGAGGATTACTCACTCTTGAAGGAAACATTTTCCACCCCTCAAGAAGGTGAATGGGTTGGGAGAGGCATCCAATGATTTCGTCAAAGAACATTCCCACTTGATGATATCATATAGAACTCGTCACAATCAGAATCAAAACTACAATAGTGAGCTAAACATATAAAGGACTTGATCAGATTTCGAAGTGTGATAAAGGCAGATTTCTAAAACATCATATACAAATTAACAGGGAATAGATCCATAACAAGGCGTATGACTATGAGCAACACAGAACTCCATAAAACAGTAAAGTCGTGCCTGGTTGGAATCCTAGATATAGGAAGCTCTCCAATGCCGGGAAAAATTTCCCGGCATTGATGTTGGGAGTCTTCCTAGCCATTAGATCACGTAAGGAGACTCCCAGCCGTTAGATCAAAAAATAAAACTTGACATGTTTAATAGGTTACAGATCTTCGAAAGCTTATGAATGAAGCTTTCTCCTTCCTCCAAGCTTCACATTTTTCATTCGACATTTTCCCTCTGAGCTTCACATTTTTCCTTCGAGCTTCACAGTCTAGGGCACGCGATTTTCACCCTCGATCTTCAACTCTCTCTTCAGGCAAACTTTAGGCGCTCTCTCTTCGTCGTCCAGGCTTTCCTCGTCATCGTCTCTCTCTCTCTCTCTCTCTCTCTCTCTCCGTTCGTCGCCAATGCTCTCATGGTAATTTTCTCTAATCTCCCAGCCTCTCTCTTTCCTCTCTCGCTCTCTCTCTCATTTTCTCTATCGGCACCTAGTCTCCTAAACTGTTCTCTCTCTCATTTTCTCTGAGCTTCACATTTTTCCTTCGAACGCGATTTTCACCCTCGATCTTCAACTCTCTCTTCAGACAAACTTTAGGCTCTCTCTCTTTGTCGTCCAGGCTTTCCTCATGATCGGCTCTCTCTCTCTCTACGTTCGTTGTTGGTGCCCTCATGGTAATTTTCTCTAATCTCTCAGTCTCTCTCTCTCTCTCATTTTCTCTGTCGACGTCTAGTCTCCTGGACTGTTCTCTCTCTCAATTTCTCCGTTAGTCTGGAGTGCTCTCTCTCTCTCATTGTTCTCCATTTAGTCTGCTTTGATTTAAGCTCTGTTTAGATTTAGGTATGTTTAGATTTAGGGTTTGATATAGGCTCTGTTTAGATTTTGGCTCTGTTTAATTTAAGCTCTTTTTAGATTTAGGGTCTGATTTATGGCTTGATGTTTAATTTAGGCTCTGTTTAGATTTAGGGCTTGATTTATGGTTCTCTCATTGTCCTCTGTTCATATTTGATTTAGGCTTGATTTAGTTTATGTCTATTTAATTATTGATTTTATGGTTTGTTGGAGAGAAAATAAGACACGCAGATGAAGGAATTGGGTTGTAGGTTATTGCAAGAGCCGGGTTGGAGAAGAAGTCTAGTAGGGAAGAAGATGAAATGTCATGTGCCTTCACAGAATGGGATAAAAAATAGTAGATGATAGCTATTTTAAACTCTAGATAATTTGAATTCTAGTTAGAATCACAAGCATGTGTCTTCATCATAAATGGAGAATAACTTGATTATATACAATTTATAAAACCTATTTTTCTTTTTTAAAAATAATACCGAGTTGAGAATGACTCCATGAAATCCGCTTTAAATTTATGAACACCAATCAATTTGTAAACATGTCTTTAATATATTCTAGAAATGTACATTGACTTGTGAGGCTAGGGAATAGTTCTTTTTTTTATTTAGCAAAACCAAAAATGTACAATTTATGATAAGTCTTTGTTAGATTTTTGTCTCTCTTTGCTGCTGGCTGATACTTTAATTTAGAATGTCATTTTGGCTAAAATCAAGTTTTTCTTATCAGACAAAAAAGAACAAATATAGGTGTCCTTTGGCCTTTATTTTTCACCTTCAACATTAAACTTTAATGGTTCCATGATATTTGTATGTTGCTCATTCCCTGTATGTAAATTTCCAATAAGGGTACTCCAATTTTTACATCTAAATGTGATGATATTATGATCTTTGAAATTTGAATAATGCAAAATCTTAAAAGATGGTCTTCTTCTACAAACTGATTATATTTATTATTTGGGCTTTGGTTTCTTTATAAAAAAAATATACTAATAAAATGCTTTATCACATTTAAACTGTGAACTTCATTTATAGAGAGTGTCTTTCGAGTTGAGAAAAAGGAAAAAAAGCTTATATGACCTTGGTCTAGTTTCTGGTGATGTTATTATTTGCCTATTATCCACTACTTTTTTTTTTCACTTGATTTATTTTGGTGAAATTATATGTCTTCTCATTAAGCATGATAGAAGAAATAAGAAATTATTCATTTCTTTCCAAAAGTTTCAATTATACTATTTTACTATTAAATATATTCTTATGGGAGAAAGAGATACTAGTTTATTATCTCCTCTTCTATGCATTTTCAGATTCTTAGGAAGTTCTGTTGCGGGTGTTACTTACTGAACATTATTTTGTTTATGAGTGCCCTTCTTCTATGCATTGTTTTATTTAGATTTTCTATATCGTCACCAAGAATTATAATAGATTTTCATTTCGGGAGTGAAATCCATGAAGAGATGTGTATGAAAGAGTTATTTTAGTTGTTTAGATTAGTTAAGTAAGCACTCGTGCTTGCTTGAAATCATAAACTATTTCATTTTATTTATATTGGTTAAGTAAGCCACACAAATTTTGTTTAATTTTTTTAAAAAAGATACATAGGCCATTTAGTTCGAGTATCCACAACTTCACTGAGAGGCCAACTTATTTCCTTTTCCTGACCCTTTGGAATAATATAATTGCAGAGGGTTGCTTCCTTTCATGTATTCTTCCTTGCCAAATTTAGTGTCTTTAAGAAAAACAAGTAAAAAATATTTTCTTTAAGTGTATGTTTTTGTCAAATTAAAATTGACATGCAAGCAAGCAATTAGTTTGTAAGAATTATTCCATATAGTCATCATATGACACATTCTATGAGAAGAGATAGAAATCGTTGTGTCATTACTGTCTTAAACATATAGGCTTAATTAATGTTAATCTACCTAGTCTCACATAAAATAAATTGTTAGTGCTATTATGGTATGGATCTCAAATGGTCAAGAGTTTATTCTCATCATTCCAATGGAAATAAAAAGTGAGAATATAGTTCGTTATAATTTTATCTGTTGGCTTGTAGTTTTTTTTTCTATAAACAACGTATATAGTTAACCATCAGTTTGGTATATTATATGGGTTGCCTTCGTATATTAACAATTTATGTTTTCTAGTGACATTTTTGTTTAATGCTTATTTACTTCATTGTTTATACTTTGGCAAAAGGGCTGTATTTTGTTCATGTTTTAATGTTGTAGGTTTCTCTTGAGAAATAAGATTAATATTGTTATAGTTAGAATAGATTTATTTGAGAACATAACATTGGTTTGTAGTTGGATTTTCACCCAATTATAAAAAGTGTCTCCTTATTTTTTTTCAGGTGAAACCTCTTGATTATCGGTCATCAATAGAAAAGAATTTTTGGCATTGACAAAGTTGGTAGTCATTAACTTCTGGAATTTATGTTTCAATATCATTAGCCTGAATTGGATTTACTTAATCAAATGGAACTTGCTATGTTGTAGACTAGATTCTCATTTTTTGCCCTTTTTTCATGCTTCTATACGGAATATTGTAGTTGGAAGGAGATATTACTTGAGGTTGTTTTTTTTCATGCAAACTATGATATTTTATACGTATGTTTATTATTAGATGAATAATATTGCACTTGTTATCCTTCAAGCAATCGGATAAAAAGGGAAAGTCCTGCTTTAGAGAGAACTATATGATCAACGCCATTTTTTATATGATTATAGAGATTTGGACATTTATAGATTTTTAACTAGCTTACCTACGTGGTGAAACTTTACTAATATGATTCTTTTAACATGATAAATTATGAAAAAACTTAGAGAAGAGCATGTTGCAACTAGATCAAATAAGTTTCATGCATTATTTAAATTCTTTACACATCATGTTTCTCATCTATTAAGATTGTTGATATATGTCATTTCCAAGTAATTCGTTATCTCAAATAGTCATTGTATAAAACTGATTAATAACATAATGCATGCAGATGTATACAAGAACATAACATTGATATGCCATTTTAGCACTCCTACTAGATGATGTCCAATCCATTATAAATAGTATTGGGATAATAATGATAATAAGACATTATCATATGGCTAAATTTGATTATACCAACATATATTATAGATGGTTAACACAGATGTCAACGTGAAGAATGCACAAAAAGGTTTATTTGTATACTTGTAAGTAATTAATGAGATCACCAATTTAATATTACTTATTTTCATATAAAGGGTTGCAATGTTCATGTGGTTGTTTAAAACTAAAACAGTGCGAAAGAACGTGCTAAAATGAGGGCAACAGGTGAAAAGATTAGTGGTCATGAAGTAAATATATTTCAAAAAACATTACATTATAACATGGAATTGATAAATTTTGATTGTAATTTAAATGAGTTTCTAATATGCAGACACGAAAAGATCTAGCTTTAAAGTGGAAAAGTATGATGAAGGAAGCCAAACTCAATTATTAAAAGGAAAATGAAATCAACGCCATTGAAAGCGAAGCGGAATAACCCGGTCCTAGTCATCTGAGAATGCCTACCTTTAAATGGAAGTTGCTCACATGTTGTACACCCGAGAATTTGCAGATCTTGTTGCAAATTTTGATGAGGGGAAGAGGAGATCGGTCGTGGAGATAAGATTTGGAGGGTTGTTGGATATTAAATGCCATAAGCTAAAGAGGAACTTCTTACAGCAACTATTAGGTTGCTTCAATCCAGCCATATGCACGTTGAATGTCCATGGGTCAACACTCAAAGTCACGCAAATGATATGACTTCTATTCTGGGCATCTTTGACGGTGGGCAGGAGATCAAATTTGATTATGATGTGAATGATATAAAACATCTAAAGGCGAAGTGGGTGAACGCCAAAGGTGATATTCCGATGAACGCCTTGTCAAAATTCTTGATTGGGGGGAGTCTGACAATGACTACTGGAGGCAAGCCCTTGTGCTGTGCACTGTCGGAGTTTTATTGTCTCCTCGATCAAAACCAATCGTCAGTCATTCATGGTTGCACGTTGTGAAGTCACTCGCGACCATCCAACAGAAGAATTGGGCTTCTGCTTGTTTTAAGGATTTTGTGGATGGTGTCACGAGGTATCAAAACAACCACTAACATAGCATTATCGGATGCTTGTTATTTATAAAGGTAATATATTTAGTGTATATTGGTATTACTTTCGCATCATATGTATATTTACTTATAAGTTCATTTCGATACAACTATTTTCCTGGAGAAGTTGGCATGTGCTGCCAACTATGTTGACTTGAACCAGCCCTCGTCGCTAAGGTGGAATGATAGGTCGTTGCAAAAATGATTTATTTTGTAAAATCAAGGGGAGGAGAAGCTTGGCCTAAAAGTTGTGCGCTAAGAGTTTGAGAATATTACAAATTTGGTTGGTTATATTTTCGTTGATTATTTATTACTAATTCTCATATATTAGTATTATGTAAATCGATACAACCGCACGAGCCTTTCTGGGCGACCGTGAGGTTCGGGAGCACCACGAGCGTAAGCACATTCGTGAGGACATGTGTGCAGATCTACCTGAAGAGCAAGCCGTCGGGTTAGGTGCTTTAAGTGCATAAGTGCGCTCTTCAGGCGGAGTCCATCTCCATGAGAGCGGATATTTTAAAATTAGTGGATGTGCAGAGAAAGATGATGGTTGTCCAAGAGAATATGTGCACAACATTGGCGAGTCTTTTGGAATAGGACACTGGTGAGTCTTTATCCCAATACGATGAGCCACGTGTCACCCCGACTCAAGGTAAAGAACAAGGAGGTTTTGATGAAGATATGAGTCCTCTCCGCGAAGAAGAGCTACTGGTCTCTTCATCACCTTTATATAAAGGTGATAATGATGAAAGGTGCATCTAGCTGGATGTTTCCGACAATGCATTCGCTGACCTACTATTGGTCATGAAACCATCTATGCCTGGAACAACTAAAGGACGTCGAAAGGTATTATTTTATTTATTTGTATTTCATTTATATATATATGGCCAAGATCATTTATGGCCAAGATGTCCATCATGGACGAGGAAGTCATTGTATGGAACACCTTGCCAGATGACCGACTTAACGCGGGACAGACTGAAAAGATCTAAACGATTGTATATTCTAACCCCTAATCATGACCTGCAATTTGTCTTATAGCATGTGTGATTTTGACATTGATTATCTTTTTATATCTTGTGAATGAAATTATAGTTAGAAGGTATGTACTTGATATTTGGGCCAAAGCTCATAGATTTATTGCCCCCGCCAACAACCTTCTCTTCAATCAAAATTACACGGCCGCCCCAAATGGCCACCCAATCAAATGGGTAAGTTCATTGATCGCGAATTTGATTGGGCTTCCTTCACTCTTTAATGGTGCACTTATTGCAGGAGTGATTCTGGTGTATGGGTGTTGAGATATATAGATGACATCAGGGGAGGAATTGTTGTCGACTATCATTCCCAAGTAATTTGTCAGATATTATTTACATTTTATTAATCTTGAGAGCTTTATTTATTGTTTGTTATAGTTTCGGGTTCTTTTAGTTCTATAATTGGAAATTTTCTGATTGCTTTTGGATTTGCTCATTTGTGGTTGTCATTACTGGTTATTTGTTAGGGTTCCTTTAGTTATGTAATTGGAATTTTTCTGATTCTTCTAAACTTGCTCATTTCTGGTAGTTAGTATTGAATTTTTTTAGGTGTTCGGTGAATATTCAAGCCTTAGAGTATCCTGTTTTCTGTTTTGTTTTAGTTGAAAACTTTTAGTTATGTAATTGAGATTTTTCTTATTGTTGTAGATTTGCTCATTTGTGGTTGTTATTATTGAATTTGTTGAGGTGTATAATAGTTTGGTGAATGTTACAGCTCTGTTTTTTTATTTTGTTTTAGTTTGAAGTTAGGCTTCTTTTAGTTATGTAATTGGGAATTTTCTTATTATTCTAGAGTTAATCGTTTATGGTTGTCGATGTTGAATATATTGAGGTGTATGATAGTTTGTTGAATTGGGAATATTTTTACAAGAGTATAAATCTCACGATCTTCGGTGTAACATTTTGTTGAAGATCGTCAACCATCCTTGGAACATCTCGTATGATATGTTACATGATACCGTTGGTCCATTTTATAATATGAACTCATATGTCTCAGAGACCCGACTACCACTAAAGATGAGTCCTACTTTAAAACAAAGGCTTGAGAATAGGAAAAAAATGAAGAGATAGATAATATTGTATTACATTATTGTGTCCTATTTTTTGATGTTCTTGTGCAAACACTCGCCCATCTTTCATTTCTAAAAAATTCAGTGAGCTAGAGGTTATTGAAGAAGACAATAACGACGGTGCAATAAATTTCAAAAAATGATATATTCGTATGCTTCGAAATTTATTGCCCCATCGTCATTGTCTTCTTCAATAACCTCTAGCTCATAGAATTTCTCAAAATGGCAAATGGGAGAGTGTTTGAACAAGAACATCAAAAGATAGGACACAATAAATAGGCATGTCTTGGCCGAGCATCCCTCCAAGTAGACATTATTGTGTCATCTTTTGTATATGATTATTGTGTATAGTGAAGATAAATAAACTTTTTAAGCTATTGTGTACAAAGATGATAAACAGATTTTGTATATTATAGTGTACAACTATAAATAAAAGGGGGGTTTTGTAAGTTATCATGTACAATGATGATAAATAGATATCGCAGAATTATTTTGTACAATAATAAAATAACAGATTTTTCAGAATTATTGTGTATTGTTATAAATAAGAAGGTTTATAAATATTTGTATATTAACATTCTAAAAAAACTATGAAAGCAAGTTAATACCAAAATGTACATTTGCTGCGGTGGGGGATAAAGAAACTTATACCAGTATGGGATGTTTGTGTTGTACATAGGATACCCACCTTGTCCGTTGAATGGTGGTGGGTATGTATATGAGTCGAATGGGTACACACCTTGCACATTGAATGTGTGCGCACCTTTCACATTGAATTGAATTGGGACACACCTTGTCTGGAGACCCCTGTCACATGTGCACCTCACACGGTAAATGGTGTTGGATCATCATTATTATCATCCGACATCATGGCATACACGTCACTCGATAATTGTGGACATGTCTGTTTGGTATGTCCAGTGTTCTTACAATGGCCACATCGACGGGTGGTTGGTTGTGCTTTACTCGAGCTAGCACCTTGGCTGCCCTTCGTCTTCACGATTACTGGGTCTTCAACGGGGCCTCTTTTAATATCTACACCATCATCGTGCTTCACATCATGTTCATTGGTGACCTTCTCATTCCACAAGGTCTCATATTTTGCACAAAGCATTCCAACCTCCACTTTGGCTCGAGTCGACCATTCATTTGACTTTGACGCAAAGTGAGCAAGCCTTTTGGCATCTGGTTGGATCAAATTATACCGAAGAAATATTGTCTCATTTGTATCCAAATGAGAATGGCTTGACCCGGTTGGTAGCATATTACTCTTCACAGTTATCCTCCACCGGTCTAGTATGCACGTGCTTGGGATATGTTACATATGTTCTGCTTTCATAATAGTAAACATATGCCGACACGGTATCCCCACTGATTCAAACTTCCCACAATTGCACTTGACCATATCAAGTTTTTGGTCTCGTGTCACTAAGTATGAGTCATTCGGCACCGCAAACTCAACCAATGAATAATTTCAAGCCTCCCCATCATGTGTCAGAGCACAAACTGTAAACAATGCTTCACCCATGATCTCCTTACGCACACGTTTAAATAGTTTTTGTGTGAACACATTTGTCGCGTGTTGCTCTAACGCACGTGAGTCTAAAGCACAAACATTTCATTTATCATCATCAAATCGTCCAACCTCTCCTCATGTTGAATACGTGCCAATGCCTAACAGAATTGTAGCACGAATTCAAATAGTTTAGATCAACTTTCAATGAATCGGTAGATATATGCGTTCATACCTTCCAATCCTTGCGTTGTTCTCATGAAAGCAAAGAATTTTCCGTGTTTGAAGGCTTCTGCCCAATGTTCACATTTCACATACATCCATTGTACCCATTTGTTTTGCCTGAGGTTGAACGACTCTATCAAATGATCTCATTCCTCTTCGAACTCCCCTTCACTAATTACGTCAAACATGACTCTCTTGAATGTCTATAGAAATTTCGGGTTATGCACGTTTCATTGGGCATTTTGTTCGAGATGCCATGCACAAAGCCGATGATTGCAATTGGGGAGGAACGTCTTGATTGCTTTACGCATTGCCTTATCGTCATCTATAGTAACCGATTGAAGCATTTTATTTTTCATGGCATCCAAGAAAGTCCTCAACACCCATTGATATGTTTCCATGATTTCATCAACCAATAATGCGCAACCAAATACCGTGGTCTTGTAGTGATTTTTCACGCCAAGGAAAATCACGAGCAGTTTTGAACGCCAATACATCACCAAAACAGTGATAGTCAACTTGACACGTCGAGTCTGCCTAGAACAAATTTGCTAGACGATTATTTGTGTCAATGTTATTTTTGCAACACATATCTGGATCCATCTCCAATTTGGCAATAAAAAAAAGCAATAGGTGCTTCTGAATCAGTTTCGATTATATGCGTTTTTCACTACTTCTCCATCTTATTATAGAGATCCGTTTGTAAGAACCTCACATTTTTGTAACCACATTCATGGTCGACCATGTAATCAAACACTTGGCTTAGCCTTACACCAACATTGTACAATCACGTTGCCTGAGCCATGTCCGCTTCATTCACTACTCTATTGGATTGAAGAAAAGACACGTTTTGTGATGAGGCGGTGGGATGGTTGTGTTTAGCTTCAAAATCTTTAACGATCCATTTTTCATCATCTTATCCAAGTTCACCCTAAAAAAAGCATGACAATCCACCATTGTCAAGCCTCTTGGATCTCGCTTGATGTCCTCTCTGCCCATATATTGTTTCTCTCGAATTCCTTCTTTTGAGCAAACCGATCTTCATTGCACATTTTCTCCCTCTTTGTTCTTGCGTTTATCATCTTTTCGTACACTGAACCCAACATCGACTGTGTATGTAAAGTAGAAATGTCCAGCCTCTTGTAACGTATCAAAATTTTCACCAATAACATCCTCATTTCGCAAGTTTGCTAATCGGATGAACCCGGCCGCGTACTCGTCTCACCCGAGTTAATGGATACTTCATGATGACTCATCTTTGAAGATATTTAATCTTAAATAATTTTATAAACGTCAGGATGTTGGGTCTCTGAATATGTTTAATCTTAAAAAAACTAAAGAAAAGTAAACATACATTACCTTTTCGATATAGCCGATCACTTAGTTGGAGATGAAAATTGGATAATCCAAACAAAGAAAATGAAGAGCAATTAAGTGTATTTGAAATTTAGAGCACTTGAAAATTAATGAGAATGTGTTTAGTTGAGTGAATATAATATTTTTAAGGATGGTTTACGAAGAGTAATTACCTCTATTAATTGCACAACCACCAGACACCACCAACAAATAATTTGGTCAAACTAGGAGACTAGGACCCAAACACTACTTTGGTGGTCCTAATCGCCTGTTACAACAGGTGTTTGGGGCCCGTAGTAGGCGTTTGGGTCTCAAACGCCATGGTTACATGCGTTTGGTCTGTGTAGATGGGACACAGGCCAAATGCCTTTGAATCATGCATTTGGGACGCGACCAACAGTACCCAAACGCCATTCAAGACTGGCAAATTGCTAGTAATGAATGGCCTTTGGGTACTGCGGATGGCGTTTGGTCCCTAAATGCCATTCTATTAGGCCCCAAACACGATTCATAAATGGCGTTTTGGGGCCTACTGATGGCATTTGAGCCCCAAACGCCATTAACACAGGCATTTGGCCCGTGTAACTGGGACACGGGCCAAACGGCATCAAATCAAGTGTTCAGGGTGTGACCATCAGGTCCCAAACGCCATTCATGATTGGCGATTTTCCAGTCATGAATGGCGTTTGGGGACTGCTGATGGCGTTTGGTCCCCAAACGCCATTGCAACAGGCGTTTGGCCCTTATCCTATCAACATGGGCATTCAGTTCTAAAACTCACTAATATGCATAAAAACACCTAAATGGAAAAATTATTTTTTATTTGTCACCAATAAAATGTTTGGATAGATTGACAATTTGCAAGTGCGAGATGAGTCATAACGTAAGGGATGAATCTACTCTTCGTAGAATCCAATTGGTTAGATTGACGGTTTGTAAATGTAATATTTAGAATCCACTTTCAAACTTTAGCCAACGATTCGACAGAACATCCCCATAAATATTAGAAAACCCACAATATTAATTGCATATTTATATCCACAATATGTCAAACGCTTGTTATGCAATGTCATGCAACTTTGATAAATTTATAAAAAAAAAACTTAGAATCCAATCCAAACAAACTTAGAATCTAAAAAAACTTAAAATCCAAACAAACATAGAATTCTAAAAAAACTTAAAATCCAAACAAACATAGAATCCATCGTATTTATATCCACAAAAAGTTAATATCAACTTTGACAAAACATCATGGTGTAACTTTTCTCTTTTTCGATAAAGCATCATGTGAATGCTTTGTACTTCCTTCATGTTCTCGTTCTAATTCACTACCCTCATTGGTGTCGTCATCATGGTCGTCTCCATCATCATTAACTGAATCTTCACCATTGTCATCATCTTCATTAACTTCATCATCATCACTCTCATGCATGCTTGCTTGAGTTTATACATGTGCAGGCGTATTTGCAACTTCACCTACAAGTGTACATATTCAAACTAAAAAGTAAATAGGGAAAGATCATAAGTTTACAATTTTCTTATCTTTTTTTCATTGATGCTTTGGCCTTTATCATCGCCTCATATGCGCTTAACATTTTCTCAAATAACAGCTTGTTGAGACCGCCAATCATGCGCATCATGCCTGCCGTGCATGCCGCCGCACCTGCATCATTTGAATTACGCATTAATATGATATTGAATGACTAAATAATAAATATTAATATCATAACTCACATAATCGACTTCAGCAGATGGAAGACCCCAGACTAGAACATCATTTGGAATGTTAACCAACTCACTACCACCATCTGGGAGTGGTAGCTGAATCTGCCATGATGGTAGTGGGATGTCAGCCACTCTTATATCATCAATGATCGCTCTAGCCGACCCTGATGTTCCTGGTACTGTTGCGGTTGCTGGTGCTGCTACCTATACATAGTAGAATATAAAATTACATTGTATAACAAAATGAGTAATCTCCTATATTTAAAAACCACTTAGAGACATTTAGCACCCGCGAAGATGAAGATGCTCCATCATAGTTTGTAAGACAACCACTTTTTCTGGAGTTCATCATAAGTATCTTCCCTATCGCCATCTACATCCTGGATAAAATGTGTCGCTTTAAAACCTCCAAGACCACTGGAGAGATCCTCTCTAGTGAATGGTTGATCACATAACATTGAATTTGGGGGTCTATATAGGATGTACGGAGTCTCGGTTCCCATACTCTGCCGTGAGATGCGCTCACCCAAGTACCATGCTCTTCCACCAGGTCCTTGCAGCAAGATTCTCATGGTGGTAGGAGGTATACTGTCAATGCAATAGTCAGGCAAGTTTGTACGTTATCCCCAACGATACCAATTGATCTGCAAGTTCAAAAACAAATAGTTTGTCAGGCGAAAATTATTCATACCCAAGGTAGGGGCTATAAGAATTGATATAATAAAACACATACATCATTGGGCCTCACGTATCTAAGTTTAACACATAATTCTTTTAGGCAATAACCAACATCCCTTGTTCCCAACTCAATGTCTATCCAACGTGCTGCCCTCGGGAACGTGTTTGGACCACCCAACAGTCTGCTCAGTGCCAAACATAGAAAGTACTATCTCCCATGCTCTCCAAAAATCCCTTGTCCCTACACTTTTGCCACGGCATAAAGAGTCCATATTGCAATACAATATGGGCAACGTCGAACCACCCCAATTATACTCTCGTATCTCATCTATTTTCTTTAGGCTTGGGAGGAAGTACAAATAAACTTTATTGCTCTTGTGACAAAAAAATGCACTACCCAAAAGCCCCAAAAGAAAGACTCTCGTCAAAATGTCCTCCTTCTTAGGAGTAGTACACTCGTACGTAGCATATTTATCAAATATCCATTGATAACTAACTTTTTTTCTCCAACCTTCAACAACGGTTTGCCAACAAGCTTTTGCAAAGCCTTCTTGTTCTTGTAGAGTTCCAAATCATAGTCTAGTTGTCGACCGTCGACTTTCAGACCAGTTATCGTAGCAAAGTCCATGGGGTCGTTGTCATTTCACCCACTTCATCTATATGAAAGGTGTGGATTGTATTCCACCATTTCTCGGCCAGACTTTTCAATAGGACTTGATCCATCTGACCATTTTTCAATATACTTATAAAATAACTAAACCCAGAGGCGTTGACATTCCTTCTCACATTTTCAGGAAGCCTACTGTACCATCGAGCTAGAGGTGTAGTGTTTCCAAACCCACGAATACCAAGATCATAGAAAATAACCTAAGAAACCAAAATGTAAGTATGACTTAGTGAAAAAGGTGTGTGGAGAACAGCCTAAGAAACCAAAATGTAAGTATGACTTAATGAAAAATGTGTGTGGAGAACAACCTAAGAAATCAAAATGTAAGTATGACTTAGTAAAAAATGTATGTGGAGAAAAATAAACTATAATCCCTATTGTGACATTTCGTCGAACACCTTATGGGCAATGAACATACACTATAATTTTTCATCCAAAGCAGATATCGCTGGCAATAATCATATATTTCTAGAAGCATCACATAAAAAAACACTCAGTTTTTAAAATGGTTCAAGTATCTATTTGGTATTTAAACAATATATCACATAACAACCAAATTTTTTGTTAAAGAAACTTACATTTTATCCTTGGATGGGATATAGAATTTCATCAAACATGTTACGGGCATTCATATAAATATAGTATAAATCTCAATATGAGATTTTATCAAACATCTTACGAACAATGAAAAAATACACCATATAATTCATTATGATATTTCATCGAACACTTTACGAACACTCATGAAAATACTATAGTTTTCCACCCAAAACATATATTTCTACCAACAACCATACATTTCTATAATCATCACATAAAAAACACCCAATTTGCAGAACGAATCAAGCATATATTAGATGTTTTAACAATATAACACATAAAATTCAAAATCTTTAAAAAAAACTTACATCTTGTTTGCTTGGGTGAGATATATGCTCCGTTGGAACAATATGAAGAATATGGCTACTAAGATTTCGATTCTTTGGACGAAATATTTTCACCCCATAACCGGTAGCATCGTACGGCCCTTTCGAGATGCTCAAGCTCGAACTTGGTTGCGTCGTTACACTCAATGTTCCATTTGTAACTTTATGCTTTCCTCTAGCCATTATTTGGTGAAAAATACAATATTAGAAGGATATGGGGTTTGGGGTCACAGGCTGGAAGGATTTGGAGCAGGTTTTGACTCGTGTATTGCAAAGGATGTGTTCAATGAGAGATTGCGGGTTTGACTCGTGAGTTGCAACGGATTTAGATCGATTTTGATGGATTTTGGGCTATGAAAGATAGATGAAGATGGAGATGAAGAAGAAGAAGAATAGGGTTTGAGTTGAGAGAAATGAAGTGTCGAGAGAGAAAGGGAGGGTGGGTATTGACTTTTTAAGAATAAGGGGATGGGACTTAAAACATAAAAGGTTATTTTTCAAAAATTATGGGGTTATTATTATAAAATAAAAATGTTAAATTTTAAATTTTAAATTTTATTTCAAACTTTTTAGTTTTAATAGTAGAATCTGACCTTAAGAGTTATACATGTTCGTCAAACTTATAAATAGGATTTACTGAATATTATAACATCACGACATATAATTATATTTAGTGAAAACATGTCTCACTCGATACTTGTCACAAAAGCACAACATTATCAATGACAACTTTTATCGAGTTTATGATTAAGTATTCAATTGTTTCGGGAATCCTTAATTAATCTAATCTAATTTCACATATTAAGTGAGTATCATGAATATTTGCATTGAAATAATGAATTTTTTCTATTTTTGTCAATAATTTTCCCAGTGTACGGTAAATAATTATAAAAATATCAATTTTAAAGAAAAATGTGATGAATGGCGATTAGGAGTAAAAAAGTGGTGATTGGGAGGGAGACAGACGATCGCCTATTAGAACATGACGTTTGGGGACTGAAACATGTGATTGAAGGCATCTAACTAGTGCTTGGCTTTGACAATGTGACTAGTACCTTCAGGATGACGTTTAGAGCCTAAAAATAGGTGATTCACCTATTATGTATGGTGATTAGGTTTTAGGGGTTCATCAAATACGTAGTAGTGTACAACAACTTCTTTAGGGGTTCGCCAAAATTTAAAAAAAAATTGTGAACCCTAGTCGTAATTGGTGAAACCCAATACATATTTGGTGAACCCCTCCAAGATTTGTTATTTTGTATGTATTTAGTGAACCCCACTACGTAATTGGTGAACCACAATACATGATTGGTGAACTCCAGTATGTATGTGGTGAGCCCCTCCAAGAATAATTATTTTGTACGTATTTGGTGAACCTCACTACGTAATTGGTGAACCCCACTACGTATTTTGTGAATCGCAGTACGTATTTGATGAACCCCAAACAAAACCATAAAAAAAACTTGCTACCTACTAGGCTTTATGTGGCCCAGATTGCTCTAAATGCAATCTACGGGCCACAATAACCCAACATCCATACCGTGAAAAAAATTCACGGCATGATAAAATTATCCCCTAGATATTATACTCCAGATATCAATTTCTAACAAGGATCAAAGAACTTATGATAATTGCTGAGGTGGCTAGTCTACGTGGAGCTCCTTCACGTGTTATAACTGCATGGACTACATGTAGTTGCTCAGCTGTTAATTCTGTTAGTTTCTGTTAATTTAGTCATCGATGCTTAATTTATATATATAATGTATCTTTAAAGGTTTGTTAATGAAAGTTTGATTTTTCCAGCCAAAGTAGTCTATCTTCTTCCTCGGCTTTTTCTCTCTATTTTACCATGTTTCGCTACTTGCTATCAGAGTGCAAGGTGTTTAACAAAGGCCGGTGATTCAAACATAAGCTTAGAGGAGAGTTCAACCAATTCAGTTCTAAAAGTTCGTCTCTGAAAACATTGAACTCAACTCTTAATTCTTCTCTCTTGATCTCACAGAGATAATTTCATGCTATGGAAATCTTAAGTTGTACCTGCTATTATTGGTCACAGCTTGGATGAGTTTCTATTTGGAAGTTGTGAGAAACCTCAACAGAAATTAACTGATGGAAAGGATAATCCCAAGTATGTTAGCTGGATCAGGAACGATCATCTATTGCTAACCTGGCTCAGGTCCTCTATGATCGTGCGTGTACTGGGAACTGTATTACAATATACTCACTCTAAAGATTTGTGGCAAGCGCTCGAAAAGAGCTATTCAAACCAGTCGAAAGCAAGAATGCTTCAATTGAGGAACATGTTGTAGACAATGGAGAAAGGAAGCCTTTCAATCGCAGATTATTGCAACAAGATGAGGTCAGTAGCCAATGGTTTAGCTGCTGCAGGAAATCCAATTAATGAATATGAATTACTTTTTCATATATTGAATGGTTTAGGAGTCGAATTTGACTCAATAGTTGTTAATGTAATCTCTCGAGCTGTCTATCGAGGAGGTTCAAGCACTCTTAATAAGTCATGAGTGCATGATTGAAAGGTTGAATATTTATATTGAGATGAATGTGAGAAATTTAATGTCTGCAAATTATGCTGGAAGCACAATGGGAAGAAGAAATGGAAACAATTCGCCTTAGAATGGCCAACATAATGGAAATGGAAGAGGAAGGAATTGGTCCCAAGGTGGATAGCAAAATTTTCAAGGTAATTCGAACCTTGTCAGAAGAGGAAAAGGAGGAAGGAACTAAATTAGACTTATGTGCCAAGTTCGTGGGAGGAGTGGCCATGGTGCTCTTACCTATTATTACAAGTTTGATAGAGGTTTTCAATCACGAAACTCCTCACCTCAGACACAGAACAACAACTTTGATCCTACTGCCATGGTTGCCTGAACTGATAGAGTAAATGACCAAGCTTGGTATATGGACAACGTAGCCAGAAACACGTTACAATAGATCTAAAGCAACCTCCATCTTGCACAAGACTATAATGGTAAAGAAAAGGTTGTGGTTGGTGATAATAAGGTGTTACACATCACTCACATTGGATCTTCAATTCTCCTTGTTCCTAAAAGCTCTTTAATTCTTAAACTAAAATCACTGCTTAGGGATCCTAGAATAAAAAAGAATTTGATTAGTACCTCTCAGTTGGTTAAAGATAATCCCATTTATATTGAGTTTCATGCTAACTTCGTCTTATCCAGGACGAAACCACGAAGTAATTTCTACTCAAAAGGAGACTTAAGGGAGGGCTTTATGAACTGTCGGTGCCTGGAAAAAGAAAATTTGCTGCTTTAACTTGTTAATTTGTCAACAACCAAGTCAAGAATCCTACTCTCTTTACTCAGTCCCAACTCCTTGGTTTTAGTGTTCCACTGTCAAATAAGTTTTCTAGTTTAGCAGGTTACGATAGTGATTCCACTGTGACATATAAGTGTGTTGCAATGCCTACTGATTCTTCTTTACCTTGTAATAATACACCTGTTTGTAATAATGCATATGTGATTTCTGATGAAAACATCAATTGTGCATCAGTTTTTTCAGCTTCTGTTTGTAATAATACTCTCAATAATAAAGCCATTTCTTCTTCTGCTTCTAGCCTTTCTAGTCACTCTACAAACTGTGATTTGGTAAACAACAGTACTTTGCATGCTAGTTCTAACAGTGTTTTTTATCTTTGGCACAAGAAGCTTGACCATCCCTCATCTAAACAGTGTCTCAAATTCTCAAAATGTGCAATATCAAAACTCCCACCCAAACCAATAATTCTGTGATTCTTGTCCTAGAGGTAAAAGCCATGTCAAACACGACCATTTGTCTATTTCCAAAGCTGAAAAACCTCTAGAACTAGTCTATATAGACTTGTGGGGACCTACCCCCATAAACTCAAAAGATGGTTATAAATACTATATCATGCTTTGTTGATTATTTTAGCTGTTACTCATGGATATATCCCAAAAGCTAAATCAGAAGCCTATAAAGTGTTCATGAAATACAAAATCTATGTAGAAAAGCAGTTTTCTCACCCTTTCAAAGCATTTCAATCAGATTAGGGAAGGGAGTTTAGAACTTTTGAAAATTTTCTTCTTTCTCAAGGTATTGAGTTTAGACACTCATGCCCACATACACATAATCAAAATGGTCGTGTTGAACGAAAGCATAGACATGTTGTTGAGTGTGGTCTTACATTGCTTGCTCAAGCTTCTTTGCCTTTGTCATTTTGGTGGCATGCTTTCCATACAATTGTTTACCTCATCAAAGTCTACTGATGTGCTCTTAAGTTCCTCACCATTCCAATTGCTCTATAACAAGCAACCCAATTACTTGTTCTTAAAGCCATTCGGGTGTACTTGCTACCCACATTTCAGACCCTATGATAGGCACAAACTTCAATTTAGAAGTTGTGTGTGTTTATTGGTTACTCTCATTCTCACAAAGGATATATGTGTCTTCATTCCTCATGAAGGATTTATATTTCTTTCCCTGTTCAAAACGCTTTGTATCTAACTTAGTTAAAAGCTCTTAAACATCATGTTCCCTACCAAAGCTTCCAATTCACTCCTAATCTCTCTCAGGATACACGGCTACTATCATCACCAACTAGTTCAGAAGCACCACCTCCTGTCTTCACTGAGCAAGAGTCTGCATCATGTACGAATCTCACCTCTTAAAATTTAGTTGTTCCTAATTCTAGTCCTGAACATTCCTCTAAAGATGATTTAATCACTTTAATTTATGTTTTCTTCTTATCTTCTGATACACCTTCTAATGCACCATTACCCTCACTGCAACCTACATATAAAATGATTAAACACTCTAAGACAGGCTCACTAAAACCCAAAGTTTTTCTCACTTCCAAACATAGTAGTATTTGTTCAACACCTCATTCAGAACTAACCTCAGTCAAGCTTGCTATGTCTTATGCAGATTGGAAAAATGTTATGGATTCAAAATTTCAAGCACTTATGAGAAATCATACTTGGGACTTAGTTCGCTTCTCTCCCTCTATGAATTTGGTTCGTAACAAATAAGTTTACAGGTTGAGATACAATGCGGATGACAGTATTCGAACGTATAAAGTACAACTCATTGCCAATGGGTTTCATCAAACTCCTGACATAGATTATGCTGAGACATTCAACCCCGTTGTTAAACCCATTACAGTGCGTATTGTTCTCACTTTGGCAGTTTCTTTTGGTTGTTAGGTTCACCAATTAGACATCAACAACGCATTTCTCAATGGTTCCTTTCAAGAAGTTGTTTTCATGCAGCAACCTAAAGCTATGTGAGCGTTACCTATCCTACACATATTTGTCATCTTCAAAAGGCATTATATGGCCTCAAGCAAGCTCATTGAGCTTGGTAGGATCGCCTGCGTTCTGCCTTATCACCTGAGGCTTTCACAACACTATCTCATATTCTTCATTGTTTGTTCATCGAGAAAGTGATTGCATAATGATTCTTTTAGTGTATGTCGATGACATACTAGTTACACGAAGTCATATTAACAATATTCAAGATCTAAACAAGCTTTCTCACTCTAGCACTTGGGCTAGTCCATCACTTCCTCGGAATTGAAGTGATTCGTAACTCAAATGGTTTCTCTCTCTCATGCAGGATATATAGTTGATCTCCTTAACAAGACTAACATGCTTACTATCAAGCCTTGTCATACTCCCTCGAGTGCCTCTGTGAGGCTTCACAATGATAGTTCCCTTGTCTTTGAAGATGTTACCTTGTATAAGAGTGTATTGGGAGCCCTACAATATCTTCTTCTCACGAGGCCTGACATTAGCTTCCTAATAAACAAGCTCAGTCAATTTGTACAGAGACCATCACCCATTGAAAAACTTGTAAAAGGTCACTTCGTTACTTAAAGGGCACAATTTATGATGGTATCACCTTACAACTTACCAAGCCTCTCATATTGGAAGGCTATACAAATGCAGATTAGGTATCTAGTTTGGGTGATCATTGATCTACTGGTGGATACATTTTGTTTCTTGACAACTCACTTATCTTATGGTCCTCTAAAAAGCAACAGGTAGTTGCTTGCTTTAGTACTGAGAGTGAATATCGTGTGTTAGCCAATGCCACTGCTGAAGTTTCCAGGGTATAGTTTCTTCTAACTGAGCTTCACTTCATCCTTCCCCAAGCTCTCATACTATGGTGTGACAATCTGAGCACTATATCACTAGCCTCCAACCCTGTTCTTCATGCAAATACCAAACACCTTGAAATTGATCTTCACTTTATTCGAGACAAGCTGTTAACTAAGGCACTTGAAGTTCAGTTTGTGCCATCGTATGATCAAACGGCTGATGTTCTTAACAAATCAATAGCACTAGATCACTTTCAATATCTCAAAACCAAGCTTCAGGTGGTTTTCTCCCCATTTCACTTAAGGGGGGATGACAAGGATCAAAGAGCTTATGATAATTGTTGAGGTGGCTAGTCTATGTGGAGCTCTTTCACATGCTATAACTGCATGTAGTTGCTCGTTTTTAATTTAGTTAGTTATTGTTAAGTTAGTTAGTCACTGATGCTTACTCTATATATATGATGTATCTGTAAGGGTTGAAGTTAATGAAAGTTTGATTTTTCTAGCCAAAGTAATATATCTTCTTTCCTGAACTCTGTCTCTCTGGTTTACCCTGTTTCACTACTATCTCCAGCAATCAATTACAATTAGTAGAGACACAGGGTAAACATCACGATAAGCACGACCAAGAAATTAATCATAACGTCTAATCCTAAAATGTGCTACCAAACAATTAAAAACTCCAAACTAATCGTTTTTGTCAAAGTAGAAAATTCTAAGGAGATACTACCACTCGAGCCCATGATCTCATAGTATACCTATGGAGGCTTAACCACTGTGTCAACTCATATTGTCTACCACAATATTTATTGAAAACAAAAACAAAAACAGAAACATAGCATACTCTTTATTTGCATAAGCATAGTCCTAGGGCTAGATCATATAACAGAAGTGTATAGAATACAAGGCAGCATAGACAAGTGCTAACAGATGCAACCAAATAACTGACTTAAGCATATGCATTAAAGCGGGTCTAGTTAGTATGCAATTAAAAGGTGCTTCTGAATCCTCCATATATGTCTAAATTTCACCGATCAGCCGATTAACAAAAAACCAATATGGATGACAAAAATCATTTCAATATACTAATAAATCTAAATTCAATGAGATTATAAACCAGAAAATTTAGCAACAAAAATGTCGGAAAACGTTTCAATAAAAAAAACTAAACAATCCATCGAAGAAAGCTAGAATAAAGTACAGTAACTTAAGAACATGGTTCCTCATAAACCCAAAAGAGAACCCAGAACACACCAATTTCTCATGGACTCAAGAAGAAAATATCTAATCAGAACCTGAGCTTGGCGAAGAACCACCTGTTCTTCCCAGTCTTGAACCTCTCCTCAAATCTCTTCTTTGTCTCTTTCGCAGCCGCGACCTTCTTATCCTTAGACTGCAAGGAATCAACGCTTACGAAATCCTTGAGATCAACATCGAGGGTGTACCTTGTGGGCATCAGGTGCTGGTAATTGACGAGCTTGATGAAGGCCTTGACCCTAGACTTTTTCGCGGTCTTCTTCGCCGAATCTCTGCGGATAACCTTGCTAGGATACTTTTTTATCCCTGCAACCAAACAGTGGCCATAAGGGCGGTCACGGGTTCCATCATCAAAGGCGCGGACGATGACAGCCTTGCGACCGGCGTATCGGCCTTGCAGCACGATTACGGCCTTGTTAGGCTTCAGGAACTTCACCATCTTCAGCGCCTCCTCACTTCCCCTCGGTGGCGTCTGAGTAAAACGTGGAGGCGTTGTATAAATACGACATCGGAAACTAATATGGGAACCCTAAGTGGAAATGGAATTCAGTTCTATTCTCTAGTCCATTGGCAGTTCCGCCAAGCCATCAGATCTTATCTAACGGCTGGTCGAACTGCCAACTAGATCAGATCCTTTCAATTTTGTACTAACAGCTCAGATCTGCAACTCGCCCGGTCAGCGTTAGAGAATCGGTATCAATGATGTACCAAATATGAAGTGTTCTTGTTTTTAATCAAAAGTACAATCAATATATTAAAAATAAAAAAGTTATGGAGATTTAAAACCACACAATACAATAGATTTTTCAAAATCACATAATTTAGAAACTAAGCTAAAGATATGGAAATTATTAAACAACGTAATATTCTGATCTAGACTGTTCTTAAAAACAACAGCAACAATAGTATTAAATTCTCTGCTAACTCAAGCCAGTACAAAATAATAATCATCAATGAGCCCCAAAAATTAGCATTCCACATAAGCTTCCAAACCTTAGGATTGATAGAAGCAGTAGTAGAAGTCCCTAAATTGGAACTCTTAGCAGCATGACTATGAATGGAATGATAACAATATTTAACTGTAAAAACACCATACTTATCAAGCCAAATAAAAGAATCTAAACTTGTTTAGCGAGCAAATATAGGTTAAAACACTCCAACTCCTTAAAATCAAGCCCACATTCTTTCTTACTAAGGGTCATTTTATGACTAGAAACCCAACTAATCGCTCTAGAATCCTCCCCTAGACCACCAGAAATGCATGATAGTAGCTTGTAAATTCTGACAAATATATTTAGGTAGTTTAAAAGTGCTCATTATGTAATTGGGACAGCAAGCTAGCCTTCCATAAAGTAGTATTTTCTTCATTTTCTCCATAAGCAAAGAAAAAAAGAGGATTAGACTTACACCAATCAATAGGAAGCGCGAGATAAGTGTCCTTATGATTGCTAATAGAAATACCAAAAATATTAGAATAACATCTTTCCTACTAGGAGGAACATCTTTACTAAACCACAAAATGTTTTTTCTAATCAATAACCTGACCAGAAGCATTGTAATAGTTTTTAATGCATAAATTAAGATAGTTACAAGAAAGATGGTCAGAATTAATAATAGAAATGCTATTATCAGCGAAAAAATGTCATTACCCATCAAATCTCATGTTTCTGATAAAATATACTTGAGAAACCATCAGGTCCGGGGGCTTTATCAGCTCCAAGACCAAAAACTGCACATTTTACTTCATCAAAAGACAAATCAACAGTGAGGTTAACATTAATAGAATTAATGATAACAGGACCCACACAATTAAAAAGTCAATCAACATCAGAGGGAAATTTAGCTTTAAAAATATCATTAAAATAGGATTGAATAATATGAATAATCTTCCCGATCCTCAATATGCCAAACACCATTATCAGCTTTAAGTCTAGAAATTCTATTAACAATCCTCCTTTTAATAACATGCGTGAGAAAAAATTTAGTATTTCTATCACCAAATTTAAGCTAATTATTTCTAGCTCTTTGACCTTAAAATAACTCTTCTTGCAATCAAAACTTATTAATCTTAGCTGAAATATCATCTTTCAAACTTCTATCAGAATCATAAGCATCATGAAGAAGGATCAACTTGTCCTTAAGCACTTCAATATTCAGATTTAAGATTGCCTCTTAGATTTTTATTCCCAACCTTCAAATCAGCCTTAACATATTTAATTTGCCAATAAAATTCCCCATGCCACCCTTATAAACCTTAGAAAATCAACTCTTATTAAAAAACGAATCATAAGACTCTTCAAAAAACCATTTAGCTCCAAATTTAAAGGATTTTTTAGCCTTGGGATGCTTACTTTCAATAGAAACCAGAATCATATAATGGTCAGACCCTAGATTATGAGGAATGTTAACTTTAATATTAGGTAACTTATCAAGCCAAAGCCCATTAATAAGTATTTTATCCAACCTTTCTTGGATAAAATCCTCACCCTGTCTACCATTCCTCCAAGTGAAAAAACTCTCTTTTGCATTAATATCAATAAAATCACAATCATTAATGAAATTACTAAATCTCCTAGTTTGTATAAAAGTCAAAAGAATTACCTCCAAACTTTTCATTTGCATTAAGAAGATCATTGAAGTCACCGATTACTAACCAAAGAATAGAACTATTCTGACTAGTACCTACAAGTCTGACATACTAAGCCCACCTATCATTTTTGCATCCAGCACCATAGATGGCAGTGACTCTGCCCTAGTCTTTGATATTCATATCAATTTCAATATTAGTATTAGTGATTCTATTGACCATGATATTACTATTCCAGCATACAATTAATCCACCCTTTCCCAGTAGGTTCAACAATATGGGAAAAATCATATTTACATTTACTGATAAATTTAGAAGTTCTCTTCTTGTTAACATGGCAGTATTAAAATTAGAGGGTAAGGAAAGATTATCTATAGTACTAAAATTAGAACTAACCATATTATAAGCAAATCTGGAAAACACATGAGGAGATGTGTCAATAATGTTTCTGGTTAGATGTAATAAATTTCTAAACATTTGATAAAAATTACTAGTCTAATAGTTGTTGAGATTTCTATTTAGTATTATCATTAGAATAACCAGAATCGTGATCTTTATTCTTAGCAATAATTGTTTAGTGTTATAGATGTTTTTAGAATAGTTTCAGACCTAATTCAATCCTCATAAACTGAAACATCATGTTTTCCCCCTCTTTCCTAATAGGGCAGGTTCTTAAATCATGAGTAATTATACCACATTTAAAACAAAAGTTATGCAATTTTTCATACCTAAATTACACCCAAATAGGACTCTTATCTTTCCTTTTAACCCAAATTCCAGGAATAAGGAAATTTTAAGATCATAGGAAACTCTAACTCTAACATACCGAGCTAGGGCACCTCTAAGAATGTAGTCATCTATTTCAAGAATCTCCCAGATGCCTAGAAGCTAACCTAATACCAATATGTTTAGTGACCCAATCAGGAGGGAGATCCTGAATTTTAACCCAAATTGGACATTTATCAAAATTAATCTCACTTACATAGGTCCCTGGTTCATACTCTTTGATAACAAGTAAGCATCAATTAAAACTCCATGGACTTTTACTTTCCACCTTCTTAGTATCTTGAACATTCTTTAACTTGAAAAGAAAAGTATTATTTTCAATAGTTTGATATCCATGTTGTCCACTATCCCCCAGCTTCTTCGAAGAAGATTACTCATACTATTGGTATTTAAATTCTTGTCTGCAATAATCCTTCCAACTATCCATATCTCATTATTATGAACATTTCCTTAGATCAGATCATCCAAGTCTAGAATGTTGTTGAACTCATGGCACAGATCCTCCATTACACCAGGACTAAAAAGCCAAAGAAACATGACAACCAAAAAGCAAAGAGGAATGACAGAAGAAGAGGACTAAAGAAGAAGCACCCAAGATATACAACAAAAAACAAACAAAAGCAAAAGCAAGGGTGAGAAAATAAACGAGAAATAGAGGAAAGAAGCAAAGGCGAAGAAGGGGGAGCTAGAACTTTCTTGGAGAAAATGAAGAAAGTCTAGATAGTGGTTACGGCGACTCATATATTAGTAATTAATAGTATGAGGTGTTCTGCTGATGTGTGGGTCGTTTAATGAAAAAAGAACTGTTCAAATCTGACTTGCGCGGCAACTAAGAAAACATTTTTTTAAAAGAATTAAAGTTGATTTAGGGCGTTAGGATCTGCACCAACGGTTTAAGTCAGGCAGATCTGCATCATGTTATGAGGAACAAGAGACAACTTGAGCCAGGGATATGAATATTACTTACTCTAAAATCAGAATGTCTAATTTTGAAATGGAATAAAATTCGTCATGAATAAGAAGAGATGAGATTAATATGTTTACTAACTATATTAATCAGAATCAAGATTTTCAAATCGCACTTGAAATGGAAATTCCCCTCATTTTAAATCGTACTATGCATGATAATTTTTAACATCTCTCATTGTCAACTCCTTTGTACCATATGCGTATATGCCCTCAACACGGGCATAAGTGAACAACTTGTTTGAAGGGACTAACTCAACAAAATTTAAAATTTTGAAAATGTGTGAAGCTATTACATCGACCATATGAAAAATATTAAAAGTTTACATACCTCTTGTGGTGTATAAATTTTTGTTGATAGCATTTAATATTTTGTAATTTTTTTATGTTAGGCAAACGCTTTCAATGCCTCCTCAACTTTGGGTCACACATTGTAGTTTCTAAAGGGTCACTAGACATTGTAGTTTCAAAACTTTAGAAACGAATGCTTAATTTACTCCCTTAACTTTCAAAATGTAAACCTCGTGGTCCTTATTTACAGAAAGATCACATGCAACACATGTGATCAAAATCGCTCGGTCAAGATTCGGATCTCTTACAAAATTGCTCTCTCTCAAAGAGTTGATTTCTCAATTTTTCGCTCCAATATTTTTCTAGCTTCCCTCTAGATTTTTTCACAAATCAAGGTTTGAAATAAAAATCCTATAAAAATATAAAACTATATAAGACTTAGTCAGAGATGAGTGGAGAAGTGTCGAGAGATGTTTATGAGTGTGAAAATACTATTCAAATCGGCCTAACAATTTTACGAAACTGATAGACCGGTTGCAATAGTTAAGGGATATTCTTCTTCAAACCGGTGTAATGGTTTTGGTAAATCGGTGAATCGGTTGTAGTAAAGGGATATTTTCCTTAACTATTCAGACATGTACAATGGTTTTGGGAAACTGGTGGATCGGTTGCAATAGCTAGGAAGATTATCCTTAACTATTCAACTGGTGCACTGGTTGGGAACTCACCAGTAGATAAGTTTCAGTCAGTCTGTAGTCCATTTTCAATCTACTTTGTCCCTTTTTCTAGTCTAGTCTCCCTTCTCGGGCTTGACCATTTTTCTCTTTGGTTGATTTCTTGGGATGCACCGGGTCTTTAGAGCCTCTCAAATTCGATCACTGCTTTGTCTGTAGTATTTTTGTTGATTTACCTGATCAATTCTTCACAATTTCTTATATTAACAGTTTAATTTACACTTAATAATTTTTTAACATTAAATAAAATATTAGTTCAATAATTATTTTTCATCACCAAAATTATCACATTGACTAAGTGTCAACAACCCCTTTTTGATGACAAATAGTTGAGTGCAAAAAAAATATTAACTATAACTCTCCCTAAGTATATGCAATGATATTTTCAAAATTTGAATCTTGAAAAATTCTCCCCATTTTGGCAATCGCATATATTTCTCCCTCTATGAAATTATCAAAAAGAAATAAACATGTCCTTTATTAAACCTCTTCTCAAATTTACGCATTCCTAAAAGTTAAACAAAATTTTAAATTTGAAACATGCATGCACACCCCAAAAAATAGTAACTTTTCATGTTATTTCTCTAAAATAAAGATTATCATGAAAATCAGGCTTACTAACATTATCTATGTGCGTCATTATACACAGATGTACTTTTTCATGTTCGCTGTCAATCAGACTTCTCTTTTCTTCTTTGAAGTGTCTCTTCTTTCTTTGAGTAGCATTTCTTTGTGAAGCAGATTAAATCTTTATCTTCTTCTTTACTTTCGCTCTCAATGGATGTAATTTTGAACAATAGACTTCTTCTTATTACATAGTCTACATCCTCTTCCATGTACTCAAAATTTCATGAGTCATTAATGCTTACATGAGTTCTTCAAGTGAAGGTGTCTTAAGCTCTTTTGCTTCTTGAGTAACAATTGTCGTGTTCTCCCATGACTTTGATAATGACTTACAAACTTTAATCACCAATTCACTACTAGTAAAGTATTGCCAAGAGTTTTGAGATAATTAAGAATGTTATTCAATCGTGCAAACATATCATTAACCTTTCAATTTCTCTCTTCATATTCATGCATTAGAATGTCAATATTAGAGTCTTTAACTTCACATGTGCTTTCATGTGTAACTTCTAATATATCTCATATATCTTTTTGTAGATTCACACATGCAAATACGATTAAATCATTCATGCTTAAGGCGCAATATAAAACATTTATAGCTTGAGTATTTAAAGACAATCTAGTTTTGTAATCTTGGTCAAATCTCATAGTTTAGGCAAGTAATAACTATTTTCGACAATTCTCACAAATTATAATCAAGTGATTATATATTTTCATTCTAATTTTTTAAAAATTAAAGTTTCTTTCACCTAGAAAATGTGGTTTGAAATTGTTACCCTTGTTGAAAACTAAAATTTGATGTCAGTGCTCAAGACAATTAAGTCTTAGATATTTGAGCATCAGACTCTAATATCAATTGTAAGACCATCATGGCACGCCTTTTATAAGTAAAAATATCAAAAATAATATTTTTAATAGGAGAAAATTGCTTGAAATAAAAAAATGACTATAATTAAATTAATCAAGCAATATTAACAATAACAATGCAGAACATATGGTACAAAGTTAAACGCACATGAAATTAAATGTAGTAAAGCAAAATGCACGTAAATAAAAGAGTAGGGAAAAGAGAGATTCGACACACAATATTTTTTACTTGGTTCGAAAGAATCTATCTCCATGTCCACGTTCCAAGGATCCCCCTTGAAGATTTTTCCACACAATCTTTTTACGGATGATAACCAAACCTCTCTAAATTCTATTGGCTTATGATGTCAATCAAACCTTGACTATTCAGCTTAGTCGAGATTTTAATCTCTTACATAATTGCTCACCCCCTCAAAGAATCGATATCTCAAACTTTTACTCGTAATATTTTTCTAACTACTCTCTACAATTTTTTTTTTTGCAAATCAACGCTCAAAATATAGTCCTCTAAAAAATAGAAATCTCTATAAAACTTCATCGGAGATAAGCGGAGTGGTGCCGAGAGGTGTTTATACTTGTAGACCTATTGCGATAACTAAGGAATATTTTTCTTAATTATTCAAAGCAATGCACTAGTTTTGGGAAACTAATGGACCGATTGTGATATTTAAGGGATATTTTCCTTAACTATTCAAACCGACTATGGAAACTAATGGACCGATTGTGATATTTAAGGGATATTTTCCTTAACTATTCAAACCGAATATGGAAACTGATTGCAATAGTTAAGGAATATTTTCATTAACTATTCAAACCGACGCATCAGTTGGGAGCCCGACAGTGGATCGGTTCTAGATGATCTGCCCGTTCGACAAAAAAAGTCTCATTTCAATGTATTTTGTCACCTTTTTTATTTCATTTGATTCCCTTCTCGGTCTAACCATTTGTCTCCCTGGTTAACTTCATGTGATGTATCAGGTCCATATAACCTTTAAAATTTTATCATTATTCTGTGTGTAGTATTTTTCTTGATGCATTAGATTAACTCTTCGTAATTTATTGTATTCTATATTTTAATTTGCACTTGATAACTCTTTACACACTAAATAAAATATTAGTCCAACAATTATTTGTTATTATCAAAATTATCACATTGTCTGAGGTCGACAAGTTCCTCCTAGTTGGGTTCAAGGGCTCCAATTTTTGTTTCTTTTATTTTCCTTCAGAGTAAGTCTCCTACTCTAAAATGTCATATCTTGGCCTTAGAATGTAATACTGAGAGGCTGCAAGTTGATACTACTCATTTCTGTGGTTCACCAGGTCCACCATTTCCCCTAAGTCATTGAGATTTTTCCTGAGTTGTTGAGGCGTTCTACTCAAGATGATAGTTATGATCTTGTAGGAAGGTAACCCAAGTTCTACTAGGATGACAATTTCTATGCTTAATGCAGGTCTGCATGGAGTTTTGCCTGTGGTTCTGTTAGTTGTCTGACATGTCCACAGCATATTCGCGAGCTCGTCTACCCATAGTCTTTTCCTTCTTTTCAACTTGGTCCCAGGTTGTGCTTACTTATTTTATTTACTGTCTCTACATGCCCGTTGGAGTGTAGTGCTTAAGGGCAAGTTGCTAATAGACCCAATTGAACTTGGTGTTGTTGAATTGCCTATCATTGTCAGTAATAATAGTGTGCGGTATGCCAAACCTACAAATTATATTTTTTTCATATAAATACGGTGGTTTGTGCTCAGTTATAGTCACTGATGGTTCTACTTATACCCATTTTGTGAACCCAAAGTGCTTCTTCTCTTGAGAATTCGATGAGCTCTTCTGATCTGGAGCTCGATTGAAGTAATATGCTAAAAATGATGGAGTGTCTGGCCTCACGAGTTATGAACTTCCTCTTATGGTTGGAGTTACAGTCACTCAATCCTTCAAAAATCATTTTAATATCCCTCACAAGGTTGTGGCTTATTCTGTTTATGCTATTGAGATTTGTCCATTCTCCTCTTTTGTCTGCATGACTCATTTCTTCTTGATTTTTCATGCTTGATATAAACTCCTTCAAGTATCCACGTTGAACCAAAGCCTCAATCTACTCTTGAAAAATCAAAACAACCCTATGTAGTATGTGCAGGTCATGGCGGTACTGGTAATACTTGGACGTGTCTTTTCTTTTATCAAGGGTCTTGATTACCCCTGGCTGCTTCAACATGTTTTTTTGTCCTTGATCACGTTGTATATTTCTTCCCCCTTTGTAGTTAATGGAGTGTAAGCTACATATTTACTACTTAGGTAAGTGCTCGTCATGTCCCTTGGCAGAAATGTTAGCATTGTTCACTATCAAGCTTAACTAGGTGGGCTTAGGTGCCCGACCTCTCTTATCTTCTCGAACATCTTTGCCTTTATGATAAGAGTGACTATTGTTTGATTTTCCTTTCTCAAAGCCTGGATTACTTCTTCAACACTTATACTTATGTATTCTCTTTTGCAGCTTCATTAAAGATATATGATCATATTTGGCCATGGAACATCTCATCGTCTCATGCATGATCCCATTTCGAAGGGTAGCTACTTGAGTATCCTCACCTGCGCATCAACTTGCAATGTTTCTGGTTTAAAACAAGTCATGTAGTCTTTCAGGGTTTTGCTAGGCCTTTGCTTGACTGCCCTCGAGTGGGATGCTGACGTCCTTATTCCCGACCACCCAAAAATTATCATGTGAATAACTTTGAGAGCTTTGTGAATGAATGGATGGAATTAGGTTTCAACTTTCCAATTCATTTCCCATCAGGTATGCTAAGAGTCAAACGGAACACTTTGCACATCATAGGCTCCGGGATGTGGTGCAAGTCCATCCAAACCTTGAATGTCTCCAAGTGCTAAAACGATTCTTGGTCCCGTGATAAGGGGTAATGGAGGGCATTTTCAACTTTGGTGGTAGCTCAACATATTATATTTCCATAGAGAATGGGGGTTATGTTGCTCCTACGCACCATGATAGAACCTCTGGCTGTGTGCTTTCGCACTTTCCTCAATTCTTATATTTGCTCTTGCAACTTTTGTATTTGAGACCACGGTTCAGAGCTCTCTGCACTATATACTGCTTGATATAATGTTCGAGATATTCTAGTTGACCATGCCTCTCTTGGTCTAGATTCGTTCCTCAACATCAAATGCCTCCCTTTATTTCTCTTCTTGGGGTTCTATTGGTTGCACTTCCCTCCTCTCATGTTCATGTCGCTCTCAGTTTCACGTCTACAAGAGGAGGAGGCTGATAAGGTGGATGAGATATTTTGTAGGCAATAGGGGAGACCTTTAAGTATCAGATACCACGACAATATGGAAAGGGCCATGACAATATGGTAAGGACTTCCATATCCTTTCCTATCCTTCTTACCTTCTTAGAGAGTGAGGATACAATATCTTTCTTCTTCCTACGGGTCACAACTACAACAAAGGGTAGGTCTCTTCTAGGAGAAGAAGATGGTGGGTCCTTCCCATTGTTAGGATTTCCATCGGATTGGGAAGACGGGTGCGAACACATATGAATTTTGTCACATACACTTGGGAAGAGGTTTATTAGCAGATAAACTTAAAAACTTAAAAAGAAAATGACTTACTGATGAAGTCAATTCCCACATACGGTGCAAATTATTGCTCCCAAAATCTGAGCAACACATATATCTCGCGCTGGTGAGTCAGTATCCATGCACATCTTAGTGATCAAATCCATTCTGTTTCGGTCAGAATAGACGAAACATTTCGGTTCCAGACAGGGAACAAAACAAAAAAGGGGTCAGAAATTTTTCGGCCAAGATTTTGGTCGGAACAGAGCGTTTTGGCCAGAATGATGAACCCTCGCCCGAAACAGCGAAATATAAGAAGTGGGCAAAATAAAATCAAGTTGATTTGCTTATTGAAATGTTGTCGGCGAGCTCAGATTAATGGGCGGAAAGAGATAGGGGAAGGTATGACTTTGAATGAAGAAGATGAGTGTTCGTTGGAGAAGAACATGAAATAGAAAAATGGGAAGAAATAGAGAAGTTAGAGAAGAAAAAGTAGATGAATGCAAGAAAACGCAGTTGGTTTTCATGGTGAATCTGTGGAATTTCAAGTAGAAGTAGGTGAAGAGCTGGCCTTGAAGGTTGAAGCAAATCAAGCAAAATCTAGTTGTGCTTCTCGAGGATGAAGATTGTCAAAGTCTTTTCATTTTTTTTAAACTAAGTCTAACTTTAAAGTTGGTTATACAATAGAAAACATTCTATGTACACCCCTGAATTCTTACACTAGTGTTTTATCCATTAGATCATCCAATGTAAGGAGATCTAATGGTTAAAGTTTCCATGTACCGGTAGAGGGGTATATCCATAGTAGTCAATTCTGTTTCGGTGATCATTTTGATTTTCATCTAAAACGAAACGTTTTGAATATTTCGGTGTGCCGTTTCAGAAAAAAATTCGATCATCTAAAATAATGTTATAAAATTTATTATATATAATATTGCTAAAAAAAATTTGAATCAATAGATTATATCATGTAAATAATACGGAATTACCATAAAAATTCAACAAAATATCATATTAATGACATTAAAATTCAACAAAAATATCATATTAAATAGCATTAACATCATGAAACACATAAATGTTCAATATTACAACTAATTTGCTTGAGTTTCATCATTATCATCCTCATTATTTACATCACAAGCTTGAGTTCAATCATCATCTTCCTCATTATTCGCATCACAAGCTTGAGTTCCTTCAACATCCTTCTCATTTGTTTTACATTTCTCATGCTCGATTATTGCATCAAGTTCAGCTTCTACATTGATATCTGCTTCATCAAGATTTGATTGCTCGCCGATTTTCCATCTGCCGATTTCTTCAAAAGACAATAACGTTGGTTCTTCACTTACCCACTCATCCGATATATCAATATTTTCTAAATTTATAGGATCAGAAGAACTCCCAGTCTTTTGTGGCTTTGTGCCTGTGATTAAGTAAAATTAATATAGTTATGATAATTGAGATAAAATATGACAATCAAATTAATTTTTTAAATTGAATACTTTACCTTTCTCGAATTTTCAAATTATAATGTACGAAAACAAGATTATTTAATCTTTGAAATTTCAATATATTTCTTTTCTGTGAGTGGATGTGCTAAAAAATACTCAAATTCCTTTTACATCCACTTGAACTACAACAATGGATGAGGATACGAATTGGTAATCTTTGTAATTCAGGAGTATCGCCACCAAACTAATCTCACCATATCTCTGTAAAATAAAATGAATCACTAAAACAAACATGTTGAGAATAAATTCAATTAAAACAACATAAATTCATAAGAGAAAAATTAACCTGCTGCCTAAAATAATCCATCAAAATATTCACTTCATTAATTAGGTTTTTCAAAAGTCATCTTCTAAGAAGGTAACTTGTAACCTGACCCTTCATTGAAGCTATGTCAACTACATCTCTTTGTTCTTTTGTAGTCAATGCGAACTTAATGATAGGTTGTGATCCAACAGACGTTCTTGGTTGAAAAAAATTGTCAATGGATTTATTGAGGGTAACTTTCTCTTTGTTTGGCCACCATCACTACTCAAAGATTCATTCAATTTCTCCTTTCCCTTTAGATTAATTTCTTCTTCATAATATTCGGACTCATCATCATTCATTTCCTCATAAATATCAAATAGGCATCCTACGTCATCATCCATTTGTTTTTTCTTTTCCCTATATTTTTTTATTCTAAAATTAATCTTTCCAATTTGCCACATCCGGAGGACCTTCATACACTTAGCCACCTGCCTAGAAATCCAACCCAAATGCTGCTTTATTTTTGGACATGGAAATTAGTGTATAAAAGCCATTTTCTAATTGCTACTTCAGAATAAAATGCACATATCTAATTGCTATTTCAGAGTTCAGAATAAAAGCTAAGATTGATGTTTAATGCAACAGAACTTAAGTTCAAATCTAATTAGTTTGAACCACAACAATTCGTCTCCAATGGCAGAAGGTCCAGAACATACCAATTCGTCTCTAATGGCAGCAGAAAAATCCATGAAAAAATAAAAAAATTCAGTGAGAGAGAAAGGAAAGAGACCCCATCATAGAAAATTAAAAACAAAGCAAAAAATTGCTGAAAAAAACCCACAAAAAATCCACTGCCAAACCCCAGCCCTCGTCTCTAAAGACAGGAGAAACCCACTGCCAACAAACAACCCATGAGAAATAAAAAAGGGAGCAAAAAGTTTCATATCTTTGAGAGACAACGATTTAGGAAAGAGACGAGTTGAGAGATAGAGTTCCTTCTTCGGTTCTTCCTAGGGTTCAATCCTTACTTCCTTCTCCGGTTCTTCCTCTCCTATATTGAGAACTTGAGAGATTGAGTTGGGTGATGGGTGGATCTTCTTGACTTGAGAGAGGGTTGGGTCATGAATGGGTCTTCTTGACTTGAGAGAGAGTTGGAAACGTTGGGCTCCAAGTCCAACTGGCGCTGGTTAGAAGAGTTGGGCTCAACTCAAACTGGCGCTCAAAATGAAAAATTGGGCAATGATTTTCGGGTATTTCCTTATTTTGGCTGAAAACACGGAAATTCTGGCCGAAAAATAACCAACCCCTATATCATTTCGGTTTATGTTTCGGCCATTTCAGCTGAAATGAAATGATATTGATAACTATGGGTATACCCTAACCTAACCCACACAATATATATATATATATANAGTTGCTAAAAATTAATTATATCATTTTTCTAAAAAAGTGTTGATATTAACTAGAAATTAATTTATTATATGTTAATAAGTCATTATTCCAATTTTCAACCTATATTATTTTATGAATTTTTTATAATATTATTTTATATGATCGAAATTTTTTATCCGAAATGGAACACCGAAATACTAAAATATCTTAAATGTTTCATTTAAAAAATTGAAATTACCGTCTAAATGGAATTGACTACTATAATGCACACACGAGAGCAAAGAATCATCAAGATAATGGGTCACCTGAGGGGAGATTTCTAAAGCTTAAATTAGATGTGTGGAAAGAGTTTATGTTATGAGGGTTAAGTGAACTTATATTTCTTTGTTGAGAGAAAGTAGCTCTAAAGCTTAAATGAACTTATATTTCTTTTTAGTTGACGATGACTAGATTAGGATGCACCGAGTGTCCCCAGCTATATAATTCGGAGCGCATAAACCTGCATGTTTTGGTACTTTTCCTCTGGTCTCTAGTTTACTGGAGCTGGTTTGAGAGCAGCCTGACCTAGAGCTACTTTGTAACAGCTCCGTTAGGCCTGACTTATAATAATAGATTATTGCTACAAAGGTGTTCCACTTTAGACTTAGACAAGTTGAGGAGACATATGTTGCCTTCGTAGAAGGGTTCTGGAAATAGCCACAATAGAACTGACAGTGTTTGAAGTAACATAACCAAACACACTGATTTAGTAGTCCATGATAATAAAAGTAAAGAAAATACAATGATTACATATGAAATTAATAATTAAGAGATATGAATGTTCAAAAGATGGAGACGGAGACAAAAACAAAGGCAAGGACAAAGACATTCCCTCTTCTGATAATTAAATATTATCCGAAGATGATGTAAAATAAGTGAATTATTTGATTACCTAATAAATAAGTTCTTGAAAAACTCCGAGAAAATAATTAAAGAAAATATTATAAGTTCGGAGTGATAATAGTTTATAATTTATAATTCAGAGTATCAACACTCACTATATTTACATGAATACAAAGTTTAATATTTATAAAATATTAAAATTCCGTATTTCAGCCAAAAATAAATAAAGAATTAGTGAATTTTTGAAGAGGGAAAAGAATTAGAGAATCATTTGTTGCTCAAACCATCCCTCTGTATGTCTCTCTCTCTGACATACTTTACCTGCAAAACTCTAAGGGTCTTTGTCGTTTTCTCTCTCTTTTGTCCATTTTTGCCCAAAAGGTCTCCTCAAAAGTTCCTAACCTTTCCAATTCTCTCTCTCTCTCTCTCTCTCGTTCTCTCTGAAACTTTCTTTCACTTGCTCGATCATGCTTTTAGTCCCTCAATCTCCGATTAATTCCAGCACTAGCCGAATTCATAGCTCTTCGATGAAAACCAAGCGCGTGGACCGTGAAGTAGCCGGCGTCGTCAACTCCTCCATGGATGACCCATCCTCTAAGAGGCCAAACTCGGGCGTCAACTTCTACGGTGACGCGACAGTTTCAAGTGAGAGAAGTGTTGAGGAGCGCGAAGTAGAAGAACAACAGCAAGAAGTAGAGGCAGAGCTAGTCATGGAGGGAGAGTCGGCCGGTCTCAGGCTCTTAGGGCTTTTGCTTCAATGCGCTGAATGCGTCGCCATGGATAATCTGCAAGGAGCAAGCGATCTCATACCGGAGATATCAGAGCTTTCGTCGCCGTTCGGCTCTTCGCCGGAGCGAGTGGGGGCGTATTTCGTTCACGCGTTACAGGCGCGTGTGATAAGCTCCTGCTTAGGTAATTACTCGCCCTTGAACATCAAGTACCTTACCCAAACTCAATCTCAAAGAATCTTCAGCGCCTTTCAATTCTACAATTCAATCAGTCCGTTGATCAAATTCTCTCATTTCACGGCGAATCAAGCCATTTTCCAAGCTCTGGACGGTGAAGATCACATCCACGTAATTGACCTGGACATAATGCAAGGCCTTCAATGGCCCGGATTGTTTCACATCCTCGCCTCCCGGTCCAGGAAGATCCGGTCCTTAAGGATAACCGGCTTTGGCTCCTCCATGGAGCTGCTTGAGTCGACGGGGCGAAGACTCGCAGATTTCGCAAGCTCACTAGGGCTACCCTTCCAATTTCATCCGATCGAAGGCAAAATCGGGAACTTAAGGGATCTGAGTCAACTCGAGGTGAGACCGAGTGAGGCAACGGCGGTACACTGGATGCAACACTGTCTGTACAACATAACCGGGAGCGATTTGGGGACGTTGAGATTGCTGAGTTTGATGAGGCCCAAATTGATCACGATCGTGGAACAGGACCTTAGCCATGGCGATAGCTTTCTCGGAAGGTTTGTGGAGGCCTTGCATTATTACAGCGCGTTGTTTGACGCGCTTGGGGATAGTTTAGGTATGGAAAGCTTAGAGAGGCATGTGGTGGAGCAGCAGCTGTTCGGGTGTGAGATCAGGAATATAGTAGCTGTTAGTGGGCCAAAGAGGACAGGGGAGGTGATGGTGGAGAGATGGGGAGATGAGCTGGAACGGGTCGGGTTTCGACCCGTTTCTTTGGGTGGTAGCCCTGCTGCTCAGGCTAGTTTACTGCTTGGAATGTTCCCTTGGAAAGGGTATACTTTGGTTGAGGAAAATGGATGCTTGAAATTGGGTTGGAAGGATCTTTCTTTGCTTACTGCCTCCTCCTGGCAGCCTTCCGATTAAGCTCTAATTCGAATGGATTAAGGCTGTGATTAATTTTGATGATGCCAATTATTCTTCCAAAATCAAGCGGATATGAGAGGCACACTTGACTAGCTATGAAATTCAATATGTATTGATTTGGGAGCTACATGATAAAGATTGGTTTATGATTGACTAATACAAAAGGAAAAACACTGGGGCTTATGACTTTCTATACCAATGTTATTGTTAATTGGGGAATTTGATGGATTGTTCTGTCCCTAATATGACAACAATCTGTCTTACTAAATTTTTTCTTAGAAAATATATTTGGAAATTGGAGATAGGTTAGCATGTGTATTATGTAGGAGGCAAATATAGTGCTCGTTTTCTTGTCATTCTTTGAGGAAAGGAAAGCTATGAAGTTTATGTTTATGAACAGAAATAAAAATAAGAAACAACATTATACAATGATGAAATTTACCAAACGTAAATATCCTAGTTACATGTAAATAATTTATCTCGATTTACGAAAATTAGCAATGTAAATACTGTATTAATGAAATGTAAACAATATTATTACCAATGTAAAAATTAAATGAACATCATAATTGAGTCATGTTTTCACAGTTTCTTTAAAACAGTTACGCCCTATTATTTGCGGTACTAAATGTTGATAACAACGTCTGTTTTTCAAGATAAAACGGTTAGAAGTAGCTAAAGAGCACATAACTTCACCATCTTAACGAACTGACTTGTCTGAATTCTACTATCAGAGTAACGACTTACGAACTAAGACTCGGACCAAGACTCGAACTGAAAGCCAACGAAGACTGAAACCAAACCGAGACTAAAACTGAACCGATATCAAAACTGAACCCAAGACTAGACTAGTCTTCACACCAAAACTCGAACCAACTAGATTCTACTAAGAATAAGAGCTATTTAACACCAAAAAATATTTTTAGCCTTTATTTACAAAAAAAAATGTTTTGGGCCTTTATTTACATTTAATATTACATTCCAAGCATATTTTAGTGATTTTTTAGTTTTTTTGGAGAATGAAAAATAAAATTGGAGTAAAAGACGTCACATATAGGGATAACTCATATAGAGAGAGTCTCTATACTTATCAAATTATCAGCTTTAATCCAATCATCTCTATATATACCACTTCAAAATTTTCTCATTTTCCAATATGAGATTTCTACAATCCCTACATATTTTTGACATTCTCATTTAACTCACTTTAGATGACAATTTCTTATTCATCTCAAAGTCAACTTTGACAAATTAATAGTCTATTTCGATGTACTCGCGAAGGAGAACTCAAATATTTAATTATCTTACATTTTTATATAGTAAATCTTATCTAATCATTTACTCAAAATTGACCTATCAAAATGATGTTTAAACACTCAAATTCTAACATGATGTCATTTGGGAGATACTGGGTAGCTAATGGGTCTGTCGATGCAAAATAAATATTTTAACGAAGAATTCAGCAGAATTGTTTATGTTTTCGGGGGGGTTTTGGGATCCGTCCAAGTTTCTGTTCAATGTCTACGCTAAAATGCATGCAATTGTTTTGTTAATTGTTATTATATGTATTGACACAATCATGCTATATATTCAAATAAGAATATTTTTTAATTCGGTAAGAGATCCAGAAAAAAGTTTCAAAGCAGCACAATAGAAGAATGAAAAAAAAAACATTATGATATGTATTGTTTTAATGATTAGGAAATAATGTTCTTAAAAGTTGTTTGGTTGTGGGTAAAGAGTTATTCTTCATAAGCTTTACGCTTCTAACACAGAAACGAAACTATCAACAAAGACACAAAATTTACCTGCTTAAACTAGTTGAAAATGTGAACTTTGGCCTTTCAGGCTAGATTTGGAAAAATAAGTAATTGAAATGGGAAAATTTTGCAGAATAGATAAAATTAGAGGATTATTTTAAAAAATAACAGTTTTTCAATTATTTTAGGTAAATAACAGGTTTCTTAATCTGTCAATAATTTTAAATTAAAATAACCCTAAACTAAATATGTTGTGTTTGATATCTCAGATATATGAATGATATACCGATTTGAAAGATATTTGATTTAAGGAGATAATTAGTACTAAAAATTTTAAATTTTAAATACCATAACCGTTTAACCAAAATATTGAAATAGAATATTGTCTTAACAGATTTTTACTGATATTAAGAAAATATATTCGATCGTTAATTACCCCGTTTATGTAATTAAAAAAAATCAAGGAAGGCTTGGGCCGGGGAGTCGAAAGCGTCGACATCCATGAGAGTGGTGTGGAAGCCTTTTTGGGTCATCAGATAGGCTTTATGTAAGGAACACTGCCCGTTTCAAGCACCAAAACCTAAGAATACTTAGAAAGCTTTGCTGCGAACGGGTAGTCGGCGGTACCGCCTCTGACGATGATGTAGTCCTCTGATGGTAAATCTATTCGAATCTGAACCATTAATTATTAAGATTTAATTAATTAAAAATATAAATAAAATCAGATCATGAAATCTATAAAAATAAATGTAAAATCATCTCATTATAATTTCATTACACAAAGGTTCATTGCATGACAAAAGAATTTGTCTATTTACCTAACATTTTAAAAAACTGCTATTTCATAAAAATGATTTTTAAAATTTGTGTATTTAGTGTAATATTATTTATTAAAAAAGTAAGAGGAATTGGAGAAAAATATTTATGTAGCAAACGATTCACATCACTGTTTTCATGTCCACATTTTAAAGACTCAAAACAATGACAATGCAACAATTGCATTTTACTTTTCCTTTCAGTTTATCAATTTCGAAGATTCGAACATAACCTTAAATAATTATAGGCAGAACTATGAAATGTCAGTAAAATATTACCTAAGAAATTTTACAACTTTCACAAAGAAAGGTTTTCGTCTTCAATTATTTTAGACTGAACATATTTCGAACAAGCAAATAAGTTTTACACTAAAATTATAGACAAATGAAGTTGTTAGTTAGTAAAGGAAAATAATAAACGTTCTTCATTTTTAAGGGATAATCATCATTGTTATCATAAAAACGAATGAAGAAAACATTTTCAAGTTAATTATTGTAGCATGCTTTTGAAAACCTTTCGATCTTCATGTTGGAATGTTGTGTATCCATCCTATTATGGAGGAAGTTGGCTAAAAAGCCCAATTGATATTACAGGCCCAATTTGTGCTGATTGTATTTCGGGCTTCATAATTGGGCAGCCTTTACTGGTACAAAATTATCACAATTTGTTACAAATAATTACACTAAATAGATATGTTTTAAAACTCACTTTAAAAATAATAATTTTTTTTTCAAATTTAGAGAAATAGGTAAATTTTTTTACAATATCATCAATTATTCATTGATTGAGATTTGAATAGACGATGTTACCTCTAATTTTACAGATATTTAAATCGGATTTTATTTGTATTTTTTATTAATTATCTCAATATATTAATTAAGGATGATAATCTTTTCCTTGTTTATAGCTAATACTGAAATTTAAGAAATTTCAAATCTGATTTTTTTAATACATTATATCAATTTTCAATTATGGATGTTAATTCTTTCCTCGTTTATAGCTAATGCCGATTATAGAAGATAATAAACTATTGAATGATTCAATTACTTAGTTATTAATTATATCAAAATCAAACATTTTCGGGTTAATTAATAGGATGATCAATAAATTCCTCAATAATAGATTGAGATGAATAGATTGATGAGTCAACTAATGATATATCATTGATTGACCCAAAATTCTCAGGTCAATCAATGTGATGATCAATTCAATGACCCTATAATATAGATTGGGGCGAATAGTTTGATTAGCCAATCAATGAGATGATCAATCCATTCGTCTTAGTCTATAATAGAGACATTTGAAACATCTTCGACTTATCTCATTGTTTAGCCCAAAAATATTTCAAATATCCCTATAATAGCTTGAGACGAATGAATTAATCAGTCAATCAATTATATGTCATTGATTGAGAGAAATGAATTAATCAGTCAATCAATGATATGTCGTTGGTTGACCAAAAAATTTTGGGTTATTCAATGAGCTATCAATCTATTCACCCCAATAATAGATGGTGACGAATGAATTGATCAGTCAATCAATATATTACCGATTGACTTGAAAATTTCAGGTCAACCAATGAGATCATCAACTCATTGACTTTATAATAAGATTGGGATGAATAGATTGATCAGTCAATCAATGAGATGATCAATCTATTGACCATAGTCTACTATAGAGGCGTTTAAAACATCTTCGACTCATCTCATTGATTGACCCGAAAATATTTCAAACACCTTATAATAGATTGAGACGAATGAATTGATCAGTCGATCAATTATATATCACTGATTAACCCAAAATTTTTAGATCAATCAATGAGATGATCGATTCATTAATTCTATATTATAGATTGAGACGAATGGATTGATCAGTCAATCAATGGGATGGTCAATCCATTGACCATTGTCTATTATTGAGGCGTTTGAAACATTTTCGACTCATCTCATTGATTGACAAAAATTTTTTAACACCCCTATAATTGATTAACCTGAAAATTTCAGGATTTTGAGCGATTTCTAACGATTTCTAAAATTCAAAATTTTTATTGATGTCCAGCATTAGTTGACATTCTATAATTAATTAAATTTTCAATATTATTCTAAGCATTAATTACTTCCTCAATTTAAGCATTTCTCATATGAATATATCAATTATATATCATTGATTTATCAAAAAATCTGTCAAATACACCATGTTTAGATTATAATAATTTTGATTTATAATTATAAAAATATGTTATTTACTTAAAAATTTAAAAAAATTGATATTCTTTAAAACAACACCTCTAAAATTCTTTGGCAGGTCAGCCCGCCAAAGAATTTACCACTATCAGTAAAACTAAAAGTCAACAATTTTACAACTATGTTTATAATCATCAGCCAATGTGAACTGTGTGAGAAAGTCGTGGCCAATTTGGTATTTGGAATGTGGACTAAGTGGGATTTGAAATCCCGAGCATGATCTTAATAATCTCTTATATGATTCATTTGGTCTATTAGGTCTGATTTGTAATCGCGGCTTTGATTTTCGAAGTTATACTATATTATTTCTATTAATTTACATAAATTCATAAAATTATTAAATAATATACTATTTGTCACTTTTTAAAATTTTAAAATTTCATATTATCTATAAATTTATATAATTCTCAAATTATCTACGATGTGTTATCTTCAAAATATTACCTAACCTGAGTGAAGAAAAATCAATTCGTGTGACTTTTATGTCAATCGCCATTAAAGAATATAAGAATTAGAGTTTCCTGAGTGTAAATCAGGGTGTCATGGATTTAGTAATTTAAGATTGTGTTCACCGGAATAACATAGTTCTCTTCAAGAATAATTTCTTTAAATCCACATTTTCATAAATATATTTTTTAAAATTTATAAATTGAAGAGGTTTATTTTATTTTATTGTGGTCCCATTCAATTACTTCTATATTCCTTTGATTTTGTATAATTGTATAATACTATATAACTAATTTATATAAAATTTATTAAATTACTAAATGGTATTTCCCCCTTCAAATACATAAAAATAGTAAATTATTTATCATATCTCTTTTTAAATTTATAATATAATGAAATTCTATATTCTTTATCCATTTAATTTTGTAAAATTAACTATTTGTATTAGCCTTTTTAGGCTTCTTTTACTATATAGCCTTCAGTAATTTTACAAAATTTATCCGTTGACAAAGTTTCTGATCTCACCTCCTAATTGGAGACGTATATCATTATTGCATGGTTTAATTTTCAACTTTTATCTTTGATAATAAACCCATTACTTTTACTATCTAGTAAGAAATAAATATGGAGCTTTCGTAGTACTTTGATTAGTGGGGCCATCACATCAGGTGCGTGATCATAAAAGTCCACGTGTAAGGCAAAATCAACCACTTGACATGACCCCCACGTGTCATGGAAATTTGGAGGTTGTCACGCACGCCCACCAGCTGCCAGCTGAGCTTTACCAGATCCATTACGAAAGCAGGCCGTGCACGTGGCAAACGAATGACGGCTAAGAAGGAAATTGGGCAATGTAATCCATTAGGAACTGGACTTTAACGGTAATGGATTCACTGTCTGTCCTTCTGTCACGTCCCTGTCACGTGGGTTTTCCCTTTGCAGGGCGGCACCGTCCTCCTCTTTAGATTTTAGAGAGAGAACAGATGAACATTAATGGCGCAATGACAAATAAAAAACGGAGAGAATTGTCTCAAGTCTTTTCTTATTTTTCTTATACCCGTACCAAAATGAGTATATAATCAAATGAGCTTATTTCTTTTAGTATCAATATTAGAATAACGTAAGGTTTATTTAATATCTTGAACTTAAAATTTCATCCAATCTCATTCTGGTCTCAACAAAATTAATTCTATCTTAAAAACCTAGATTTTGAGGATTTTGTCTCGTCTAAACTTATTAAGGCCAAGATTATGGTAAAAAATTATAGTCGCGTCAAGATTCTCTCATCTGAATCCGTCTTGATATACCAATCCCTTGATCCCACCCCACTCACATTTAGTTATGCATAAATGTATTAATATTAGAATATATTTTAATAAAATATATTAAAATTTTAATAGAAGTCCAAATCAAAATATAGATTACTAAAATGGCAACAAGGTTTTAGAAATTACGAAACAAAAAATGACAATAAAAGAAACATGAAAACAAATATTACAACCGAATAAAGGGCACCTTATGACGCCAAAATTATTAAAGCAAGAGGATAAATGTGTACGAGAAAGGTCAATCGAAAAAGTCTAGGATTGCTAAGTTGTCAAGAGAGAATGAGAATGTAAATGATAAAGAAAAGTACTGAGGAGGTGGAGTTAACCAAAGATGATGTGGTTGTCAAAGCAACCAACTAAAAGTCAGATTCGATCAATGAGGCTATTGTAACTGCCATGATTTGGCTAACCAACCTAATCAAAGTAGATATTTATTTATCTTTATAAAATGTCTATCGAGGAAAATGCCTATGAATACCTCTATTTGTATCGAAAAAATATCCAAGTTAATTCAAATCTCTCATATTCAATTTCTTTTCTATCTGGCATTATATTACTCCCATAACTCAAATTAAGTAGAGGGGAAATTTCTTTACAGATTTGTATTTTCATTGAGAGCTTCGAGCAAAATACTTGAGGAAGAACGAGTTACGAGCAGCATTGAGAATGGCTAGAACGAGGTCAAGCACGACAAGCAATGCTGAAAGCAGGGTCGAGTCCCAGATTCAACCTGGGAGACAAAATCAGGATGCACGGGTGATGCTAGAGGTCGTATTAGCAAGGATGGCGAATCTAAAAACTGAAACAATGAAACCCTACACACGACCTTGCAGTCTTTATAGGAGCAAGTAGCCATTGTACAACGTGAAAATAGCACAAAACTGTATTGAACTAAGTCAACATTTCAATGCAGGTGAACATGAAAATCAGAGGGATCAAGCAGCCAGAGAAGAGAACCGGGATGATGCGACAGTGGAGCGCACAGACCAGAATCTGATCAAGGAACTGGTGCCAAATGAAGACGGAGACATGCGATCTAAAAATGATGACGACGAGGTTATCAGGATCAATGGAGCAACAAAATTATGGCAGAACACGACATAGAAAATATGCTGGAAAGGAAAATTTCTGAAACTCAGAAGATTGGGCACCACGACTATAGCAGACCTAGACTTGCTGACTAAGACACCACTGACCCCTGAAGTCACGTCCACTCTGATCGTGAAGAAAGTCGTGGCTGTTAAGTTCAAATACTACGCTAGAAAAACATATCTCATCGATCACCTACGGAGATTCAGACATGATGGCCTTATATCAAAATGAAGACGCGCTTATGTGCAGGATGTTCCCAATAATCCTCGATAGAAACGGTCTTAAGTGGTACTATTCTCTCCCTTCATGTTCTATAACTAACTTTTCTATAATGTCTTCTATCTTTTTGAAACAGTACACAACATATCGATCCAGCACAGAGGACTCTGAATACCTTCTAATGATCTTGATCAAGAAGGTAGAATCGTTGCGTGACTACACTCAACAGTTCAAAGAAGAAATGGGCAAGGTGGAAGACTGTGACGATGGCGTGGAAACACTAGCATTCAGGAGAGGCCTAGACCCTTATTTCTATGCTGTTTAAGGACCTTTCTAAGGAAAAACCGCACATTATGGTGGAAAATTTTTTGAGGGCACAAACTTACATAAATCTGGAAGAAGAACGAAAAAGTATGATGAGGCTGTCCGAGCAATTGGTTCCGCCATCAAGCAGCACGGGGAAAAGGACAGCTGAAGCGCCTAACGATAAGGATGCACGTGAATAAAATGGGTGGGATAAGTGGCCATGTGGGTCCAAGTGGATCGTTTTGAGATAAAAGACCTACACTCCACTCACAGTCTTAGTAAACCAAATCCTCTATGCTATAAAAGATGAGCCATAGCTAAAGAGGCCACCAACCATCGAAATGGAACCTGCTGAGAAAGATAAGTGGAAGTACTACTCATTTCATAAAAGTAACCGGCATGACAAAAGATTATTATTAGCTCAAAGATTACATAGAAGACTTCATCAGCAAGGGTTACCTGAAACAATATGTCGCTAAGTCAGAAACTAGGCAAGATGAGGAAACTATAGAATGAAGTAAGACATATAAACTTTTATAGATCATAGACACAATAATAGACGTAACAAAGTTTGAAGGGATGACTTGAAGGGAGAGGAAGGCATACTATAGAAAGATGGTGATATCTGCTGGAGAGAAAGGGTCAGATCCTGACAATGTTCCCGTCATATTCAACGATAGTGAGGACGTACAGACCGCTAAAAGTCACAACGATGCACTGGTAATCTCCATCCAGATTGAAAATTTCTTACTAAGGGGGGTCTTAGTGGACAACGACAGCGCTCCAAACGTCCTATACCACTCAACCATGGATAAAATGGGAGTGGATGCAATGGAACTTCATAAGCACGGACAATCACTAATAGGATTCAATGGAGAAGTAACATATTTGGAAGGCACATTCTGTCTTAGTGTACTTGCTGGACCATTTAATTTACTAACATAATTTGCAGTCATAAACGCGCCATCCCCCTACAATGTTATTCTAGGAAGAACCTGGATCCATAAGTTGAATGTTGTACCATAATCTTACCATCAAACACTAGAATACCCAAGTCCTATTGGGGTAAAGATAATAAGAGGAGATCAAGCTATGACACGATGCTACATAATCATTGCAATGGAGCGAGGCAAGAAAATTGCCAATCGGTTGGAAAATGGGAGATAGCCGTCTTCCTAAGAAGGAATATAGACGTGCAAGGACCACTACGGACATGCCCAGGATAAGTGAAGATTTGATATGCCATCACCTGGATATGGACCCGCGAGTTAAAAATGTGAAGCAGAAGAGGTGGACATTCGCACCTGATAGACAAAAATGTGATCAAAGAAGAAGTAGACCGACTAATAAAGGCAAGATTCATTAGAGAGGTCATTTACCTAGAGGTTATTGAACGTTGTGCTAGTGAAAAAGAAAAATGGCAAATGAAAAGTCTATATGGATTTCACGGGTCTCGATAGAGCATGCCCCAAGAATGACTACCCGCTCCCTCGAATTGACCAAATGATTGACGCAACAGCGGGGAATGAGCTTGTCAGCTTTATGGGCACATTCTCCCGATATAACCAAGTAAAGATGTACCCTCAAGACCAAGAAAGCATGTATTTCATAATAGATCAATGCATCTACTACTATAAAGTTATGTCGTTCGGACTAAAAAATGCTTGGACCACATACCAATGACTAGTAAACCACATATTTCAAAGGCATTATAGAGCGAACGATGGAGGTCTATATAGACGACATGCTGGTAAAGTTAATAAATTGAGTGGACCATGTCAATCATTTGTAGGAAGCCTTCTCTAAGTTATGCAAGCACAACATGAAACTAAATCTGGAAAATTGCACTTTTGGAGTCAGAGCAGGACTCAACGACTTCAAAGGATCTGGAGAGTCTTACGAGAAAGTTGGAAGCAATTGGTAGTTTTTTAGCTAGATCAACGGACAAATGTAAGTCATTTTTTTCAAAGCTGAAGAAAAGTTCGCTGCAAAGCTGGGATGAAGAATGTGAAGTAGCTTTTTAAGCGGCCAAATAATCTTTGGCCTCACCACCCCTCATGTCGAAACTTCAACGAAATAAGGAACTATATTTGTACCTCGCAGTCTCAGAGGTAGTACTCAACACAGCACTGGTCAGGGGGAAGGAAAATAACAAAAACTCGTTTACCTTATTTGCAGATGTTTGACAGATTCATAAAACAGGTACAAAAAGATAGAGAATGTTGTTTTGGCCATATTCATTGCATCACGAAAGCTTAAACATACTCCCAATCCAGCATTTTGCACTCACCAGACCTTGCTGGCAGACTAGCCAAGTGGGAATTGGAGTTAGGACATCATGAGATTCGTTATATACCTAGCACTTCCATAAAGTCACAAGCTTTAGTGGACTTCATTGTGAAATTCACCATAGATCATTCAACAACAAGTAGTAGTGTCGACACAACAACGAAAAGATGAGAACTATTTACAGACGGAGCATCGAACCGAAAAGGATTCGGGGTGGGCGTCATGATTCGAACCCTTCATGGGGGATATTGTAGATCAGGCGTTGCCATTCAACTTCAATGCATCTAACAAAGAAGCTGAATATGAAACGCGTTGGAAAATGCGGCGCAAGCGTAGCGGAAGTGTGGTGGTTTTTTAAAATTTATCAAAAACAAATTGTATGTATTTCGATAAAACAAAAACAAGCGCGACGCAACAGTTTCTAAAATTATTTTTTATTGAGAAACTCTTTTCAATCAGGATCCAATATATATATTTATATATTAAATCTAAGAGAAACATGGATATGAATCATATATATCTTGTAGTCTATACCAAACATCCTCGTAAACCAACGATTCTGCGTTCTTACGAACAATGGACTTCAAGATTCACACCAAGATCTTCCAAACCAATCTTTAAACGTACTAGGACGTGTGTGAGTATCTAGAATTAATCAAAAAAAAATTTCTGTTACTACATGTACTTAACACATGAGATCTAGAGATTTACTGAGAATGGTTAATTTTTGAGAAACAATCATCTGAAAGAATACGATGATTATTCTCACAGAGTTTTTTGATTAACTTCTTAGTCACAGAGAAAATTCACCCTTATAGCAATTGTGTTTTTTACTCTATCTCTCAACGCTGAGGCCAATAGAATAATATCTTTAATTTGTTCACAACTGCAGTGCCACACGACACTGCAGTTTCCATGAGCTATCACAGTGCCTCACGACAATGTGTGGCACGACACTACTGTAGTGTCGTGTATATTGCACCCCCACTACTGCAGCGCCACGTGGCAATATAGTAGTTCATGTCAATCTTTGATTCACAATCAGTGATTGACATGTGACATTACTGCAAATTAAATATTTATCTTAATCAGATAAATATCTAGATTTTAGTTAATTCAAAGTTAACATATCTGATTATCCCTATAAATTAACTTATATGTTAGTTCACAAGTAACTGATTTAGTTGATTTAAATTATTATCTAATAATAATTTATAAGTATCTAATTTCATAAATTAGATATTCTCTCACTTATCGATAATTAAAAAATTAATCGATATATATATATAAATATATATAATTCAATTAAATAATTCATAATTAATTAATCACACATAATTATCTCATAATTACGTACTTGCCCTAAAATAGAAATTCTTTTTGGAAGTCCATCCTTTTTTCATTTCCTGAAATACTCACACCCTAGACTGCATAGTATAGGGGTGACTTGAAGATCATGGACCTATAACTTAAGCTCCAATAAACCATAATATTAATTAAACTATTTAATGAAATAATCTTATTTATTAATTCTATTATGACTCCACTATAAATATGAAATTGCACCCTTAGAGATTATAAAATGTACATACAGAGTATTCTCGTGTAGTCCATTGATATAATCATTTCATGTAATTGTGTCATCCAATTATTGGTTCGTAAGTTAGAGTTGTTCAAAATTACCATTTTACCCTTTTAATTAGCTTTTGATCCTTAAGTACCATTAATTCACTAGTGAATGACTAATTTATAATTGCATTATAAATTTAAGCTTAATAACCATTCAGTTCTAGAATTAACACTTAAGAGAACCTATATACGATCCGTTATGAAATCTTGAAATCTAAATCTTATAAGATCATATTTTCAGTCATCCATATAACTGAATCTCCAAAATAAAAGTCACTAGCTTATTTTACAAACAAACCTTAACGAGTGAATTGAAAGACCCAATAGACATGTATAAGAGTTCATGACTACTCAGGATTCAAACTGATCTATATATTATCATCAGATTGATGTGTATTAAATCATTATGATTAACGATATGTTAATAGAGATATTAATTCACATTGGTCATGTCATATATAATATTATTATATAAAGTATCTTTACTAATATATCTATCTACATCAATGATCTAGATCTATTTCACATGCATTCATAATACTTAGTAAACTGTACTAGCAACCATTCATTAAAGATTTTATACTTTAATATGTTGTTAACAATTTTATTCATTATCTATGTCAATACACATTCTTTGAGGGCATAACCCCAAACAATCTCCTACTTGTTCTGATCTGACGCTATCTTCATAACAGTCACATCCCCTCGATAAAGTGAAACGGGGCCACAATAAAGTAATGAATAGGAAGATGATATCATCAATGGTAGATAAGCAACAAATTTAGAGTATGATGTTTTACATCAATGACTTACAACTATTGAGTAAAACATGGGCAACTGTATAGCATAAGTCAATCGAAAAAGTCTATGATTGTTGAGCTGTCAAGAGATAATGAGAAGGCATATGATAAAGAAAAATACTGAGGAGGTGGAGTTTACCAAAGATGATGTGGTAGTCGAAGCAACCAACTAAGAGTCATATTTAGTCAAGAAGTTACTGTAACTGCCACGATTTGGCTAATCAACTCAATCAAAATAGATCTTTATTTATCTTTATAAAATGAGCATGGAGGAAAAAGCCTATAAATACCCTATATCAAAAAAGGCAATTGAATCCAAGTTAATTTTCACATTACTATTTGAATCACTCATATTTAATCTCTTTTTATCTAACATTCTAGTACTTTCATTACTCGAATTAAGTAGAGGGAAAATCCCTTTACAAAAAGAAATTAAAATTGAGGGTCATTAGAAACAACTCCACAATATTTCCTTTACTGTCACCTTTTTAGTTTAGTAACTTCTAAAACCTTATTATCATTTTAGTATTCTATACTTTAGTTCAAATGTATTTTAAACATTTTCCCGTCATGAGGGCCGGTTCTGACTCAGAGTCATGATCCTTCAGGCGAGATTGAGAGAGTTTTTTTTTAGACGAGATGATCTCATCGTTCGGAGGAGCCAAATTTTTTTTGGTCGGAACGACCGACGCTTAGAATAATGTGCTTCAGAAAATAGAAAATAATATAGTCCCACCTATTTGTCTATTAATCCATTTGGATTATTCAATCAAGTAGAGGATTTTCATAGAGAGACTATTGAGAAAAAAAATGATACTAAAACCCTTACATTTTTATTAATGAAATTGAACCGTTTTACAAGAAAAAAACTAAGTTACCCATTGTATTTGAAAGTTTTTCTGCTGAGCTTATTATCTGTTAGATTATGGCCTAGCAAAGTTTTTTTGTTAGATTGCGGTATATAAATGTTAATTTTAACAGCAGGTTGCTATACCTGGGTCTAGCAGAAAAATTTAGCTAGACCATACAACTTAGTCTTTTTCATATACAAAAATCACATTTTGTTAAAACTAAAAACGATTCATAATTTCGATTTTTTCCCTCAAGAGCGTTTTTATCACAGTTTCTCAATAAAATAAAAACTGCCTTTAAGAGGTTTCAAATATTGTTTTAAGTAGATCATAACAAATTTAGATTTGGAGTGGTGATTAGCTGTGGTGGAGTTGGAAATTTATGGTACCTTATACAATATATTTTTGCAAAATTAATTTTACAGCAGTTTTTATGTTGAGCTCAACAGGACTTTTTTACAACTGGAAGAAGATTGTGAATTCTATATCACACCGTTATGTTTTTCAAATATTTATCCATCAGCTTTTATTTTGTTAGTTTCATGGACCAAGGTAAGACCTCTTAGATATGTAAATCCCGAGGGTAGGGTGGTTGTAGAGGCAAAATGGAGAAGAGTGAAGCCTAATAGGAGGTTCTAGAAGTCACCACAAGGTTAGTAACAAACAATACAATATGAAATTCTCAATACCAAAAGGGGGTATTGAGAAGGCAGATATGGAAGTAGAAACAGTTAATGAACAATAATTATCCCCACCAGGTTTGGCTCTGATACCAAAAGGCGCGGAATTGAACAGTATTTAAGAGGGGGTATTGAGAAGCAAGAAGATAAACAGTAAAAACTGTATTATTAATCGTAAAAACAGTTACTGTATTATGGTGTAAGATTAAAGACTTACACAAACAGAGTTTATTGGCTATAATAAATTAGTGCTCCCCCTCACTAATTTACGTTGAAGAAAAAAGAAGAAAAGATTTACAAACGAGGAGTAAAAGAAGAAGGCTTTGTTTCACAAAACAGGTTTTAGCTCTCAAATAATAAGAGTTGTAAAATGAGTTGATTCACAAATGGGAGAGGCTGCCTATTTAAGGAAAATGGAGTTCATCGGGAACTAATCACTTACCTGAACTATTCTATTCTATAAAAGTAAAAAACATTTTACATTTTACTTTTGTCTACTTTTGACTTAGAATAGTAAAAAGTACAATGATTACAAAGATACAAATTACAAAGAAACTTTGGTCGGCGAAGCCCTTTGTAGTCATCATGGTTGAAACTGTTGGTGGATAATTATTATCCTGATCTCGTCCTTTGATTGTGTTGAAGAGCATGATGGTCATTGCATTGTGCTTCTGTGTTATCATGATCTCTTAATTGTTTTATTGGTATTTTGCCAATAATGAAACTATTCATCTTCATCTTCACTGAGGTTTACATCCTCAAAAGGATCTTTAGAATCTTGGAAGGGATCATAGGCCCATTGAGGAAGAGACCGAACATGAGATTTTCCCTTTTATTTTTGAGATGGAGATTGACCTTTTTCATTCTTGATTGGGTGACTGAATTGTACTGAGGATTCAGAGTTAGAACTAGTATTTTCAAGAAGAATGAGCATTTTTTGTATTAACTCCTGCTTTTCTTTGGATTTTTTATACTAGTTTTTGCCTTTTGAAGAAGGTCTTGTGGTGGATTTTGAATTTTAGGAGGAATCTGATGATTGCTTAATTTGCAGAGCCTGATTATCTGGTTCCTTAATTTTTAAAGAGGCCACTAGAGGCTTGGGTGATTTTATCTGAGGGTGAGATTTTGCTAGAGAATCTTGAGAATCTTGGAAGGGATCATGGGCCCATCGAGCTAGAGACCGAACTATTCATCTTCATCTTACTCTCCGCCGAAGTGGCTGGTTATTCTTACAATTGATTATTTTTCTGTATTATTTGTTTACCTAATTTGTGAATCTGTTTATCAGAGGCTGACGTATCAGCTTCTATTTGGTTAGTTTCAGGGACCTAGGTAAGACCTTTTAGATATGTAAATCCCGATGGTAGGATGGTTGTAGAGGCGAAAGAGAGAAGAGTGAAGCCTAATAGGATGTTGTAGAAGTCACCACAAGGTTAGTAACAGACAATACAATATGAAATTCTCAATAATAAGAATAATTTAGTTTGTTGAGCAATGAGTAGATTATTTAGGAGTAATTCTTCTAGTAGTAATAGGTCAACAATAACCTCAATACCTGACATAATAAATGATGAACACATTGAATTAACAGATGATCAAGTAGATCATAGGGTATGGAATATACCTAAAATCCTCAATAAAATATTTATAAATCAACATGGTCTGTTGCTTCTTTCAAGTCTCAGCATCATGTAAAAACAATTGAAAAAATATATGCTCTTGGAAAAGAGCATGAAACATGTCAATTACTTTCCTATGCTACAAAGCATCATATTCAAGAAGGATATAATATTTTTTCATTTTGGTTTAGTCCAGATTGGAGTAAAACCACTCACGAGAATAGGCCTAAATACCTCTGTCTTATTAGCCTTGCGAGATGCAAGATTTACAAATTTTAATGATAGTACTTTAGGTTTAATTGAATCTTCACTTTATAATGGTCCGATTCATTTTGATTGTTTTCCTGATCTGTCTGTTAGTTTGGGAGATCCCCATATTTTAAAATCATTAACTTTAAATATTAAAACTAGTGGTTACCAAGTCCTAGAAGGTACCCAGCCTCTAGCTTTAATCTTTAGAATACATTACAAAGTAACCAAAATAAATATGAACTTCCAAGCCATCAATAGGAGTCCAAAGAATCAAACCCTATTGAAACAATCTAGTCAAAGTAATGCAAATATTACCATATTTTAAAATCATGAAGATGTAGATTACATCCAACAGTACATGGATGGTACTGTAAAAATTAACTTTCAATCATCTTCTAGTCCACAAATTAGGGAATATAGCCAGTCTAGTACCCCTAGAAATTCCTTTTCTGAATCATCCATTGGTAATAATCGAAGTTTTAGGATTCAACACTTAGAACAAGAATTAAAGAAATTACAAATTAAAAATTAAAAACTTAAAGGTATAGCCATAAGTTCTCAAGTTAGTTAGTCAATCTTTGATAATAAGTCTGAACAATCTGATGAAACTGAAGCATCCACTGGATCAGAGATTCATATGATATGGATAAAAGAAAAGTCATACTTGCTGAATGGAAGACATTTATGCAAGAATTTAAAATTGATATATTTTTCTTAGATTATGTTGAAGATATTTACGAAAGAAATATCAAAGTAATTTCAAAGTATAAATGGGTTAAGGAAGACTCTAGTGTAGTATCTACTAGTCATCCTCCTCCTGAGAAAATCATAATTAATCATAAAAGTTCATTAATCACTGCTTCTCTTTTCAAAATTGTAAAGGAAGAAGAACCAAACAAGAAGGTAGATGAACAACTCAACTATACTAACCAGAGTCTAATTACAATACGAAAACAGTTAGAAAAAATTCAAATTAAGGTTGATGTTCTCAATGAACCTAAGCCTAGTGAAACCCTGAAAAAAAAACCTTTAATAAATCTTTTAGATAAAACCACTCTAAAAATCATTCCAATTAATAAAAAATTGATAAAATGATTCAAGAATTAAAAAATAAATCTACTGAGTCATCTTCCTCTGTTAAGGTTGTTAACCAAGACAATAGTTCAGAATCTAAGTCTGAAAAATTTGATGAAGTATTTCAAGAATTAAAAGTAATTAACCAAGACGATAATACTGACTCAGATAGTCATAGGTCAGAATCAACTTACGAATCATCTGCAATAGATGAATTTTCAAATATTAACAATATTGAAAAAATATTTAAAAATTTAGAGATTAATAAATTAGAAAGAAAATGGCATAAGAAGCCCATGCCTCCTGATATTCAAATTACTGAATCATCTCTTGTTAATCAATTTTCTGTTTCTGCAGAAAAATTATATGAATGGAATATTGATGGCCTTTCTGAACAAGAAGTCCTCAATAGATTACCACACATGGCAATGGTAGCTAATAGCTACATTACCTCTCACAATTTACTTCATGAAGAAGTAATAAATCTTCTAGTCACAGGATTCAAAGGAATACTTCATTCTTGGTGGGAAAAACATCTCACACAAGAATCCAAAATTTCCATCCTCTCAGCAGCTAAGATTGATGCTGAAGGAAACCCAATTATTGGAGAAAATCAGGAAATAATACCTGATGGTATACACTCCTTTATACAATAATTGAACACTTCATTGGTACGCCAAGTAATATTACTTCACGTATTCATGATCAATTAACAAATCTTAGGTGTTCAAAATTAAGTGATTTTAATTGGTATAAGAATATATTCTTATCTAGAGTGATGTCAAGAGATGATAGTAATCAACCCTTTTAGAAAGAAAAATTCATTAATGAATTACTCAATCTTTTTGCCCATAAAATAAAGACAGTCCTTAGTAATTACCTAGGAAATATAGACTATGATAGTCTAACCTATGGAACCATAATTACTATAATACAAAAAGAAGGATTAAAATGTGTGTTGATATGAAAATCAACAAACAAATTAAAAAAGAAAGTAAAACTGCTAAATATGAGTTAGGTAATTTCTGTGAGCAATACGATTTACCCTCTATTACCCCTTCTCAGAAGAATAGAAAACATTCTCATTTAAACCCTACAAGGTCTCATAAGCCCTATAGGAAAAATTACCACAAACATAAAAATAAAAATTTTGATCAAAACTTTTCTAAAACTAAAAACTTCTCTAGGAATAAAATTATTCCAGAAAAAGATTTAATAAAAAATTTGATAAAACTAATATTACATGTTTCAAATGTGGTCAGAAATGTCACATTTCAAATACTTGTCAAGTCAAGAATAAAATTAACCAATTAAAAATTTCTGAAGAAGATAAACAGGAATTGTTTTGAATCTTAGAAACAATAGATTATTATGAGAGTAATAGTAAAGATTTAGGAGAATATGAAACTGAATCCTCAAGTTCTGACAGTGATTCTCCTAACATAACTATGGGGTGTAGGGATAGTTGTTGTCAAAAAATCAATGTCCTAAATAAAAATGAAGAACAAGAAACCCTCTTGTTAGATTTAATTTGTAAAAATTGAAAATCCTGAATTAAAACAAGAATACCTTGAAAGACTTAAGAAAATAGTTCTAAAGAAAGAAAGTACGAAGTCTAATAATAATAATACTGTAAGTCTTTCACAGACCCTTAAAAAATTCAATAAGATAAAAGGGAAAGAAAAGGAAGTTACCTTACAGGAATTTTAAAAAGAAATTAAAGATATTAAGATTGAAATAAAAGATTTGAAAAATTCAAACACTGAAATAAAAGAAGAATTAAATCTTTTAAAAATAGAAAGCCTAATTAATAAACAAGAAATAGGTGAACCTAGTAAATTACTAATTTCTGATAATGAGATTGAAGATCCCATAAACTATCAAGACAATGATGAACATTTTATCCAAATCCTCAATCACATAAAAATAAAAAAACGGCACATAATGGTTAGAATAATCATTCAAGATTTTGATTTTACAACAATGACTCTTGTAGATTCGGGAGCAGATTTGAATTGTATGCAAGAAGGACAAGTTCATTCGAAGTACTCTAAGAAGATGAAAAAATCTCTATCATCTGCCAATTGTACCCGAATGCATATTAATTATGAAATCTCCAAAGTCCATATTTTCCAAGATAATATATGTTTTAAAACATCATTTGTCTTAGTAAAAAATATGACGGATAAAATAATTTTGGGTTTACCATTCATCTCTTTGTTATATCCTTTCACAACAGAGTATGATGAGATAATTACTTATCCCATAGATGAACCGGTTAAATTCAAATTTCTTTCTTTTCCCCACAATGAGAATTTAAAAAATTTAAAACAAAATTCTATTTTCAAATCCGTAAATATAATCTCTTGCAAAAAGAAACCATTGGGATTTTTACAAGAAAAAATTAAATTGAGAAAAATTAAATTCTTTAAACAAAAAATTCATCGTTTGAAAATTAATTATGAGCCTCTTAAGAATATTATAGGATGGACAAAATATTCGAAACCAAACAAAAGAAAGCTTAATCAACAGACTTAGAAGTACTGATATATTAAGCATAGAAACTAGGTATTGGCAAAACCAGACAAATAAGATTAAGCAATACAAAATTATATTTGACCATTGTACAATAATGCCATCCGCTCCTAACAAAATTCAGAAGATAATAAATAAAAACTTGAATCAAATTATTGATTTCTCGATTGTCTGCATTCTTATTAAACAATACTGATTAAGTTTCTTGATTGTTCACAATTATGAATATGTTAAACAATATTGGATCTACACTAAATTATCCGCCATGATAGAAAAACAAGATAGTAGAACCAAACTATCTCAAAATAGATTTCCAGGACTTAAAGTTTATTATTTCATTAATCGAATCATACAATTTACCTTAATTCAAAAATTTATTTTAAAAATTAACTGCAAGTCTGTAGAATGTATTTTGAATGTAAGAATATTACTCCCAAACAAATTCTTGCCAGGTAGCAATCCATTCTCAATACTTTTAACCTCAATGTCCAATTTATTAATCCAATTTCTAACCTTCTTTCTTATAATTTTATGCAGAAAATCATTTCAAAACTTAACAATGGATGAACTTGAGAACTCCGACCAACTAGAAAATGGAAAGGTAGAACCCATGATACTTAGTAAAAATTATTTTAAAATAAAAAACTTAATGGTAGAATAGCCGTCTTTTGTTCAAAATCCTCATTTATTAATTATGGTCATAATGGATTTGAATATCCACGAAATGACTGGATTAATGAATTTGATGAACTTTTAGAAGATGTTGGATTAAAAGATAATTTCAATGCAACATTAATTCAGTGGTATGAAAAAGGTGGGAAAATAGGTTTTCATAAAGATAATGAAATCTGTTATGATGAGAGTAAAATTTTAACCATAAATCTTTTGCGACAAGCAGTATTTAAAATTGAATTTTCAAATAAAATAATAGAAGAATTTCTGATTCCAGAAGGAACATTCTTCATCATGCCTGACGGATTTCAAAAGAGTCATAGGCATGCAGTAGAATCCTTAACTGAAAGAATCAACATTACGTTCAGAAATCATGTGAGAATGATGAGTGGCTCGATAATAGAAAAGTCTTTGACTCAACAATTGGCCTTTAAGGCTCAAATCAAAGAGGAGTATTCTACTCCCAATCAACAACACTTGGGTCCAATGGACTAAATCATCAATCAACCAGCCAATTTGACCCATTCCCAATGTCCTTCGATGCCCAATTAATTTCAAAATATAAGAATTCATCATTTGATTTTCAAAAAATGGCCAGTGAAAATCTCTTTCGAATTGAACCTCCATTTGCTCATTTAAATGATCTTACTCAAATTACCAAAGCCCATTTCATTCCTAAATTCCACTATGTCCATGGACATAATAATAAAAACCTTAGTTTCTACAGAAACATTCTCTTAAAAACAGAATCCAAAAAAATTAGCCCGATCAGGAATTCTGAAGAAAGAATCATTTACTATTCTTTCTCTATCCTCAGAATCATAACTATGAAAGATTGGAAAATCCATCCTTCAAGTTTCAAAACAATTTTAGATAGAAACCAATATAATTATTTTGACTACACAGATGCATGACACAATATTTTCTTGCATCAAAATAATGATTACTTTCGGTTTTTAATTTTTGACAAGAATTTCAAAATCAAATTACCAAGTTGGTTCTTAAAATGGTGGTCCATCCATGGTTTTACCTTAGAACTTTTTCCAATTGATTTACAATAATGTTTCAATTTATTTTTAAAGGTTTACGAGCCCTCACCAATTGATGTTTTATTTCTCGAAATACTTTATTTTTCAATAAAATACAAAATACCTTGGATTTTGAAATGGCAATACTCGATTGAAAAATGAATTTTCACCAGAGAATATTATGTTAAATGGTGGGATAAGTTGAATACTCAGAAAATTATTGCATCCATCAATTATGAATTTGCAAGTATTAGTCCCAATATGAGGTTGTAGAAGTCACCACAAGGTTAGTAACAAACAATACAATATGAAGTTCTCAATAATAAGAATAGTTTAGTTAGTTGAGCAATGAGTAGATTATTTAAGAGTAATTCTTCTAGTAGTAATAGGTCAACAATAACCTCAATACCTGACATAATAAATGACGAACACATTGAATTAACAGATGATCAAGTAGATCATAGGGTATGGAATATAGCTAAAATCCCCAATAAAAATATTTGTAAATCAACATGGTCTGTTGCTTCTTTCAAGCCTCAGCATCATGTTAAAACAATTGAAAAAATATGTGCTCTTGGAAAAGAGCATGAAACATGTCAACTACTTTCCTCTGATTCTATAAAGCATCATATTCAAGAAGGATATAATTTCCTTCATTTTGGTTTAGTCCAGATTGGAGTAAAACCACTCGCGAGAAGAGGCCTAAATATCGCTGTCCTATTAGCCTTACGAGATGCAAGATTTACAAATTTTAATGATAGTATATTAGGTTTAATTGAATTTTCACTTTGTAATGGTCCAATTCATTTTGATTGTTTTTCAGATCTATCTATTAGTTTAGCAGAACCCCATATTATAAAATCATTAACTTTAAATATTACAACTAGTGGTTACCAAGTATTAGAAGGTACCTAACCTCTAGCTTTAATCTTTAGAATACATTACAAAGTAACCAAAACAAATATGAACTTCCAAACCATCAATAGGAGTCCAAAGAATCAAACCCTATTGATATAATCTAATCAAAGTAATGTAAATATTAGACTTCCTAAAACAATTAGGTGGACTGAAATTAATTTACCAACAAATTGGCTTTTAACTAATGAAAGTCAACCTAGCCAAATTCAAAGACCAATTGAAGATGTAGATTACATCCAGCAGTACATGGATGGTTATGTAAAAATTCACTTTCAATCATCCTCTAGTTTACAAATTAGGGAATATAGCCAGTCTAGTACCCCTAGAAATTCTTTTTCTAGATCATCCATCGGTAATGATCAAATTTTTAGGATTCAACACTTAGAACAAGAATTAAAGAAATTACAAATTAAAAATTTAAAACTTAAAGGCATGGCTATAAGTTCTCAAGTTAGTCAACCAGTCTTTGATAATAAGTTTGAATAATCTGATGAAACTGAAGCACCCACTGGATCAGATTTCCAAGGAAGCCTTAATTATGTCAATCCTGAACTCTTAGTTCTGAATATAGGAACCTTGAGTCAATAATATGAACCAGATTGGGAAGGTCTAGCCCAACTCAATAATGACCCAAATAATTTAGATAGACGTAATAGATTTAGAGATTCATATGATATGGATCAAAGAAAATTCATACTTACTGAATGGAAGGTATTTATGCAAGAATTTAAAATTGATATATTTTTCCAAGATTATGTTGAAGATATTTACGAACGAAATATCAGAGTAATTTCAAAGTATAAATGGATTAAGGAAGACTCTAGTGTAGTTTCTACTAGTCATCCTCCTCCTGAGAAAATCATAATTAATCATAAAAATTTTTTAATCACTGCTTCTCCTTTCAAAATTGCAAAGGAAGAAGAACCAACCAAAAAAGTAGTTGAACAACTCAACTATACTAACCAGAGTCTAATTACAATAGGAAAATAGTTAGACAAAACTGAAACTAAGGTTGATGTTCTCAATGAACCTAAGCCTAGTGAAACCCTGAAATAAAAACTTTTAATAAATCTTTCAGATAAATCTACTTTAAAAATTATTCCAATTAATAAAAAAATTGATAAAATGATTCAGGAATTAAAAAATAAATCCACTGAGTCATCTTCCTCTGTTAAGATTGTTAACCAAGACAATAGTTCAAATTTTAAGTCTGAAAAATTTGATGAAACATTTCAAGAATTAAAAGTAATTAACCAAGATGATATTACGTATTTAATAAATCCATTGAGTCATCTTCCTCTGTTAAAGTTGTTAACCAAGACAATAGTTCAGATTTTAAGTCTGAAAAATTTGATGAAACATTTCAAGAATTAAAAGTAATTTAAAAATTATTTCAATTAATAAAAAAATTGATAAAATGATTCAGGAATTAAAAAATAAATCCACTAAGTCATCTTCCTCTGTTAAGGTTGTTAACCAAGACAATAGTTCAGATTTTAAGTCTGAAAAATTTGATGAAACATTTCAAGAATTAAAAGTAATTAACCAAGAAAAAGGTTTAATAAAAAATTTGATAAGACTAATATTACGTGTTTCAAATGTGGTCAGAAAGGTCACCTTTCAAATACTTGTCAAGTTAAGAATAAGATTAATCAATTAAAAAATTTTGAAGAAGATAAAAAGAAATTGTTTAGATTCTTAGAAACAATATATTATTATGACAATAATAGTGTAGATTTAGGAGAATATGAAACTCCTGAATCCTCTGAAACTGAATCCTCAAGTTCTGACAGTGATTCTCCTAACATCACTATGGGATGTAGGGATAGTTGTTGTTAAAAAATTAATGTGCTAAATAAAAATGAAGAACAAGAAACCCTCTTGTTAGATTTAATTTGTAAAATTGAAAATCCTGAATTAAAACAAGAATACCTTGAAAGACTTAAGAAGATAATTTTAAAGAAAGGAAATACTAAGTCAAATAATAATAATACTGCAAGTTTTTCACAAACCCTTGAAAAATTCAATAGGATAAAAGGAAAAGAAAAGAAAGTTACCTTACAGGAACTTCAAAAAAAATTAAAGATATTAAGATTGAAATAAAAGATTTGAAGAATTCAAACACTGAAATAAAAGAAGAATTAAATCTTTTAAAAATAGAAAGTCTAATTAATAAACAAGAAATAGGTGAACCTAGTAAATTACTAATTTCTGATAATGAGATTGAAGAACCCATAATCTGTCATGACAATGATGAACATTTCATCCAAATCCTCAATCACATAAAAATAAAAAAACGACACATAATGGTTAGAATAATCATCCAAGATTTTGATTTTACAATAGTGGCTCTTGTAGATTCGGGAGCAGACTTGAATTGTATGCAAGAATGACTAGTTCCTACCAAGTACTTTAAGAAGACGAAAGAGTCTCTGTCTTCTACCAATGGTACTCGTATGCATATCAATTATGAAATACCCACAGTTCATATTTGTCAAGACAATGTATGTTTTAAAACATCATTTGTCTTAATAAAAATATGACTGTCAAAATTATCCTAGGTCTACCATTCATTGCTCTGCTATATCCATTTTTAACAGAGTATGATGGAATAATTACTTATGTCATGAATAAACCAATAAAATTTAAATTCCTGTCTTTTCCCAGTAATGAAAAATTAAAAACTCTAAAAGAAAACTCTATCTCAAATTCAATAAATCTCATTTCTTGTAAAGAAAAACAATTATGATTTTTACAAAGTGAATTAAAATTTAACATAATTGAAGAACATCTTCAAAGTCCTATTCTTCAAAACAAAATTAAAATATTTGAACAAAAAATCTGTAAAGAAATATGTTCTGATATTCCCAATGCTTTCTGGCACAGAAAGCAACATATTGACATCTTCCCTATATTAAAGGATTTGATGAAAAAAATATCCCAACAAAGGCAAGACCAATTCAGAAATGCTTGAGTTCTGTAAAAAGGAAATTACAGAACTTCTTAATAAAAATATTATTAGAAAAATCAAATCTCCTTGGTCCTGCTCGGTCTTTTATGTCCAGAAGGCCAGTGAAATCGAACGGGGAGTTCCTCGTTTAGTGATAAATTATAAGCCCCTTAATAAAGTTTTAGAATGGATAAGATATCCAATATCAAACAAAAGAGATTTAATAAATAGACTTAGATATGCAGTAGTATTCTCCAAATTTGATATGAAATCTGGATTCTGGCAAATCCAGATAAATGAAAGTGATAAATATAAAACAGCTTTTGTAACTCCATTTGGCTATTATGAGTGGAATGTAATGCTTTTTGGGCTTAAAAATGCTCCTAGTGAATTTCAAAATATAATGAATGAAATCTTTAATCAATTTACTGATTTCTCAATTATTTACATTGATGATATTCTTATTTTCTCAAAAACAATAGAATAACATTGGAGGAACCTTGAATCATTTGTTAGGATAATAAAACAAAATGGTCTAGTTATCCATGCAAGCAAAATTAAATTATTTCAATCTAAGATTAGATTCTTAGGATTCGAAATACACCATTCTATCATCAAGCCAATTGACAGGGTAATACAATTTGCTGACAAATTTTCCAATGAAATTCTAGATAAAACACAATTAAAAAGGTTTCTAGGATCTTTAAATTACATATATGATTTTTTCAATAAAATGAGAATTGATTGTAAGCCTCTCTTTGACAGGCTTAAAAAGAATCCTCCTCCTTGGACAACTGTTCACACTGACTTAATCAAAAGAATTAAAACCCATGTTAAGACACTTCCTTGTCTTGACATTTCCACTAATAATTCTTTTAAAATTGTCCAAACTGATGCCTCTGAAATTGGATATGGAGGCATCCTGTTACAAAATATTTCCCCAGAAACACCTTAAAAAATTGTTAGGTTTACATCTGGAGCGTGGTCTCAAACACAAGTTAATTACAGTACTATTGAGAAAGAAATTTTATCTGTTGTTTTATGCATACAAAAATTCCCAGATGACTTGCTAAATAAAAAATTCTTGTTAAAAATTGATTGCAAATCTACTACGCATGTTCTAGAAAAGGATGTTAAAAAATATAGCCTCCAAATAGATCTTTGCTAGATGACAATCTATACTTAGTATTTTTATTTCAGTATTGAATTTATTAAAGGAGTTAATAATTCAGTCCCTGACTTTTTAACACGTGAATTCCTGCAGGGGCAACAAAAGGATGGGGTCTAGGCCCCAGGCTTCCGGGAAAATGACCAAAGGAGAAACCTCCACACATCAATTGGCCCTTAAGGCCCAAATAAAAAAGGAGTCTTCTACTCCTAGAAATACCCAATTAATAGTTCTTGGGTCCACCAAACCTAATTACCAAAATGCTTTGGTCAATCAATTTGACCCATTTGCTATTTCTAAACCATTTGACCCACAATTGGTCATGAACCAACCATTCACCAATTACAGAAAATCTTCTCCTTATTATAGAAAAACCCCCAGTAAAAATCTCTTTTATATTGAACACCCATTCACCAATTTTAAAAATCCAATAGAAATAGTGAAGGCTCATTTCCTTCCTGATTCTCATTTTGTCCCTGGACACAAGGATAAAACCCTTAGTTTCTATAGAGATATTCTCCTAGAAATAAAATCCATAAATAACAAACCCATAAACAGTGCAGAAGGAAAAATCCTATATCATTTCTTCTACATCCTCAAAATAATAATTTTAGAGGAATGGAAAATCCATCCCTCAGGGTTAAAACCTCTTTTAAATAAAAAAATAATATAATTATTTTGACTATATTGATGCATGGTAAATAATTTTCTTGTACCAAAATAGTGAATTTACCACTCTTGGTTTTTAAATTTTGACAAAAATTTCAAAATTAATTTACCAAAACCGTCTTGGAGATTTTTCCAATTGATTTACAACAAAATTACAATTTATTTGTAAAATTATTTAAACCCTCATAGTTGAGGCCTCTTTTCCTCCAATAATTTATTTTGTAAATGAATTCAAAATTCCTTGGATCCTTAAATGGCAATACGCCATTGAAGGAGAAATCATTACCAGACAATACTATGTAAAATGGTGGGACAAATTCAGTATACTAAAAATCTCTGCCTCCATACATGAAGAATTAGCAAAATCTCACCCTCAGATAAAGTCTTCCAAGCCTCTAGTGGCCTCTTTAAAAATTAAGGAACCAGATAATCAGGCTCTGCAAATTAAGCAATCATCAGATTCCTCCTAAAATTCAAAATCCACCACAAGACCTTCTTCAAAAGGCAAAAACTAGTATAAAAAATCCAAAGAAAAGCAGGAGTTAATACAAAAAATGCTCATTCTTCTTGAAAATACTAGTTCTAACTCTGAATCCTCAGTACAATTCAGTCACCCAATCAAGAATGAAAAAGGTCAATCTCCATCTCAAAAATAAAAGGGAAAATCTCATGTTCGGTCTCTTCCTCAATGGGCCTATGATCCCTTCCAAGATTCTAAAGATCCTTTTGAGGATGTAAACCTCAGTGAAGATGAAGATGAATAGTTTCATTATTGGCAAAATACCAATAAAACAATTAAGAGATCATGATAACACAGAAGCACAATGCAATGACAATCAAAGGACGAGATCAGGATAATAATTATCCACCAACAGTCTTAACGACTACAAAGGGCTTCGCCGACCAAAGATTCTTTGTAATCTGTCTCTTTGTAATCATTGTAATTTTTACTATTCTAAGTCAAAAGTAGACGAAAGTAGAAATACAAAATATTTTTTACTTTTATAGAGTAGAATAGTTCAGGTAAGTGATGGGTTCCCGGTGAACTCCACTTTCCTTAGCTATAAATAAGCAGCCTCTCCTATTTGTGAATCAAAACTCGTTTTAAAACTCTTACTATTTGAGAGCTAAAACCCGTTTTGTGAAACTAAGCCTTCTTCTTCTACTCCTTTTTTGTAAATATTTTCTTCTTTTTTCTTCAACGTAAATTAGTGAGCAGGAGCACTAATTTATTGTTTCCAATAAACTCTGTTTGTGTAAGTCTTTAATCTTACACCATAATACACTTTCATTTACTATTTCTAATTCAATATCTGCATAATTTATACTTCAATATCTCTTATTATGGCTGGTTTAATTGTTGATATTGTTTGCTTATTTGCTTACATGAATAATTACCTATATATAATCTTACTCTCCGCCCAAGTGGCTGGTTATTCTTATAATTGATTATTTCTCTATATTATTTGTTTGCCTAATTTATGAATCTTTTTATCAGAGGCTGACGTATCAGCTTCCATTTGGTTAGCTTCAGGGACCTAGGTAAGACATCATAGATACGTAAATCCCGAGGGTAGGGTGGTTGTAGAGGTGAAAAGGGAGAAGAGTGAAGCCTAATAGGAGGTTGTAGAAGTCACCACAAGGTTAGTAACAAAAAATACAATATGAAATTCTCAATAATAAGAATAATTTAGTTATTTTGAGCAATGAGTGGGTTATCTAGAAGTAGTTCTTCTAGTAGTATTAGGTCTATAATATCTTCAATATCCAACATAGCGAATGATGAATATTTTGAATTTGCAGATGCTCAAGTAGATCATAAATATTTTGAATACCCATTAGATGATCAAAATGATCATTTCAAATACCTTTCAGATAATCAAGAAAATCATTATGAAGACTTTAGTCAAGTAAATGATAGGGTCTGGAACATACCCAATAAAAATAAGAATTCCAATTTTAAATTATCCTTTAAGATTCAAATAGAGCAAGAATTAAAAAAATTTAAAAATTAAAAGTCTAAAACCTAAAGGAATAAGTTTTCAAGAAACTGAGACAAACCTTAATAATAAACAATCTAATAAAATTAATTACCAATCTTTTAATTCTTAAGTTAGGGAGTATAACCAGTCTAGTACCCCTAAGAGTTCCAGTAAGAGTTCCTTTTCTGGATTATCTAATAATAATGATCAAGATTTTAGGATTAAAGAATCAAAACAAAAATTAAAAGATTATAAAAATTTAAATCCAAATATTCTGCAGCAAGAATACAAACCAGATTGGGCAAATCTAAATAAACACAATGATGACCTAGCCAATCTTATTAGACGTAATAGGTTCAAAGATTCGTATAAATGGATCAAAGAAATATCATATTTGCTGAATGGAAGACATTCATGCAAAAAAATAAAGTGAACATATTTTTCCTTGATTATATCGAAGATATTTATGAGGAAACTATTAAAATAATTCCCAAATCTAAATGGGTCAAGAAAGACTCCAGTGTGGCCACTGTCAGTCATCCACCACCTGAAAAAATCCTAATGAATCATAAAACTTCTCAACCTAATAAAGATTTCATTAAACATTTCCAACTTCATTATGAGAAAACTCCTGATGAAGAAATACTTAGAAGGTTAAAATCTTTAAGAGACAATGTCTCAGAATCAGATAACCATAGGTTAGAATCAACCTATGAGCCATCCATAATTTATAATTCTTTGAAACATAAAATTAAAGAATCTTGTATGTCAGAATCCTATGAACCTTCAAATAGTATTGAGGAATCATCCAAAGATTTAGAAATTAAATCATCTGTCAATGTTAGTAACCATGACAATATCTTTAAATTAGAAATTCATAGGTTAGAACACACCTATGAATATTCCATAATTAATGAATCTTCAAATATTAAAGAAACATTAAAGAATTTAAAAACTAATGAATTATCTTATTATGGTATGATTAATAATCAAAATAATTGTTCAGAATTTGAAAACCTTACTAATAATAAACTTCAAGAATTAGATGACAATAGTTCAAATTTAGAAAAACATAGGCTAGAATCAACCTATGAATCTTTCACAATTAATGAATCTCCAAACGTTAACAAAGTTGAAGAAACATTAAAATGTTTTGAAACTAAAAAATCATCCTATGAGGACATTAATCATAGAAATTCTTTAATCACTGTTTCTCCTTTCAAGATTTCAAAGGAAGAAGAATCAAATAAAAAATTAGTTGAACAACTCAATTACACCAATCAAAGTCTAATTACAATAGGTAAGCAATTAGAAAAATTAAAAATAAAGTTGATGATCTTCATAAACCTGAATCTAGTAAAACTCTAGAAGAAAAATCTTTAATAAATCTTTCGGACAAAACCACTCTAAATATGGTTCCTCTTAATAAACAGATTGATAAAACACTTCATGAATTAAAACTAATCAATCAAGATAATAGTTTTGATCCAGAAAGTCATAGGTCAGAGTCCACCTATGATTTGTCTACAGTGACTGAATCTTCAAACATTAATAATGTTGAAGAATCAATTAAAATTTTTGAATCATATGAAATTAAATTTGAAATTAAATGTGAAAAGATTATTAATAATATACCTCATGAATTAAAGGTAATTAATCAACACAATAATCTAGATTTAGAAAATCATAGGTCAGAATCCACCTATGAATCATCCACAATAAGTGAATCTTCAAACATTTATAATATTGAAGAATCACATAGAAATTTAGAAATTAATAAATTAGAAAAGAAATGGCCTAAAAAGCTATTCCTCTTGATATTCAAATTTCTGAAAATTCTTTAGTTAAACAATTTTCTGTTTCTACAGATAAATTGCACAAATGGAATATTGATGGACTTTCTAAGCAGGAAGTTCTCAATAAATTTCAACACATAACAATGATAGCTAACAGCTACATTACCACACCCAATTTACTCACATGAATGCTACGTTCTTGGTGGGAAAATTATCTCAGAAAAGAATCCAAAAATATCATCCTTTCAGCAGTAAAGATTAATGCTGAAGGAACACCAATTATTGGAGAAAATCATAAAACAATACTTGATACCACCAATACACTTTTCTACACAATAGTTAAATACTTCATTGAAATACCAAGTAATATTTCTTCGTGTATCTATAATCAATTGACCAATCTTAGGTGTCCGATTTTAAGTAAATTCCACTGGCACAAAAGTATATTTTTGTCTAGAATAATGTTAAGGGATGATAACAATCAACCCGATTGGAAAGAAAAATTTATTAATAAATTACCCAATTTGTATACACACAAAATAAGAGTAGTCATTAGTAATAACCTAAGAAACATAGACTATGATAGTCTTACCTATGGTACATTATTACTACAATACAAAAGGAAGATTTTGAAATATGCACTAATATGAAAAATAAAGCTATAGAATATAAATTAGGCAATTCTTGTGAACAATATGGTTTACCCCCTATTAAGAAAAGTTAACATTCAAACCCTAGAAGGCCTCACAAGCCTGGTATGAGAAAGTACCATAAGAATAAGCATAAGATTTTTAACCAATATTTTTCAAAGAATAAAAATTTTGACAAATGTTTTTCTAAGAATAAAATTTATTCTAGAAGAAAAAAAAATAAATATTCTTTTGATAACAATAAACTTAAGTATTTTAAATATGGCCAGAATGGTCATTCTTCTAAAACTTGCCAAGTTAAAATTAATCAAATAAAAATCTTTAATGAAGAAAAACAAGAATTGTTTAGAATCGTAGAGTCAATAGAAAATTATGAGAGCGATAATAATGATTTAGGAGAATTTGAATACCCTGAGTCCTCAAGATCTAACTCTTCCAGTTATGGCAGTAATTCTCATAACATCTCTATGGGGTGTATGGATAGTTGTCAAAAATTTAATATTCTAAATAAAAATAAAGAACAAGAAGAAAAACTCTTGTTGGATTTAAATAGCAAAATTAAAAATCCAGAATTCCTAGAAAAACTTAGGAAAGTAGTTTTAAAAGAAAATACTAAGTCTAAAACCTTTCACAAACCCTTGAAAAAATCAATATGGGTAAAGGAAAGAAAAAAGAAGTTATCCTACATGAACTTCAGAAAGAAATTAAAAATATTAAAATTAAATCTTTTAATAAAGAGTTTAATTAAAATTCATGAATCTTGTAAACTAGGAGAACCTAGTAGATTCTCAATTTCAATTAATAAGGTTGAAAAACCTATTATCAACAATCAAAATAATAATATTTGTATCCAAACACTTAATTATATCAAAATCAAGATTGGTATATAATGTTCAGAATAATAATTCAAGATTTTGATTTCATAACAATGACTCTTGTTAATTCAGGAGTAGATTTGAATTGTATGCAGAAAGGACTAGCTCCTCCCAAGTACTTCGAAAATATAAAAAAAATCTTTGTCTTCTGTCAATGGTACTCATATATATATCAAATATGAAATACCCAAAGTTCATATTTGTCAAGACAATGTATGTTTTAAAACATTATTTGTCTTAGTAAAAAATATGACTGATAAAACAATTATAGGTTTTACATTCATCTCTTTGTTATGTCCTTTTACAATAGAGTATGATTGGATAATTACTTATCCTATGGATGAACCTATTAAATAAAAATTTGTTTCTTTTTCTGTTTTTAAATCCAAAAGGATTGAGGAACATTTTCAAGATACTGTTCTTCAAAATCAAATCTTTGAACAAAGAATTATTTGTTTAGTAATCAATTACAAGCCCCTTAACAATGTTTTGTAATGGATAAAATATCCAATAACAAACAAAATGGACTTAATCAACATATTTAGAGAAGCTGTTGCATTCTCTAAGTTTGACATAAAATCTGGATTTTGGAAAATCCAAATAAATAAAACTGATAACTACAAAATTATATTTTTTCATTATAAATGGAAAATAATACTATTTGATCTTAAATTTGCTCCAAGTAAATTTCAGAATATAATGATAGAATTCTTTAATCAATTCTTAATTGACTACATTCTTAGTAAACAATACTGGTTGAAATTCTTGATTGTTTACATTAATAACATTTCCTTTAAATATGACAAACAATACTGGAAACACTTTGAATTATTTGCCAAGATAATAAAACAAAACATTTTAGTTATCTTTGCAAAAAGAATCAAATTATTTCAATCAAAATATAGATTTCTAGAATTTAAAATTTATCTTATACAATTTACCTTATTAAATCAAAAATTTATTTTAATTAATTATTTATCTATAAAATATGTTTCGAGATTTCTCTCAAACAAAGTTTTGCCAGTTAACAATCTATTTATAGCAATTTTTATTTTAATAACTAATTTATACAACGTATTAATAATCAAATTCATGACCCCCTTACTTGTAATTTTTTGCAGGAAATCATACCAAGATTCTGCAATAGAGCAATTTAAGAAACCTGGCCTATTAGAATATGATAAGGTAAATGCGAGAATATTTAATCAAAATTGTTTTAAAATCAAGAAACTCAATGACAAGACAATAGCTTTTTGTCCAAAACTTCCATCCATTAATTATGGTCATAATGGATTTGAATATCCAACAAATGACTGGATTGATGAATTAGATGAAATTTTAGAACATACCGGGTTGAAGTATCACCTAAATACAACATTAATTCAATGGTATAAGAAAAGTGTGAAAATAGATTTTTACAAAAATAATGAAATCTGTTATAATGAAATTTTAACTAAAAATCTATTGAGACAAGTAAATTTTAAAATTGAATTTTCAAATAAAATAATAAAAGAATTTTTGGTACTAAAATAAACTTTCTTCATCATGCTTAATGAATTTCAAAAATGTCATAAGCATGCTGTGAAATTCTTGATAAAAGAAATCAATATCACTTTCAGAAAATATGTGATAAATGTTTCAAAAATAAAAGAGTCTTCGACTCAACAATTGGCCCTTAAAGCCCAAATCAAAGAGGAGCCTTCTATTCCTAATCAAGTCCAATTAATAATATTTGGGTCCATCAGACCCGATTACCAATTAACCCTGGTCAAACAATTTGACCCCTTTTCAAATACTCAATCTTTTAATGCTCAATCACTTGACCAACCAATTTATCATAATCTCATTCATATTAAGCCTTCATTTAGTCGTCTGAAAGATCCAGCATAAATTGCTAAAGCCCATTTTATTCCCAAATTCTATTATGTCCCTAAACAATAATAAAAATCTCAGTTTCTATAGAGATATCCTCTTAGAAATAAAATTCATAAAAATTAGCCCAATCAAAAATTCTGAGGAAAGAATAATTTACCATTCTTTCTCTATTCTCAGGATAATAAATATAAAGGTTTGGAAAATCCATTCTTTAAGTTTCTAAATAATTTTAAATAAAAATAATAATTATTTTAACTGTATTGATGCATGGCATGAGATTTTTTTGCATCAAAGTAGTGACATTTCTCACTTTTGATTTTTAAATTTTGATAACAATTTCAACATTGATTTTCCAAATCGATTCTCAAAATGATGGTCCATTCATGGTCTTACCTTAGAACGTTTTCCAATTGAGTTACAACAATGGTTCAATATATTTTCAGAGGTTTATAAGCCCTCACCAATTGAGGTTTCCTTTCCCCAAATACTTTATTTTATTAAAAAATACAAAATACCTTGGATTTTGAAATGACAATACTCGGTTGAAAATAAAATCCTCACCAGACCATATTATATTAAATGGTGGGATAAATTGAATAGCCATAAAATTATTGCATCCATCAACCATGAATTTGCAAGTATCCAACCCAATATGGGATTAGCAAATCCATTTATCCAAGCTCCATTAAAAATTGATAAGCCCATTGACCTAGCCCCACAAATAAAATTATCCAGTCCAAATTCTTCTAAACCCAAATCAAATCTTGAGTCCAAACCCTATTCAAATGGTAAATCAAAGACCATCAAGCCTAAACTCAAATTAGAGGAAGAACTAATTCTACTTCTCCTTTCAAAAGATAATAATGTACCAGACTCTGAATCACCTGGAGAGTCAAGTCACCAAACTAAATAAAAAATCCAAAAGAGATCAATTACCCCTCACCAATTGGAGGTCCTATTCAAAAGTATTGATCTTAGTGATAATGAACAGACCCGAATTAACCAGTAAACAAATGGATTTGTCTTTGGCAAAATGCCAGTGTTAGAATAAGATCCAAGAATCAATTGATCTGACAACTCAGCACAATACAACGATCATAATGATCTTCAAGAAAAACAAACAATGACAATAGTTACAATGAACTTTCGAGACAGTAATTATGATTTCTCCAACAAATCAAAACAGACACAAGAATCCAAGATAGCAATTATCAAGGGATTCAATGTGCAACAATCTCAATAACATTTTAACCACAAGCAATCATGACAGAGTAATTATGAAGACACAAAAATCGAGATAACAATTATCGAGGGCTCTTTACATTTTTGTCTTCTTCTATAATTATTGTACTAAGTTGTCAAATAATTAGGCAACTATTCATGTTTTTTATTATTCTTAGTCAAAAGTAAACAAAAGTAGAAATGTAAAATGTTTTTACTTTTGTAGAAAAGAATAGTTCAGGTAAGTGATAGGTTTCCGGTGAACTCCACTTTCCTTAGCTATAAATAGGTAGCCTCTCCTATTTGTGAATCAGAACTCGTTTTACAACTCTTACTATTTGAGAGCTAAAATATGTTTTGTGAAACAAAACTTTCTTCTTCTACTCCTCTTTTGTAAATTTTTTCTTCTTTTTTCTTCAACGTAAATTAGTGAGCGGGAGCACTAATTTATTGTTGCCAATAAACTCTGTTTGTATAAGTTTTTAATCTTACACTATAATACAGTAACTGTTTTTACTATTTATTAACACAGTTTTTACTATTTTTTACCTTCTCAATACCCCCTCTTAAATACTGTTAAATTCCACACTTTTTGGTATCAGAGCCAAATCTGGTGGGGATAATTACTGTTCATTTACTGTTTCTACTTCAATATCTGCATAATTTATACTGTTCATTATATATATATATATATATGCATATAAATTACATTATTATAATAAATCAGAATAATTGTCTCAAAATGTAATTTTAACTAGTTCCAAATTTTCAGTATAATTATACAATTAAATAATTGCATTACTCAGTGGCATTTGATTTTGGCTTGAATGAAATTATAGTGATTTTAAGAAACAAGTGAGGATAAGCTTGTCTAAAATTTTTATTTTCAACATTCATACTCTTAGATATACAAAATATACAACATGTACTTAACACGTGATTGAAATCACATATAATGTACACTGTTTATAATTACTCATTTGTATAATTAATGTTTACTCTCATGGTATAGTTATTTATTCAAAACTTGTAATCATAATTATATAAGGACATACTGGGATTATAATTTAAATAATCCTACTACATAAGCCTTATAATAGTTTTATTCGAGGTGTGCAACTGTCCCAAAAAATCCATCCCGAAATGAGCGGGACAGGACGGGACATGACAAATTTTTTTGTCCCGTTCGGGACGGGGCACAGGACAAAAAAATTTTGTCCCGACCCATCCTGATTTTTCATAAATAACCCAATATTTTTTTAAATTTGACCCTTAAGGTTTTTTATTTTAACCCTTAATTTTTTATTTTTTAACCTTTTAATCTTTTGAACTTTTAACAAATTTTAATTCTTTAACCTTTAAATTTTTTACCCAAATACCCCCTATTCCGACCCCCGCCCATCCCGTCCCGCACATAATTTTTCCTCAACACAGGACGGGACGAGACTTAAAAATAATTGTCCCGTCACAATCGGGACGGGACAAAAAGATTCAAAAATCGTCCCGTCCCGTGCACACTCCTAAGTTTCACATGAAAGAAGTAATAATTGAAGAACCACAACTAAAATGTTATTTTGTAAAAATGCTAAAACCTTTTGAAAAAATGTATAAGATAAAATGATTGAACGGAATAAGATTTAGAAACTCAAGCAAACTTGGATAAATGAAAAATTGTTGTCGCACTCGACGATACATTTAAAGTTTAACTCACAAACTTTTAAGGCGTGAACTTGTCAAGTTTTGAGTTCTTCCAAGAAAGACATGCTTCACTTAGAATTCTAACGAAAACGTTTTTGTTTCAAGTAGATTACGAAGCTCATCAATGTCAAGCAAAATTAATTGTTGTTCATAAAAATATTCAAGACACCGGTAACGAGAGTATATATTGGGAAAACGGTGTCATGAGAGAGGAGTATAGAATGGTATACACAACTACGAAAAAAAGTTTGAGTCAAATGGAGTAGAACAATGTATTTATCGAAAAAAGAAATCGCTTAATGTGCTGAATAGGTAATGAAACAGTTAGTGAATTTGAGACTTGCCATTTACTTATAATTTATCTTTTGATATTTTAATTGATAATAGTGAGGATAGAAAATCCTTAAAAATGATATATTTAAAAAAAAGATTGAAAAGCTCTTCATATGATTTTGTTATGTTTAATTTTGAGTTTAAAAATAATATAAAAAAAGTTCAGAACGCTCTTAAAACTTAAATGAAATAATCGAAGAAATTAATCTATTGATTTAAGATTCGACCTTATATCTAATATCTTTATGACATATGGTCGAAGCTTGGTAGCTGCTTGTTGGATAAACTTACTATTAGTTTTCATTCCAAGTGATAAGCTAAGCTATAGCCCCGAGTGAGATGCGATCTATTATATATGTAATATTGGTGACTTAAGACAATGCTCCTTAACATGTTTGTGAAGTAATTTTTCTTTATAATAATTGGCTCAACCATAAAGTAAGAAGTTAAATTGAAAAAATTGGATGATAATTAAATGAGAATGGATGCTACGTGGTTGGATGGCGTGAACGGAGGGAGACCAACCCCTCAAGCAGAAACCACAGCATCAAAGGAGATTGAGAGAGAGAGACAGAGAAACAGACACTGAGAGAGCTCCTTCTCAATTCTCATGAGAAACCACCAAACATGTCCTTTTGAGGCCACTTTTGTCCTCACCTATTGCGCCAAAATATCTGTACTGTAATCAACCACTCATCCCATCCATGTTCAATTCCCTACTTTACCCTTCAATCTTCTACCAAACTACTATTTCTATTTTCTCCTCCCTTTTATATTTCAATTTATGTAAAATCCAAATTATGTTCTTCCCATCAGAAAAATCATTGAACTTTTAAATGTCCAATTTAATAAGCTTTAAAGATTAGTCTAATTGCTTCATAGTTTTTTTGTTAAAATTAAATTCTACAAGGAGGGTTGAGAGAGTAATACAATTTAAATCCATGATTTTACAGTGTGAGTAGTGCGGCTAAACTACTATGTCAATATATCTTATTATTAGTTATTTCTTAGTGAAAATTAGACGTTAAAAAATAAATGTACACCTAGGGTGCGACTTTGACCAATTTATGAAGTTTGTGTATTAAATTGGACATTTGGAACATACTAACTATTTACTATGAGAAATCAATCAAAATTAAGAAATCTAATATTATGCGTACGGACATATATTAACATTTCAGTCTTGAAGCAAGCTGTATAAAAATCTCATAGAGGTCAGGTTCCGGTAAATGATATACAATACAATCCCTGCCCGTCTTAAATTTTGTTCCATTTTCAACAACTGTCCGGCAGTTATTCGTTTTTTAGAAAATAAAAAAAGTAGTGAGGATAACATTATTATTTATTTTTAGTCGCATCCTATTATGAAACGGAAGTAAATGGCAAGATATGAAAAGATGGTGAGAAATGATGGTGGAGTTATTTGTAGGAAAATTGAAATATGTTATTTATTTTTTTAAATTTAAAAGTTACAAAATAGATTGTCTACTTTTTGTAACATCACTATTACTAAATACAACACATTATTAATTATTTTCTTATTTTTTTTCTACATTTAAGTTTAGTAATAAAGGAAACCAATTTCTCATGCACATATTGAGTTACAAATTAAAGAAAGTGAAAATACACTAATTTTTGATTACTAAAATGTGAAATTTATTCTACTTCCAGGTAATTAATCTTCCTATCTTCACATTTTATTAACAAAGCATTACGAGTCTTTTGATAATTGGAAGTTTTCAAAAGATGAACATTTAAAGTCATTGTATTTTGTGGAGATATTGTTATTACTCAGATAGGCTTTTGTTGGTGAATTCATTATTACTATGATCATGGACTGACTATTAATGACTACGTGTAAATCGCCAACCAATGATATACAAGTTAGTACAGCAGAAATGTCACATTGGCAGTTAATAATGAGTTGTGTTCTATAGTGCATGCATTATAACATCACGTGGGAAAAATATTTCCCAACATTAATTGTATGCACCTTGGCTATAGTCAATTTCAAAATAAAATATAACAAGACACAAAAAAAAAACAAAAGACCAAATCCCCATAAAGTTAGGTATTGTTGTATTAAAATAGAAAGTGGAGAACTCATTTCAAGAATAAGAAAGATTATTAATAAATACAAACTGAGGGAAGAAATGTGAAAACTACGAAGAAAGAGGTTTCAATGAGCTCCTTGCGAGAGAGAAAACACTATACATATTGCCAATGTTACACTATTACGTGTTTACGTCAACCGCGAAAAGAAATTACACATTCACGCATAAAAATGCATTGTTTATTGTCGTTACAAATCTCACATAAGTTATAGACGATCTCTAAGATATATATATATAAAAGTCGGTACCACATGAAATTTGTAACTTAAAAAACGCATTTTGAGTAGGCCCAAATCTCACATTTGCGGATTAGAGCGGATAATGTTTATGATTGGTCGGTGGATCTTCCCGATGTAGTTGTCTTTGTCAAAATTTTAGTTCTACAAGAAAGATGATATTATGTCTCGAATGCACGATCTTAAAGTGAGAGTGTGAGGAATTTTAAATATTATGCCAACTCATCTTATCATTATGTTTTATAACTATTTTAATTACTTTTGATATATGATATTTGAAAGTAAATGTGTAATGTCATTAAGACCCCACGTGTTACAACAATTTCAAAAATCAAAGAGTCCTCCCATTAATTAGTAATTTGCTTCTAGAAATGTCACACATCATCAATCATAGAGGGTTTGGATCGTATATCGTACTATACAATATCATACAAGAATAGATCATTCAATGAGATCTAAACAGTCTAAATCGATATTTTGATCGATTGACACTTTAAAAAGTAAAAAAATTATTAATTTAGTGAGAGAGATCTTGACCGTTTAAATCGTTCAAATGGTCCCACTCTGTTGTTGGATTCTAACCACAAAGAATTCAAAATCTGATTATAGATAATTTGAGAGGAAAATTTTAATTAACTAATTATCGTGTCACATCAGTAGCAATGGCTGAAGAGAGCTTTTCTCATGTAAAAGAAAAAAATCCAACTATTTTGCGGAAAAAAACAGTGAATAAGTTAAAAACAATAATTAAAGAAAAAGAAAAAAAAGTACGTAATTATCAAATGGAGGAAAATTCCACCAATATTGAGTTCCCTAATGAACAGGTAACCTGAGAGATGAACATATCCAATACTGTGTCCAAGCATATCACTATTTCGTGGCCATTGTGTCCTTACCATACTTGATCAGACGGCACATCAAACCAAAATGGAAAAGTTTGAGTGCATCATTTAATGTTAAAAGATCACGATAATTGACCATCTTCAACCCCACCAAGTAAATTATTAATTAACAAAAATACTAGTAACCCTCACCATGGATGTTGTTATTTAAACTTAAAATCTCATAATTTAATTTAAAATTCTATAATTTAAATTCAGAATCTCATGACGTGTGTATAAAAAATTAATAATTTTATCATATAAAAATAATTATAAATTAAAGTATGTTAATGATCTTAAGTCACATGTATGTATTATAAAAATGTTGCACATAATGCTCAATTAAAACATACATTCAAAATAAAGAAATTTTGACAATTTCAAATTTACAACACAATATACTGCAAAGATAGTAGGCCTAGGCCTACATGATGGTGATTGATGCGTAATTGCATCATATATTTCAAATCATCCTATTATCATAATTTTAGAATCGGTAGCAAGCACATTCGTTATTTATCAAAGGCCTAGGGGTATTTTGGTAATTTCAATTTACTTAAATTGCCCCTTATATAATCGAACTGGGTATGTAGCAATCGGAGAGGTTATTAAAGATTTGGTGAGCTTATTGTTAAAGCACTCAAAACCTGCGTTACTCTCATTTTCCTTCCATTTTAGTACCATTAAAGGTATGCTTAATTAGCTTTAATTGTATTACATGTGTGATAGGTTTTCCGGACTTCCTACAAATTGTTACGTATAAGGGATAGGGATGGAGTATGAATCGAACTCATTTACTAATCATCGTTTTCTTTTTTTCAGAAGTGAGACTTAAATATGGATAAAACGAATTCATTGGGGTTGGGGAGGACGAAATCCGATCAGCTAGTCGAATCAATAGCAGCGGCATTCAGGTCACCGACGTCGAACGAAACACAGGGTGGGGGAGTAGGAGGAGGGGAGGGCGGGGGAAGCATATCGAGGAAATCGAGCAAGAGAATGCTGACATCAGTGTCACCGGGGAGGACGAGCGGGGGAGGGAAAAACACACACATAAGGAAGTCAAGGAGTGCACAAATGAAGATAGAGTTTGATGAAGTGAGTAGTGGAGCAGCTCTAAGTAGAGCTTCAAGTGCTAGCTTGGGCTTATCTTTTTCTTTCACTGGCTTCACTGTTCCTCCTGATGAGATTTCTGACTCTAAGCCATTCAGTGATGATGATGATGATATTCGTAAGTTTTTTAATTTCTACATTTTTTGTTTACTAATTAGTTTTTGTGGTTTAAATTAAATGGAGAGTTTTGCATTGATTTTTGTGGTTGAAAAGTTATTAGATATTAAATGAGATAGGAACAAGTTTTCTCCTAAAGAGCTTGTCTTATGAGTCCGTGATAGTTGGAATTTTGAAATCATGTGAATAACAGAACACTTTGTTTCATTTCATCAAAATGTTTCATATATTTGAGCTAGTGTTTTTTTAGTTTGATCAAGCATTGAGTGCTTATTTGATGTTTAATTTGGCGCTATGCTTCGGTATGAGGCTGACCCATTTGAGAATATCAGCTTCATCCCAGTACTATGTCGATCTAGTACAATACATTTTTTCTTAATTCAGTTTTTTTAGTTGAGTTTTTCTAAGTTGTTTAATGAATTCTTATGCTTCTAATTAATTTCTCCATAAAGGAAAACACTTGGTTCGTTTTTATTCGGTAGAGAAATTTCCGATAAGATAGTGGGTACAAAGTTGCTAAGAGTATTAAATACATATGTGTCATGTTTTTTCTTTAGTCATTAAAATTGGCCTGTTTAATTTGGTGACTATATACACTAATTCGTTATAATTTGAAATTTTGATAATAAAAAAATTATGTTATAACCCTTTTTTATGACATTTATCCAACTTTCTTTTTAGTAATTTGATTTTTTATTAGTACCGAAAAATGTACACATGAAAGCGTGGTAATTATTATTCGTTGTTCATGATATCAAAGTATAAAAAATCAGACAACAAATTCTATTATGTACTGATTTATTTTCTTTTTAAGTTTTTCTTCGTCTCAAAATTCTTACGATCTTTTATAACCCCTAAGTATTAAAGAGAATATTGGATTTTCATTTTCTTATATTCAGCACATTTCTTTGGTTTAAAACATAATATAGTACTAAAAAAACACTAAAACTTGTAAATATTTTTAAATATTAAATTATGGCTCATTTTTTTCATGATAGTGATACCGTGAAACTTACAAATGCCAAAAAAAAGTGAGTTGGAAAAGTCAACTAGGATTTGACTAGGAATAAACATAAGTAAGACTAAAAAAAAGATGCTTCACATCACACTGCTAATTATTAGGACTTAATTTGACACTTGTTTGGTGGGAAAAGCCTAAAATAAAACATAAGTCATAGGTAGTTGATAATAATATCAAATGATCTTACAACTCAATAATTGAGGTTCTGGTTTTCAAACTTCTAGACGTTCTCGTTCTCAATCATGTATTTTCTCTATCAACACAGTTTATTTACATTTTTATTAATCATGTACAACAATTATCTTTGATCTCAACCCAACAAAATTTGTAAATAATTTTGGCTAAATGTAGATAAAGAAAATATTTTTTTGGTCAGAATTATAGATTCTAAAAGAATGTAGAAGAAGTACCACTTGAACTTACGATCGTTAGAGAATGAGTGTGAGGATAAAATTATCTACGGGTAAAGTTGGTTCTGTTGCGTTTATTTTTCAACTGTCTATATCAGTTTATATAAAATAATAGTTTTAATTTTTTGTCAATCTCATATGAAATGTTAAAAAGTAATGCAAAGGATAGAATCTTTAGAAACAAAAAAAATGGGAATTAAAGAAATGATTTTTTCATGTGACAGCTGAGGATCTTGAAGCAGGGACGTACAAGGCCAAGTTCCAAACAGAGCCAACCTTGCCCATATACCTCAAGGTAAACCGAAAGAAGAAAATGGAATCAAGGAAAAAAGGAATTATTCAAATACTAATAAAACGTAATAGAAAAAAGGAATTAAGACTTGTTAATTAATTAGCTAAAAGGCATGCATGAATTGATGTGTTATACTATATCTATGTGGACAGGCAAATTAAAGGAAGGGAGATTGATCTTGAGATCTTCACAATCCATAGAACATGGCTAACCAAATATAGCATGCTCAGGTTCAGTCTGTCTGTACCATAGAAAAGAAACATATATAGATATAAATATATATACAGAGATAGAAAGAGATTTTCATTTTAGTATTGCCATTTTTAGACACACTAACATGATTATGTTTGCATTTACTCAGTAATTCATTTGTAAACAGCTTAGTAATTTTGAGTAAATTATTGGTAAGTAAATAACTGTCTGTTTGTTTTGTTTTTCCTTTTTTTTTTTTTGGTTTCATGTCTGGAATTTGGGATATGATGCAGTTCAGGGAAGTAGCGTACAAGGTAATAATGAAAGGAATAAGGACATATGAGGAGAAGGAGATACTGAATGGGATAACAGGTTGTGTAAATCCAGGAGAAGTTTTGGCTTTGATGGGTCCTTCTGGAAGTGGAAAGACTACTCTTCTTAACCTACTCGGAGGTCGTTTATTCCGGTCTACTGTTAGTGGTTCTGTTACTTACAATGATCATCCTTATTCCAAGTCCCTTAAAAGCAGGTAACATTAAGAGTTCTCAAAGTATATGATTCCAAATCAGTCAAAACACACTATTATATTACTTGAAAACTATGGCAGGATAGGATTTGTGACTCAAGACGACATACTATTTCCGCACCTAACAGTGAAAGAAACTCTTCGATACGCTGCCCTGTTACGGCTGCCCAGCACTTTGACTATAGAAGATAAGGAGAAACGAGCAATGGATGTCATCTATGAGCTCGGCCTTGAGAGGTATGTTCTTTTTTGTCATTATATATTGCGTCTAATTTGGAAGCCAAGATTGTATGAAGAAATTAATTTATTATCAATGTGTACAGATGCCAAGACACGATGATAGGCGGCTCCTTTGTGAGGGGCGTCTCAGGCGGAGAAAGGAGGAGAGTTTGTATCGGAAACGAGATTATAATAAACCCATCTCTTCTATTTCTTGACGAACCGACCTCTGGCTTGGATTCCACAACCGCATTAAGAATCGTTCAGATTTTACAGGATATCGCGGAGGTAACCCCATTTTCTCTGTAAGAAAGAAATTGATTTAATTTCTAATTATTATTATCAGTTGATTGATTGCAGGCGGGGAAGACGGTAGTGACCACAATTCATCAGCCGTCGAGCAGATTGTTCCACAAATTCGACAAGTTGATACTTCTTGGGAAAGGGAGTTTGCTGTATTTTGGTAAAGCATCGGAGGCTATGGACTATTTCTCGTCTATTGGATGTTCCCCTCTTATTGCTATGAATCCAGCAGAGTTCTTGCTCGACCTTGCCAATGGAAACATAAGTGATGTTTCTGTTCCATCTGAATTAGAGGATAAGGTTCAGATGGGAAACTCCGATTCCCATGCTGGAAACGGAAAGCCATCTCCGGCTGTCGTCCATGAGGTACCATCTTTTAAAGTAAAGGCTAATATGAGAACCGTGACTAATTTATAACATTCGGCTATAAAGTACAAACTACTGTAACAGTCTCTCAATAATCTTATCCATCTTTTTTTAGATATCTTCTTACTCATGAAAATCGGATTATAATAAAGGTTGTGGGTTTGTAGTTGTGTTTTTTTTTGCCGCCAGTAAAATACAGATTACGCTCTTAAAGTTGACACTGTCATTTTAGTCTCTAAAGTTTAATTTCTATTATTTTAGTCTATAAAATTTTAAATTATTATCAATTTAGACCTTACATTAATCAATGCACGTGTGTGATTATAATATCAACTACATGCGCCATTTTGCATATTATCAAATACACGCATGTTACGTCATCTAAAACTATCTAAAACTATTTAGACAGAAGTTAATAGATAGAATAAATTGACAGCAATTTAAAATTTTGGGGATTAAAACAACACAATGAAACTTTACAGACTAAAATGACAGAAAGTATAGACTTTAAGTGTGTAATTTATAGTTATATTCTTGTTTTAAGTTCTAGTGGCTTGTTGCTATCAAATCATTGGCCGCAACAAGGTGTCGCGTCCGTTATCTCGTGATATCGGACTGTAATAGTATTGGAGCGCTCCGATACTGTTATGTAGCGGCCGTTACTAGAATGAAATAGTAGTTGTGATTCTGCAGCATGATTAAGAGTTCATGTTCATCTGATGAACGATGAATGAGGAATTTGTGGTTGCAGTATCTTGTGGAGGCGTATGAGACAAAAGTTGCAGAAAATGAGAAGAAGAAACTTTTGGTTCCAATTCCACTGGACGAAGAGATCAAGTCCAAAGTGTCGTCTCAAAAAAGGCATTGGAACACAAGCTGGTGGGGTCAATACTGTATTTTATTTCGAAGAGGAATCAAAGAGCGTCGCTATGACTACTTTAGCTGGTTGAGAATCATCCAAGTTTTGGCTACTGCTGTTATCTTGGGCTTACTCTGGTGGCAGTCAGATTATAATAGACCCAATGGCCTCCAAGATCAGGTAAAATTTCCATTCTTCTATTGGCTTTATGATGCAACTTTTCAAATTGTCTGTGAAAAGGAAGTTATTATCTCTCAAGTCGCTTTTTACTAAGAATCAAGACTTCAAATAGAGAGGGGCAATTATGTCTGTCATCTTACAAATAAAAATGGACAGATTCTAAATTTTGAACAGTTGGGTTCGTTTGAGAAAGTAAGATGTGCTGAATAAAATTTATAATAGTTAAAGATTAATGTGTTTGATACACATAAAAAATGTCATTCTTAAATATTAAGACATTAAATATTATTTTATTACTTTCTAAATATAATTTTGAGAAATCGATAGTATAAAAAGAAAATTGGGTATTTTAGGAATAAAAATAAAAAGATGCTCGTAATTTGAAACCCCAAAATTAGAGGTTTCAAATACCATCCAAAATGAGAGTAAATGAAGATGTTCAAAATTAAATATTCTTCTTCAAATAATCAGTAGTTTTTAAAATTTTCATGTATCTTCCTAAACAGACCCCATACCAAACACCCCTGTTGAACTTTGAAATCTATTGTGATAGATAATCTTTTGCAATTTCCAGTTCTGACCTTCTATTATTGCAGGCAGGGCTGCTATTCTTCATTGCTGTGTTTTGGGGATTCTTCCCTGTTTTTACAGCTATCTTCACATTTCCACAAGAAAGAGCAATGCTGAGTAAAGAAAGAGCAGCTGACATGTATAGACTAAGTGCATATTTTCTAGCAAGGACTACAAGTGACCTTCCACTTGACCTGTTACTGCCAATATTATTCCATGTTGTTGTCTATTTCATGGCAGGCTTAAGGCTTAGCGTTGCTCCCTTTTTCCTTAGCTTGCTCACTGTTTTCCTCTCTATTGTTGCAGCTCAAGTAAGTGCCTTTCTTAATTAAGATTACTTTATGTCTTTTCTTTCTTTGTTTGGGATAAGAATTAGAAAGAGACTCACAATCACATAGGTGGGCGTGGGCGTGGGCGTGTGTTCGAAGGTGCAGAAAAACAGAGGAAGCTATAAGTAGCTAATGAATGTTTGGCTTCAAGCAGGGTCTTGGACTAGCTATCGGAGCTACACTTATGGACTTGAAGAGGGCAACCACTCTGGCCTCAGTAACTGTGATGACCTTCATGCTTGCTGGTGGATTCTTTGTCAAGGTAAGCATTCAAGTAGTAAAGTAATATTTCATTTCCTACAACTACAAGATTAAAATACTAAAATGGTAATTCCTAAGCGAAAGGGCTATACTTCTTTGACAAATAAAGAAAGGGATTTTTACTTGTTGAGGGTAAACCTCATAATTGAGGAAGCAGGATACTAACTGTTGCAGCGGGTCGGGTCGGAATGTTATGGGCCGTCTCCCGCAGGGCCCAAGCATGCTTCTTTATCAATCTGGCTCAATTAGGAATAGTTGCACTCAGCTGATCGGGGTTCATCCATCTATGAGGAATGGAGAGCCCGATTCGGACCGAAAAGACTGACCCTGCACTGTTCAGTTTGGTCTGGTCCGGTCCAGGTATGTTTTGCAGGCTGAACCAGATTATTCTTTGGAATATATGTGGGAAACTTTTTTGTTTTTCCGGTTAGGACAGACCACCTACACCACTTGCTGCTAGTTTGGTCCCGGCTCTTACATTCTGGGCTTAGTTTGGCAGAGCTTAAACTGGGCGAGTTCAGCCGGTGGGTTGAACCGTCCCACTGACCACCTCTAAAGGCAAAAACAGAAATGACTAAGCAGCTATCCACCGTAAAAAAACCTAACCAGTTAGTACCTATCTTAATTGGGAAAGAGGAAACATGCTTAGTACAACAAAATCTAAACTGAAAACAATTTAAAATGTCCTTATATATGGAATAATGGTTAAAAATAGCATCATCTCTAACTTTTAACTTTTGTCTCAAGTACGAGGGTTTAACCACCGTATCAACCTAAATTGTTGTTCAAAATATTATATTGATTCCGGAATTATATGATAACTGTCCAAGATGTGTTATTTCATAAGGTTGAACTCTGCGATGTAAAATTGTTTGAATTTGTGCAGAAAGTGCCAATATTCATATCATGGATCAGATACATGTCGTTCAACTATCACACGTACAATCTTCTTCTCAAGGTGCAGTACCAACACATCACTCCATCCATAAATGGAATGGAAATAGACAATGGCAAGTTAGAGGTCACAGCTTTGGTAGCCATGGTTTTTGGGTACAGAATCTTGGCCTATCTTTCTTTGAGGAGAATGAAGCTTCAATCTGGTGCTTAATCTTTACTGAAAAGTGCAGTTTTTGAAGAAGAGCACAATCCTTAATCTAAACAAAAGTGTACTTTTAAATGACTCATTAGTTTCAAGGGTCAAGCGGCTATGGAGTGATGACTTCATCTATCTGCATTTTCCAGGTGTTTTTTGTGTCCTCAAGAAGATATCTAGGACTTCTCTTGTATGGAAGATGATAGTATTCAGAGAATTGGAATACGTTTTGAAAAAAAAAAAGTTTGGAACTTGAAGTTAACTTGTTCTCCATATTAGTATACGTTTTGTTTTTTCAAATTTCAATAAACTGATTATGATTAGACAGAGTTAGTATAGAAAAGTATTTAACTTGTTCTTCATTTATTATAATTATTAATAAATTGATGATAACTAGTGAGATTGGTTAGCTTAACTATCATTATCATGCACACACTCAAAGAATAATTCTTGACTGAATAAATTTTATACCAAGTTTATTTTAGGAGTGTGCATGGTTGGTTCGATCCGGTTTTCAACATAAAAATTAGACCGAGCCGAAATTCATGGTCTTGTCAAAATGAGGACCAATTATATGCATATAAATCGAATCGACCGGACCACAAAAAAATTAATCGGTCCAGTCGGGTTTTACGGTCCACTAAAAATTTTTATTTCTATTTTTCAAGAGGGTCATCAATGAATTTAATCATACATATTTCTAAAATTTTAAGGTTTTTATGCATATAATAAAAACTCGTAATTTAAACCACAATATATAAATTAAATATTAAAGAGAGATAAGAGAGATGTAAAAAGAGAGAAATGTGAGAAATAAGAAAAAGAGAAAAATGTGAGAAAATAAATATGATATATATATATATATATATATATATATATATCAGGGAGGATAAACGGTTAGTCCGATCGGTCCGGTCCAAAATGTAGGAAAATTTTGGATCGAACCAAAAATTTGGTCTTTTTAAATCTAAGACCAAACTGACCACAATTAGCTAAAAAACCAAACCAATTATTTTTTATTCAATCCGATTCGGTTTGATCAGTTTGGTCGGTTTTGACACACCCCTAATTTATTTCACTAAATGTATTTATTTTTACTTTGAAGCTAGAAATATATTAAAAAATAAAAAAACATCAAAAGTGATGTATGATTGACATACCATCTAGTCAAATATGATTGGTCTAAAATTTGGTGAAAAGATTAATCTACCGAGAAACATTTTGTCCGCTCGAATTATATTACCCCTCTCAACTCTACATTAGGAGACTTGATGCGGCTGAAACATCATTTATCCTATTTTTATACTACTATAATTACATTTTGTCTGCTCGGTTCTACTTTATTTAAACCAAAGGGATGGATAAAAATAAGGATAGCTACCTATCAACAATCATAAGATAGAGATTTGTTATGTAGTTCAGATGATTACTACTTCTTTGATGGAAGGAAGAATAAAGTTAAACGTTCTAAGAGCGTCGATAGTCTAGTCTATAAAAATCTGTATTTTATCAAATATGGGCTATCAAATTAGGCATAGGTAGATATTCTCTTCTCTATTCTCTTGGAGGTTAGTTTTCTTATTTAAATTTCCTACATTGTGGTACCATATTCAACTTCTATACCATGTTTATTGAAGCTACATCCAAAGTCCCATGTAAAACCTACATGCTCTTCATCAAGAAGTAGGAATGCATAGTTCTCCTTAACCTGAGCTGCTACATCAGTAATTGGCAAATAAAGAATCTAAGGATTCCTAACAAACCTGTCACATGACTCACCCTTGCTGGTTCACAAGGAATAAAGGCTTCAACTAATCATTATCAATGATTGGCATATCCTTTCTTAACAAATCATTCTCTAACAAGATAGATTCTTCTGTTATTTATTTTTCTTTTATACTCGTATAAATACTCTTGGAATATTGTAATTTTTACACTTTTTAAAAATATACCATGAAGCTTTTAACCTTCAATTCTTCTTCTACTTCTTTCTATTTTTTAAGTTGGTATCAGAGCAACTGCCCTTAGTCTCCATTCCTCAAATGGCTACCCTTGTAAATGAAGCTGGTAACAATACCACCACCAACCTTGATGTCAATTCAACAACCTTTATTATTCCACCAACCCAGGCACAAAACACTCCAAGCTCAAGTGATGTCACCATTCAAAATCTTTTCGATCAACTTCGTTCTCTCCCAAACATGTTGCCTAATAACATGATCACCATTTCAATTCGACTTGACATGTACAATTATATCTTTTGGAAGTCTCAAATTCTTTGCATCGTGAGAGCTTATGAATTAGAGAAATTCCTTTATGGGCTGGTACCTACTCCTGAGGAATTTGTTCAAAAGCCTTATTATGGTGCTGCCATGATCACTGGATAGTAGACCTCTGAGTCCTCTTTCATTATTAACCCTGCTTTCATAATCTGGAGGAGGACTGACCAACATTTTATGAGCTGGCTACTGTCATTGATAACTGAGGCCATGCTTGGCCATGTTGTGAGGTTCCAAAGCTCGAGTGAAGTATGAAGAGCTTTGGAACAAACCTTCACCTCCCAGTCAAAGGCAAGGACCTTGCAATTGAGGTACCGGGTTCAAACAATAAAGAAATGAGCCTCGAGCATCAATGATTTCATTCTGAAAATGATATAATAGCAGGCAGCTTATCAACAAGTGGACATATCATTGATGATGATGATCTCTTATTGTATATTCTAGGAGGTTTGAGAAATTAATACGGTTAAGTAGTTGTCCATTTAACCTCAAGGTATGAGAATGTCTCACTCTAGGAAGCACAATACGTGCTCCAAAGCCAACAAAATAACCCTGTCCAAATTAAGACTCAGAATCCTATATCACATTTTGCAACTATAACAGAAGCACTAATCGCAAAATCTTCTCATATAACTCATAGTCTAGAGGCAACAATCACAACACCAGAAATAGTGGAAGAGGGAGAGGAAGTAATAGCTCTAGACCCATGTGTCAGATTTGCAGAAAACTAGGAAACTATGCCTATAATTGCTCTAACAGATTTGACCATGATTTCCTCCCTCTGGCCTTAAATCAGCAGCAGAACCAGAGTTCAAACTCATCATCCATCTTAACTTTAACGCCTTTAGGTGTATATGTTGCTTCAATAGCTTCTATAGATGGTAACACCTCCTGATTTATAGACAATGTGGCTAATTATCACATTACTCTTGACCTTGGTAATCTGTCATTCAAGGATAATTATAAGGGTACATAGAAACTTGCAGTGGAAAATGGTGAGCTTTTACCTACTAAACACATTGGAACAACCAGTATTAAAAGAAACAATCCCTACATTACTCTAACACTAAATGATTTTTTATGTGTTCCCACTACGACTAAGAACCTGCTTAGGGTTTCTCAACTGACTAGAAACAATCCTGTTATAATAGTGTTTGACTCAAAATTTTATATTATGCAGGATAAGAATACGAAGGAGGTTCTACTGCAGGCTATGCTTAAGAATGGGTTATATCGCTTTCCATTGCAACCATCATCCTTTCAAAGATTAGGACATCAACCATTCTATCTCAATCAATTTAACTTTTCTGATTTTCATTGTTGCTTAGGTTCTATTTTAGAACAAAAGAAAGATGTTAATCTCAGACATCAAAGATTAGGACACCCTTCTTTACCTATCTTAAAGTTAGTTTCTAAGCATGTACCTTGCTCAAGTTTTAATGAAATGACCTTTTATGATGCATGTTGTACGGGTAAGGCACATCAATTCAATTTTCCATCTTCTGTTCATAGTACAATCAAACCATTCCAAATAGTGTATTTTGATATTTAGGGACCCTCTCGCCTACTTTCCACATCAGGTTATAGATATTATATTTCATTTGTAGATGATTGCACTAGGTTCACTTGGATCTTCCCATTAAAACTTAAATCAGAAGCAAGAATGTCTTTCTCCAATTTAACACTTATATTGCGATAAGAAAAATTAAGTGTCTGTAAACAGGTTGGGGATGAGAGTACATATCACTTTTACCACATATCACTCAAGTTGGCATTGCCTTTAGACATTCTTGTCCACACACCCATCAACAAAATGGTCGTGTGGCTAATTATCACATTACTCCTGACCTTGGTAATCTGATTACTCCATGATAAAGGTATTTGGCTGCTCATGCATCCCTTTCCTCAAACCTCGCAGCAAGAATAATTTCAACTTTCACACAAAGAAATGTATCTTTATAGGGTACAATAACTCTCACAAAGGGTACAAATGCCTTGAACCCACATCTGGCAGAATTTACATAGCAAGAAGTGTCATTTTTAATGAAAAAGAATTTCCTTACTCCTCACTGACCTCATCACTAACATAAGTACTCTCTCCCAAACTGATACTCCAATTTATAGCATTCCAAACATAACAGTACCTTTTAACATTCACAATGTATCACCATCACCATCACCTATACTATTTCCTTCTTTTAGCAACACAACACTCCCCACAACACACTTAATTCATTTTATAATAACCATATTTAAGGCAGGGATAAGAAAGCCAAAGTTATTCTCTGCTACTCTAATATCTCAGGCAGAACTTACCTCTGTTACTAAAGTTTTTACAGATCCTTCTTGGAGAGCTACTGTGTAAGTTGAATATGCTGCACTGGTCAAAAAGCATACCTGGACTCTTACTCCTCAAACTGATGGAACGCCCTTAGTCAATAACAAGTGGGTGTTTAGACTAAAGATTAATCCTAATGGGTCTATAGTTAAGTATAAGGCTAGACTAGTGGCAAAATGGTTTCAACAAACCTTTGGAATTGATTATTTTGAAACATATAGTCCTGTGATCAAGACTTATACATACAATCCGAATTTTTCTCACCTTGACACTCACCTATGAATGGGATATCCAACAATTGGACATCAACAATGCTTTCTTAAATGTTGAAATTTAGGAAATAATTTACAACCTCTTGGTTTTGAAGATCAAAACAAGCCAAATTATGTTTGCAAACTTCAAAAGGCTCTATATGGCTTCAAGCATGCTTCTAGAGCTGGGTTTGATAAGATCAAAACTTCCCTTCTTAAGCTTTGATAACTCAACTCACTCTTCATTAGTCATTCGGGACTTGACCTCACTCTAAAACTCATTTATGTTGATGATATCTTGGTAACAGGTTCCTCTCCTATAAGAATATAACAAGTAATCAGTCACCCCAACTCTCATTTTTCTCTCAAGACACTTGGTTCCCTAAGCTATTTCTTAGTCTTTGAGGCACGCAAGGACTCTTCAGGTTTTTACCTGACTCAGAGCAAGTATATTTCAGACTTACTCCTTAGAGCTCACACGAGTACTTCAAAATCCAGTCCAACACCCGTTTGTCCCTCTAATAAGCTCATTGCTACATGAGATTACTTCTTAGAACCTACACTGTATAGGAGCATTATTGATGTCCTTCAATATCTCACTATGATAAGGCATGATATAACATTTGTAGTCAATAAACTAAGCAATTCATGTCCTCCCCAGCCACTGATTATTGGAAGGCCTACAATAGAATTCTAAGATAGCTAAATGGAACTCCAAACCTTGGCCTTCTATTTAAACCTGCACAGAGACTCAACCTTAAGGCTCACTCTGTGCTGATTGGGCTAGCTCGTTAGATGATAGAAAATCTACAGATGGAATGTGTCTTTTCCTTGGAGGCAACCTAATTTCCTTGAATTCAAGAAAATAAAAGGTGGTTACTCGATCCAGTATAGAATCTTAGTATCGAGTCCTTGTTAGCACTACCACAGATGAGATTTGGACAATTTTTTATTTAAAGAAATTAAAATTTAGCCTGTAAGTCTTCCCATACTTTAGTGTTATAGTCAGATTGTTGTTACACTATCTTCTAATCCAGTTTTTCACTTTCGGAGTAAAAACACATTGAAGTAGACATTTATTTTTTCGAGATAAAGTGCTGTCAAAGGAATTAGATATCAGACTCGTGCCTTCTGCTTCTCAAATTACAGATATACTCACTAAGGCACTACCAGTTTCTTCTTTTTAGTATCTTCATGACAAGCTTAGTGTGATTAGCTCCCCACTATGCTTGAGGGGGGATATTGAACATACATCCAAAGTCCCATGCAAAAACCATACAAAACCTACGTGCTCTTTATCAAGCAGTAGAAATGCACAGTCGTCCTCAACCGGAGTTGCCACAACAGCAATGCCCATGTTGGATCCGTATTTATCCACCTCATTCCTAACAAACTTGCCACACAACGCATCCTCATTGGTTCACAAGGAATGAAGGCTTCAACCAATCATTATCAATGATTGACATATCATCTCCTAACCAATTCTTCTTCTACATCTTTCTATTTTCCAAGTATATTGTTCAACATAAAGTAGCATTCGTTTATCCCTTATTATATCATTACCTTTCCCACTCTAGGTATGGAATACCTTTGTTTTATGTGAGGAAGAATTTGTAGCAAAATGTGGGTGGCTACCATCTGGCTCTGTTATCTTGTTTACCCAAGCACAAGGTTTACATACCTTGTGGGCATAGATTATCAATGTACCTCACAACGTGCTCCTTGGCATATCTCAAATGTCATTGTATTTTCAAAATTTGGGAGGCATGTAATTTGTGGGATAAGACTTGAGTGCCAACTCTATAGGGCATGAATATGGAGGGAGAGAATGAATGATACTCTTGCAACATCTTCTATAGGTCTTCACGTAATCATATGAACGTAATTGGACTGTCCTTATTACTTATAGTATATACAAAATTAGCTAGATTTGGAGTGGGGTTTGATGCAATGTCTATGTTGTCTTCCATTATTATGGGAACATGTCCTAGATGTGGGAGATGCTAATTTTGAGTATTTTAGGGGGTCTATTCTTATGGCTGAAGTCATGTTATGGTGTTTTTATTTTGACATTAACGTAAGTAAGTTACCTATGAAGTGAAATTTCCTCATCATAGTGACTCGATCTTTTTATGACAGGATGGCACATTGTTCATGCCAAGTGTTTTCTTCATCTCCCTAAGAGAAGACACGTCAGCGAGTAGTCTCACATCTCCATCAACAAGAGAAAATATACTCATATAGGTGTCCCACGTCCATGGTTTCCTTTGACAGAGTCACTCCCCAGTGCTTGAATATAAGGTGATGAAACTATGGGGGTTATGTATTGAGTTAACAAAAAATCTGGATACAATGGGGTATTTATACCCAAAGAAGAACAAAGCAATAAGAGAAATTACTAAACTATCCATAAACTTAAACAAATAAATAAAGAAAACATAAATTATATTCAATAATCCCGCTCAAGTTGGCGCATAAATGTCCATCACACCCAACTTGCGAAGAGTGAACTTAAGTAAAGATGGTCCATGCGTAAGAGCATCAACAACTTGTTCAGATAAAGGAAAAAACTTTGTAGAAATAATTTCAGACCAAACTTTCTTCTAGATAAAGTGGATATCAACCTTAATATGTTTGGTCTTCTCATGCAGGATAGAATCTGAGGCTAACATGATTGCTGACTTATTATCAGAATACATAATCGATGGCAAACAGAAAGGAAAACCAAGTTCTCCAAGAATTGAGTGGAGCCAAAGAACCTCACATGCCCTATCAGCTATGGCTATGTACTCAGCCTCTACACAAGATTGAGAAACCACAAACTGCTTCTTACTCTTCCATTAGATGAGATAATTCAATAAAATGAACAAAACCCAGATGTAGGTCTTCTATCCGTCTGGAAGAAAGATAATGAAAAACAATATCCAAATGTGTTCTTGGAGTCATAGAAAAGAACAAGATCGGGATAAGTTTCAAATACTCAAGATATGAAAAACAATATCCAAATGGGAAGTATGAGGAGCATGCATAAACTGGCTCAGATAAACAAGTCTCCCTACTAACCTATGATACATACTCGAATCTGTCAACAATTTAGCAGATTCAGCAGAAGGTTTTATGTTCAGATCCATAGGAGTCGATGCAACTCCACATCTCGTCATTCCGGTGTCACTGAGAAGATTAAGTACATACTTCTGCTGAGAGAGAGAAATACCACTCTTGGAAAGAGCAACCTCAATCCCTAAAAAATATTTCAGACCCTCAACAAAGCCTAAAGTGTCATCACCTATTAAGATAATATCGGATATATAAACTGGTAGAATCATACATTGTCTCGCCTAATTATGTTTGATAAATCACGTATGAACAAAAGCACTGCCCTCTGTCTAGAGTCTAGACAAAGCTATGGCTTTGTCTTAGCCACAACTTTGTCTCCCTTTCCCCTATTACCTATTTTTTATTTTTTTTGTTCTTTCCTTTTACTTTTGATTTCATTTTCTTTTTTCTTTTCTTTTCTTAATACATGTTGATCTCATGTTTTTTTCCCTTCACATTTTTTGCGTGCATCTTCTTTAGAATCTCTACATATTATTTTATCCTTTTTAACGTCTTTCTTTTTTTTTACTCTTTCTTTTTTAGTTGTTGTTTTTATTTCTTATTTATTTATGTATCATTGACATATTGTCATGCTTTAATATAATTTTTGTCTAATTCTCTTATCATTAGAGTTAGTACATATACATGTATGTGTTACAATCATAACAATTAAATTTAAATTTTATTAATTTCATTATTTAATTTTTTGCTTAAAAGCCTGATGACGGACTTTGAGGCTTTTAGGATACCAAACTTGTCGAACTACTGAGTTGAGCAGTTATTTTTTGGGATAGCGATAATAACTCTAATAATGCTTTGATTTTCAAGAATAAATAAAAATAAAAAGATTACTTTTCAATGGTCTTTGTACCACCCATTAAAGGTCATTTATTTTGATTCATGTTATGATACAAAAATATACCTAATAGGACATTCAAAAATAAATTTCTTCCACTTTTATTTATTCATTTCTTTTCAATGTAATTTGGATAGCGTTCGATTGAATTTGATAACCATTTTAATAATGAGTGTTATGGGGTGTTAATATATTTTTCACACATAAATGACTCCTGAACCAACTTTGAGTTTTTGTAGATCCAATTTTTTATTTTTTAAAATTGGGTGACCAATCACGCCCTAAAATGATTGATGACGATTCCTAATTTCTTATTTTTTTTTTCAAAATAATTTTGCAATCGTCACTCCGCGTCGCATGCATGTTGTGACATATGACAGTAAAATCTTTTCATGGAATGTCAGTAAAGCCTTTAAAAACCAGCCAAGGTTTGTATTGATTAACCATACCATCTGCATTATATATTAGGTTGGAACACCCAGCGACATGTGACTATCTTCTTCCCTCATGGAGAGTAACTAAGTCCCGAGTATGATTATTCTGTAAGGTTGTCATCTCATCCTGCGTAGCAGTCACTCATCAGGGTTCCAATTTTGCCTCCCCCATAAATCTAGGATTCCCTTTAGAATCAATATGACTAATAAACCCTTGAAAAGAACTAGGCAAAGCATTATATGAAATATGGTCTTCAATAGGGTGATTGGTAGAGCAAGATAAGGTAAGATGGTCTGGAGGATGACGATCCCTTAAAGGATGCCGTCGAGGTGGATGAGAGAATGAAGGCTCAATACCTTTATTCAATGAGGATTCAAACATAAGAATATGAGAGCGACGACTGTATACATGAGTAGAGGAACCTACAGCAGGAGGTAAAGTAGAGGAAGAGACAACATGAACATCCGTATAAGTAGGGTTAGTATTGGGAACATCTGTAGAAGTTGGGTCAATAATAGGAAAATGACGAAGACAATCCTCAACAGGTGAGATATTAGATCTACAAATGTTAGACATGCTAAAGAAGGGGGTATCCTCCTAGAAGGTCACATCCAAGGAGTTGAGAAAACACTAAGTGGAAAGATCATAACACACATACCTCTTTGACTTGGAAGAGTAGCCCATAAAAGAACACCGAATTGACTTGTCATCCAACTTTGTTCGAGAAGGGCCTTTGTCCCGAACAAAGCAGTAGCAACCAAAAACTCTATGAAGAATGGGAAAAATAGGCTTTTTAGGATGAAGACACGTAAATGAGTATTTCCTCCTGAGATCATGCTCGGCAAACTATTAATCAAATACATGGCAGTCAAAACAACCATATCCCAAAAAGATTTTGGAACAACCAAACCCGTTTAGAAGACATCAGGCAACACCCATAAGATGACGATTCTTGTTCTCAGCTACCCCATTTTTTTAAGGGGTATATGGGCAAGTAAGTTGCTAGAAAACACCCAGGCTGGATAAACGAGTAACAAAGTCACTAGTAATGTACTCCCCCATTATCAGACTCTTATGATTTTTTAATAGTGCAAGTGTATATTATCATTGTCAAGTAATAAAATTCTATGAATATAGAGTATAGTCCACGAGGATTGATTATTATTGATTATTAAAATGAACTAGTCCCTAATTCTAATTGAGAATATAAAAGTAAGGATTTTTGAACGTAATAATAAACTAAAACAATTAAGATTTATTAAGTATAAATAACACAAATTTCAATGATTAAAAGTTCTTGGGATTCTGATTTCACCAAACCAATCATGTTCAATTTCTAATTCTCAATCAATCAATGTTTAAAATAATCCTGACAGTGAATTTCTCTAATATAATTATCAATCTCTCTCAAGTATCAATAATAATGATTCAAGAATACAAATCTCACATCTGCCAATGTTAAATATATTGAATCTCATTAAGCACAAGAAATTATAATTGTTACACTAGATTCATAATTATCTCTAACTTATGAAATTCTAATGGTGTAAAAAACATAGGGCAAAACTTCTCAATCTCAAAATTAAATCTCAAATCAAGCAATAGATGGCCAGACAATCACACGCATTAGGAACCGATCAGAACACTTTGCAATAATGAATAAACGTTGATTAAATTAAAAATATAAAATAAAGAATAATCATGGTTTGGCTATGTCGTAACCCTAGATTGGAAAATTAAATCATACTAAAATAAGAAAACATCCTAACAATATTCATGAACATAGGGTTAATAGAGAAGAAAGACTAGATTTGAAGAGGAAATTGAGTTTGAAATCCGTTTCGGGGCAGAATCTTGTTCTTCTCCTCACCAAGAGCTTTCTTCCTAGCCTCTCTCGTCCAAAAAACGTCATAAAATAACCCTTAAATATTCTATTTATGCACTAGAGTTTGTCAAGGATAAAATTGGAGTAAAATTGGCACAAAATATCTGAATCGCACCAGCGTCGCGACACTGGCCATTGTATTTCATTTTCTGACGTTGGCACTACTGCCTCTCATTTTTGTGTTCCAGCATCGCGACGCTGGACATTCTGCCCAAATCGGTCCTTTTATAACTTTTTATTCCACTTTTTGCCTTCCCAATCTTTCAAAATCACCCCAAATGCACTTGTATACCATACGTACGAAATAAAAACAAAAACAAACATAAATCAAGCAAAAAATCTCAAAGATATCGAAGTGGCTAAAACATGAGTGTGAAACACACTCATCAAATACCCCCAAACTTAACTTTTTTCTAGTACTCGAGTAAAACAAAACAAAAAATAAAACAAGTAAGCACTAAACTCTAATTATATAAAGCTACAGATCAAGTGACGAAATGTTTTAACTAACTAAACATGTCTCAAAGATTTCAAAGTGGTAATAACCCATGAAAAACTTATGAATTGTGATCATGTAGAATTTCAACACAAATTCCAACCTACACTCCACCTTAAAAATCCCAAGTGTTTGTGTCGCATTAAGTCGTCTATCTTTTTAGTCTTAAATGAGTTTATGCAACCGTGTCTTATAAAAGTGAAATATTAATATATTAATATATTAGAACTCCAAAGGTCAATTTTTCCTATCAGTCTCCATTAATGTAGGTAATCCACAACATTCAGGTCGATCGTTAGGACTTTCACAAGCTTGTAATGTATGGCTAGGGTAAGACAAAAAAATATTAATTCGGCTCAATCTTTACCTATAGTCACACAAGGTTTTTTAGGAATCAATAAGCGTAACCCAACTTCTCTTGCCACACCCCAAACTTGTCATTTTCCACCTCTTGAATTATCTTTCACACAAACTTATCTTCTTTTTTCTCGTATTTGATTTCCTTAAGCTTTTGCTTTACTTAACGAGCTTTCAGCTAATAACCCCCAAACCAATTAGTCTTAGGGTATTAGGTGTTGAGACATGGGTCCGAGCTTAGTCACTCAAGTTCAAGAGGCTACGAAATCAAAATTATTCACAATTTTTTGATTAAATATTTCAAAACTCCTCCCACCCACCCAAATTGTCATAGCTCCAAGTATATTCTTAGAACACCCAAATACTATGAGTAAAATGAGTTATTTGGGGAAAAGGTTTTTCTATATGGCTAGGCAGCTGTCATGGGTGGTAAGGAAAAGGACTATTTAGGCTCAACAGGGATAACTAGGGAAACAATTATGCATAGGTTAGCTTGAAAAGCATAAACGGTCCAAAAATGGCCTAAATCATATCCTACATAATGTAGCCTAGGATTTCGTGTCGAGCAAGAATGAAACTGGTTCTAGAGTTCTTGTGAAATCATAAAGATTTTTTAAGTCACATAAATCTTCTCTAAGCTAAAAGATAGTCAAACGCTCAAGGCTAAGTGCTCAACATGTCGGAATTTTCTAGTGAAATGCAAATCAACAAATGGTTCAAACACACACATATATACATAAATTCATCATTTTTTCTAAATTTATCAATAAATAAAAACCAATCTCATCATAGGCTTTAGTGTTATCTACTAACAGATTATCAAAATTTTCAATTTTTTAATGGATAATTAATAAGAAAGCAAATCAAATAAGCAAATGAAAATGTACTAAAAAGAAACTAAGCAACGAAATAAAACTAAGCAACAAAATCAAATGCTACCACCCCCAACGCTAAAACTGTTGGAATCGTGGTGTGCCTACAGAGTCCCACCCACCACTGCAGTGTCATATGGCACTACAGTGTGTCACTTGCCACTATAGCACCATCTGACACTACAGTGTGTTATGGCAATCCCTGATTCAAAGCCAAATGATTGGCATGTGGCGGTCCGACATGCCACATGACAAGTTTTTAAATTTATTATTTATTTTAATCAGATAAATATCTAGATGTCAGTTAATTTAAATTTAACTTATCTGATCACACGTATCAACTAACTTATCTGTTGGTTAAAAAATAATAGATTAGTTAATTCAAATTCAAATTATGATCTTATAATAATTTAATATTATTTAACTTCATAAATCAAATATACTGTCTCTAAGACTAAGTGATGTAGTTTAAACTTAACCGACCCTAAGGCGACATATTGTAAATCAAGTCATAAAATCTGAAACAATGGGTTACACTCACAAAGTTACAATTAAACTTTGAGAGTATAATTTTGACTTTACCAAATTAGTAATACCTTATTGTTAAAAGAGAAAATATTAGATATTTTAAGTTTTAATTAATAAGGATGAGAACGTCTCATAGACAATTTAAAATTAATCTGACCGACCCTAAGGCGACATGTTAATTGTTAGGTTGTCTTATCATGGATTAGTGAATGTTAATTTTATGTGTTTAATATGTTGCATTCATGCATCGCGTTTACTTTCTGAATTCTGGATATTTATTTCAATTATATTGAATTATGTATGTGTTATTTTTTAGTTATTATTATGTCTACCATGAGCGACCCTATTGCCGCATTACTTGTACTTGAGAAATTAAATGGTGATAATTTCATAAGATGAAAGTCAAATTTAAACTTGAAGTTAATTTGTGAGACCACACATTTGTTCTTACTGAGAAATGTGTCCTGAGGGGCCCACTGCCAAAGCCCCTAAGAATTTAGAGACACGTTTGATGCTTGGATTCAATCCAACAACAAAGCTAAGTGCAACATGCTTGTGAGCATGAATGATATTCTCAGAACCAAGCATGAAAACATAAAAACTGCCTATAAGATTATGGAATCTTTAAAGGTGTTGTTTAGGCAACAGTCTTAGCAAAGCCGTCATGAGGCTACTATGAGCTACATGATAACAAGTTGAAGAAATATACTTTTGTGCGTGAACATGTTTTGAGAATGATCAATATAATGTATGAGGTAGGAGTACATGAGGATACCATTGATGAGCAAACTCAAGTCAGCATTATACTTGAATCGCTCACACTTGCTTTTTCTGCTTTCACCATCAACTATGTTATGAACAAGTTAAAATTTAACATGATCCAATTGTTGATTGAACTGCAGACTTATGAGTCACTCAACAAGAGTATGACCAAAGAGGGAGAGGTAAATGTTGTTGAGAAAAAACCTTCTTCCAATGTTGTTAATAACTAGAAAAGGAAGAAGACCAATGGTAAGGACAAGAGTAAGAACAAAAGAGGAAAGAAAGTAAAAAAGTCACCCAAGACTAAGAAGAACAAAGGTGACATCAAACACAAGGGAAAGTGTTTCCATGGTGGAGTTGAAGGTCACTGGAAGAGAAACTGTAGCAAGTATCTCTTCAAGATGAAAAAGAAAGGTAAATGTGATTTACTTGTACATGAAGCTTGTTTAGTAGAATATGATTTGTCATCCTAGATATTGGATTCATGAGTCACTAATCATGTATGTTCTTCTTTACAGATGCTCGATTCGGCAAGAGAGTTTGCTGATGGCGAGGCGATAATGAGAGTTGCCAGTAGTGCGCTAATGTTAGGGAAAACATTGGGGATAATCTGTCTTAATTTTAGAAATAACTTTTTTTTTTATTTTGAAAAGTGTTTATTTTATTCCTGGATTTTTGAGAAATTTGATATCTCTTTCATTTCTACATGAACAATCTTTTGAAGTTTCTTTTATTGATAATCAGTTTATTATTTCAATGAATGCATTCAATATTTGTCATTCAAAAGTTTTGAACGAACTATGTATGCTTAAACCGACTAAACATGCGTTAAATAATTTATAATTTTTTAAAGTAGCAAATCTTAAAAGTAACAAACGACAAATGGTTTCTCATGATGATGACACGTATCTATGACATCTTAGGTTGAGACATATTAATCATGATAGATTAAATCGGTTAACAAAGCATGGTACTTTGAGAGAACTAAAAGCTGAGACTCTTCTAGTTTGTGAATATTGTTTAGAGGGTTAAATGACCTAGAGACATTTCTCTAGAAAGGGCCAAATAGCAAAAGAACCACTTGAGCTAGTACATAGTAATGTCTGTGGACCGATTAATGTACACGCTAGATGTGAGTATGAGTATTTCATCATTTTTATTGATGATTACTCTAGATATAGTTATACTTACCTAATGCATATAAAGTCTAAAACCTTTGGAAAGTTTTAGGACTTCAAAGCTGAAGCTGAAAAGCAATTAGATAAATTATTGAAAACACTTCGATCAGATTGAGGTGGTAAATAGTTGTATTTACAATTCAAGGATTACATGCTGGAGTATGAAATTTTATCCCAACTCACAACACCTAGAACGCCACAGATAAATGATGTTTCAAAAAGGAGAAACAAAACCCTATTGGACATGGTTAAGTCTATGTTAAGCAACTTATCACTATAACTCACATTTTGGGTATATTCAAACGATAATTTACATTTTGAATGTAGTGCCTTGTAAGTCTGTAAGCAAGACACCTTTAGAGTTACGAAATAGCTTTAAACCTAGTTTACGTCATTTCCGTATATGAGGGTGTCTAGCTCACATTCTTAGACCCAAGACTGGGTTAGACTTAAAATCTGAAGTGTGTATATTTATTAGTTATTCTCTAAACACTAGAGGTTGATACTTTTATAGTTACAATGATCAAAAAGTGTTTGTATTGACAAATACCACATTTCGAGAACACGACTATATGAAAAACTAAGAACCTTGAAGCAAAGTAGTTCTCGAAGAATTAGTGTCTGATGAGATTAGACTACCTTGATCATAAATCGAGAAATGACTAACCATAGAAACTACTGTTCTTGTTCAAAAAACTACGATGCAACGTCATAGTGCGAGGGTTGTAAGATAACCTATTCGCTATGAACTAAAGGCACATGTCTTAGTGTCTGACACTAATAAGGACGGTCCATTAACCTTTAAAGATGTGATAGATGATCCTAAAAAGGAGAAATAGTAAGATGCCATGAACCAGGAAATATAATCAATGTATTCCAACTCCGTCTAGAAACTTGTAGATCCACTTGAAGATGTGAGACCCATTGGATGTAAATGGATTTTCAAGAAGAAAAGAGGTGCAGATTTCAAGGCACGGTTGCCATGCTAAAATCCATTCACATCCTTTTATCCATAGCCAGTAGTTTAGACTATGAAAAATGGTAAATGGATGTGAAAATAACTTTTCTGAATGGCTCTCTTGAAGAAATCATCTATATGATGCAACCAGAAAGGTTCATGAAAAATGGGCAAGATCAGAAAGTATGCGAGTTGCTTAAATTCATTTATGGATTGAAGCAAACATCTAGATCTTGGAATCTTACATTTGATGAAATTATTAAATCGTATGGTTTCCAGTAAAATGTTGATGAAGATTGTGTTTATAAATATATCAAAGATAAGTTAGTGGTTTTCTTAGTTCTTTATGTAGATGATATTCTTCTTATTGGGAATGATGTAGATACTTTGTCAAAAGTAAAGAAATGGTTAGCTGAGAAATTATAAATGAAAGATTTAGGAGAGGCAAGCTATGTTCTAGGTATCCAAATCCTATGAGATAGAAAAAACAGGTTGTTGATACATTCTCACGCATCTTATATTGATAAGGTGTTTGAGAGATTTTCTATGAAAAATTTCAAGAAATGTCAACTACTGACCAGACATGGAATTGTCCTTTCCAAGGAGTAGTGTTCTAAGACACCTCAAGAGGAAGAGAATATGAGAAAGGTTCTTTATGCTTAAGCTGTTGGTAGTTTCATGTATGCAATATTGTGAGATGAGACATCTGTTATGTAGTAGGAATTGTCAATCGTTATTAATCAAATTCTGGTTTAGAACATTGGATTGGAGTAAAGCACATTCTCAAGTATCTTCGAAAAACAATAAATTATACACTTGTTTATTCAGGTGAAGACTTGAATATCAATGGATATACTGATTCTGAATCAGATAAGGATGTTCGAAAGTCAACGTCTGATCGTACACCGAGGTGATCAGACTATTATGGAGATAACATTGGATCAAAACCTGGCTGACCCATTTACTAAGACACTTCGTGCGAAGTCATTTGATGGCCATGTGCGAAATATGAGGTTGAAAGAGACGTCACATATGCTTTAGGGCAAGTGAAAGATTGTTGGGATAGTGCCCTTAAAGCATATATTTAGATATTTTTAATATGAAATTAATAAAATTATATTTTTCTTATAATTGTTCTTTTGAATTACTTTTGAATAATATATATATAAATATCTGAAAATTTTATATTTATTAATGAGACTATGATCTTGTATAAGTGTGAGATGATTAATGTCATAGAAAATAAATAAAATTGTCAGTGACATATTAAAGTATAAAATCTTTAATGAATGGTTGCTAATACGGTTCACTAAACATTATGAATGCATGTGATCTAGATTCGGATCATTGATATGGATACACATCTTAGTGAAGATACTTTATATAATAAAATTATATATGACAGGATTGATGTGGATTCATATCTTTATTAACTTATCATTTATCATAAAGATTTAATACACTTCAATCTGATGATCGATCATATGTAGATCAATATGAATCCCGAGTAGTCATGAACTCATATGCATGTCTACTGGATCTTTTGATTTACTCGTTAATGTTTATTTGTAAAACATGCTAGTGACTTTTGTTTTGGAGATTCAGTGACATGGATGGCTGAAAACATGATCTCACAACATGGAATCCAAGTTTTCCTAACGGATCGTATATTGGTTCCCTTAAGTGTTAATTCTGTAATTGAATGGTTATTTAGCTCAAATTTATAATACGATTATAAATTAGCCACACTCACTAGTGAATTAATGGTACTTAAGGATCAAGAGGCAATTAGAATGGTAAAACGATAATTTTAACCAACTCTAATTCATGAACTAATAATTGGAGGGTGGAACTATATGAAATGATTATATCAATAGAATACACGAGAATACTTTGTAAATATATTCTGTAATTTCTAAGAGTGCAATTTCATATTTATAGTGGAGTAATAATGGAATTAATAAATAAGATTATTTAATTAATAATCTGATTTATTGGAGCTTAGAATTATGGGTTTATGGTCCTCAAGTCACCTCCGTACTACACAGTCTAGGCTGTGAATATTTTAAGACATGAGAAAAGGACTGACTTGTAAAATAAATTATATTTCTGGGGCAAGCATATAATTATGAGATAATTATGTATGATTAATTAATTAAACCATTTAATTTAATTTTTTGGAAATTATCATTAAATAATAATATAGATTAATTTTGCATTAATCGATAAGTGAGATAAAATAATTAATTTATGAAATTAGATAATGTTTAATCATTATGAGATAATGATTCAAATTTTGAATAAACTAAATCTGCTGTTTGAACTAACAGATAAGCAACTTGATAGAGATGATCAGATAAGTTAATTTTTGAATTGACTAATATCTAAATATATATCTGATTAAAATAAATAATAAATTTGTAGAAATTTCCATCTGACATGTTAGAGTGCCACATGTCAATCACTGATTTTGAATCAGAGATTGACATGGACTACTGTAGTGTCATGTGGCACTACAGTGGGACGTGACAATCTCTTATTCATGGAACTACACTGAAGCTGTGAAACTACAGTGCCATGAGGCTTTGTGACTCCTCACGGCACACCACAGTACCGTGTGGCACTACAATGTTGTACAATTACAGTGGGTCTCACTTCAATTGCATATTTGTAATTAATTTATTATTTTATATAATTTCTTAAAAAATATGATGAGCCTTGACCTAAAAAATATATATTTATATTATTCTATTGGACTCAGTGCTGCAACTGCATTCCATGTGCAATTGTGTGATTAAAGGTTAATCAAAAGGTTCTATGAGTTTTCCTAATTCTCTCGGAGTTTTGTTTCACAATAGTCATTTTCTAACATCTCTAGATCTCATGTGTTGAGTACATCTAGAGACAGAAAAAGTGTCTTTGATTTATTCTACATGCCAACAGACGTCCTAATGTGCTTGAGGATTTGCTTGGAAAATCTTGGTATGGATCACACAGTCTGTTGTTCATGGGATTACAAGTTTGTTATTTGCAAGGACGCTTGTAGACTATAAGAGGTATAATTCATATATCTGTATGTCTTAGATTTAATATATAGACATATAATGGATCCAATCCAAAAAATTATTTTTCAATTAAAAAGTTTTCATCTTTAGAATCTGCGACGTGCAATCATTTATTATTTTATAGTTTTTTTTAAAACACCACCACGGCCTACCATAAAGCAAATGTGGCATCTATTTCAATCCCGTATTTCACACATGACGCTCAAAAGACTTCACAAGAAGTGTCTTGGTAAGTGGGAGATTGAGAGAGATGCCACATTTGCTCGCCTCTCCCAAATCTTTCATTTAGAATTTTTCAGCTAACCACTTCTTTACTTTCGACAAAGTTTTCACATCATTCTCAATGAGTAGAATATCCTCTACATAAAGAACTAAGAAAACCACTATCTTATCTTTGACGTATTTATATACACAAGTTTCATCAACATTTTGTTCGTAGCAATAATTTCATCAAAAGAAAGATTCTAATATCCTGATGCTTGCAAATCCATAAATGGATTTAAGTAACTTGCATACTTTCCGATCTTCCACCTTATTTACGAACCCTTCTAGTTGTATCATATAGATGCTTTCTTCAAGAAAGTCATTCAGAAAGGTTGTCTTGATGTCTATTTTCCATATTTCATAGTCTAAACTAGCGGCTATGGATAAAAGAACGCGAATGGATTTTAGCATGGCAACGGGAGCGAATGTCACTTTGTAATCGACTCATTTCCTTTTATGATAGCCTTTGGCTATTAGAAGTGACTTAAAGTCTCTAGTTTCCCATCTGCACCTCTTTTCTTCTTGAAGTTCCATTCACATCCTATGGCCCTGACTTGTTCAAGTTGATCTACAAGTTCCCAGACAGAATTGTAATACATTGATTCCATTTTTTGGTACATGAAATCTTGCCATTTCTCCTTTTTGGGTTCTTCCACACCTCTTTAAAGGTTAATGTATCATCCTTATCAGGGTCTGACACTAGGACATGTGCCTCGAGTTCATAGTGAATAGGTTGTCTTACAACCATCCCACTACGACATTGCACTGGGGTTTCCTCAACAGGAATAGTGGTATCTATGGTTTGTCTTTTATTAGTTAATGATGAAGTTAGTCTAATCTCATCAGATGCTAGTTCTTTGATAACTATTTTGCTTTGAGGTTTGTAATTTATCATATAGTCATGTTCGAGGAAAGTAGCATTTGTCGATATAAACACATTTTCATCATTGTGACTATAAAAGTACCCACATCTTATTTCTAGAGCATAGCCAACAAAAATGCACACTTCATGTTGGGGGTTAGGCCCTCAAAGCATGTGTTTAACAATTTGATATGAAATTTAAAGATGATTACATTTTTCTTATAATTTTTTAAATTACTATTAAATAATTTATATAAACATCTAAAAATCCTATATTCATTAATGAGACTATGATATTATATTTGTATGACATGATTAAGATCATAGATGATGAATGGTTGCTAGTACGGTTCACTAAGCATTATAAATGCATGTGATTTAGATCCAGATCATTGATGTGAATAGATATCTTAGTGAATGTACTTTATATAATAAGATTAGATATGAAAGGATCGATGGGAATTACTATCTTTATTAACGTGTCGTTCATCATAAAGATTTAATACACATCAATTCGATGACCATGTATAAACCAGTCTGAATCCTGAGTAGTTATGAACTCCTATGCATGTCTATTGAATCTTTTGATCTACTCTTTTAAAGTCTGTTTGTTAATCAGGCTAGTGACTTTTGTTTTGGAGATTCAATGATGTGGATGGCTAGGGACATGATTTTACATGATTTGGAATCTAAGCTATCCTAACGAATCATATATTGGTTTCTTTAAGTATTAATTCTGGAACTGAACGGTTATTGAGCTCAAATTTATAATAAGATTATAAAATAGTCATTCACTAGTTGATTAATGGTACTTAAAGATCAAGAGGTAATTAGAAGCGTAAAACGATAATTTTGATAAGTTTTAATATACGAACCAATAATTGGAGGACAGAACTAGGTGAAACGATTATGTCAGTGGACTACATGAGAATACTCGGTAAATACATTTTGTAATCTCTAAGAGTGCAATTCCATATTTATAGTGGAGAAATAATAGAATTAAAAAATAAGATTATTTAAGTAAAGAGTTTAATGAATAATATGGTTTATTGGAGCTTAGAATTATTGGTCTATGGTCCCCAAGTCACCTCTATACTACGATGTCTAGGGTGTGAATATTTCAGGATATGAGAAAATGACTGACTTACAAAATAAATTTTTATTATGGGGCAAGTACATAATTATGAGATATTTATGTGTGATTAATTAATTGAATTATTTATATATTTAAACAAAATTTTCCGANTTATTAGATAATAATTTAAATAAACTAAAACAGTTATTTGTGAAATAACAGATAAGTTAATTGATAAAGATAATCAGATATGTCGTGAGGCACTGTGTTGCCTCACGGCACACTGCAGTGCCATGTGGCACTGCAGTTGTGCACAATTGCAATAAGTCACTACAATTGGTAATTTTACAATTAAATATTATTTCAGTTTATCCCTAAAAATCTGATACACCATTATCTCGAATATATACAGATATTATTCGAATGACCTTAGTGGTTGAAAAAGGAGGATAGAATAAGTTAAACAGATCATCATTTCGTCAATCAAGAGTTGAATTTAGAATACTATTGGTGTCAGAGAGATTTTCTTCTGTGATTAAATGTTAATCAAATCTCTAAAAGAATAATCATCATGTTCTTTTAGAGAGTCGTCTTACTAAAATCTTTTTCAATAAAGCTCTAGATCTCATGTGTTGAGAACATCTAGGACAGAAAAAAGTGCCTTGTAATATTCTACGTGCCCATACATGTCCTAATGCGTTGAGTATTGACTTAGAAAATCTTGGTGTGAATCTCGGAGTCTACTGAATGTTGGAACAATTTTGTGGGAACGAAAGATTGATCGGTTTTTACAAAGACACTTGATATAAACTACAAGAGATATATGATTCATAACCTTGTATGTTGTAGATTTAACTTATAAATATATAATGGATCCTAACTGATTGAAAAAAAGTTTTCAATAAAATTTTTTATTTGGTTATCGTGGCATTACACAAGCTTTATTTTATTAAAAGATTTAATTTTACTTAAAAGTTTAATTTACTAAAAGGCCACGTGCCTCTACACTTCCGCCGCGCACGCGCCGTGACGACCACCACTTCAGACCTTGAGTCTAACTTTCCAGTCTTAGGACTAATGACGTGAGATGGACACCCCCGTATACGAAAATGATGCAAACTAGGTTTGAAGTAATTACATAACTTTAAAAGTGTCTTGCTTATAGACTTACATTCAAATTGTAGGTTGCGGTTTGAAGTGCATATCGCCAAAATGTGAGTGGTAGTGATGAGTTGCTTAACTTCGACCTAAGCATATCTAAAAAAGTTTGATTTCTCCTTTCTGAAACACCATTTTTCTTTGGCATTCCAGGTGTTGTGAGTTGGGATAGAATGCCATACTCTAGTAGGTAATCATTGAATTCAAAATCCAAGTATTCACTATCTCGATCTGATCGAAGTGTTTTCAAAGATTTACCCAATTACTTTTCAGCTGCTTTAAAGTCCTTGAACTTTCCAAAAGTTGTAGACTTTCTATGCATTAGGTAAGTATAACCTTATCTTAAGTAATCGTCAATAAAAGTCATGAAATACTCATACCCACCTCTATATTGTACGTTGATCGGTCCGGAGACGTCACTATGTACTAGCTCAAGTGATCTTTGGATCTTTGGCCTTTTGCAGAGAAAGGTCTCTTGGTCATTTTGCCACCTACAAATGTTTCACAAACTAAAAGTGTTCCAACTTTTAGTTCTCTCAAAGAACCATCCTTTATTAATTGGTTTATTCTGTCATGATTAATATGTCCCAACCTAAGATGTCAAAGATATGTATGACTCTCTTGAGAAACCTTTTGTCATTTGTTACCTTTTGGTTTTTTTACTTTAAATAATTTTGAATTAGCTAATGTTCGTTCAGTTGGTTTAAGCATATACAGTCCGTTTGAAACTATTACATGACAAATATTGAAACCATTCTTTAAAATAACAATCATATTATTATTAAAAGAGATATCAAACTTCTGTTCATGTAATAAAGATAAAGAAATCAAATTTCTAGAAAATCCAGGAATAAAATAACTATTGTTCAAAACAAGATAATTATTTTCAATATTTAAATGGACTGTCCTCAATGCTTTCACTGAAATGAGCTCACCACTGCCAACTCTCATTATCACCTCACCATCAGCGAGCTCGCTTGAAGAATCAAGTATCAGGAAAGAAGAACATATATGGTTAGTGGCCCCTAAATCAACTATCCATGATGACAAATCATTTTCCACTAAGCAAGATTCAAATACAAGTAAATCATATTTACCTTTCTTTTTCAGCTTAAAGAGATACTTGCTACAGTTTTTCTTCCAACGACCTTCAACTCCACAATAGAAACACTTTCCTTTGGGCTTGTTGTCGCTCTTGTTCTTCTTGGCCTTGGGTGACCTCTTGGCTTTCTTTCCTTTTTTTACTCTTACTTTTTCCCTTACTATTGTTCTTCCTTTTGTGCCTATTAACAATAGTGGAAGAATGTTTTTGCTCAGTAACATTTTCCTCGCCTCTTTGGTCATATTCTTGCTGAGTGACTCAAAAGTCTGCAATTCATTCAACAATTGGGTATTTTTGAATTACAACTTGTTATAATATAGTTGGTAGTGAACAAACAAGTATAATACTGACTTGAGTTCGCTCATCGATGGCAGCCCCATGTACTTTTGCGTCATGCATTATGTTGATCATGTTCAAAACATGTTCACGCACATAACTACCTTTCTTCATCTTAGTAGTCATGTAACTCCTAGTAGTTTTATGACAACTTTGATCAGATTGCTGTCGAAACATAGACTGTAGAGATTCCGTAATCTCATAAGCCATTTCCATGCTTTCATGCTTTCATGCTTTTTCTGAGAACATCATTCATGCTCACAAGCATGTAGCACTTAACTTTGTTGTTAGACTAAATCCAAACATCAAATTTATCCATAATATTTTTAGAGGCATTGGCAGCGGGCTCCTCAAGGAATTCCTGAGTAAGATCAACTTTGTGGTTCTCACATATAAGCATCAAATTCAAATTTGATTTTCATCTTATGAAGTTATCACCATCCAATTTTTGAGTGCAAGTAAAGCAGTAATATGATTGCCCATGATATATAAAATAAAAACTGAAAAGAAATAAAAACATACATCGTTCAATATAATTGAAGTAAATATAAAAAAAATTAGGAAGTAAATTTGGTGCATGAATGCAACATATCAAACACATAACCTTAACAATTACTAATCCATGATAAGACAACCTAATAATTAATGTGCCACCTTAGGGTTGGTCATATTAATTTTAAACTGTCTATGAGACATTCACATCCTTATTAATTAACTTAAAATATATCATATTTCAATCAGTCAGGATCCATTATATATTTATAAGTTAAATCTACAAAATACAAGGTTAGGAATCATATAGATCTTGTAGTCTATATCAAGTGTCCTTGCAAAAATCGATCGATTCTCCATTCTCACGAAATTATTCCGACGATCAGTAGACTTCGAGATTCACAACAAGATATTTCAAGTCAATCCTCAACACACTAGGGCGTGTGTGGGAATGTAGAATTTTAGAAGACACTTTTTCTATCTCTTGATGTTCTCAACACATGAAATCTAAAGATTTACTGAGAAGTATTTTAGTGAGATAATTCTCTAAACGAACGTGATGATTATTCTTTTAGAGATTTGATTAACGTTTAATCACAGAAAAAAATCTCTCTGACACCAATCATGTTCTCATTTTAACTCTTGATTGACGAACTGATGATCTGATCAACTGATTCTCTCATCTTCTTTCAACTACCCAGGCCATTAGAATAGTATCTATATATATATTATAGATAATGACATATCAGATTTGTAAGGATAAACTTAAATAATATTAAATTATAAAATTACTAATTACAGTGAGATCCACTATAATTGTGCACAACTGCTGTGTCACATGACACTGCAGTGTGTCGTGAGCAAGCATAGTGCCTCATGGCACCACTTTAGTGTCACGTGGCACCACAGTAGTCCATGTCAATTTCTGATACCCTATCATTGATTGACACGTGACAATTATTATGAATTAAATATTTATTTTAATCAGATAATTATCTAGATATCAGTTAATTTAAAATTAACATATCTGATTATCCCTATCAACTAACTTATCTGTTATTTCATAAATAACATATTTAGTTGATTTAAATTATTACCTAATAATAATTTAATTATTTAATTTTTTAAATTAGATATTCTGTTTCACTTATCGATAATTATTTATACACACACACACACACATACACACACTCACACACACACACTTATCGATAATTAAAACAAAATTGATAATTATATAAATAGATGTATATATATATATAATTTTTGAAAATTATAATTAAATATATAAATATATGGTAGATTCAAAGCATGTTGAATGTGTTTTATGGATGTATCCCGATTGATTGGCTCTAGGTGTTTATTTTTACTTTTAGAATTGGTATACGCTGAAATTGAGGCATATAATTTGATGTAATTTAATTTTACAAAAGTTGTATCTTTAAATTCCATGTAAATTCATCCTTGCAAGAAAAATCATCGTTTGTCACGCCGTCGCCTGCTCCCCACATTGCCGCACGCTGATAAGTGCATAACAACACATTTTAATCATCATTTAAATAATAAAATTTGTGAAAAGAAGAGATTAAATATGACATTTTATGTAATTATTTCACAAATGTTACATTCGAATATTTATTTTGTTTTTAATGTGTTCTCATGTTATATAAGTAACTTGAAAATGATTCAAAATGGTCTAAAGCTTTATGTCTCCGGCTGTCTCCAAGTCTCCATGTGCCACCTGGTGATATTATCTTGCCATCTTATCTTTTTGAAATTGAAGATCAATTCATCCTAAGTATCAAATTTGACAGATTTGTACAGTCGAAGAAAGATGAACATTCAGTGGTATTTTTGATTTTTATACAATGCAAATCTTATATGGTTGTAAAGACAAGAGATTAAGCTTTCATTTGAATATTTTTCCATGTTTTTCAGATCATTCCAAGATGGTAAAAAGGTGGGATAAAATATGCTACGTTTTAAAATCGGTGAAGGATAAAGATAAGGATTAAGATAAAGACAAGGACCTTAGCTTGTCTCTTTAGCAAGACTCTACCATCTCTTAACTTGAAGTTTGAATTTTAAACTCTTTATATGTGGCTAATTTCTTTCTTTGGTTAAGGGTGATTCCAAAGCCCTAGACATGGTTGTTAGTTAATAAATTTCAAAAAAATTCTTTAATCTCTCTTTCAATTCTGTTTATATTCCTTTGATTTCTTTATCAATAAATTTTTTCTTGTTTATTTGGGTGCGCAACTAGGTGAGCATGTTAGTAATTTTATTGCTAATTTAGAATTTTGATCCGTAATTGTCAAGGCTTTCTAAACAAAAGTAGCAAATTATCTTCAATGATTATGAGATATTTTCATTTGATTACATAATGAATATAACTTAAGTTTTATAAACTGAACTTGTGTGTTTTTTGCTTGATTCAACCCATATATTTCTTGATTAATTGTTTTCATTAAACTAAATTTAGAGAACTTGTTCTAGGTTTTTTAATGGAAAAAATTTAAGTAAAGAATTTATTTTACTTAACGACAAGGTAAGGAAATATCAAGTAATCGAACTTGAGATTGTTTCAAGGTTGTTATTTTTGAAAGATTGAGAAAGTTATTTCTGATTATTGACTTTTACTTTTTTACATATCAAACAATCTCCAACCCTCATATTTTATTTTCATATCGTTTAGAGTGTCATTAGTGTGTCTACAAGTTTTCATTCAATTTTATTGAGTCTAAGTTGTATTTTTAATCTCATTTTAATTTATGGTAAGTATAAAGTCTAGTGTTTATCTTATGTCAATAACACTTAAGTAGAAACAATCTCATGTGGGAGTGACCCTTTCTTGTTACCATATCAATAACGATCATATTTATTGTAAGTATTAAAGTTGGTATGCTTTTGTGCGTACCAAATTTTGGCGCCATCGCCAGGGATTGCTTTGCCTAATTAATTTATTATTTTCTTTTATTTTTATTTATCCTAATTATTTTTGTTTTTAATTTTTTGGTACTAATGCATGAACGTCCGAGCTTAATGGAGAAGAAGTAGATCAACAGCTTTAAAGGAACTTTGAATTCACATAATTTATTATATCCACCAAGCAGTTCACACTTGTTCCACCCTCAACATTATCTTCACATCCAATTTCATTCCACATGTTGAATTCAATCAAGGATTATATTCTTTCCTTTTACCTAGTTCATAACCAAAGTCCATTCTAGAGATGTAGATGCGAGCAGTGGGTGAACAAAGGAAGCTCAAACTAAATGAGCTTGAAGAAATAAGAAACGATGCTTATGAGAACTCATGGATCTACAAGGAGAAAAATAAGGCTTTCCATGACAAAATGATTTCAAGAAAGAGTTTTGTTATTGGACAAAAAGTTCTTCTATTTCATTCATGCCTTAATTTATTTCCTGGTAAATTACGTTCTTGATGGGTTGGTCCTTTTATTACTAATATTTTTCCTCATGGTGCAGTGGAAATTCAAAGCTTGAAGATGGACAAGGAGTTCAAAGTGAACGGGCGTAGAATCAAGCCTTACTAAGAGTCTTTTGTAATGCAAGATGTGGAGAATGTACCTCTCCATGAACCCAAGTCTCTTGACGAAAAATGCGGTTACAAGTCAGGCTGAAGACACTAAACCAAGTGCTAATTTGGAGGCAACCCAAAGGATGGAGGGCATACCATATTCAGATTTACTCTTCCCTTTTCTTTTCTTCTCTTTTTAATTCTTTGATTCATTTATTCTTCTCATGGGATGATTTAATGTTACATTGGGGACAATGTAAGAATTAAGTTGGCCGGGGGGGGGGGGGTTGTTTATTTTATTTTAAAAAAACAAAAAAATTCATTAGTTGCTTTCTAACAACTATGATGAGAACTGAGCTTTAATGTTATGGCTAATTGATTATGAACATGGATTTAGATCTTGACGTTATTCCTTGGTTTATATGTTTTTATGATAGTTATGCTCAAATTATTATGCACAATAGCCATTTTTTTGGTATAAAAGCACATATGTTAGGACGAGTAAAATTATTATATTACCCTTAGTACCCTTGTGTGACATGTTTGAGCCACTGAATTTCTTTTGAGAGGTGTCATATTATGATCATATTCTTACTTACTTTGACTATTACTTGAGTTGACATGCAACACGAGGATTAAATGCTATAACTTTTTCGAAGGTCTTTCGAAGAGAATGGTTGATCGAGTACCGCTTCAAAAAATGATAAAGACGTTAGGATTTACCACCGTAGCCAAATCAGCCAGTGCCCCATTGATGTTCTCATGAAAACATCCCCCATAGTGAGCCACTTTGAGCTTTCATTAAGCATTTTCTTTATTAACCCCATCTCTTTAGCTCTTACGACCCATAGTGTAGATCATCACCCTTAATCTAAAGATGAAGTGGAGATAACATTGAAGAGACTTATTTTATATATAAGGTGCATTCAACAAACACTTGGAGTTGTAAAAAAAGAGGAAGAGGAAAGAAAAAGAATTGAAAATGAAGAGAAAAAAGAAGAAGCATGGGGTGAAAAATTATTCTTGTAAACTTTATTTGATAAAATGGAAATATTAAAAAAAATTGCAAAGAAAAATTCTATTGATTGAGATGAAGTAAATGCTCAATGCAATGATTCTTGACTTATGTTCTTAGTTGGTTGTCTCGAGTTTTGAGAAGTGTTCCTTGAAAATTTTGATGACGTCTCTCACTGCATGAGTCTTTAGAACCTTTGTTGCATCCTTTCCGTCATTTCTTTTAGCCACTACTCATAGTCCCATTATAACCTTAATTGAAGCTTTTGATTTTGGGTGGTGCCGACAACTAAGTGGAGAATTGTGCCAAGGGAAATCATATAGTGTCACTGATCATTTCACTCAAGTAATGATATCCTTTGAAAATATATTGAGAGAATAAATAGTTGAGTGATCTTCTTTGTGAGGCTTATGGAACTTTTACTTGTTCGAAGCATGCATAGCATAAATTATTGTTAACATTTTTTATGACACACAAACACTAGAGTATGATTGTTATAGATATGTATTATCTTTCGAATGATCATGGATTTGAGTCAATGTTTGTATAATTTCAAGGTTATATTCTCTTATTGTTATATGAGATAAATTGTTGGAAGGTTAGTTCTTTTTTTCTACGCTTTGATTGCTAAGGGACTAGCAATAAACTGGTTGAGGGTTGTGATAAGTGCGTACCAAATTTTGTCAAAGATAACAATTATCGCACAAAATTGGATATGATAAGAAATATGATTATGTATCTGGTTAAGAAAACAAAATTGGATACTGGAATTAAGAAAAGACAGATTTAAAGAGTTAAAGATATAATAAGAAATATAGTTAAGGATTCATTCTCCACTTCTAGAAATATGGTAATAGTTAATAATCAGAAATAACTTCCTCAATTTTTTAAAAATAACAACCTTGAAACGCCGCTGCTTGCCGTCGCCGCTCGCCACCATAGCTTTCCTAATTATGTTTTTGGAAACCATATAGTTTAGGAAACCTTGAAATTTTGGAAACTTTTGGGTTTAGGAAATCTTGGGGTTTTAGAAAATTTTGGGTTTAGAAAACCTTAGGATTTTAGAAATCCTAGTGTGCACAAGACCATGTGGGGTCTTGGGCTGGCGTGGACCCACTAAGCCATTGAGGTGTTGGACTGAGGAGGGATTTGGAATTCAATTCTAAGCCCAATCCAGCCATAATTTTTTTATTATTATTTAATTCGATACTTTTTCAACACTAATTAATTAGAATTTATTTTTAAAATTATTTTAAAAATAAATCAACTAATTAATTTACTTGGTAATTTGTTTATCAAATTAAAAATTATTGGAAAATTAATTTTAAATTGAAATATGAATTTTGAAAATGGGACTGTACTTTAGTAAATAGTTACAAAAAGTATGGACTTCCTGAGGGAGAAGGAAAAAATTATAGACGTTATGAAGATTAGTATTTAAAATTATTATAATTTATTTATTATTCTTTTATGAGTTGTAATTAGAAGTGAGTCATAGAGATGTTAATTTTGAATGGATGATTTATTACTAGTCTTGTATCAGAACATAACACGTCATATAGAAATAGAGATATGCCAATATCAAAATGCCAAGTAGCATGCACATGTATCATTGTAGTTTAAATTTATAATGTTTTATAATTTAAATACAATGAAGATTTTATAAAAGTTATTATTTTAAATTGAGATTTAAATTTTATAAAAGTTTATAATCTTCAAAACTTGGTTTTTCAAATTTATAAAAAGTTATGGTTTTGAAAAGGCAAAGAAAAATCTATTTTTCCAAAAACTAAGTTGGAGGGTCGTTTAAGTTGAAACGTTGTCCAGGTTCCCAATGTAAACTTGATCGTGGCACGAGAAATGATTTAGAGCCCTAGCGGTGCTCTCTTCAGTGGGAGAAACTTGGTAATCACGGTGCTTTGAGTCATCGAGTTGCTTAAGAAGTTAAAGCTAAAACTTCACCACTTCCTTTACAAGCTTTAGCTTCTCAAGAAACTATATGACTCAAAGCTTGTAAAGGAAGTGGTGAGGCACGATTGTTCCTAGATGGATGGTTAATTCATAGCAACTTTTAAAGTCGATGCGTTGGTTAAACACTTGGAACAAAGCACATTGAAATCTCTCATAGAATCTGGTCAATGGGGCTAAGGTGACCAAAATCATTGGTGATTGGTTGCACTAGATATAGTGACATCTTGAGAAATGTTAACCAAAAAAGAAGAGTCTCGATGCGATATGAGGGAGCTTGGGTGTTGTTCTTAGATGAGACAAGCTATCGTTGTTGATCGTAACATCATGGAAGAAATATGTTTTTCTCAGTTTTTCAATTATTTAAGTATTTGCATCATGCATCATACTTTCCTAAATGATTGAGTAATTATTTACACCACTTTATTTATTCTTTTCGGTAATCATGTCATTATCTCCACTCTCAAAATCTTGAATGCAAATAATCTTACTGGTGAAAATTACATAGATTGGAAACACAATCTTGATATCGTGCTGACGGTGAAAAAGAACAAGTTCATGCTCACCACCCCTTGTCCCCTTGAGCTTATTGCTAAATCGACTTAAGAGGAAAATGATGCATATGCTTCTTGGCTACATTCTGATGACATAGCAAGGTGTTACATCTTGGCATTTGTTAGCAATGTGTTGCAACAACAACATTAGAACTTGGAATCCACCACTGATATGGTGTTGAACATCACCAAAATATTCAAGGATCAGGGTCGTCAAGCCAAATAGATTGCTGTGCGAAACTTCATGAGTTGCTAGATGAAACTTGAAACTCTTGTCAAAGAACACATGATGTTAATCATAAGTTATCTTAATGAGATGCAGATCATGGGTGCTGAGGTAGATGATAAGACTCAAGTTGATATGATCCTTGAGACCCTGCCAGACACTTTTGAGAACTTCAAACTTCATTATTCGATGAATAAGTTGAGGTACTCGTTTCTGGAGCTTATGAAGGAGTTGAAAGTTATTGAGACCATGTTTCTGAAGGTCAAGAGGAAGTATGAAGAGGAAAACTTTACTGAAAGTAAGCCTTCCACCTCTGACGCCAAAAGGAAAGGTAAGAGAGGTCTGAAGAAAGTTAAGACGCAAAACTTGAAAGTAGAAGGCTTGACGAGGGAGAGTTCAACTTTCATTGTGGGATTGGAGCACTATTATCGACCATATCAGTTGAAACTTTTAAATTGTCATTTGATAACAACTTTATGGTTTTACGAGATGTTTATTATATCTCAATTTTTTAGAAGAACTTTATTTCAGTAGTTAGTTTGATTGAGTAAGAATTTTTTTTAAAATTTCATTGATAATGATATTGGTGTTTTTAGAAATGATTGCTTGATCACTACTGCACACTTGATAAATAAATTATTCTATGTAAAATCAAAAGTTCCAATGATATGTGACACTAAAGTAAATACTGATTTACAAATGGATAGTAAAAGGTTGAGGTCTAACTCAATCGATCTAACCTACTTGTTGCACTTGCGTCTTAGTCACATTAGCCTAGACAAGATTAAAAGACTTGCAAAAGATAGTCCATTACAAACTTTAAATGTGGGATCACTACCCACATGTAAATCTTGCATAAAAGGTAAAATGACCAAGATACCCTTTTCAGCGAAGGGTGAAAGAGCTAAGTAATATGAGGTTATGAATATTTTGTAACATTCACAAATGACTACTCACGTTTTGGACATGTTTATCTGAAACATTTGAAAGTTCAAAGAGTACAAGGCTGTGGTTGAGAACCAATTAGAGAAACAAATCTAAACACTACGATCCGATCGTGGTGGAGAGTACTTGCTAGGAGTGTTCGAAGACTTTCTTAAGGAGAAGTATGTATTATTTTTCAACTTACAACACCTAGTACACCATATGAAATATGGAGTGAACGAAATTCGTCTGTAAGACACCTTAGGATACGAGGATTCCTGACACATGTACTAAGCCCAAAGATAAGAATGTTGATCGGTCGATCATAATTATTCATGTTCTTAGGATATCCCAAGGGAACGAAGGGATACTTTTTTTATAGTCCGACTGACAAGAAAAAATTCACGTGAAGCTAAGAAGTACATCTATGCTAGAGGAATTATTGAGTGGGAGAACACCGACTCCCCAATTAGGAACAATTACTGATTCAGTAATGGAAGAACCACAACAGGCGTCGAGGCCTACGGAGCCTCATGTAGTGGGCGGGTTATGAGATAACCTGACAGGTACATGTCTGATGGAGATGCCTTAACAGCAGTCTCAAATAAGGGTCATGATGAACTATTTCCTACTTACAGGCCATGGATGGTCCTAAAATAAATATATGTCTAGAAGTCATGAACTTCGTCGAGATACAATCGATGTACTCGAATGGAGTCTGAAAGCTTGTAGATCCTATTGAAGGGGTAAAACTTGTAAGGTCTAATGGATTTATAAGAAAAAGAGAGGTCTAGATGAGAATGTAGAGATATTTAAAGCTAGGCTAGTAGCCAAGGGCTACACCCAAAAAGAAGGTATTGACTATAATGATACTTTCTCAACGATGGCCATCCTTAAATCCATCTGAATCCTCCTGCCCATTGTTGATGCCCTCGATTATGAAATCTGGCAGATGGACGTCAAGACTGCCTTTTCGGATGACAATATTGAAGAACGCATTTATAAAAAAAGACAAGAGGGTAAGGTTTGTGAACTGCTAAAGTCCATTTATGGACTTAAGCGAGCGCCACGGTCGTGGAATATCAGATTAGATGAAACTGTCGAGAACTATGGTTTTGAACAGTCAGTAGACGAATCTTGTGTATATAAGTCGATACACGAAGGGAAAATATTTTTTCTAGTCTTGTTCGTGGATGATATTCTACTCATAGAGAATGAGGTAGGAAAATCATTTAATGTCAAGATTTAGCTTGCAAAGGAATTTGATATGAAGGATTTTGGAGAAACTGCCTTTGTCTTATGTACTCAGATCTTTCGATATAGGAAGAACATACATATGGTACTATCTCATGTATCTTATATTGATAAGGTGATGGATCACTTCAGTATGCAAGACTCCAAGAAGGGATATCGTCCCTTTAGGCATGGAGTCAGCCTTTCCAAGGAGTAGTCTCCCAAGACTCCTCAAGAAAAGGAAGACATGAGAAAGATTCATATGCCTCAGCCGTAGGAAGTCTCATGTATGTGATGCTTTGCACTAAACCATATATTTACTACGTCGTGGGCATGGTGATTTGTTTTCAATTTAATCCTGGACTCGAGCATTGGAATGCCGTCAAGCATATCCTCAATTATCTTCGGAGAACGAGGAACTACATGCTTGCGTATTCAGGTACTGACTTGAATAAAACGGGTTATACCGACTCTGATTTCCAAGCACACAATTATTCTAGGAGGTCCACTTCAAGATTAGTGTTCATCTTGAATGGTGGAGTAGTACTATGGAGAAGTGTCAAGCAATTTTACATTTCTGATTCTACCATGGAAACTGAGTATGTGGCGACTTGTGAATCTGCAAAGGAGGCTGTCTGGCTTAGAAAGTTCCTGAAGACTCTGGAAGTCATTCCAGATGTTGACAAGCCCATGACACTTTATTGCGATAATAGTGGGGCTGTGGCAAACTCGAAAGGACAGAGGAGCCAAAAAAGATCCAAACACATAGAGCGAAAGTATCACCTCATTAGAGAATTTGTTCAGTGTGGAGATGTTGTAGTAATGGACATATCGACAATCAACAACCCTGGCGAATCCATTCACGAATACTTTAAGTAGCAAAGTTTTTTATGGTCATCTAGAGGGTATGGTGATACGAGATTGTACACACCTACTTTAGTCCAAGTGGGAGTTTGTTGTAATTGTGTCTATAAAGTTGGGTGTAATAACTATTTATAAGTATTTAGTTATTTCTCTGACATTTATGTATTACTGAATTTTATTAATAAATAAATGTTTCTTTAATTAAAGTGTGATTATAATTTACTTAAGTCCTAAAACTATTATCAACGTAAGAATATTAAAGATAGATGGGTTTTCCAGATAATTTCTTCTGAAATAGTTTCAAATGTTATTCGTAGTGTTAAGATCGGTTGAGCAGTCAAGTCCGATTACGAGTGTTAGCTTGAGCCAAACGATGTTGATGTTGGGGTATGTGAGTAGAGACTCTAACGGTTGAGCTAGACATGTTATGAAACATGTTGAATATACCAGTAACAAGTTAGTTTAGAGTAAAATCGTTTATCTAGCTCTGAATCTAATTGTTACACCTTAAAGATATTTTCATAATTAGCTTAATCTTGAGGTGAATACAAACTTGACCTAGTTACTTGCAATATTTGATACGCCAAATGAATGAGTTTGAATTACCAGACAATATCTCAGCTGTTGGGATTGTGATTTAACTATGTTGGGGTTGCGTGATTCATATATAGAATTCGTGGTAAGATTGCAATATCACCTTATTCTTTATTAATGGGTGTGTGAATAAATAAATCGAGTCTAGTACTCGATCAGATGAGTCATTGAATAAGACATTGTGAATTATATGAGACACTTCACTAATATATTTTTCTTATTCACAGTCAATAAAAGAGTTAAAAAAATGACTAGAGGGGTATAATTATAATTTTACATCCATATCTTGTTACTAATATTCATGAAGGGTAACATCATAAAATATTCTGTGGAGCGTGAAACATAAATGTTTATCTGCACCAACAGAAAATGTATCACGCATGAAAAGAGAGTTTATTTAGCATTGGATTTAAAATGGAGTCGTACGATGTCACGATTAAATAGTTCCAGAATTTATGGAGATAAATTAGTCACGTATTTGAATCTCATAGCTTTATTCATCTGGGTTATTTTGATCACAGAAGTTGCTCATAAGGACCGAAATGAGAAGTAACGTCAGTTGGACTAAAAATATGTTTTAGATCAATGTACACTTCCCGATCCCATATGTGATGGGTTTCATCACTAAATTAGTGAGTACCAAAATTAATGTTCAAATTAATTAATTTATTATTTTTTAATTATTAGATAATTAGTAAATAAAAAAATTAATTAATTAATTGATAGGAACAATTTAAGTTATCAATTTGAATTGATGAATTTAGACACAGTTTTGGCTCTAGGGGAGATGTAAAAATTGCATATTGTCGTGCAAAAGAGGTAAATTTTGATTTTATCACATAGGGGTATGTGGATATTTCTGTAATTAATAGAAAAATGGTTGCAAACCTAAAACTAAGCTAAGTGTTAGACAGAGCAGAAAAAATTTCTCTCCCCTCCTTTCTACTATTGCCGCCGAACCGTGTAAAGGAAAAAGAAAAATTGTTTTTTTTTCTCAGTTTTTTTAAGATCCCACACTCAGTTTCAATCAATATCCTTGTGAGATATACTTCTGAATCCTACGAGTGGTTGTTAGTGTGAAGATCGATTGAAGTTCTACGAATCTCAAGAACGAGGAATGCGAACCAATAAATTGGATCCTGCTAATCTAAAAATTCTCCATTACAAGAAAATGTAAAAATTATAATTTCTATCTCTTCTCGATACGTTTATCTAAATATATAAGATCGTTGTATGGTTTTATATTTAATATGATTAAATATTTATTTTTAAAAATATCTGATATTTCACTCAGGAACTGTTCGTGGTTCATTAATTTTTAAAACTCGATCCAACAAAGGGGTCTAACTCTTTTCGGAGCAATATGACAAATAAAACCATCATCAATTGTCATGTTAATACACTTAGAGAGAGATTCAACAATAATAATGAAAAGATAAGGAGATAGTAAGTCTCATTGTCTTAAACATCTACTAGGAGTGATATTAATCTTAGGTTCTCCATTAACATTAATTTTGTAACTCACAGAAGAGAACAAATCATAATCCATATAACAAGTTTAAGATCAAATCTCATTTTAATAAACAAACATTTAAGAAAATCTCAACTCACCCTATCATATGCTTTGGGCATATAAGTTTTAAGCACCACTTGACCCATTTTCTACCATATTTCTTTATTTTTTCAAAAGATTGAAAATCTCCGGAGAAATTAAGGTGTCATGCTGAATATGTTTTCCACTAATAAAAACTCATTGGGATTCAGATGAAATCAGATATAAAAAAACTTAAATAATTTTTTAATCAATTGGCTAAGATTTTAGATATTATCTTGTAAGAAAAGTTTCAAAGATCTATTGAGCTAAAATGATTAGGAGTCTCAGGTTACTAAATTTAAGGGTTAAGAGTAGTAGAAGTCTCATTCATAGACTTGAGGAGACAAAAATTCCTAAAAAAATCTAAAACAATCATGAAACATCATTACCCATCAAATCTCAATATTTATGATACAAAATGACAGAAAAACCATCGGGTCCCGAGATTTTATCAGCACCAAGACAAAAAAAAAGAAATTTAACTTCATCAAAAGATATATAAGAAATTAGATTATCATTAATAAATTTATGAATTATACGATCCACAGAATTCAGAACTTACTTAACATCAAAGTAGGTTTAGATTTAAAAATGTCACTAAAAGAACAATGGATAATATTAATTTCCTCACTTTGCCGCGTACCATTCTCATCTTTAAGTCTACTAATAATTCTTCTCTTAAGGATAGATATAAGAAAAAACTTTGTGCTTGTATCACCTAATTTAAGACAATTAATCTTAGATATCCGACTCCAATTAATCCTAGATCTCTAATCCCAATAATCCTAGATCTCTCATCCTCATTTTTTTCATTAAGAGATGCCAAATTATCCATTAAAAGATCAATTCTAAGAGATGGTTGAAGTTGAAAATGAGCCTTGGACGATTATGATCAATCCATCGAAGAGATCACTTACCACTAGATATTATCTGCGTAACAATAATTGAGATCAAATATTTCTGATTAATTGGAACTAAAAGAAGCAACACCTTGAAAGGATAAGTAGATAACTATTTATATTCTCCCACATTAACTCTGTCAAATTTTCTTTAGTTTCATGCTATGTTCCTGGGAAGGCTGCATTCATTTTCTGCTTAGTCAGTTCATAATTAGTAGAGTGCTATATTAATTTTGCGTAAACGTGATGTATCTTGGGAGACTATACCCTATTATGTAAGCATAAACATGGAGGAAGACACTTGAAAGGGAACAGGGCAATTGCCCCCTTTTCATTTTGTAATCTTAATTTATTATATATAACAATCAATGTAATATATTAAATCTACTATTTGCTCCTATCAATTTATAAAATTAAAAATTTATATTATTTACCCCTTTCAAATTTACATAATTACCGTAATATTTATCACACTCAAATTTATAAAATAATCAAATTATATACTCTCTTATCTCTCGCACATACAACTCGGTAATTAACCAAATGGAAGGTATGTTATATTCAAAAAGGACAAAATTCTATCAGAAACCCACATGTCAGAAGAATCTAACTTCTCACCTAAAAAGAAAATATTTTATATCCAATTATCTCGCAACCGAAACCAACCACTTATCTGAAAGTAACCATCCAAATAGCACGCAGTCGTGCTTCTTACTTCATTCCTTCTTTTTATTCGCATTTACCCACACATTGTGGCCATTCATAACCCCTCAACGTGCTTTAGCCAAACCTCCACACGTGCCTCTCTCCACCATATGTCCTACGTGGCAATACAATCACCTCATACATTGCCACGTGTTACACAATTAATAAAATATACTTCAAACTCAAAACCCTCAGTCTAAAACACCACCCGCTTCAGTTCCCACTTGGTCTTCTCTGTCTCTCTCTCCTACTTTCACTCTCACTCTTTCTCCTCTGTAATTTTGGATCTGTGATCTGAGTTACAAGTTTTTGAAAAAGTATGGTTCTTCGGATAGTATACGGGCTGCTGTTTCTGTCATTCTCGTGCACTTTCATCTTGGTCCTCCACCTCATGCTGCATCCGGTCTTCTACTTCACCTCCTGAGATAAAGTTGAGAATTCTTACAAGATTTTAGACATTAACCTCGATTTTACGAGATGGGTTAGTGAATAAATCGATTCTTTTGGCTTGGAGTTATATTATTATACTTGTAATTTAATGGTTTAGTGATTGTTTTGATGCGGACTTTCAGATTTGAAACTTAAGCATTATTAGCTTTTTTAGAGGGATTCTGTGCGGCTGTGTTGTAATAGTAAACAATCATATGGGGATTAATGTATGTCTTGCTAGATCCATCTGATTTCGAACTTTACATTTTATAATGTTGTGAAACTCATTACGTTATTGATCGAACAGGTTTGCTCTGTTTTGATACTATATATAGATTATAGTATTGTTCTTGATGTACAAAGTATCCCAATTGTGTCGATTCGTAGCTACTACGACAAATTTTGTGGAAATTTATATTTAGAGTCTGAATTTCGAGTCATTAATTGCACTAAACGGTTTGATTTGATGACGAAAAATCGAATCAAACATTTTATGTTAAAAGAATCTAATTAAATTAAATGATATTATTTTTAAATGATATTATTAAAAAATATATATGAAATCGAAGTTTTGTTTCGGTTCGGTTTTAAAATAAATTATATATAAAGAATAAAAAATAATATAAATTTAATGTTTTCGTTTGATTCGAAAACTACCAAAAATATGAACTGAAATTTTGATTCTCTCATTTTCTCGAACCGAACATATATAAAAAATCGACTGAACCGGTCATTTTACGATTAGGTTCGATTCAATTCGATCGGTTCTGAATAATTTTGAACACTATGAAGAAGTGTTTTGACATTTTCCTTTATAATATTTGATTTTGACATTATTATTGGTGTTTATTTGTTTTAAATAATTCAGTTGCAATCCTGTAGTTCAAGAATTTTTATATATAACTGCACAGTTCATTGTTTCTGATAATATTGTGATATTGATGAAAGCTAAAATATGATTTTATTAATCTATTCAACAAACATCCAAATTTGGTGGGTATAAAGTTACAAGTATGCAGTTGATTCAATTCCAATGGGTTGTTTCCAGCTCTTCCACCACACTTAAACCTAGAGGTAAGTCCGAATGAGAGTTCTTTTTTTAATAGATTTTAAATACAATAGTCAAATCCCGTGCAGAGCACGAGTTATGCACATATTAATTATTATAAGATTTTTAGATTTAAAACATGAAATTAAAAATATAAATTAACTTAAATTATATAAGTATATTATTATATTTGTAGACTTACGCTAATCACTTTATGTTTTCTTTATAGTAACCAATACTGATAGATTAAACTCTAATCTAAATTTTTTAATTTGATTAAGAATTAAACTGATTATAAAGTTCGGAGAATAAAAAGAGATTGAGAATTTATTTAAAACTAATAGAAATATCTAATTATTTTCAACAACAAATCAAAAGAAATGAATAAAGAACACACGATATATACATCTTAAATTTAAAGAAAAATAGAATTAACATAACATAAAATTAAATTAGGACGATATTTTATAATCAACATTTAGTAAGAGAAAAATAATATGACACGCATGATATAATATCGAATAAACTTAAGTTGTTCCCTATTTAGATAAGATAAAAAAAATAGCAAATAAAGGACTATAACTTACCAAATTCAAGTATGTCATGTCAAACAAAAGAAACTTTAAAATTATAGCATAAGCAAAGAAAAGCCAAAATGGAGATATTTATAATATTTCTCTGACGGTCCTTTGATTTACTAATAAAACAACTGTTGTGTCTTCTGGGTTTCATCAGTTTAGTGGATAATAATCATTGTAATTAAGAAAAATTATGAAGATAAAAATTATGATCAAATATTTGAAGTGAAAATGGAAAATACCAGTCAATATTGAGTAAAGTTATAACATGTGTTTGCAAAGGAAATGAAAAGTGAACGAGTTAATATAGCATAGTTATAATTTTTTAATTTATCAAAATATATCAATATAAATTTAATATTATGTAAATTTATGATGTATTATAAGTTGGGTTAAATTATATTTTTTTTAATAAAGTAATTCAAAAATCGATTATTTTTAACAGACACAAATTTATTTTAATCAAAACTGACACGAATTAAAAGGGTCTTACTATCTTCCACTTTTTTATGTAAAAGAATAATAATAACGCTATTAAGTTTGAGCGGTTATATTTTCTAAGCATCTTAGATTCTATCCTAAATTAATAAATGTGGCTAAGATACCATTTAAATTTTGTGAATAAAAACTGAACGACAATAAATATTTTATATTGATTAGAAGGAACTTTACAAATGAAATATTATCTGTAACATTTTTTGTCCACATAATTAGTCATAAACTGTATTTATTGTTTTTAAGTTACAAAGAGGTAGCTATTTCGGTATGGCGTGCCCTGGCTTTTTATTTATGTGTAAAAGTATTTTTTTTAACTTTGTTGTCACTTTTAATGAATACAATAATTTCTAAATTAAAAATAATTTATTTTTTAAGCTCTTGGTTGAATGATATGAAATTATTAAAATTACGTTATAGAAATTATAAGTCAATAGTTCTTTTAAAAGTAAAAGTTAGAAAATTTAAGTTAATTAACAATATAGAAGTGCCCTTACATTTATATATAAAGTATTTATAAAGTCTAATTTGCTAGAATTTAAATAATTCGTTTTTAAATTGTCACTTTTTACCAAATATAACTAAGCTAACCGTTATCTTAAAATTATTCATTTAATTAATCAAGAAAATATAATTTGTTATATAAAACTTATTGAAATATAAAATACACGTTAATAATTATTAACGGGTTACTCTATTTAATTAGAAATCACGTCAACTCTTTAGATTCTTGATAAGAGTTGGGTATAGACATATAGTGTATTATGAAATGTTCATATCAAAAATACTAATTATACATTAATTATAATGAACATTTGTAATTTTAATATATTAAAATCTTTTAGTTTTAGTATATTAATTTAAGAATGCAATGACAAATATCGCAATTGGAGCTAATGGAATTTGACACATGGCGCAATGGAGACTTACATACCGAAATATATATACAAGTAAGTAAAATGAGAAATAAAAGAAAGTAAAAGAAATTGTAATCGAGAGCTCTTTTGTATTGAGTTGGAATTGCCTTTGTTTGATATATACGAAGGAATTTATAGATCTTTTCCTCCATGACCGTTAACAACCGTTTCATCACATTTAATGAATATTTAATAATATTGTAACTGTTTGATCAAATTGTAGGAAATGGAGTAACTGATGCTCAAATTTGACTCGCTTTTGATTGCCACATCATTCTTTGTTAACTTACCCTCCTCCAGGTTTATCTATGTTATTCTTTCACATTCGCTTTTGCCCACACTGGCGATCCTCCATCGCAGGGATTAACCAACTCCTTACATCTGCCCCTATTTTATATCTTGATTTCAGGCCGTTGATGCAAAACATTATTAATTTGATTTGTCGTCCATTGATGGTCGATGACATCACAATTTTCAATATTACCCTCTGTCTTATGGCGTTTCACCTTTCTACACGTCATAATTATGTTTCTTGAGTGAGAAAATGCGCCTCCACTTATTCAACTTCCGCTCAGGTTTTTACTAATGTCGTCTCAACACGTGTCCATACACGCCTTTTTTTTCTTTCGTACATCATTTCAATTCTTTCAAATTTTTACCTTTTCTCTTTGAATCCGCCGTTTGGCATCCACTAGGATAATTTCTAATGATTTTTGCTCCATTATCTTCCCACACGCATTTTTCTCCTCCGTAAGTCCACTTCTTCTTTCTCTTTGCTATCAAGTTTCCTTTAATGGACTCTTCTTTCTCCCCTACCATTCCTAGGATTAGGAATATAGAAGAATTTAACCGTTTTGTTTCTTGGTACCGCATTGCTTAACCTGAGGAAGTTAGTTGTTCGTACTTTAATGGTGCTCTAGTTATTTCATCCTCACACCCTGGAATTCTGAATTTTTGGACTATATATAGATTTATGTTTTCGCTTTTCTATATCTCCCATTTTCCAACAATTCGTTCATTACCATGATATCTCTCCAACCTAGTTTACTCCAAAGACCTATAGAATATTGTTAGATTTTGAGTCTCTGAACCATTTATTTAGCTTAGACTTAGGATTTAACGGATTTTGTTTACAATACTCCCTAAGGGAGAAGAATGGCCCCACACAACGGTTTGACTAGTGGTTTGTTGATTCTAGAGCAGCCAAAGGGTGACAAATGGTGGAATGCCGAAGATTTTCCCGTTTCTGGTGATTGGAAAGGTGGCAGTCACTCCCACATCCCCACCGAATGGAGGTCGTATGGTGAGTGACTATGCCCCCCTCCATTTTTGTTTTTATTTCTTTCTTTCATTTGACTAATTGTTTCTTTCTTTCATTTTGCAAACAAATACAAGAACATACGTCCTTATGAGACTCCTGATGATCGTGCTAAAATCAGGGTTTCTTATAGCATTGGCACTTGTAACTAGTAGTGGCTGCTAAATCCTAAGTGCCTACTTCCTTTTATTGCGTAACTTCCCCCTAGACCGTTGGCCTTACCTGTTGCTATCCCTAGACCTCAGGTCCCTCGGGTTGTCATCCAAAGACAATCTTCTTTACCTTCTTCTTCTTCAAGTTCTTCTACTTCTACTTCCCTTTCTACTTGGGAAGCTTTCGAGATGAGACATATTCAACTTTCTTTGAATCGTTCTTGGCCATTGAGTAATCGTCTATGGTCTCTTCTTCCAGGATTTCACATGTTTTTCATACTCTGCAGTCTTCTCCTCCTCCTCTCATTCCACCTATTTCTCTCCCCCTTCAACTTGATTTTTTCGGGCCAATGGGGTTTATTCCAATCGGGTCTTCTTCCCCTGATTTTTGGTTGGACTTCTCTGAGCTTGTTAATGCCCTTCCCTAGACTTTTTTTCATCCGGGCATTGGCCCAAGGATTCATTTTGATCGAGAGTCATCTTATCAGATTATGAGCCATCTTTAACGCTCAACTAACTCTAATCAGTTGGCTGAGGAGTCGGTTGAAGCCCTCTAGAAAGGCATCAATCATTTCCTTCTTCAGGTAAATCATATTCATTTTACTTTATTTTTTTTCTTACTGATATTATCTTTTCTTTTAGACTTTTCTTTACCACAATGCTCTTATCGCAAATCTTAATAGCACTGGTGGTGAGATGGTTAGATACGAGTAAGAAGTGTCAAACCTTAAGCATCCACTGGTCGCTGATGATGTAGAAACTAGTGAGCTGAAGAGTGAGCCTAAAGCTGTAAGGCTTTTGATTGAAGAGCTGCGAGCCAAAGCTGATAGACGCTTCCAAGAAGTCATTCATGAACTCACTGGGCGGCTTGAGGTGTGAACCGCTAAAGGTTTGCAGAAGAAAGAAGAAGAGGCTTATGAGTACACTGCTCAATTTAGACTATTGGAGAGGGACGCTTAAACCATCAGTTATCTTGATGGTGTTTCTCGGGCGCCTCCTCAGTTTGAATTAATTAAAGGTGTTCCTCCCACTACTGATCAGAATACTAAAGACACAGATTTCACGTGGAAAACCTTTAATGAGGAAAAAACCACGGAATAAAGATGTTCTCATTAAAAAGATAAAGAATTTGATTTGTACATAGTACTTTCTCAAATGTAATGTGTTCCGAGGCTTAGGGAGATCCATACCTCATCATTCGTTAGCCAGTATGATCATTTACCTCCCATTACTCAGATGATGTATGGTCTTTCCCAATTTGGCCTTATTTTCCTTCATCTGATTGCATGATTATTTTGAGGACTAACTCCCCAGTCTGAAAACTTCTTGTTTTTTTCCTTTGGACAAATAGGCCTCTCTGAGTTGATTGTAATTACCCACTCTGATGAGGGTCGCTTCTCTTTTTCTCTTCCAGCAAGTCAAATAGCTTTTCTAAGAGTATGAAATTTTCATCTTGACTGACGTCTGACGTCGTAGTGGGGCATGCAATTTCTATGGGAATGATGGCTTCCATTCTGAACGGTAATGCAAATGATGTTTGCCTAGTTGATTCATGTGGAGTTGTTCGATAAGCCCAAAGAATTGCAGGCATCTCTTCAACACATTCCTATTGCCGCTTCTAGCCTTTTCTTTTACCCTTCAAGGACGGTTCAGTTTAATCGCTTTGCCATACCATTTCCTTGTGGGTAATATGGGATCGAATGCAAAGCCTTGATCCGTAGTCCATCAATAAAAGTCTTTAACCACTTCTCGGTGAATTACGTTCCATTACCTGAAATAATTATCTTTGGAATCTCATACTGGCATACAATTTCTTTCCATAGGAAGCCTGTAACTTCTTATTCTCGCATCCTTGCTAGTGAGATTGCTTCTATCCAATTGGTAAAGTAACCTGTTGCCACCAGCATGAACTTCTTTTGTGCTGAAGTCATCGGTAACAGTCCCACTATGTCACTCCTCCACTGCATGAACGGCCAGGGGCTGACCAAAGTTTGCAATGACTCGGGAACCATCCGTGGATGGGGCAAACTTTTGGTTCTTATAACATATTTTTACATAATACTTCACATCTGCTTGGATTCTAGGCCAGTAGTACCATTCATTCAGAATCTTATGTGGAAGGCTCTTCCTCCTATATGACTTCGTAAATTCCTTCGTGGATTTCGGCCATGACGTAGTCGGCCTCGGTTGAATTGAGACATCTTAAATAAGGTCTTTAAAAATATATTTGATAAAGTTTGTCATTGATCAGCGTGTATCTAGCTGCTTGTTGACTCAACTTTCTTGCTTCCAATTTGTTTTTAAGAAGCGTGTCGTCTTGAAAGTACTAAAAAATTGGGCCCATCTAACGTGATTCCGCAGATTCTCTATTATAAAATGTTATCTAACTTTCAGTGCTTGGGAATTCTAGGAATTCCACTAGGATATTCCTCCTTCCACGATTGCTGACGGACGGCCATAATGTTGCCAGGGCGTCTGCATGTGAATTTCCCCTCTAGGGATTTTCTTTGAGGTACTCCTCTAATTGTTCCAAAAGTTGCTTCACACACTAGAGGTATTTTGACATCTTTTCATCTTTAGTGGTTTATGTCCCAGCAATTTGGTTAGCCACTAACTGTGAATCATAATAAATGTTTATTTTTCTTATCCCAAACTCTTTTGCGGCTTCCAGCTATCAATGCTTCATATTGTGCTTCGTTGTTTGAGGTGTTGAAACCGAATGACAAGGCTTGTGATACGAATTCTCAATAAGGAGTCCGGATTATCGCACCTACCCTAGATCCTTTTTTATTTGAAGCTTCATCTACGTACAACTCCCATTCATCCTTCTGCGGATTGATTTCAGTGATATTTTCATTTTGTCTCGCTGTGAATTTTGTGATGAAATCTGTCAGTACTTGAAACTTCATGGTATTACCTCACGACATTGCTGATTCACGGCACCACTATAGTGTTGTGTGGCATTATAGTGTGCCACGTGTTACTGTAGTGTCCCGTGGCACTATAGTAACTCATGCCAGCCTCTGATTTTTTATTAATCAGATAAATATCTAGATATCAGTTAATTCAAAATGAACTTATCTGATCTCTCATTCAATTATCTTATCTCTCAATCCATAAATTAAATAAACTAAATCAAATCATTATCTCATAATGATTTAATAATTACTTAATTTCATAAATCAAATATTTCGTTCACTAATCGATCAACAATAAATTAATTGATATTATTATTTATTTGTAATTTACAAAAACTACAATAAATATTATTATTAATTAAATCTTAATTAATTAATATTACATAATTATCTCATAATTATATACTTGCCCAATAAATTTAATTCCTTATGCAAGCTAGTCATTATCTCATGTCCTGAAATATTCACACTCTAGGCTGTGTAGTACAGAGGTGACTCAAGGATCATGGACCCATAATTCTAAGCTCCAATAAACCGAATTATTACTTAAATAATCTTATTTGCTAATTCCATTATTACTCCACTATAATATGAAATTACACTCTTAGAAATTACATAATATATTTACAGAATATTCTCGTGTTGTCCATTGATATAATCACTTCATGTAGCTTTTGTCCTCCAATTATTGGTTTATAAATTAGAGTTTGTCAAAATTACCGTTTTATCCTTCTAATTACTAATTTGTCCTAAAGTACTATCAATTCACTAGTGAACGGCCAATTTATAATCGTATTATAAATTTGAGTTCAATATTCATTCCATTCTAGAATTAACAATTAAAAAAACTGATATACGATCCATTATGAAAGCTTAGATTCTAGATCTTATAAGATCATGTTCTCAGTCATTCAAATCATCGAATATCCAAAACAAAATCCACTAGTATGTTTTACAAACAAACCTCAACGAGTGAAACAAAAGATCTAGTAGACATGCATAGGAGTTCATGGATACTCAGGATTCAGACTGATCTACATATGATCATCATTTTTTATGTGTATTAAATCTTTATGATAAACGGTAAGTTAATGATGATATTAATCCACATCGATCATGTCCTATATAATCTAATTATATAAAGTACATTTACTAAAATGTATATTCACATCAGTGATCCGAATCTAGATCACACGCATTCATAATGCTAAGTAAACCGTACTAGCAACCATTCATTAAAGATTCCATACATTAATATGTTGCAGATTATTTTATTCGTTATCTATGATCTTAATCCTCTCTACTTATACAAGATCAAAGTCTCATTAATAAACATAGAATTTTCAAATATTTATATATAATTATTCAACAATATTTTAAATTTGTCTAAACACATGCTTTGAGGGTACAATGCCCAACATTAAATTGCCAAAATTTATCTTTTTGTGCACTGCTATCTGTGATTTTTATATTTCCCTTAGAGCCAAGAATGTGTCCAAATTCTTCAATTCAAATTGATAAATAAAATTGAGACCTTGCATTAATTAGTTAGTTTATTTTATTTACTAATTATCTAATAATTAGAAAATAAAAAATTAATTAATTTGAAAACTAATTTTGGACTTCACAAATTTAGTGATGACATCCATCACATATGGGTTCGGGGAGTGTACCTTGGTCCAAAACACGATTTTGGTCCAACTGATGTTGTTTCTCATTCATGTCTTTATTGGTTACTCCTGAGATCGAATGGACCCACATTAATAAATATATGTGATTCAAATACCTAGCTAATTTATCTCCATAAATTTCTGACATATTTAATTTGGACATCGTATGACTCTATTATAAGTCTGATGCTGAATCAACTCTTAATTCATGCGCGCTACATTTTATGTCGGTGCAAATAAACATTTTCATTTCATGGTCCACAGAATTTTTTATGATATTACCCTTTGTGAATATCAGTAACAAGTGCGCGATAAAAATTACCGTTTTACCTATCTAGTTATTATTTTCTTAACTTCTTTATTGATTGTGAATGAGACAGACATATCAGTGACGTGTCTCATACATATCATCATGTCTTATTCAATGACTCATACCATCGGGTACCGGCCTGGTTTATTTATTCACACACCCATCAATAAATCATAAGGTGATATTGTTGCTTTTGCGATCTTAATACAAATTCCATATCTGTGAATTACAAAACTCCAACATAGTTCAATCACGGTCCTAAATTTGGCAATTCGAACTCACTCCTTTGGCATATCAAAGATCACAAGTAACTAAGTCAAGTTGTGTATTCACCTCACGATTAAGGTAATTAAAAAAATACCCTTAAGGTGTAACAATTAGATTTAGAGCTAGATAAACGATTTTGATGTAAACTAATTGATTATTGGTCTATTCAACATATTCCATAATGTGTCTAAGTCGATCGTTAGAGTCTCCACTCCCACGCCCCGAGACTGACATAATTTGGTCCAACCAAATAATATTAATTGAATTCGATTATCCAGTCGATCCTAAAACTGCGAATAATATTCTAAACTATCTCAGAATAGTTTGTCTGGAAGACCGCTCGGTCTTTCTTCTTCTTACATTGATAATAGTTGCAGGACTTAAGTAAGCTATAAACACACTTTAATTAAATGAAACTTCCAGCTTATTCATAAAATCCAGTAATATATAAATGTAAAAAAAAATAACTGTTTACTCATAAATAGTTATTACACCATATTTTATGGACACATTTTAACAATCTCCCACTTGGACTAAAATAGGCGTGTACAATCTCGTATTCCCCTGCCCTCTAGATTACCATCAAAGACTTTATCGTTTAAAGTTTTCATGAATTGATCTACCAGGTTGTTTATCGTCGATATGTGTATTACTTGAACATCTCCTCATTGAACTATCTCTCTGATGAGGTGGTACTTAAGCTCCATGGTAGAATAAGCAATACAAGATTGTTTGGTACTTCTTTATACCACTGCTGAACCATTTAGGATGAACATCGATCCTGATGTGAACCTCGTAGAATCATTGTCCGCTTGGAAATCAAAGTCAGTATAACTTATCATATTCAGGTCAGTACCTGAATACACAAGTATGTAGTTCCTCGTCCTCCTAAGATACTTGAGGATATGCTTGACATCATTCCAATGCTTGAGTTCAGGATTAAACGACTCACCACACCTTCGGCTTAGCAAATATCTGGCCTAGTACAAAACATTACATATACGAGACTTCATACTGTTGAGACATAGATAATCTTTCACATGTCTTCCTCTATTTGAGGAGTCTTTGGAGACTACTCCTTGGAGAGGCTGATTTCATTCCTAAAGGAAATGTATCACTTCTTGGAGTCTTGCATACTGAAATGAGCCATAACCATATCAATATAAGATGCTTGAGATAGTGCCAATTGTCTGTTCTTCCGATCCCAAAAGCTCTAAATACCTAGGACAAAGGCAGCTTCTCCAAGATTCTTCATATCAAATTGCTTTGCGAATCAAATCTTCAAATCAAAAATTTTCCTACATCATTCCCAATGAGTAGAATATCGTCCACGTACAGAACTAGAAAAACTACATTCCCTTTGCGTATCAGCTTATACACACAGGGTTTGTCTACTAACTACTCAAAACTAAAATTCTTGATAGTTTCATTGAATCTGATATTCCATGAACAAGACGTTTACTTAAGTCCATAAATGGACTTCAGTAATTCGTAAACATTGCCCTTTTGGTTTTTCTTCATGAACCCGTCTGGTTGAGCCATATGAATGCGTTCTTCAAGATTTTCATTCAGAAACCAGTCTTGACATCCATCTGCCAGATTTTATAATCGAAGACAGCAATATTAGACATGATGATTTAGATGGATTTAAGCATGGCCACCAGCGAGAAGGTATCCTCAAAGTCAATACATTCTTTTTACGTGTAGCCCTTAGCTACAACCCTAGCTTTCAATGTCTCTACATTCCCATCTACACCTCTCTTCTTCTTATAAATCCATTTACACCCTATGTGTTTTACCCCTTTAGAAGGATCTACAAGCTTCCAGACTCCATTCGAGTACATCGATTGTATCTTGATGTTCATGGAATCTTGCCATAGGTTTGTTTCAAGACCAGCCATGGCCTGCGAGTAGGAAACATGCTCACAACACTCCCACTACATTGAGGCTCCGGCTCCTGGTTTGATTCTTCCATTATTGAATCAAGAATAAGTCCTTATTGGATAGTCGGTGTCCTCCCATTTAATAGTTCCTTTAGCCCAACTGTGGTTCTTGACTTCACACTTCTTACGTAGTTCTCTTATAGAAAATGTGCATTCTTGCTCACGAATAGTTTCTTGTCATCTGGACTATAAAAGACGTGGCCCTTCGTTCCCTTGGGATATTCTGCAAATAGGTATAATTCTGATCGACTGACCAACTTGCCTGTCTTTGGTCTCAACACGTGTTCTAGGCATCCCCACATCCTAAGATGGCTCATGAATGACTTTCGTCCACTTCATCTTTCATATGGTGTACTAGGCACCGTATTTGACAGAAATTGGTTCAAAATATATGTCGATGCTTCCAAGGCATATCCACAGAAGGAACCATATCCAACAGAATTCGATTCATTCTCTCTGTCACACAATGATTTTCTGGACTGCCAAGTGTTGTAAGTTGAGAAATAATATCTTCTTCATTAGGAAATTCTCTGAACTCTCCTAGCAAGTACTCTTCACCACGATCAAATCGTAGTATTTTGATTTATTTTTCTAATTTTTTCTCAATCATAACTTATACTCTTTGAACTTTTCAAAAGTTTCAGACTTTTGGCGTATTAGATAAACATGTCCAAAATATGAGTAGTCATCTATGAAGGTTACAAAATATTCATAACTTCCTCTTGCTTGGATATTCAATGGCCCACATACATCACTATGTATGAGTTCAAGGCATTGAGTGGCTCTTTCATCCTTCGCTGAAAAGGGTCTCTTGGTCATTTTACCTTATAAATAGGATACGCATATGGGTAGTGATCCCACACTTAAAGTTTATAATGGACCATCATTTGTAAGTTTTTTAATCCTATTTAGGCTAATGTGACCAAGACACAACTGCCACAAGTAGGTTAGATCGATTGAGTCAGACTTCAACCTTTTACTATCCCTTTGTAAATCACTATTTACTTCAGTGTCACATATAATTGGAACTTTTAGTTTTACATAGAATAAGTTGTTTATCATGCGTGTAGTAGTAATTAAGCATTCATTTCTAAAATACCAATATCATTATCAATGAAATGCAAAGAAAATCATAGCTCAATAAAACTAGCTACTAAAATAAGGTTTTTCTAAAAAATTGAGATATAATAAACATCACGTAAAACTAAATAATTGTTCTTAAATAACAATTTAAAATGATACTGCCGATACTAGTGCTCTATTTCCCTAACGAAATCTGAACTCATCATCGTTAGGCCTTCTGATTTTCCTAAACCGCTAAAGGGAACAACAAACATGGTTAGTGGCTGTAAAGTCTACAATTTATGAAATGTAGAGTTAGCCACATAACATGCTTCAGTAACAAGTAATGTACCTTTGGATTTCAACTCTTTGCGATAACCGGGCAGTTGCATTTCCAATGACTAGTGACTCTGCAATGATGACACTTGTATTTTGACTTGTCCAGTTTCACATAGCTCTTACCTTTTGTAGCTTTCGAGCTCACCTTCTTAGCTTTCTTCGGGCCTCTCTTGTGCTTCTGTTTGGTGTAAGAGGTGAAAGTCTCACTTTCAGTAAAGTTTGACTCTCCATTCTTTCTCTTCCCTTTAAGAAACAGGGTCTCAGCGGCTTCCAACTCATTCATAAGTTCCAGAAGAGAGTACCTCAACGTATTCATCGAATAATTAAGTTTGAAGTTCTCAAAAGTGTCTGGGAAGGTGTCAAAGATCATATCAACTTGAGTCTCACCATCTACCTCAGCTCCTATAATCTCCATCTTATTCAGATAACTAATAATCAGCATTATATGTTCCCTAACAGGAGTTTCAGGTTTCGTCCGGCAGTTCATGAAGTTTTACATAATAGCCTGCTTGGCTTGACGACCCTAATCCCTGAACATTTTGGTGATGTTCAACATCATATGAGTGGCGGTCTCCATTGCCTGATGCTGTTGTTGTAAGACATTGCTAACTGATGCCAAGATGTAACACCTAACAATCTCATCAGAACACAACCTTATCATATGCATCATTTTCCTCTTAAATCGATTCAGCAATAGGCTCAAGGGGACAAGGGGTGGTGAGCACAAACTTATGCTTTTCTGCCGTAAGCAAGATATCAATATTACGTTTCCAATCCACGTAAATTTCACCAGTGAGTTTGTTTGGATTCAAGATTGTGATAGTGAGGATAATGACATGATTACTGAAAAGAATAAATAAAGTGGTGTAAATAAACACTTAATCATTTAGGGAAGTATGATGCATGATTCAAATACTTAAATATTTAAAAAAATCCGATGAAAACATATTTCTTTCATGATGTTACGATCAACAAAGATAGCTCGTCTCATCTAGGAATAACGCCTGAGCTACATCTTATCGCATCAAGACTCTTCTTATTTTGATAAAGCTTCTCAAGATATCACTACATCTAGCTCAACCAATTACCAATGATTTTGGTCACCTTAACCTCATTGACTAGCTCCTATGAGAGATTTCAATTAACTTTGGTCTAAGTGTTTAACTAACGCATTGGCTTTAAAGGTTGCTATGAACTAACAGTTCATCTTAGAACGGTCCTGCCTTATCAATTCCTTTACAAGCTTTAGCTTCTCCAGCAACTCGATGACTCAAAGCGACACGACTCCCAAGTTTCTCTCACTAAAGAGAGGACTTCTAGGGCGGCTCTAAACCATTCCTCAACCAAGTTTGCGTTTGGGACATTGAGAACGATCAACGTAAATAATCATTCCACTTAATTTTTGAAAAATTGGATTTTATTTACTTTTTAAAAAAAATCAAAATTCTTTATAAATTTAAAAAGCAAGTTTTAAAAATGATAAAATTTTATAAAATTTAAATCATAATTTAAAATCAATTACTTTTAGAAAATTCGCATTTTACCTAATATAACCCATTATTAATTTAAACTACAATGATTCATGTACATGTTACATGTCAATTGGATATTGACATACCCCTATTTCTATATGACATGTTATATAAGGATGCGAGATTAATAATAAACTATACATTCAAAATTAACCTCTCTATGACTCATTTCTAATTACAACCCATAAAAAGAATAATAAATAAATTACAATAATTTCAAAAACTATTCTTCATCCCTTCTTCCCTAACTAATGTTGCACCGACGGTCACTTCTGAAACTGCTAGGTACAAGTATAATTTGTCACATGGTTCTGTTTAGAGAAGATATGCGGTGAGGCCAAGTACTATTTGACTGCTTGGAAAGCTAATTCGCAATCTTCGCCCCACCTTTGAGTTGTATTCTTTTTTATTTTTGAGAATAAAAGCTTACACTTGCTAGTTGATTTGGCAAGGAATCTCCCAACGGCTGTCAACTTTCCTATGAGACTTTGTAAATCCTTTAGGGTTATTTGGGTCTTCATCTCTTTTATTGCTTTTACCTTATCAGGGTTGATCTCAATTCCTCTCTGCGGTACCATGTGTCTGAGAAATTTGCCTGCTTTAACTCTCAAAGTACATTTTTCAGGATTAAGTTTCATGTTGTACTTCCTTAATTCTAAGAAATCTTCTTCTAAATGCTTAACGTGGTCTTCAAGGCTGATTGATTTGACCAACATGTCATTAACATAAAATTCCATTGTACGATCGATTTGATTTTTGAATATATGTATTATCAACCGCTGGTACGTTGCCCATGCATTCTTTAATCCGAAAAGCATCACTTTGTAGCGGTAAACACCTTGATCGGGTATAAATGATGTCTTCTATTGATCTGATGGATACATCTTTACTTGATCGTATCCTGATAATGCATCCATAAACTCAACAATTCGTGCCCTGTTATTACATCGATCATTTGGTTGACCCATGATAGTGGGTAGTCATCGTTTGGAAATGCCTTATTGAGGTCTGTGAAATCCACACAGACTCTCCATTTCTCATTATTTTTCTTTACTTGATTGTATCTTGAGAATGCATCCATAAAACTTAACAATTCGTGCCCTACAGTTGCATCAATCATCTGGTCGATCCGCGGGAGCGAGTAGTCATCCTTTGGACATGCCTTATTGAGGTCTGTGAAATCCTCACAGACTCTCCATTTCTCATTCTTTTTATTAACTAATACTATATTGGACAACCACTCTGGATACATAACCTCTTTGATGAAGCCCGCCTTGGTTAGTCGATCAACTTCTTGTTTGATTGCATTTTTTCTTTTCAGAGCAAAGACCCATCTTTTCTGCTTCACAGGTCTAATCTGTGGATCGATATTAAGTGGTGGCATATGACTTCCTCATGTATTCCAGGAATATCAGCTAGGGTTTCTGCAAACATAGCTTCATTTTTCTTCAAGAAATTGATGAGCTGTTGTTATTCTTCTGGTGATAAAGTAGGCCATATCTCGGTTACTTTTGTTCCCTGATTGATCTTTACTTCCATCATCTCTTTCGTCACTTCATATCTCGGAGCCTCATTCTCTGGCAGTTTGTCCAACGTTTTTAATTGATATTCATTTACTGGTCCTTTTCCCACCACTTTTCTGGTGGCATCGAGTGCAGTGACTATACAACATCGGGTTGCTACTTGGTCCCCTTTGATTATCTTCATGCCATCTAGGCTCAGATACTTTATGGTTTGGTGATAAGTAGATGGGTCAGCTTTCATCTTATGAATCCATCTCTTCTCAATATGGCATTCTATGGAGACAGTGTATCGATGACTGTGAACTCCGTTAAGTAGTTGAAAGGTTCTGTCAATACCAGAAGGGAAAACGTTCCTTCCAAGTAGGTGACTTCTCCATTGATCATATTAATGGTTGCCCTAGATTTCATACCTTCGCCTCTTCGATCCCCATTTTTCCATGGTTGAACAACATAGGATGTTTGGGCACTATCGTTGTCCACCATTACTCTTCTCAATAGGAAATTTCCCACTTGAATAAAAATTACTAGTTCATCAGTGTGTCTTTTAGTGACTTGTACATCTTTCTTTCTGTTGAAGGTAAACAAAGCTTCCTCGAAAATATTCTTTTCCATTCCTCAGCTATTGATATCTTCTTACAGTATTGCTTTCTTTTTTGCAACTTTCTCCTTCTAGCTTTGTCAACGTTATTATTGTATCAATGATGCCTAATGGTTTTGTAGCATTTCTCAACTCCGTTTGCCTTTCGGTCTATCTGTCATCTGTCTTAGCAATGTACTGACGAAGATGACCTTTGTTGATGAGTTCTTCAATGTAGTACTTTAAATGGTAATAGTCTTTTGTCATGTGCCAATAAATTTTATGAAATGAGCAGAAATTATGCTTGTCTTTTTTAGCTGGTTCTTTCTTCATTAGTGGTGGCCTCTTCAGCCTCAATGCATCTTTTATTGCCCATAAGATCTGATTGACTGGAATGGTGAGCGGAGTGTATGTTCTTTCTTTTCAAGTGAACCATTCGGGTCCCCTTTTTGTCTTGTCCTCTTTCATCACTTTGGTCTTTGCTTTCCAACGCCTCATTGTTGACTTGGTGTTCATGGTGGTTGTTGCAGTTAGTTGTTCTAATAACCGCATCATGCTCTCCTTTCTCTTTGAGGTTTATGTATGTATGAGCTCTAAGAAATGTTTCCATCATGGTGAACGGTTTCTCCATGGATAAATCCTCAACCAGTGAAGACTGGGAATCCAATCCTCTTCTGAATGCTTGCCGAGCTACAGGGTCATCGCAGTTCTCCACTTTTCCCATTTCTTCTTTGAATTATTGTGTATTCACGTAACGATTCTCCTTTCTTTATCGAGATTGTCTCAAGATATTCTAAATCTTCAGTGACGGATCGATAGGTCACGTACTCTTCAAAAAAATAGAAGACATAACAGAAAAGTTAGTAATAGAAAAAGGAGGAAAATAGTGATACCATTTTAGGGCGTTGTCATCGAGGCTTGTCGGGAACATTCTACACATGAGTGCATCTTCTTGTTGATAAAGTGTCATCATCTGTCAAAATCGTCTCAGATGCTCTACTGGGTCAATCTTTCCTGCATAGTATTTGAACTTGGGCGTCATGAACTTCTTAGGGAGTCTGGGTGAGGGACTCCAGATTTGCTATCATTATAGTGCCCAACCTTTTGGCTTCTGCCATGTTTCCATCGAGCATCTTTTCTATATCGTGCTCTGTTAACCTGTCTTTGATTCTTGGGATTCATGCCGCTCCATTTTCCACGTTCTTTGATTGCCCCTTGCCTTCTTCATTACATTTTTTACCGTGATTTTGATTCAGTCCAGCATTCCTATTGGTCGTTGCATCCTGAATTTCATTCATTTCCTTCTGATGTGATTGGCTCATCTCGTTACGTGTTTGTTGGACTTCTTGCTCTAAAGTGGCGACTTGATCTTGTAGCACATGAAGAGTTGTGTTCAAAGTTTATGCATTTAGGTTTTCCAACTCTGTAATTCTTTTTAGGATTGTTCCCAGTATTGCCGGAACATCATGGTTTCCTTGTTCAGGATTATTTATGCTTTAGCGATTGTGAGCCATGCTAGATCTAGTTCTTGACATTCTTGATATTTGGGAGTAGGTTCTTCTTGAGTGTCTTTCATCTCTCAATGAAAGTACTAATTTATAAGGGAATTTTTTTCTCACGGTATTCTAAAATAGAATACAAGTAAGAAAAATGAGAGATGAAAAAAAGTTGAAGAAATTGTAACCAAGAGCTCTTTTGTATTGATTGGAATTACCTTAGGGGTATTTATAGGTATTTTCCTCCATGTCCGTTTACAACCGTTTCATTAGATTTTATGAATAATTAATAATATTGTAACCGTTTTTACGAAATGAGATCTTAAAAATAGTTTATGTTAATTTCAGAAAAAAAAAACTCTTTTATTTTGAAGAATTGAAAATATGTTTAGTTTTCATCATAATAAGATTTTTCAATGGGTACATTGATGCAATGCTCTCTAGAGTCATTATGAATATCACAAGTAATGTCAGCCCTATGCGAATCAGTATGGGGTGAAGGGTCACGCTATTATTATTGTTCCTTGGCGCAGTCTGTGCCGGAGGTTCGTTAGTTTGTAAGAAGGGACACAAAGAGCCACACTGCTCCCGTAAAGGGACAAGTGCTAGCACGCCCGCCTCTCAACACAAGCGCGAGGACCCTTTCGAGCCCCCACTCACAGGAGTTTGAAAACACGTTCACAGGTTGTATTTTAAGATATCGACAATGATCCTTCCGCAAGTTCACCTACGGAAACCTTTTTACGTCCTCTCATTCCTCTAAATGATAATGTTCATTGAACTTCTCACGACATCGCGGGCAGCAAATCACCCCGTCGCCACGATCCGAACACTTCACATGACCATTCAATCGATATGAGCGATGAGCTGTGTGGAAGGATGTCAAGGAAACTAAGTTTCGATAGAGCCAAATTTAAATGGTCTTGTGATAGAGGAGTAGTTATGAACCCTCTAGACCATCCCATTGGGGTGGTGAAGGGAGGGCTCGAATTGATAGAAAAAAATCAACAACCCATTGAAATTACCGTGCACTGCACTTGGAAGAAGAAGTACAAAAAGTGAAAAAAAAATATAGTGAAAATTTGGTTCCTTGTCATTGTAGTAAATAGGTGATAAAATATAATTTGTTTCTCATTATTTACAAACAACAAAGAAAACGTAGGAGTGGAATTTATTCTGCAACTCTTTTATTTTGATTTCTCCATTGTTTTATTTCATTTAGGGCTATGACGAAATTGAACACGCGCTTAATGATTACAATCCACTATCGTGATCGACTTTGCCAAATCTGCCCCTATACCATGCATACAGATGTTATCTATTCAGAAGTTCAATCACATTGAAGAGATCACTTAAAACATATTAATTGTTCTTCTTTTCAAATCGGCTTATCTTCTCTGAATATACACCTGTTCCACCAATTTTACGATGTTTGGACTCATTAATTCATAGTTTTTCTACTTTCGTTGCACTCGAGGTGTTGACCATATTAGGCCACTTTCAGATACAATCGAAGGAGAAGACATCCCTGTGACAAAGTTCGAAGTTTTGAGAATCTTCTTTTTGCAATGAAACTATGACTCTTTTAAGGGCATTCAGACTAAATTCAACCCCCTCTTCCCATATTTTTTCAAATCTAATCTACCTTTTGTTTTGGTTGCCATTTTTTAGTGACCATTTTGTCTCTTGTTTTTTGAACCGAACTTTGAAAATTATATGTATATACACATGAAATTCTTGGTTCCTGGAGCAGAACAACCATGCAGCTTTGCTCCTTCCTTTCCGCTGCGAAAGACCCTTGGGTCCTTTTTGGCCATGTCGCAACGTTTACATTCCTTGTGAAAGACCCTTTGGTTCGTTGTGATTAACAATTTTGACATTCCTGTTATGATCATTTGAGGGAGGATGAGGTGGGGATGGAAAATACCCATTAGGACGGGTTACTTACGAGTTCCTCATCTTTAAATGTTTGAATCTGTGTAAAATTTTAAAAACATTAAAATTAATAATTTCATAGGTAATATACAGAGAGACGGAGAAAAATATCTCTAACTAAAAAATGTAGAAAGAAATTAAAAAAAATTCAAATATATTACAAAAAAGCACTACATAATAAAAAAGTTTAAGCTAAACGGAAGCCCTTCCATAATCTTTTCCCCATTAACACAATTTGTCCAATCTCGTTCTCATGAATCTGCTCCTAGTAGTTCATCCTACATAATGAAGAAAAAATATACATTATTTAGTTATAAAATAAGAAATAAAATATACAAGTAAAATTATTACAAATTTTAATATCATGATTTACCTCATTCTCGTCAACATCTACTTCATAAGATGTGAAACACTGATTTTTACTTGAACATTTGGAAAGAAAATATTGGCTGTTGGATACCAGGTTCCTAAAAATATTTCTATCACATTATAAAACAACTTCAATTTATCATACATCTCTTTCGCCAACAGCCAATCTTCTTAATGGGGTACACATTTATATTGTGAGACTCATTGCTTCAAATGAAAGGAAACACTTTTATATATCAAAGTTGTGTTGATTAATGGCAGGCCACATGTGTGTAATGATGTTTGCTATGATTGTTTCTCACTAACTTCATTGTTTTCGCCTTCTCCATATCATAGATTTTCAAAATATCACGTCTAATGGTGTTTCTAGACACCATATCAAATACTGGCTGGAGAGCTTTAGAGTACCTCCTAAAACATTTATGTTCAACTATTGAAATATGATATTCATGCAAAATTATTATGATCGCCAACTCTTGCCTTGCAACTTCTAGATCAAAGTTATATGTTTCAAGGGTGTGTTTCCCATCATTCGTTTTAGAAGGAACCAACATTGCTTGTCTAATGTCTGTGTTGAAGATAACCACTCACCTCCATTGTTGAAGCCTCAAGCTTTCATTGTCGCACTGCCTACTTCCCACAGTCGTGCTTTCTCAAACTCCTCATAAAGTGACCTAAGTTTTTCATGCACATGTGCCAGCTTGGATAAACAAGCCCATGTCAGCATCTCTCACTTAACTATTACACATACATCTTCACCCTTACCAATTACTCAAGTACCTATTTCTACTCACTCTAAACATCCCATGGTAATAAGATCCAAAGTAGAAATTGTCAAACCTAAGGTGTTCAGTGCTACTCTCAGTTATCACAGGGAACCAACTTCCATCTCAGAAGCTCTCCAAGATCCTCACTGGAAAGCTGCCATGCAAGCTGAATTTACTACTTTACTTCATAACAATACCTAGACTCTTGTTCCCCCATACTAGATATGTCTCTTGTCCACAGTAAATGGGTTTACACACTCAAATTCAATCCTGATGGATCTCTATTGAAGCATAAGGCTAGATTGGTCGTCAAATGTTTCCAACAAACACCTGGAGTGGATTATCTTAAAACCTACAGCCCTGTGATCAAACCATGCACTATTAGAATAATTCTAACACTTGATGTGACCTTTAACTGAGACATTCAACAATTCGACATTAATAATGCATTTTTACATGAGAAACTTCAAGAGACAATCCACATCAAGTAACCAGAGGAATTTGAGGATCCTTTGAGACCCAACCATGTTTGTAAGCTTCAAAAGGCTTTATATGGTCTCAAACAAGCACCAAGAGCTTGGTTTGCGAGATTGAAAGGGACACTACTTCAACAAGGATTCATCAATTCTTACTCAGACACTTCTTTGTTTATCAGCCACTCTTTATCTGGTCTAACTTGGTTTTAATCTATGTCGATGATATCCTTATCACAGGCTCATCTCTTGCACACATTAAGCAAGTCCTCAATTATCTAAGTTCAAAGTTTGTTTTGAAACAGTTGGGATCACTAAGCTACTTCTTGGGTTTTGAATCACACAGATCTACAACAAGTCTCTGTTTCACGCAAACAAGTACATTCATGATGTTCTTCAATGAGCTAACATGTCTCAGTGCAAGCCAAGTTCTACTCCTTTATGTACTTCAATCAAGCTCATTGTACATGGTTCCCCCTTCTCAGATCCAACTCTGTTTCGCAGCACTCTTGGGGCCCTTCAATCCCTGACAATGACCAGGCATTTCTTATGCAGTCAATAAGTTAAGTCAATATATGGCTTCTCCCACTATAGACCATTGGAAAGCTTGTAAGCGTGTCGTTCGATATCTCAAAGGTACACCTTAACTTGGCTTACACTTTACACTTGCATCTATGCTGACAATTGAGTGTTACTCGGATGCTGACTGAACTAGCTCCCTCGATGACCAAAAATTGGCAAGTCACATGTGCTTGCATCTTGGAAGCAATCTAATTAGCTGGCATTCCAAGAAGCAATCAATAGTTGTCAGATCGAGTACCGAATCAGAATACAGAGCCTTAGCTTCTGCAGTAACTGACATTGTTTGGTTGTCTTCCATATTCAAAGAACTCAAAGTTTCACTATAAGGAATCCCAACATTATGGTGCGATAACCAGCGTGCCACTGCATTAGCATCAAATCCGGTCTTTCACTCATGTACTAAACACATTGAAATAGATGTTCACTTCATTCGAGACAAGGTTCTCTCTAAAGATATTGTTATCAAATATGTTCCTTCTGCTTCTCAGATTGCAGACATCTTCATAAAAGCTTTGGCACCTTCATCTTTCCTTCTTCTGCGTGACAAGCTTCATGTGGTTAATACCCCATTTCGCTTGAGGGGAGATGTTGAAGATAACCACTCACCTCCATTGTTGAAGCCTCAAGCTCAAACTATCGCGCTGCCTGCTTCCCACAGTCGTGTTCTCTCAAACTTCTCATGCAGTGACCTAAGTTTTTCATGCACACGTGCCAGCTTGGATAAACAAGCCATGTCAGCATCTCAGACCTCCACCTCATCAACACAACAGCTACAATGTGATTGGCTATGGCAGAATCCGAGAGACTCTAACAAACTCCACGAGCTCGTTCCCCATTAGCTAGGGAGAGAATAATTCTGTTACTCAATCATGGGCAATGATTGAAGCATTTTTTTTATTCTCATTCATTATTCTTTTGTAATTATTTTTATTAGTTTCTATTGTAGTATAAAAACTATGCAAGTTGTTGAAAGAGGTAATGAAAAATTTTGAGCAAACAGTAAACTTCTTCTTCTTTCCTTCGTCTCTGTCTGCCCTTGTTTTGAGCTATTTCATATTTTAAGTGTCTTAGTTTTTCGTAAGGGACATTTGCTATGTAGTTAATAGCAAAACATGGATTGTAAACCTGGATTGTACAACGAACAAAATATGTAATTTGTTCTCTACATATAATACAAAAGGTAATATTTAATGAGTTCAAACATATTTAATGAGTTCAAAAACCTTTCATACCAACCATGTGAAGTGCACATGAGAATGTTTTCCATTCGAAAATGTGGTGCGATGCAAAACAATTATTAAAATGCTCAGTGATTAGATAAATTTAAAAATCTCAGGATGTAAAGTGAAAATGAGATCATAGTTCAAGGTACATCAGTGGTGTAATTGACCTTGATAACATAAATTTTAATTCAATGTACAGTTAAGTTTTAAGATTTTTAAGTTAACAATATTCAAATTTCACAGAATGTCGTACATTATACGAGTATTTAACTAGGATTGTGTTCCAAAACAAATTTTCAAAATCAATTTATATTAATAAATTCGATGTTTAGTTATTTATTGACTTCAAAAATAGAAAATCCAAATGTAAAATTAAATGTGGGGTAGTTGGCTATTGTGTTATCGTAGGTACAAAGAAATGGTTGTCATTTCCTTGTATAGACCGTCCATTTTAATTCCCTTTTCTGTTTTTCCCTTCTGGACGTTTTAAATTTGACACTAAAAGACCAACCTCGTCCCCTTCTTCGACTCGTTTTCTTCTTCTTCTTTTTGTCAAATTCTCTTCATCTCATTTTCTCGTGCCATTGGTCTTCTTTTCCCCATGTTATTGTCTCTATGAAACTCAAGACCTTTGTACTATTTGATCCAAATATTAGACTCAGAGAGAGATGGAAAACTCAATGGGAGTTGGATTTATAGCAGTCTTTGCAGTCTCAGGAAGCGTTGTCCTCCTCGCTCACCAAGTCCATAAACGTCTTCTCTGCAATTTCATGAAAAAAATCGAATACGAAATGGGTGGTACGTATGATTCTCTCTCTTAAAAATATGTGCTTCATCAATAACCAAATGTGTTTTCTCTGTCTAAGATTCATATAGTCAATACTCGTGAAATAATGCATGCATTTTAAATAACATCAGTTGTCATAATGGCTAAGTCTCACCAACACCTCTAATCGTGAACTCGGGAGTCGTGATATCCCAATTTTCATACAATTTGTAATTTTGACGAAGAAATATCTGTATTTTATGTGAAATAATTATTAATGATTTTTGAATTTTCATTTTTGTAAAATTTGTACCTAGTCAAGAATTTATTATAAATTTATTAAATATCGTTTACATGATCCAGATTGAAATTGTTGCATCGCAAGAAGGTTGGTTACTTTTTAAGGCCCAGAATAAACAAATTGGTACTAAGGGAGCGTAAAAAAATTGTGTGAAGATAATTAGTATTAAGATTTGGATCTATATATAGGCAAATGTCTGGTAATTTCGTTGTTTAGTTGATTATTCGATTTATTTTTTTCTTAAAATTATTTAGAATGACGCAGAAATATGTTTAGTGATACATATATTTGAGAGTTTCTGTCATTATTAAAATTTACGAAAGATTCTTCTAAACATTCCATGTAGTTTGCTTAAACGATACAAACACCCCTTAATTTAAAAAATAACAAAGATATCTCTTCATATTATATTCAGTGATAAAAAAACTTGAAATTGGTAAATTTCAAACTAACAACGATAACCTAGCAAATAAAACCAAAATTACATCTACGACGTTAAAATGATTTAGGAAAATTCGGTTGACATCTTCTGTAATTTGGTTAAATGTCAACGGATATTTCTTCTGATTTGAAAAATGACAAAGAAGTCATCTGTTAAAAAAATAATCTTGTGATGAGAACATCAGATTCTGATCAAACTAATTTTTAAATCTAAAAATAATAACCGACTCGACTAGAATTTTGACTCGAAGTCCAACTCAGTTAAAAGAAAACTCAAGTTGTCTTCCTCAGCTCTCATAAGAAAAATCCCTAGTTTTGATAATTCTCGAATCCCCCTCATCATCCTACTTCGTCGTGCTCATTTGTTAAAAAATAACATATATTTCTCCACAATCTACGTCTAAAGCTGCCTCTCTCAACTCCTCTCCATCACCCAAGCCTTTAGTTGAACTAATTAGCTGACTGAGCAGAAGAATATTGGAAGAAATATATAGAACTGATATAAAAGAAGCCATGGGTGAAATATATGAAATCAAACCAATAGAAAATCTTTGAATTCAGGCCTTTACTATGAAATCAATAAAAAATCTTCTTCCGAACAATCAAAAGGTGAAGAATGTCGACTGGTCTTTCTTCGGCTGTGTCTGTTAAATGACATTTTACAAATAAGGATGAAAAACAGCCCTAGCTTGTTTTGAGCTCTAAGTTCGAGTTTGAATATAAAACAAATAAAATCATTCAACATTTACAGATAAATCGTTTTTAATATAATGAATCTACTTGTTATTTTTTTAACGTAGATAGGTGCGTGAGTCATTTTGGGGTGTCAAAAGAATTTTTAGTAACATATTACAAAACTTTTGTTCTCAACTTAGGAAGAAATAGAACATTTTCAAACCTAGACAATTAGGAAGAAAAATGTTGAAAATTAGACTATTATTTATTTGCATAACTTTGGATGTTTTGGTATGAACAGAAACTTATGTCCCTCTCTGGTTTAGACCCACTAAAAGTTAGAAACCCATGTATTTCCTTTATTTATTTTTCACCTTTCTCATTCCTCCTTCTCTGGATCATGGTGCCATTATCACGACGTAACGACAGCAATCAGACCGCTACGGCCGTTTTTGCAGCGACGGGCCATGAACCCGCAATAGAAGAAGATGGGTTTTCCGTTTTCAAATGGGTTTCGATTGGGGAAGAAGAAGGGGTTAAGAGGATTATGTGAAACTGTGACGCGTGTCTTTCTTAAAGGTTAAAAATAAATTAATGAAAAATATTTAGTTGTGGGAGGAAGTTGTTTTCATCAAGTGTTTTAAAGCTCAAATTATATTTTTTTTTTGTCGGAATCATTTTGACCGGTGTTGACTGAGAAAACTCTCATCTAAAAAACAATAATTTTTTATGTGTGTTTTTGCTTGAATGTTTACTATATATAATTATTTTGTAAAAACTAATTAGTAAAATAAACTAAAATATTATTTTGTTAAACCTAATGAGTCAAATAATTATTTTCAATAACTTCACCAAAATAAACTAAAAGTTCAGTTGAACTATGTAAAAAATTAAAAAAAATTGTTAAAAGTGAGATTAAATGTGATTGTGAGTTTAACAATATTTTTTAAAAGATATTTATTTTGATAGAACTTAAAATAAAATTTACGGTCGAGACTCGTAATTTGTTACGTCACATCTGTTACATTTGATTTTGACGACACGACGAGAGCCGTAATCTAAACATTGTTCCGATCACTCTCACTCCTAAAATTAACCTTCTAGTCTCCATCAGAAGCTGTCTCTAATTTGAAGCTCATAACTCTAGCACTAACAAGTTAGATTCTACACTCCATTGCCCTTGGAAATGCATGCTCATTTAAGAACTCAATGAGTTTGTTTCATGATTTTTGGTCCGTTTCATCCTACCCTATAATTTAACTTCATTAATTAGATGTTAACTTCTTGGCTTTTGGAGGGTTAGGAGGCACTGCGAAATACAACGTAAAGAAAAGGGTGAGATTTGCAAAGGATGTGATGGAACCATCAACAAACAACAAAGAGTACAGAAAGAGGCAATTGACTAAGCACACCAAACATCAAAACCAATGTTGTCGAATGGATATTGACCCGAATAATGGGGACCATGGTGTTGTTATTGAAGGCAAAATGCCTCCCAATAGGCAAGCTTTGAATAGAGGACTTATTGAATTTAAGATCCTTAATGGGCATTAATGTATATTAGTTATTGTAAATTTTGCAACTTTTGTACATATTGGGTTTATAGATATATATAAAGAACATCCATTATATTCAATAACAGAGGGAGCCAAGTCAATAGAAAGCCTGTGAACACATGTAGCAAGACATGGGATGAAGGGTGAGATCCTTGATGAGCTTTAGAGGATAACAATGCTCTATGTGTAGTTCCTCAATGGACGAGGAATATGAGTAAATAATATCTTAATAACCTCATATTAGATGAGTAAGATCTACAAATAAAAGTATTTTGGCCAAGAAAAAGGAAGGCACCACACACCTTCTATTTCCTAGTTAGTTATAGACTGTAACTAGTTATTGCAAACACATAAATATTTGGAATTGGATTCCCTCCTGCTGGGACCAAAGAATAGGAGAGGATCCAAATTCTAAATATTCATAGATGAATAACAACCCAATTGATCGTGTTACTCTTGCAAGCATGTGGCTGCATCATATCAAGAAAGCCACACCTTTTATGACTGCCTTAGTGAGCTACAAATGTACGCCCCCTCCCCCGCCTTAAGAGGGGAATTAGGTGCTAGAAGCCCTTTTGGATGACTTGGCGACATAGCCCATTTGCAGACTTGTCCTAAAGATATAAACTTGTTGATAATTAAGCGAGCTAGGATTTAGAGAGGATTTACATATACAATAATCACGTGAGAACATTGGAAAATTAAATAAACACATTTATGATAACATGATACTCAACTTCTTCACCATTCCCGTAAACCAAACTCACAAGAAACTAAGAAAAGATGAATATATATATATAGCCTCTCTAAATCATATCTCGGTTCATTATCGATAAGTATGTCACACACCTAGAAAACTCTTGCAGACATGTGGCTGCATCATATCCAGAAAGCTACACCTTTTATGACCGCCTTAGTGAGCTACAGATATACGCCCCCTCCCCCACCTTAAGAGGGGAATTAGGCGCTAGAAGCCCTTTTGGATAACTTGGCTAGTGATGTCAGTATGTCTTGGTGACATAGCTCATTTGCAGACTTGTCCTAAAGATATGGACCTCAACAGGATCAATTGGGTTGTTATCCACCTATGAATATTTACGTGTATATAATAACTAGTTACAGTCTATAACTTGTTCTCTATTGACATGGCTCCCTCCCTTGTTGAATATAATGGATGTTCTTTATTTATTTGTTATTGCTCTTATTGCTTTTTTTTCTTTTTTGGGTATAAATACCCCATTTCTCCTACCTTTTCTATCGAATATCAGAGCCAATATAACCATAACTATAAACTTAAACAGGTACCCACCACTGACCCTGACTGTCACTATCATCGACCTCCGCTGTCATCCACCACCGATCGTCTCTGGAAACTTTTCTGGCGACTTTTTTGGTGACTTTTCTGGTGAATTTTTTTCTTTTTCTTCCCAGCTTCATTTTTGAAGTGGTTTATTGCCTTATGTAGTATGCTGATCAAACCTAGGGTTTCCCATGGTTTTCAGGTTGCTGAGGTTGTAAACCATAGTTTGGACACTTTTTGGGTGGCTTTTTCATGATATAGAAGGTTGTGATCAATCTTTCTTCGTCTCTCTATCATTTTTCGTCTCTCTATCTACTACCTCTACTACCTCTTTGGTCTCAGGTACTCCCATTGTTTTTCATGTTCGCTCTGAGACGCCTACATGGTTTTTGGATTCTGATGCTAATGATCATATGACGGGTGAGTTGTCTTATTTTCCTTTAGAACCCGTTCATAGTTCTGTGCAATTGGCAGACAGTTCTATGATTAGTATGATAGGTATGAGGAGTGTACAACTTTAGTCTGATCTTACCCTTTCCTTAGTTTTTCATGTTTCTAAATTTACACTGAACCTATTATTTGTTGGTCGTCTTGCTAAATCCCTTAGTTGTGCTGTCATTTTGTTAGCCGATAGTTATTTCCTACAAGACCTAAGTTCAGAAAGGATTTTTTCTAAGAGATATGAGCGAGATGGGGTACACTACTTTAGGGACCCACCACCTCTCCAGCCGCCAGATTCAATGTTAGAGGTTGTTTCCTCCACTATTTTTTATTTTCATATTTCTTTTTGTGCTGAAGACATACACTTTTGACGTGCTTGTTTGGGACATGTCAACTTTCAGTACTTATGTATCTTATTTCCTACTTTAGATGATGCATGTAAACATTTTCATTTTAAATGTCAGATTTGTGAACTCTTAAAACATTGTCGAAAACCTTATATTTCTAGCATGTGTAGGTCATATGTTATGTTTGACTTGATTTCTTCTTATGTGTGGGGCCCTCCCATGTTGTTTCTATGTCTGGACATCATTATTATGTTACTTTTATTGATGATCTCTCTAAGTGTACTTGGGTTTATTTACTTAGTAAAAGTTTGAGGTCTCGAATATGCTTACACAGTTTTTTGCCATGATAAAAACTCAGTATAGTATTGTAGTACGTGGTATTCGGTCTATGATGAGTGTGCTTCACACTCATATTTTAGACACTCTTAACTTTAACTTTGTTGGTTCTTTGAGATTTATTGCTTTTTTTATATTTGTTTTTGTTTTTATTTTATAGGTATAGTATTCAAGTGCACTTGGGATGATTTTTGAAAGATTGGGAAGGAAAAAAGATGAATAAAAAGTGATACAAGGACGGATTTAGGCAGAATGTCCAGCATCACGACACTGGCTTCTTAGCGTCGCGATGCTGGCACACAAAAATGAGAGGCAGTAGCGCCAATGCAGCGACGCTGGCTTCCCAGCGCCGCGATGCTGGCGTGAAGAAAAGAAATAGAATGGCCAGCGTCACGACACGGGCGCGATTCAGATATTTTGTACGATTTTTGCTACAATTTTATCATTGATGAACCCTAGTGTATAAATTTAATATTTTAGGGTTATTTTATGACTTTTTTTGGATGAGAGAGGCTAGGAGAAAGCTCTTGGTGAGGAAAAGAACAAGATTAAACCTAGAAAGAGAGCTCAAACTCAATTTTCTCTCCAAATCTAGTCTTTCTTCTCTCTTTTCTTTATGTTCATGAATATTGTTAGGATGTTTTCTTACTTTAGTATGTTTTAATTTTCTAATCTAAGACTATGATGTAGCCAAATCATGATTGTTCTTCATTTTATATTTTCAATTTAATCGATGTTTATACATTATTACTGAGTGTTATGATCTGTTCTTAATGTGTGATTGTCTGGCCAACTATTGCTTGATTTGAGATTTAATTCTGAGACTGAGAAGTAAATATTAAATTTGACCTATTTTTTTACACCATTAGAATTTCATAAGTTAGAGATGATTATGAACCTAGTATAATAATTATAATTTCTTGTGCTTAATGAGAATCAATATATTTAACATTGACAGAGATATGAGATTTGTATACTTGAATCATTATTATTGATGCTTGAGAGAGATTGATAATTACATTAGAAAAATTCACTATCTTTTATTATTACATTAAAAAATCACTACTTTTCGATATTCTTAATTAGAATTAGAGACTAGTTGATTTCAATAATTAATAACAATAAATCTTTTTGGACGATACTCTATATTCATAGAATTTTAGTACTTGACAACGATAGTGTACACTTGTACTTTTGAAAAATCATAACATATTTTTTGCGCCATTGCCGGGGATTGATTTTGTTTATTAATATTGAAATTATATATCCTTAATTTTACTTTGAGTTTCTATTTTCTTTTATTTACGGTTGTTTCTATTTTTGAATTTTCACACATTTTCTTAAGTGTATGAGACAATTTCGAAGCAAAAATTCAGAAATTGAGCGAACTTGTCGTCAAGAAAAGTAAGAAGACAAGCTTCTAGACAATCTCAAGAAACCATGGGTGACATTAGAGAAAATCCTAAAATTATGAACAGCCAAAATAACTGAGCAATTCGGGATTATGCCGTACCAGTACTCAATGAGGTTGCATCTACCATTTAACGTCTCGTTATTAATGCCAATAATTTAGATTAAGTTGACTATTATTCAAATGATACAAGCTAATCAATTCAATGGTTTGCCTAATGATGACCCAAATGTTCACATGCCATTTTTCACAAAATTTGTGAGATATTCAAGCACAACAATGTCTCAAATGATGCAATTAGACTGAGATTATTCTCATTTTCACTTCGGGATAAGGCTAAGAGTTGGTTGAAATCTTTATCAGCTGGATCGATCATTACTTGGAATTACCTTTCTGAGAAATTTTTAGCCAAATTCTCTCCACCAGCTAAGACATCCAAGATGAGGAATGAAATCACTACCTTTACCCAATATGATATGCAATCTCTTTATGAAGCATGAGCGAGGTTTAATGAGATGATGAGGGGATGCCCACATCATGGACTCCCTGAACGGCTACAAGTCTAAACTTTCTACAATGGATTGAGGAATTCAACAAGGACACTAGTGGATGCAACAATAGGAGATGCTTCGATGGGTATGTAGAAGAAATAGTTGCTAATGCCTATCCATGGCCTATTGAGTGCAATGTACCAAGAACAACTCAGGGTGTTCCTAAAATAGATGCTCTTACCGCTCTCACATCTCAAGTAGCTCCACTGTCCAAGCAATTTAGCTCTTTCACTGTGAATGCTAGTGCTATTCATGTTACACAGAAAGTTTGTGACTTATACAATAGACCTCATTCTAATACTGAAGTTTGTACATTTGTAAGAGATAATACCCAGTTTAATGGGTTTAATGTCCACCTCTTAGCACTACTTTATGAGGCAACAAAATATTTTCTTTGAACTTCTAGAGAAGAATTAAACCTGCAAACCACTGCCAATTTCAAAACCCTTTGATGCAGATAATGACATAACAGCATCAACTTCAAAATTATCAAAAACTGGTGAGCCCAGACCCCGAAATACAATTATCGATCAAGTTTTATCCTATAAGAATCGTAAGTTCATACCTCGTAATTTCTTTGAAGTTCTAGAGAAGAATCAAAAGTTTATGATATGTGAAATAACATAATTATGCATTTTTTACCGATCAAATAAATATTATGAATTACTGTATCATATTTACATTGGTGAAGAATGTGAGCTAAAATAAAAAAATACCTATAATGCTTCAATCTCCAGCTCTTGGACAACTAGGTACTCTTGCACTTCACCCGTCATCTGCATTCATCCCTAACAATTTCAATCTCAAAACTTCTAAGTAAATATCAAATAAAGCTTCATAAATGCAAAAAATTCTAAAGGTCCCAAAAGAAATAATTTGAAACTCATAAGACTAGAGCTACAAAAATTCTCATATCACCTCAGAAATCAAAATCGAGACAAAGTAATAGAAATTCTAAAGTTACTTCAGAAATTCTAAAGGTATCGCTGTCCCGTGCTCTAATTCTCTTCTTCATCATGAGAACTCAAATAAACTCACTTGTAATACTTTAACTTTTGTATTTTGTATTCCTCTTAGTTCTATTTTCAAATGAAATCACCAAGGCTTTTATATAGACTCTAAAACAAAAAAAAAAACTGAAAAATAATTAAATCTATCACCCCTTAACTTTTCATCTATAAAAACTCTTGACCTTTTATGTTTTCTAACTCCTAAATTTAAGACCCACTAAAAATGGCATTTAATGTTTATTCAACAAACCCCCCATAAACTTAAATGCTTCTACCATCCGTCATGCCAATCATTTTCTTGCATTTGTCGAGAAGTGCTTTCGGTAGCAATTTTGTGAAGATATCCGCAACTTGATCCTGACTTGCCACATGCACCAACTCTACACTTCCTTCCTTCACATGATCTCGGATAAAGTGAAAATGAACGTCAATGTGTTTGCTTCTTTCATGGTTCACTGGATTCTTTGCCAACTCAATTGCTGATTTGTTGTCAACTTGAATCACGGTTGCAGCTAGTTGCTTTAGCTCCATCTTTCTCAACAAATTTCTAAGCCATATCGCATGACATACACACTAAGATGCTGCCACATATTCAGCTTCACACGTCGAGAGCGTCACGATCGGTTGCTTCTTTGAAAGCCAAGTTAATGCAGTATCTCCCATAAAGAACACATATCCCGATGTACTTTTTCAATCTTCTATATCTCCGCACCAATCGCTGTTGGAGTAACCAACCAACTTGTAATATTCTTCTTTCGAGTAGAACAACCCGAGTGACACTGTTCCTTGGATGTACCGTAGGATTCGCTTCACCGCCTTCCAATGTGAATAAACCGGCTCCTCCATGAATCGACTTATAATACCGACACTTAATGAAAGATCCGGCCTTGTGTATGTGAGATAGCGAAGGCTTCCTACCAAACTCCGGTATCTACTCCCATCGACACGTTCTCCTCCATCGAACTTCGAGAGTTTTGCACCTGGTTCCATTGGTGTTGATACCAGGTTGCAATTTGCCATCTTGTACTTCTTCAAAATCTCTTTTACATATGTATCATGTGATACAAAAATACCCGTCTCTACTTATCTAACCTCCAAACCAAGAAAAAACTTCATCAAGCCCAAATCTGCATCTCGAATTCCCGTGTCATTGTGCCCTTAAACTCTTCTATCATCTCATCATTGTTTCCTATAAAAATGAGGTCATCGACATAAAGAGCAACAAATAACACGTTACCTCCATTCTTCTTTGCGTAAAGGGCAATGCTCGTAGGGACATTGCTTGAACCTGTTCTCCTTGAAATATGTATCGATACGTGTATTCCATGCCTGCGGTGCTTGCTTCAACCCGTAAAGTGCCTTCTTCAATTTTAGCACCTTCTTCTCTTCTCCTACTTTCATGTACTCGGGTGGTTGTTCGATGTAGACATCTTCTTCGAGCACACCATTCAAGAATGCCGACTTGACATCCATTTGAAATATTGGCCATTTGAATTGAGCAGCTTGTGAAATGAGTAATCAGATTGTCTCCATTCTTGCAACAGGAGCAAACACCTTGTCATAGTCGATTCCTATCTTTTGCTTGTATCCCTTCGCAATAAGCCTCGCCTTGTACCGTTCTATCTCGCCTTGAGCATTCATCCTTTTCTTGAACACCCACTTCACACCAATAGGCTGACTGCCTTTCGGCAATTCTGCTAGCTCCCATGTGTTGTTGCGGTCAATCGCCTTAATCTCCTCATTCATGGCAGTTTACCACTTCTTGTCTCGCATCGCCTATTCAAAGCTGATATTTTCAGCATCTGCCAAAAGACATACAAGGTGTACCTCATTTGTCGAGTCATACAAATCTTGCAAACTTCACATTTTTGGTTGTCGTGATTCATCTTCATCATCGGTAGTTTCAGAGTTTGTTGGTATACTTGGTGCAACGACTATAATTCTCCAACTTCGATGATAACCTCCGTCGAATTGTTCCAGTCCCACTCGTTTGCTTCATTTACTCGCACATCACGACTCACCATCACCTTCTTACTTATCGGGTCGAGTAGCTTGTACCCCTTTGTCTTCTCATCATACCCAATAAAAATATAACTTTTGCTTTTGTCTTCAAGCTTCATTCTTCGTTGATCCGGTATGTGTGCATAAGCCACACTACCGAACACTTTGAGATGGGAAACTATCAGCTTTTGTCCGCTCCATGCCTCTTGTGGTGTTTGATCATCTAACTTCACATGTGGACATCGATTTTGTACATAGATGGAACATTGCACGGCTTCTGCCCAGAATGATTTCGGCAGCTTCTTGCTCTTGAGCATTGATCGAACCATGTCGAGAATAGTCCAGTTCTTCCTCTCAGCCACACCATTTTGTTGAGGAGAGTATGGTGCGGTTAGAAATCTCCTTATGCCTTGCTCCTCGCAATATTCCATAAAAGCCGTTGAAGTATACTCGCCACCTCTATCGGATCGTATGGCTTTGATGTGTCTACCAGCTGCCTTCTCCACCATTACTTTGAACTTTTTGAACACCTCGAATGCCTCGGATTTTTCTTTCAGAAAATAAACCCAAGTTTTCTGTGAGAAATCATCGATAAAGGTAATGAAGTACCTTTTACCACTGAAAGATTCAGGGGCGATTGCTCCACATATGTCGGTATGAATCAACTCGAGAGTATGTTTAGCTTGATATTCTGCCTTCTTTTGAAACGAGGTTCTCGCTTGCTTGCCAAGCACACATTCTCCATAAAATTTTCCCTCATAGTCCATGTCCAGCAGCCCGTGCACCATGTTCTTCTTTGCTAACTCTTTTAGACCACCTTGATGTAGGTGACCAAAGCGGAGATGCCACAGCGACGCCTTGTCTTCTACATTGACTCGCAAACATTTTTCTTGCACGCTTCTCAAATTCAGTTTGTACATCCGATTTTTTCCCATCTCGACTAGAGCAACCAGACGCCCTTGCTTGTCCTTCAAGTGTAGTACTCGATCTTTTAAATGTATCGAGTAACCTTTCTCCGTGAGTTTCCCCATACTCAAAATGTTGGTCTTGAGGTCTGGTACGTAATAAACATCTTGGATTGACCCTATTAAGCCATCCTTTTGTAAGTAACAAACCGTACCTCGGCCTTTGACCTCCACATTTGATGCATCTCCAAATGACACATGACCATCTTCAATCTTTTGGATCTCTTTGAATAGGTACTAGTGACCGCACATATGGTTGCTTGCCCCCGAGTCGAGGTACCACAGAGTGTCATTGTTGATGTTGACTTCATTTTGAGCCATCAAGAGAAGGCCTTCATTCGCTTTGTCTTCCAAGACTAGGTTAGTTATTTCTTCCACCTTTTTATCGGCTCGACAATCTTTTGCAAAATGCCCCATGTTACCACAATTATAACATTTTTCGGAGTTGTAATCCTTCGCATAGTGACCATACTTGTAACACTTGTAGCACTCGATGTTGGAATAGTTCGACTGGCTGTCTCTTCCTCGACCGCGTCCTCTTCCATGCTAATTTGGTTGGCTCGACTGTCCCTTCTCCTTATAGTACCTCTCATGACTGCTACCTTGACCACTGCGACCATTTTCACGACTTCCACGGCCACGCCCTCTACCTCAAAAATTTTGAGAATAGAATACCTTTTCGTCTTTGATTGACGCCTTGGTTTGAAGTGCTTGCTCGAGTGTCTCCTCCTTTTTTTTTCTTCTTACGTTGTTCGTGTGCCTCGAGAGAACCGGCAAGCTCGTCGACTGTGAGCGTCGCAAGGTCCTTTAACTCTTCTATTGCGCACACAACATTCTCAAAATTATCGGTTAATGATCTCAAAATATTCTCCACAACTCGCGCATCGATTAACGCTTCGCCATTACGAATGAGTTGGTTCACCACAGCTTGTACACGCATGATGTAGTCAGATACACTTTCTGACTCCTTCATCTTCATGCTCTCCAACTCGCCACGAAGAGTTTGGAGACGCACTTGCTTGACTCGGTCGGCTCCTTTGAACACTTTTCCTAAAATATCTCACGCTTTTTTTAAAGTAGTTGCACTGGCAATCTTCTCAAAGCCCGACTCATCAATGACTCGGAACAACATGTATAATGCCGTCTTATCCTTCGCTCGCGCCTCTTTCAACGCCTTGTTTTGAGCCGTCGTATATCCCATGGCATTTGTTGGTTCTTCGAACCCTTCTTCGACCACCTCCCATGCATCTTGAGAGCCAAGAAGAGCTTTTATTTGAATGCTCCAGTTCTCGTAGTTCGCCTTCGTTAGTCGTGGTAGCGGCATTTGACCCGTCACATTCGCCATTGGCTTTGATACCAATTTGAGAACTCAAATAAACTCACTTGTAATACTTTAACTTTTGTATTCCTCTTAGTTCTATTTTCAAATGACCAAGGCCTTTAAATAGACTCTTAAACTAAAAAAAAAACTGAAAACAATTAAATATATCACCCCTTGGCCTTTCATCTATAAAAACTCTTGACCTTTTATGTTTCCTAACTCCTAAATTTAAAACCCACTAAAAATGACATTTAATGTTTATTCAACACATCACTCACTGTTTAACCAAACCAAAAGAAGTATAACAACGCTATGCTTTGCAGTCATAGAGGCATTCAAGGTGATGACCACCATTACAGTCTAATTGTAATGTTACTGAGTCTAGCAGATTGGGTAATGATGGTAATGATGAGTCTAGCAGATTAGGCAGGCTACTGATTGTTTCCTTGAGCTAACACTTTTCAAGAGCCAACGCTTAAAAAGAATTGTAAAAGGCGCATAAATGAATTGGAAGAATAGAAGATATTTCTAAAAGATGAATACAGCATATGAGGTGACCTGCATAGTGAAGTTCTAAGTTCCCACTCTCTTTTCAAAGGTATTTCTGTTTGAACAGAAACACCTTTCCATCAACACACTATCCAGTGAAGCAGTTCAGCATCAGTAACTAGAACTAGGAAACAACTATTTGTGTTAGAAGATTAGCTTAAGAACACATATTTATTTTTACAAATGGTTCAAAGCACTACCTCATCCAGCGCCTTAGAAAATTACAACTATAACATAAATTGGAGAAATTGAACGAACCCAGTTCATTGTGCTTCTATTTAGCCGCCAACACTTTGTTTTCTACTTATATTTAGCAAGGGGGAAAATAAAGCAAGTGGAAAGTAATTAAATCATAATGAAAAAACTCATAAATCAGTGAATAATTTATCAAAGGACAGATGCAGCAAATATGCAATCTTGGACATTCTTGAAGCTAACTTAATTCCCAAAAAAATCAGCAAATTGAGGCTATCTTACTCATATAAATCGGTATTCCAGCTAATTGAAGCTAACTTACTCATAAAGAATGGGTGGGCACCCTATTCCCCATGCTGGAGTTTGAGAAAAACTGAGTGAATATAGCCTTCCCTTTTAGATTGTAATTATCCAGTCTTGGGGTTTTTTTCTAATACAAATCTTACTAATGAAATTTTTTTACTCATAATAAAAGCAATATTCGAGCTAATTGAAGCTAACTTACTCATATAGAGAAGTACTTCATCAAAGTAGTCCTACGAGGGTCAATAAATGACAAAATGTAATATGCACGATTGGCAATATAATTGGACAATTTTAGACTACGTTTAGTATATAGAAATACCAGTCTTAAAGAATACCCAAAATTACAAATTCTTATATCGTGGTAGTAAGAACGAGATTCAGAGTTCTTTAGAAGATACCATGTAAACTTCTTCTCTAGTATTATCTTCCATAAAAATCCTTGAGCAACTTCTCAAGAGCTGTACAAAAAAAAGAAAAATCCATACATGTGTGTATTATCAATTGCTTACAAGATATAACCTCATTTGATAACTAATTATAAGAATATGAGAAATGTTAAAGCTCAGTGGTCCAAATCGTTTAGGGGAAATTTGCAAAGAAGGAAAAAATCTGAAAAGTGTTAATATTCCCAATCTCAAATACAGAGAAGAAAACAGTAGAAGATAGATGTAAACCAAATGAAAATGCACGAAGAATAATGGATAGAGAGGAGGGCAAAAATTGATTTTTGTTCTTTTTCACATAAATTGAGAGAGAGAGAACACAGCCAGAGAGAGATTTACACCTTCAAAAATATCATTGTATGAAGGATCACAAAGACTTCACTGAACACATCTAGTAATTTCAATCAACAAGTAAATTAGGAACAACATAAAATGTTAGAGAACAAACCTGACACGGCGATACCGGGTGTAATACACACCTCACTCCCGAAATGGTCAATGCCTCCCTGCTTCCCACACAGGTTCTTCAATTCTTAAAACTCCCTTGAATTCTTTTTCTTTATCTCAAGTTATGTGTGTTCCTAATCTTGTTGCTAACCTACTGTATGTATATCAATTTTGCTTAGAACATAATTCCTTATTTATATTCGATGCTCCATATTTCTTTATACATGATAAGGAAACTGGTGAAATTCTGCATAAAGGTCCCAGTGTGAATGGCTTTTAATAATTTTAGCATATTTGAATTTCTTATAAATAAGAAATACATCAGATTTATTAACTATTGGATAAAACCAAGTGAAACGAGTCAGATCATCAATGAACAAAACATAATATATATGGCCTAAAAGAGATGATGTGGGGGAAGGTCCCCAAGCATCACTGTGGATAAGGGATAAAGGAGCAGTAACAGTGGACATAGATACAAGAAAAGGAATACTAGACATTTTATTCATCAAGCTGCCTACACATATACAAGAATCAAGATTAGAATTGTTAGAAGAAATGCCACCAGGATCAAGAATGTTCCTAACTATAACGGATTAGGATGTCCAAGCCTATTGTTCCATAAAGAATTCATTTTTTTAGAACTAAGATATGCAGTAATAGTTTTGGGCAAGGAAGTGGGTATTGGGTAAAGGCCATTCACACTGAGGCCTTTATGCACAATATCATCGGTTTCCTTATCCTCTATAAAGAAATATGGAGTATTGAATATAAATAAGTAATTATGTTCTAAGCAAAATTGATATACAGACAGTAGGTTAGTAGCAAGATTAGGAACAGGCATAACTTGAGATAAAGAAAAAGAATTCAAGAGAGTTTTAGGAATTGAAGAACCTGTGTGGGAAACAGGGAGGTATTGACCATTTCCAACAGAAATTTGTTCGTCACCTGAGTATTCTATTGGAGGAAAGATGTTTTACAGATTGAGAGTGAGGTGTGTATTACACCCAGCATCAGTAATCCATACCTGATTGTCTGAAGGTGTTGAACCGAAGCTCATAGCAGTCATAGTTTGAATGTTGTTTGACGGACCACGACCTTGATACGCGAAGTTCATACGGTGGTAGCAATCAAGAGCTATGTGACCAAATTTGTGGCAAATTTGGCATTGTACATATCCACCATTTGAAGAGGCAGTAGAGTCCCCATTGTTAAAACTATTAGTCTTGAAAGTTTAGGAATTTTGCTGCGGAGGAGTGCCAAGAATCGAAGGCATTTGAGCAGAATTTCCCCAATTTGGATTCCTTCCTGCTCTGTTAGAACCCAAACGTCCACCATTGTTACAATTTCCTCTGAAATGATGAAAAGCTCGGACTCCTGATTTACAATAAAGAGAAATCGGAGTTAAACTCCGCCGACTGTTAGGTTGCTTCCTTTTTTGAGAAGAGAAATACAATAATTGAAAGAGAGTGAGTGATTGATAGGGTAAACAAAAAGTTAATATTTGGATTTTATTTAAACATTAAATATTAATTGATATAAACATTAAATATTAATTGATATAAACATTAAATATTAAATTGATAAGGAGATAGTGAATGATAGAGCAGAGATAACTGTCCGGTTTGGAGAGAGAGAGAGATATGGAGAGAGAGATGGAGAGATGTATGCCCCTTGCATATATGTATTCATCATTTATTTGATGAAATGGCTTTTTCTATTGGGGTGTTTTCACCCTTTGTTCTTGACAAGAAAAATGGTAATCGACCATTACTTGCCTAATAAATTTCCTTGTTTTCTAAACGAGTTTGTTTTCTCTTTAATAGCTAGTCTACCCATCTTTAATAAATAGACTATTTTCTAATTCATTATATGTTGGTATTCTTAACACGGATTAAAGATGATCTTTAAGTTAGTTGGCTTTGTTACCACTCGTTGAATTTTATAGTCTGGATGGTTGCGATTTGATATTTTGAAATTAGAAATCGGATGATTTTGGGTGGAAGATTATATTTGAGAATAGCTAGTTCTTTGTATTGATATAGAGTATAAGGTACAATCCCTTTGTTTAGGTAATGGATAGTTGGCTATAGATAATTTTAGTTACCTTGTTTTCAGGCTTTCATTACAAAGAGCACTTGTGCCTAGGCATAGATAAATAGTGGTGGATAATTCCACTAAGTTCTAGAACATTTTGGTTAATTCTAGTTCTAGGTATTTCTAGTACATTCTAGAAAATTCTAGTAATCCTAGACAATTAATATTGCTTTATATCTTGAAACTTTTAGAACACTTTAGTAAAGTCTAGAATATTTGAGAATAATCTAGAAGCTTGTAGAATGTGCATCATATTTCAACACTCTTCTTTGATGCACATTTGACATAGTCCATACTTGTGTGTATGATTGAGCTTCACTTCTTGAGCATCATTTAGTAAAAGGATTCTCATAATATTTTTTCTAAACTTGTACTGCTTCGGTGTAATTGTCTTGCAAGTTGCTTTCGTCAAACATTGATGTTTGGAAGCTGCTTTAAGATCTCTTGACTCTAATAATGTAGCACAACATGCTTCATATCTTTTTCTATCAACCCCTCTCCTCTTTTATAGATTTTAGAGCAAGCTTGTCCTTTTTTAGAGATGTTGGCGACCTCCTTATAGTCGTGGCCCATTTAAGATTTTTCTTGTCGTAGTTATGGGGAGTTTATCTCCTCCCTTTTTGCAACTACTAGTCTCATTCTTTTCTTTTGTTGGCGAGTATGTTTTCTTCACATGTGCTAATTTAGCTTGATATGTAACATATCTTAGTTGAATCGGAAGCTTCTTCCTTTGTTCATCTTTATTTTGGTGATCTTTCTTGTCGTATAGGGTGCATAGATCTCCCTCAAATTGTAGAGCATAACCTTTTTCCATCATTTGGTCCACACTGAGAAGGTTTTGATCAATGTCAAGGACTAGTAAAACATTTACGATGTATCTTCTTCCTTCCTTTGTGTCGACCGCGATTGTGTGAATTCCTTTTACTCACTACAAGAAAATAGATCTACGGCGATGGTCATTCGAGTCTACGGTGACAGTTTATAACCCTCGAAATTGATACGACAACGGTTGGAGAACCGTCAGGATCGCCGCCGTCAGGGTTAAATCACCGACGGTTTTGACAATCGTCGAAGGAATGTCGCGACAAAGACTCTAAAGCGACAGTTATTTTGATAATTTGTCCTAGTCCAATTTTTATGATGGTTTAGGAACCATCGCAAAAACACTGATTTCACATAATCCTTCCTATTTCTGCTAATTCCCAAAAACTCATGCATATTAACACAACTTTAATAGTGTATATATTTTCACAATAGTCAGAGCAATATCATTTTATATATTTACAGAGCGCATAATTTTAAAGCATTAAATCATTAATTAGATATCCAAAACTATAATAGATTATCAATACAAATTATTTAATGAGTTCAAAGTATGAAAATTTGAAATAACAAAGTATTTCAGAAGTACTATTAAATAACGTTAAACAATAATAGATTACCCTAGTCTTTACGAGAGTCTTGCATAAACTTCATAATTAAGCTTAGTTGGGAGCGTACTTCTGAACATTTAGTCTACATCTGATCATATTTCTCACGCATCTCTGAACATTCAGCCTCTAACTGAGGCACCAGTGCACATTGAGTCTCCAACTCAGCTACTCGTGCACGTTGTGATTCTAGCTCAGTTGATAAACGGGTAGAATCTTGCTTGGATGATTCCCCACAATAATTCGAGAACACTTAAGATAGAGTTACCTCGAGTCTTAATGAACACACTCGTCCAGGATGCACTGGACCGAATACTTGTGAAAGCACGTTGTTTGGTGAAATTAGATCATAATCACCATCCGGAAATTGACTCATGCGCTCTTTAAGTTTCACCTATAATACAAAATTAAGACTTAGTATGAGTAATAACTATTTAAAAACTATTTAAAAACTTGGTATTAATATTACAACTCATACTTACTGCAATGTTTGCAGTCTCTTCATTTACATAAGTTCCATCTTTCCGTTCATGTGAGGCTACAAATAGCTCCGTTCTTGAGGGCTCTCTTTGAAGCTCTTCTGTCTATAAAATGAGAACATGTGATTAAATATACTTAAAATAAAACTAATTAAAATAATTATAAAGTTTAGAATTTACCATTTCTGCTCTTTTCGTTGGTATACTGGTACGTCCCAACGTGTGAGGGTGTTTTAGCTTACTCCGTGATCTTCTGTTAGTTTCAGCTTTCTTCTATATTTATGAAAGATAAAAAAAGTTAATTTATTTCACATACAATTAATCATAGATGTATAGTAAAAAAAAATCATACCTTTCCTTCTTATTACTGTGCTTCAAGCGTATATGATATGTGTCAAATGTATAATGAGGCCATGCAAGATGTGAATGTGTATTCCATCCAAACAAGTTTCCATATGCAGGAAAATCATTGATAGTCCACAACAATGACACATGCATTTTAAACATTTCCTTCTGCGATGCACCCTATTTATTTACACCAACCTCCCACAATTCTTTTAGTTCTTCAATCAACGGTTGCAAATACACATCACTACCTGCCATCTTAGGCCTAGGAATAAGCATACACAGTATGAAATTTGTTTGCTTCATGCACATCCAAGGAGGTAAATTGTATGGAATCAAGATTACAGGCCAAATACTGTAACTTGTACTCATGTTTCCGAATGGGTTGAAGCCATCACTAGCTAACCCTAACCTAACATTACGTGGTTTCGAAGAAAATTCGTTGAAGTTATCATAAAAAACCTTCCAAGCATCTGTGTCAACATGATGTCTCAAAACATCATCCTTAGTGCTTCCCTCATGGTGCCATCTCATACTTTCAGCAGTTTTAGAGAACATGTATAATCTTTACAATCTGTATTTTAGAGGAAAGTAACGCAATACTTTGGCATGTATTTTATTCTCTTTCTTCTTTCTTTGAGACATACAATTTGTTTCATTGGAAATTCATCTTGAAATACCACAACGATCACATACTTGGTATTTCTCTTTTTCTTTCCAATACAACATACAATCATTAGGGCATGCATATATTTTATCATACCCAAGTCCTAACTTTTGAATCAGTTTCTTTACTTTATAAAATGTATTTGGAAGTTGAACACCCTTAGGAAATGCTCTATTTAACAATTCAAGAAGGGAAGAAAATGATTTGACACTCAATCCATCAAGACATTTAATATGATATAGGTTCACAATAAATGACAATTGTGAGAATTCTTCACATCCAAGATATAGTGGTTGATTACTATCTTTAACCAAATCGTAAAAGTCCTTAACATCATAATCATCTTTGAATTCCCTCATTCCTTCATCTACATCATCAACCGATTGTTGTGATGGAATAGAGTCTGAACCATGTTCATTGTTCAATAAATTACCAATGCATCATGCAACAAATCATTCATATCATTATCATCCTCTTGACATGACAATGGTGTTTTTACATGTTCCCTATTATTAACAATGACTTCAGATGATGTACCAATTCCGGATGAAGTAGTCACCACTGACTCCCCGTGAAAATATCAACACGTATAACCACTTATAATTCCATTACATATCAGTTGTTCATGGACGACGTCTTTAGTCTTACGATAACAATGAACATACCGGTTACAAGGACACCATATATATCCATCACTTGATCCTCTCTCAAATGCAAAGTTCAAAAACTAATCCACTCCATCTTGATATGCCTTACTAAATCTTGGTTTAGTCATCCAACTCTTATCCATTGCAACTCTCAAAGCTTAAAGAAGACCAAACAAATAGAATATCAAAACTAATGCTACACCTTTTGGCCAAAGACTGTTGTAGCATTTAATACATTTAGTGACATAACACCATATCTATTGGAGTACTACGATAGTAGTGGAACTAAATTTAACCCAAATAAATTGTAACATATGATAAGAATTAACACAATCTCAAGCTTACTACAAATTCAAAGAACAAGAGATGGAATCATATACTTTCAAATTAACACAATCTCAAGCTTACTACAAATTCAAAAAACAATAGATGAAATCATATACATCCAAATTTCTTTAACTTAATTCACTTTCCCTCTCATGCTCACATAACATAACATTGACAAATATTTTTTATAAATATAATTTGTTTTGACTTGTTCATAATTTGTTTAATATATAATAGTTTATGTTCTCTCACATTCTCAAATAAAAGATATGAGATGTTAGTGTAATTACCCTTATAAAAAAGACCAAAAAACAAATTATTAAAAAAGTGAAAAAAAGATTGAAAAATGAGACTGTGCATTTATATAAAGGCTTAAAGAAAATCTTAGAAATAGCTAGCCACGAATTCAACACGAGGTTGTACAACTCAAAAATGCAAGGTCAAAAAATGAAAAATCATAAAAAGAATACTAGAAATAAAGAAAATTAATAGAGAAGAGGGAACCTACTGCGGCTGATCAATGGAGAGGAGAACCACCGTACCAGGGTTGAAGTTTGACACCACGTACCTTTTTGCTGCCTTGAAACTCCTAATGCAGTGTATCTCATGCTTCTTTGGCGCTTTCATCACCCTTGATTCTTGAAAAAAATCATCTATCAATGCTTGTTGTAGGGCGAACATAGCGCGTGCATCCTTTAGTTGACTTTCTTTCTGCTCCTTCTTCTTAGCAGCAGTGAGAGTGAAAGTATCCCCACGTAGGATAAATCCGTTGGTGATAATTTCTTATACATCTTGTGGCTGGAAAAATGTCTCCATCTTCATTGACCACAATCATAGTTTTCTCTATTGAAAACTGGAAGTGGAATGAACGAACTATGTGCATTTGCAATTGAGATAGTATGAGGTAGCTCACTATGTGATCGAATGTAGTTATAATATCACTTATTGGATTTTTATAGTTTGGATGGTTGGAATTTAGTATTTAGAAATTGAAAATTGGATGATTTTGGGTGAAAGATTATATTTGAGAATAGATGGTTCTGTATATTGATATGGAATACAAGGTACAATGCTCTTTGGTTAGGTAATGGATAGTTGACTTTAGATAGTTTTGGTTACCTTGTCTTTAGGCTTTCATTACAAAGAGCATTTGTGCCTATTTATAGGCATAGATGGACAGTGGTGGACAATTTCACTAAGTTCTATAACATTCTAGTTAATTCTAGTCCTAGGTATTTCTGGTACAATCTAGAAAATTCTAGTAACCCTAGATAAAATCTTATTGTTTTATATCTTAAAACTTTTAGAATACTTTAGTAAAATCTAGAATATTTGAAAATAATCTAAAAATTTGTGAATATGCATCATATTTCAACAGAGTCTGACATGCATAATCTTTAAAAAGGTGAATTTGTGGAAAAATGGTATTATTGTGAGATTTTTTTTGTACTTTAACTTTTTATATGTTTTGAATAAGAATGTTGCTTCTTGTTCTATTTATTCGATTGAGCCTTTATATATTTAGCATAAACGACCTGGACATGCTAATATAAATCCAATAAATAGAACGAAAAGACTAGGTTAATTTTAGATTTTTCAAATAATGAGTTTAGTAAATGTGAAACATGTGTAGGAGGCAAAAACACAGAAGAAACCTTTCAAATCTGTAATAAGAGAATCACATTTACTCGACTTAGTGCACTCAGATTTTGGTTTGTTTGATAATCATCTACCTAGGGTGGAAAGAAAACAATATATTACTTTTATAGATGATTTTTTAAGATACACTCAGTTGTATTATTAAGGACAAAAGATGAAGTTTTAGAGACCTTTATAAAATACAAAGTAGAAGTAGGAAGTCAATTATACAGAAAAATTAAAAGGCTTAGTTTAGATAGGGAGGATAATATTATTCCATATCTTTTATAAAATCAACATGGCTATTCATGAAGTAATTGCTCCATATACTCCTAAATAAAATGGAATTGCCGAAAAAAATAAATTCCTTAAAGAAATGATTAATGCATTTTTGTGTAGTTCTGGATTACCAACAAACATCTGGGGTGAGGCCATTTTTACTGCATGTCATATTCTTAATAAAATTCTTAGTAAAGGACAAACAAAACTCCCCTTTGAGTTATGGAACGGTTACGCCAACTTTTACACATCTCAAAGTCTGCGGGCGTGCGGCTAAGGTTCCATTGCCTGACAATAAAAGAATTGCCTGACAATAAAAGAATTGCCTGACAATAAAAGAAGGAAATTGGCTAAAAACCATGTGACTGTATTTTTATTGGGTATGCTCACAACAATATAACTTACACATTTTTAGAAATAAATCAGATATTACAAGAACCTAATACAATAATTGAGGTGAGACAGGCGGAGTTCTTCGAGAATGTTTTTCTAAAAAAGACTAAGACATGCTAACATAGATTCAATTAAAAGAATGAAAAGACTAGTTTTAGATTTTTCCAATAATGTGTTTAGTAAATGTGAAACATGTGTAGAGGCGAAAATACACAAGAAACCTTTCAAATCTGTAATAAGAGAAAATTTTGTCCTATCCTTAATAGGTCAGCTACTGATGATAGGCGGCAATTTGGTTTTCTTCCTCTTGCCTCCTCATAACACTTGTTGTGTTCTTTTCTTTGATACTAAGGAAACTTCTGAGCATCTATTTGTTACTTGTTCCTTTTCCAAGCATATTTGGCCAGCTTTGACTGGTTGGTGATGCTTGTCCTCCTCCCCAAGGAACTTGACCCCATGGATCTCTTGGCTTCTTATGAAATTTAAGGGTGGTGATCTTGTGGGGTTTATCTTGAGGCTTCTTTTCTGCTCCTTTATCTATCATGTGTGGAGAGAAGAGGACTCCAGAGATTTTTAAGTTAAAATCAGAGATAAGAATGTGGTCTTATCCTGCATTGCTAGTGCTGTTAGGGCCATGTTATTGAATCTAAAGGGTTTTACTGACTCTGAGAATAACAAAGGCATTCGAGTTACTTGAGGTCGACTTACTTGAGGGTCGAATACAACTATCTTTGATTCCTGGACTTTATTTCTTTGCTTCTAGCTTGGTTATTTGCTCTGCTATCTTTTGTTTGAGGAATTGGCTCCATTCTACCTTCTTAGTTTGCTCCTAGCTTCTCATTTGTATATGTTTTTGTTTCCTGGAGTATGCCCATTTTATATTTGTAATTATCTTCTTTAGTTTATACTATTTTAATTTACCGAAAGAAAGATTAAAAGGCTACACGAAAACTCTGATTGTGAAGCCTCTAATAGTAAAGTTAATGAAATGGAACCTGCGCTAGACGAAGCAAAAGGGCTAGGATAGAACGTACATTTAGAGATGACTTTATAATTGCTTTCCTAGTTGAAGAAGATCCTGCTACTTTTAAAGAAGTTATGTTATCTTTAGATGCTACATTTTGAAAAGATGCAGTGAATAGTGAATTAGATTCAATCATGGCCAACCTACATAAGAATTAGTTGATTTTCCACCAGATGTGAAATCAATTGGTTACAAATTGGGTTTTAAGGAAAAAAATTAAAGTCTCATGGTACAACCAATAAATTCAAAGCTAGGTTTGTAGCTAAATGATACACATATGATTGATTCTACTTTCTTAGGTAGTTGGCTGTAAACCTATCTTGGCTTATTGACCTGCTTAGGTTGTTGGTTTTCTTTTGTTTCTAAGTCCTGGCCGGATATGCCTATTGTATTTGTGTAATTTCTTTTGTTAATATATTACTCCTTTTAACAAAAAAAAGATACACATAAAAGGCGGAATCGACTACTTTGATACATATTATCATATAGCTAGGATAATCACTATTAGAGTATTTTTAGTTGTGGCATCGTGTTTTAAGTTGATTAATTATCAAATTGAAGTTAAAACTTCTTTTTTGAACGGTGAACTTGAAGAAGAAATATGCATGAACAAATTTGAAGGACTTATTGTATTTTATGAATTCTTTCATGGTTCTGGTGTTAAAAATTATGTTTATGTGGATGATATGCTTATAATTTGAACTAATTTTAGTGTTGTTAAGCCAATCAAAGGATTTCGAGCATCTAAATTTGATATGAAAGACTTTGGAAAGGTTGAAATGATATTAGGAATGCGAATTTTAAAACTCGAGTCTAGTCTAGCTTTATCACAATACGAGTCTAGTCTAGCTTTAACATTTTGTAGAAAAACGTTTGGAAAGTTTTTGGTTTCGAAAACTGACCCTAGCATACATCTTCATAAAAATAATAGTGATAGTATTTCCCAAAAGGAGTATGCAAGTATCATAGCAAGTCATTTGTACCTTATGAGCTCTACCAGAGTTGATATTGCTTATGTAGTCACAAGATTAAGTAGATACACTAATAATCCTAGTAATGAGCACGGAAGTGCAGAGTCTAGAGTTTTGATTTAAAACGAATGAAGAACCTTACTTTACATTTTCTGGTTATCATGTTGTATTAGAAGGTTATTGTGATGCTAACTTGATTTTTGATATTGATCAAATAAATTCCACTAGTGGGTATGTATTTACATTAGCAGGTTATCGTTGTGTCATGAAAATTGTTGCAGCATGATGATTCAAAACTATTAAGAGTAATAACTCTTTACTAGCTTAGACGTTAAAGTTGGTTAAGGAAGTTAGTTGGTTGTTTTTGGTTAATCATTAATTAACAGCGATACTTATAAATGACATTTTGTACTCGAGAGAAAGGGGATGAGTTTTCTTATAGTTTTGATCATTAAGAAATTTTGTACAAGTAATCTTTGATTTGTAATACAAGTTCTTGTGTGGTGGCTTTCCCGTGGTTGTAGATTCATTATGAATCGAACCATGTAAAACAACTTGTCTTCTTCCTTATTCTTTCTCTTCTCTCAGTCAAACAATTTGCGTTTGATTCATGAACTTTTCTGAGTTTTTTAAATCTGATTGCAGTGAGTATGATCTGGTATACTTACAATAAAAATCTTGCAAATAGACTTGTAAAGTTAGATCAACAATGCAACCTGAGTTTATAGCCTTGGATCTAGTAGGAGAGAAGCTGACTGGCTTAAAAATATTTTGGAAGATATACCCTTCTGTGCGAAACCAGTTCCTTCAATTGTAGTACATTTTGATTGTCAGGCTTCTATTGGTCGTGTCAAGAATAAGGTTTCATTATGGAAAAAGCTGACATATACTCCTCAGATACAATATTGTGAAGCAATTACTAAATAATGGAGTGACTGTTGATGCGAAAAATATGCCCGCATCGACTATCATGGAGTCTGCCACGCGTCGCTCGGTAAAAATCAAGAACGATCATGAAAAGTAGTAGGCATGGCACCGAGGTGGTGCCCTACCTAATGCACTCCGACGATCAAGTCAGTAGAGTGTTTAGAGAAAAGTAGTTGTACGGAGAATTGCTTACCATTAAATGAGGATAATCAAATATTTATGATTTTCTATATCAGTGAAACGTCCAGGTTCAATGTATCTTCTTCTTTGTTCTGATAAGGAATGGAGATATTCATGGAGAATATTCTCTGATCAAGATATTTTAGTTATCATCTTATCCTCTTTAACAACCATTGAGATTTTTTAATAGATTTGATGTGTGCTTGTTTATTCTTTCCATGTATGACTGATTATTATATCTTCTTGTGTCAGAAAAATGATATCGGCTATCTCGAGTAACCACGATCCTAGGTATGAGATTACCTGATCATCCGGGTGACCTCGGTAGTGTAAGTATAGATGAGGTCGTGTCTATCGATCTAGTCATAGAGGGTGCCTCGGTTATCATGGTGACTTTGATCGAGGAAGAGTCCTCAATTTGGACTTAATATGGGCCCTACCCAAGAAATGAGAGTATTGGACATTGTTCAGAAATATTATTAATAGGCTTTAGCCCGAGCATTTTTTCTCCCCTACAGTTTGCCCCACTTCTTGAGTCTGGAGAACATTGATAGAGTGGTGAAGTATGTTGCGTAGGGAGCCAAGAGATTTTACCCAAGACTCTGTCTTTGCACTTAATTGATTGTTAAGCATATGTTGGCGTAGAGATCATCAAATAGTAGAGTTTATGTCCAAGTATTTGTTGCGGGTTCATGATGGCGTCTTAGAGCATCTTGTGATTGAGATGAGCTTTCTTCATATTTTTCAATTAATTCTTGGTAAAAAGATTATCTTGATTTATGTTGGACTTCTTCATGTAATGATGTGCGTGACCATGTCAGACCTGAAGCTCTATGGTTCAGGTTTGTGTGAGCTGCTCCGAGTAATTATCGAGATCGAGTCCCTTTGATTTTCATTTGGCAGTCAGGCGGCTTGAGTTGGATCAGTGGTCATAACAACAAAACTTTTACACCCTCATCTAAGCATATGGTGAGGACTGGTGTTAAGATTGAATTCCTTTGATATGGGAAGGTAGTAAGACATCATTCTGTTGGGATTGCTTCAGGTCGACTTTACGCTGTGACATTATTGGGTCTTCCTAAGGATATGATTTTTTTCTGAAATCCTGTGGTACATTCTCATGTTGATCTATACTTGACCATGTATCCAGTACATTACTTTGGCATCTCATGTCGCGTGGCAGATGATGGAGTTATTACACTCAATGGCATGCTTCCCGAGGGTCCTTGCCATCTATAGTTACATTTTCATAAACTAAGTGTGGCTGGGAACCGAAGGTTTTGATGCTTTGGTTGTTGACTCTTTCGTAACTCAATGTCTGAGTTTATTGGTCTGTGATTCGACTGTCTAAGTTGTTAGTTGATTTGTTTGAAATTTATAGTGATTTTGTAGCGTAGCATGGCACAACGAGTGTCTTTGAGTTAGCCTTAAAGAAAATTGAATGGTTTTTCTCTTGGGAAAAAATGACTTTTGAGTATCTATGGAGTGATGCCCCATCGGCGTGTCTTGTGTTTAACAATATTCTGGAGTTATATAAAGGTCTTTGGCTTATATGCACCTAAGGTATCAAATAATTGTATCGCATTGAGCAATGGGTTTGTATTCAGTCTTGTCATTGACATCCTTGATTATAAATGAATTACTTGTTCTATAAAGCTTGTCGTTGCATCTCTCTGTGCTTATGTGTCTGCACATGTAATTCGTCAATGCTATCACTTCCTAGTAGAAGGTTTCTAAAACTTATTTGTCTCGTTTGTTCTATTCATGTTTGACGAGTCCTTGATAGGGAGGTCCTTTGGAGTCATCTCCGACGGAGTACTAAGATCTTTTGTGAGTCGTGAGATTTTATCTAAGCTCGATGTCATAGTCATCAGTGTGACTTGAGTTCCATTTTCATAATTATGATTCTGGGTACCATAGTTATCAAGGTAACTTCAGATACTTCAACCATCTATATGACGTAGAGTTATATAGTCATATGGGGGACTTTAGGTACCTTAGTCATATGTGTGACTTGGGGTATAATAGTCATTTGTGTGACTTCGAGTTATATGGTCATCTGGGTGATTTTGGGTACCTTAGTCATTTGTGTGACTTGGAGTATCATAGTCATTTATGTGATCGTCGTAGTCATCTGATGGCTTCAGGTACTATGGAATATTATAGTGGTCCTTCTACCTTATGTATGAGGCCTTGGTGACTGTCGCCTTTATCAAAGTCTTCGTCCGAGCATCTCGTGTACTTAGCGCCATAAAATATTGCCGTGGTCTTTTACCCTAGGTGGATCTTTTTCCAAATAATCTTATGTGATAAGGATGCCTCGTTAGGCCGTCACCTTGGGTGAGGTCTTTCTTCCCTATATAGGGTCCTTTTTCCAGATCATCTTAAGTGATAAGGATGCCTCTTTAGCCATGGTCTTGGGCGAGGTCTTTCATCCGAGGGATCAATGTCCTCCGGCGCCATGAAATATTATGCAGTCCTTTTGACCGATATAGGGTCTTTCTCCTAATCATCTTTAGTGAAAAGACGGCCTCACCGAGCCGTGGTGAGAGCTTCCATCCGAGGGTTCCATGACCTCGGGCGTCCTATACAGGGTCTTAATCCAAATCATCTTAGTGATAAAGAGGCCTCATCTATCCATGGTCTAGGATGAGGTCTTCCATCCGAGGGATCAATGTCCTTGGGTGCCACGACATATTTCCGCAGTCATTTTTCCTTATGTAGGGCCTTTCTCCATATTATCTCAAGTGATAAGGAGGTCTCGTTAGGCCGTCGCCTTGGTTGATGGAGATCATCGATGTGAATCTTAATTTTGAGAGAATAAATATCCAAAATAATGTAGATCCAAGCTTTGTGGTCTGCATCCGAATCTTGAAACTTGCTCTTGTCCAAGATGCTAAATATTATTTATTGTATTATTTTTTTCAAAAATTTAATGGAGATCAATGATGTGACTCACAATTTTGAGGGAATAACAAATTTGGATTCATGTTGATCACATATGTCTGGTCCACGTCACGATCCTGAAGCTCCCTCATGCCTGGGATATTAAATACTATTGATGCAAATAATTGCATTGTTCACCTGACATTGAGAGCATATCAAAAGTGTAAATTAATCTGGAAATTTTTTGCAAATTTAATATATTAGGTAATAATAATAATAATAATAATAATAATAATAGTGTGTAAATAAATCTTCCCTTGAATAGTGTATTGATAAAATATTCATTAGAAGCCTTCTATGGATGCTATGGGGTCCGAAAATGTTCTGTTTTGTGTAGATCTAAGCTTCCATTTTCGGTAATAGGAGGGGTTGTTTGTGGCTTCAAATCCGATCGCTATGGTCGGCGTGAAAGCATTCTACGGTGTAGATCTGATGACCTGCAAGACGCCCTCACCGCGGGTTGGTCATCGTCGACTTTGACTGTGCTTCGCGGTTGTCCGTGGCTTGCGACTGCTCTAGGATTTCATTTGTTTAAATAGCGTTGATCTACAACGGCAACGACAAGAACGACCGTGACTCATCGAAACAAATTTTATCACTGATCCAACATATTCTCCTTCATATTCCTTATTCTTACTCAACCTATATTCAAGGATCGTCTCATTGTTGCAGCGATGATCGTGGAGGCGGATAAAATTTTGTGATTAATTTTGAAAAGGGAGATCTACATTCCCATAGACGGTACCAAATTGTTGATGTGAAAAATATGCTCGTATCGATTGTCGAGGAGTCCGCCACGTGTTGCTCTGTGATTCGTCCAGGGGGTCTGCAAAAAATCAAGAACGATTGTGAAAAGCAGTAGGCAGGTTACTGGGGTGGTGCCCCACCTAATGCACTATGACGATCAAGTCAGTAGAGTGTTTAGAGAAAAGTAGCAGTATCAAGAATTGCTTACCATTAAATGAGGATCATCATATATTTATAATGATTTTCTGTATTAGTCAAATGTCCAGGTTCAGTGTATCTTCTTCCTTATTTTGATAAGAAATGGAGTTACCTGTAGTAGCAACCCAACTTATGTGAATGGTAATCTCAAGAAGTAACTTAAATGCATAAAAACAAATGGCTTAAGGAGCGAAAAAGGAAAATAAGATAAAGGTTGCACGGTTATACTTCTTGGAAAACCTTCTCTTACCTCGTCAAGAGAGCATAAAGATTGACATTCAACATGTCGATATAATTGATGACGAGGAAACATTTGATAGATATCCATGGTGAAGGATGTCATACAAACTAATAATTGAATTCATTAAAGACAATCCGAAGCACGCAGATGCGATGGGATATGGTGTTGGTGGTTTCTCGTATGCTTTGATTGTTTGAGTGTACGAGACTATCCCCAACATTTCACTAAGGAAAAATCAATTTGCCAAGAGGATAGCGACAATAATTCCAAGGATTTGCAACTGGGATTCGTAAGTAGAGCCCTCGTGGAATGACTTGGCCAATACTATTTTTAACAATAACTTGGTGAGTGTATGAAACTATCCCCAACATTTCATCAAGGAAAAATCAATTTGCCAAGAGGATAGCGACAATAATTCCAATGATTTGCAACTAGGATTCGTAAGTACAACCCTCGTGGAATGACTTGGCCAATACTTATTTTAACAACAACTTGGTATGTAATTTAATTACTGGTGTTTAAAATTATTTAATGTTGTTGAAAAATATGCTTCTTAATAACCTTATTTTATTAAATGATCAAACAACTTTGAATTATGTTGACAAAAATGGTAGCGACCCGTAAGGAACTGGAAGGACCATACATGGAGCCTTTCCTTAATACTGAAGAGACAACGACAAAAGGAAATGAACCAATAATGGCTATCGTCCAATCCGAGGAAGAGGACTCATTGAAGAGATAATGAAGAAACCTCCTAAGAATGAAGGAGAAGAAGGAAGTAGCGGACCAAGAGCCGATGATGAAACAAAGGAACAATTTCATTTGATATTCGAAAGCTTGAATACAATATCAAACGAAATTAAAAAAAAATTGAAAGATTAGACAAACAAGATGGGCGGCAAGAAGCTGTAAGAAAATTATATATTGTTCAACATAAAATTATGAATATTATTACTGATATATTTTATATTGATAAATAGTATCATGAACAAGATCAAGGCCAAGAGGAAGGCAAAGATGAAGGCAAAGAGGAAGGACAACAGGAGGAAGTATTGGTAAAGGTTTTGAGGAGCAAAGCCAGCTTTTTAAAGAAGCCGAAAGGACAAGAAAAGCAAAGCTCTTGAATCACCATATGTGGATGAGAGAGCAATAAAAGTGAAGAAGATGGTAGCGAATGATCAAGGTCCGAAACCAACTTCACTTGAATCCCGACCAAGCTTCTCCCTTAGATCTCAATTTGATTAGTGGGTTTTGGATTTGTGTTTTTAAGAATTTGATATGGATTTATGTTTAGTATGGATTTTTAACAAGTTCCTAGATACCATTATATGGATGCTTATGAATATGTTTTCAGAATTCTAGAAGTATTTAAACATATAATTGAGTGATGTTGTATAGTATAATTTCTTATGTAGGAGCTGGTTTATTTGGAGGTATCATGTAAAAATAGGTAACCCCTATTCGGTTCAAATTAGGACAGTATATAAATTAGATACACAAGATATATAATTTTATGACGAGCTTTATACAACTGTTAGAGACATAACAGTTTAAAAACCTACCTAAAAATTGCCTATCAATGAAAAAAGTGCACATAAAATAAGCATATTCAAATAGTCAATTTCAAGAAACAACTAAATTGAAATGAACAATTAAAATACAACTTAAATGGAAGTTTGTTAATTAAAAACAACTTGCATTAAGACTTATAAAAAAGAATTCTCATAAACAATAAAAGTACAAAATTAGTAATGTCAAATGTTAAAATAATAATTGTCTACTTGCTACTCCTAGAAGAGGAAGCACGAATTGGGTTCTTGCATGTTTTCCGATTGTGACCAAATTGCCACAACAACCACACTTCAGACGTCGCCTAGTTTCGCATATAGAAGAAATACGTTGTTTCTTCGATCTCCCAGCTGAACGTCTTACATCTGAAGGTAGTACCTTCAATTGACCTTCATCTTGAATATATAACATGCTCCAATTTCCTAATGGGTGAAGGACGCTTTTATAGGTTGAAGCGTATTCCGTACTTTAAAAACAATAACTAACATATGAATATGAACTCAAATTTTGATTACAAAATATAGCACAAGCATATGCACATGGGATATGATCCAAATCCCACCTCCAACAAGAACACGCACGACTACTCAAGTTCAAAACATGCATGACACCACCATGGCTAACATGAAATTCATTTATATCGGATGAACCAACCTGAAAAGCCGTAAAAATAAGTTACACATAACCCTTATGTTAAAATAAAACCATATAGTAACTAAATAAAATGCATGACACATACCGACATAGTTCGAGCAACTATATACTCGTCCCTCAAATGTTCCTCAACCGATGGTGTAAGCTTCATTTTCAAAAAATGATGTCGCCGTTCTACGCTCATAAAACCACCTCAAACACATTTGATGTATAAATTCCAACAAACATATGATAGGAAGTTCACGTGCTTCAACTAAAACATTGTTAATACTTTCAGAGATGTTCGAGGTCAGCATGTTATAAGAGGAGAGATTTACAAGGGATGCGAGGTCTACTTCTAATGGCAGGCCTCGAACGTAGGTTAGGGGCCTAATCCGTAAGATGTCATTTTACCTTCTATATTGACGCATAGCGACATCATCTAAGTAAAAAAAATTGAAGCTATATCAACAGTTGTAAAATCACCAATATAGCTCATAAAATTATCGTACCATAGTCATTAGCTAGATATGGATAAGGGGACATCGCATACATATGGTGAGCTACAAATCGCTTACTAGGAAAATAAGCTCGTGCCCATCTAGGAAATCCAATTCCCTCCAAATAAGAACGAACACATGGAGATATCTTATCCAAACTCCACATGTGACGCTCAAAGTCAGGCATAAGATAAGCCTTGTGCACATGGATAAAAAATGGAATCAATGTTATTCGGAAACTTAAACCTAGTCTTTATATTCTAACATAAATGGAACATGCGCTCCGTGATGAGCATCGGGGAAAACAATACTAATGGCTTTAGAAATACTAGTGTGTCGATCAGAAACAATAACTAAATCAACATCTTCAATGCAATAATGCAACTTATGCATGAACCATATCCAAGAATCATCATTCTCTTAGTCAACTATAGTAAATGCTAACGGAAAAATTTGGTTGCTACCATCTAAAAAACAAGCAGTTAACAAAATATCCACACACTTCACCTTTAAAAACGTGCTATCAACTGATATCCATGGTCTACAGTGTCTCCACCCATCTAAGGATGCAACATTAGACATAAAACAATGCTTTAACCTCTCAGCAGAAGTCACAACATCATCGGTAACAGAACCTGAAACAAAGCACTAAAAAGTAAAATAATAGTAACTAAACTATATGATATATTTACTAAGCATGAGTAACTATGTCATACCAGGATTAATTTCATGCAATACTGCAACAAATGAAGGAATGGCAGCGTATGATTCTTCAAGAGACCCCAAAACGATATCCATAGCAATTTCTTTCCCCCTCAAAGCTTTATGATAACTAACATGGACACCATGTTCGCACGCATGTGGTCAACAATCTCCTTTGGACGACTCTTTTGTACGCAACCAGCCTTATAATTTTCCTTTAAACACTCACCGATCACGATAGCACTAGCTTGCCTATGATCACTTTGTATAATATCTAATGAACAAGAATGTTCACTAGTATACTTCATAACCATCCACAAAACACAATGCCTATACCTCGAAGCATGCAAATACCAACAACAAGAGTCATTAACACATATTGCCATAAAACGTTCACCATTAGACTTCTTCATCTTAAATTAAAAGTTATTTTTTAAAGCAACCACTTGAATTAACTGGGACCGGCCTGGCCCGGACAGTCATGGGTCGGTTCGGCGGTTCATCCTGGGCCGCCCTAAATTTCCAGCGGCCCGGCCCGGTTGCATCCCTATTAAACAGCTTGTTAAGAATTTACAAGAAACCAATTCTTTGGTTTTGTCGCCCAGAAGTCGAGTGGTAACTGGGTCGGCCTGGTTTCAGACTTTCCAGGCGGTTCACGAGGTGGTTCCAGGCCGGCCCGCTAAAATATTGGGGAGGCCCGGAATGAACCGATGAACTGACCCGTGAACTCCTGGTTAAATTCAGTGTGTTCTCCAATTGCTTTGGACGCGCACGGTCTAGCCCAAAATAAGGACAATCATATGAATAGTAAAATTAAAAAAATGTTGCAAAATATCGGCTTAATACCGTGATTGTAGTCTCCCCTTCATGTATAACTCTGAAAATAGAGGCATTCCCCTGGTTATTTAGGACTTTTGAACTATTAGATTAATTTAGATTTCTTTATTCATTAGAGAGAATTTTTTCCAAAATGTTCATCTCAAGAGAATCTTGTCACCTTCTATAAACTAACTCAATTACTCGTTCTTCACTCTTCAGATCACAGCCATCACATGCTCAGGTTATATTTATCATTTACTAAGATTATATCACACCTATAACCGTACTCAAGTGATGTCATGATCATGCTCATAGCACTTGAAACTTTTTTAATGGAACTGAAAGCCATGAATGGAAGAAGCCCATTGTAGAATGCCCTAAAAAGCCTTCCACGCTAGCTGACCAGTCTGTTCCTTTTCTCTAAAATACAACTTGAGAGATTTGAACATTGGTGGGGAGTGAATGAAATATAGAGATTACCACTAAACTATATGGAAGTCATGTTACTTTCTTATAATTATTTTATTTTATTAATTTAAAATCACAATAGAAAAACTTGTAATAATAAGTAAAGTAATTATTTTATTTATTAAATTCATAAACTTGTGATATTCATATCCACGTAAAATCTAAAAATATAATAACTTAATAACTAATTTAGAATTCATGTTCATTAACAAAATAAAAAATATTAGGAATATTAAACCAATATTTTTTAAAATTTTCTTTAATCCTATTTTTTATTTAATTAAATATGTTTATCTTAAAAGCATATTATATGAAGTTTCAATAAAATTTATTAATAGACAATAAGAATATATTTTAAACAATATATTAACAAAGTTTGTCTTGATCTATTGATAATGAGTGTGATTTATAAGGGAGTAATTAATGGTTTGAACTTCAATACACACCTTAATTGTTTAATTTTTGAGATAAAAAGAGTGGATTCAAGAGGCGGGCCGGTTCAGGCTCACCAGGCCTCACGGGTCGGTCCCCGAGGGCAGGGCCGGGTCTGGATTATAATGGGCTGGTTCACCCAGTTTCATGGCCCGAACCGACCCACTTGACACCTCTACCCAGGAGCACTCCATTTGTTTTTTACGCCTTCTTTTAGATGTGTGGTTAGCCGTCGCTTGGAATCGGCTAAGAATTTTCTTCAAGCCACTTTAGATGAAAATAGAGAGAAAGGGAGGTAAGGTGACCGGAAGAAATTGTTTTGAGAAAAATCAGAAAAATTTATCACATGGTTACGATATATTTTTTCTCTCATCGTCTCGGTATCTAAGAATGTCTTCATGGACTCATTGCAATCATCTTCAATAGTAATTTCTCTATTACCTTTACCATTGTGGTTTTGATTCTCTTTATTTGACGAGATTTATTTTAGTGTATCCACTGTTATTGGTGACGTAGTTCAAGTTATTTAATTTGTGTAATCATCTAATTTTATTTAGAGAAGAATTTGTTGTAACCCCATTATTTTTTTAGTGGAGATCTGATTTAGAGTTTGTCCGTGGTATTTTCTTTTACACTAAAGGGTTTCAACGTTAAATCTGGTATCCTATTTTTTCTGCTTTCCAGTGATTGATATATTAATCTGATCGATATAATTTTTTTCTGAATTAAATTGATTTGATAGACTACGACAATAGTGATCTGTGTTATTGGGGTTTGCTAAAATCCTAACAAGTGTTATCAGAGCTTGGTTACATATCGGTTTACAGTCACTAAAGAAGTTATGGAGGTTAATACAACCAGAATAATTATTTTGAATGAGGCTAATTGGCAGTTATGGAAAGGAAAAATGGAAGATCTCTTTATTGCAAAAAGTATCACGCTCTAAGTAAAGGTGATTCGGGAAAACTGAAGGATATGCGTAATAAAGATTGGGGATTGTTAAATCGGAAAGTTCTGAGTTTTATACCTCAGTGGGTGGATGACAATGTGTATCACAATATTTTGAATTAGACTTATGCACACTCTTTGTAGAATAAATTATAAGTCAGATGAGAGGAAAATACCTCGGAATAAAGCTTTTCTAATAAGAAAGCTTGTCAGCCTAATATACAAAGAGGGGGCTTCAATTACAGAGCACTTGAATGAGATGCAAAGTAGTGTGAATCAACTCTTTACCATGAAAATGGTTCTAGACGATGAGCTTCAGGCCTTGTTACTTCACAGTTCCTTGCCAGAAAGTTGGAAAACATTGGTAGTGTCATCGAGTACTTTCTCTCCTGATGGTAAAATCTCGATGAGTACATTTAAAAGCAGTTCGTTGAATGAAAAACAAGAAGGAAAACCTTGGGTCCTTCTACCAATCAAATAGAGGCTCTTGTTACAGAAATTCGGGGGAGAAGCCAGAGCATGAACAAGAAGGGTAATCGAGGATGTTCAAGAAGCAAATCCATGAAACAGGGTATTCAGTGTTATCATTGCAAGAAGATGGGTCAGAAAAGTAGTGATTTCTGAAAACTGAAAGCTTAATAGCAGAAGGAAAACCGTGATAAGAAAAATGATAGATCAGAAATAGTAGCTGCCACCAACCAAGATGTTTCTATTATTGCAATGAAAAATGTTGTGAACGTCACGTGCCTAGACACAAACTGGGTAGTCAACAGTGTTACTGCTATCCATGTTTCATCCGGAGGAATCTTTTCACAACATACAAAGTAAGTGACTTTGGTATCATGAAGATGGGTAACGAAAGAACCTCCAAAGTTGTCAGTATTAGAGATGTGTGTCTAGAGACAAATACTGGGTGCAAGTTGGTGCTTAGAAATATAAGACATGTGTCAGACATCCGACTGATCTTGATTTTGACAGGACAGCTTGATGGAGAGGGATATCATAACTATTTTGATGAAGGTAAATGGAAACTCACCAAAGGTTCGTTGATGTGGCTAGAGAAATGAAAAATCATACGCTCTATATGGCATCTACAAAGCTCAGCAATGGCTCGGTGATTGCTGTGGAGGGTGATCCGACCAGTGAATTTTACCACAAGAGACTTGGACATATAAGTTAGAAAGGGCTTGAGATCTTAGCCAAGAAGTGTCTCCTCTCAAATATAAAAGGTACATCAGTTAAGACATATGCACATTGTTTGACTGGTAAACAACACATGGTGTTATTTAAACGAACTTTCGATTGAAGCTCAAATGCTCTAGATTTGGTGTATGCTGATGTATGTGGTCCCATTAATATTAAATCCCTTGGGGTTGCTTCATATTTTGTTATGTTTATAGATGATCACTCTAGGAAAGTGTGGGTTTATATTTTGAAATATAAAGACCATGTAATTAGTGTCTTTAAAGAATTCCATGTTGAGTTAAAAGAGAGACATGAAGATTGCTAAAGTGTATCCAGACAGATAATGGTGGTGAATACATGGGTCTTTTTCATGAGTACTACAAAAGCCATGGTATCCATCATCAGATGACAGTTCCGAAGACTCCACAGCTCAATGATTATCAGAGAGGTATAATCGTACCATTGTAGAAAGAGCAAAGTGCATGCTATCAAATGCTAATCTACCAATATCTTTTGGGGTGAAACAATTGTGACAACACTCAATTTGATTAATCTTTCTCCATCGACATCGTTAGATTGTGATGTGTCACAAAAGGTATGGATAGGAAAGGATGTTTCTTATGACCATTAAGAGTATTCGGTTCCAAAGCCTTTGTACATGTTCAGAAGGATGAAAGATCAAAACTTGATAGCATGACAAAAAAGTGTATCTTCATGGGTTATCGACATGATAAGCTTGGCTATCGTTTGTGGGATCCAGTTGGTAGAAAAATAGTCAGAAGCTGAGATGTTGTATTTCTCGAAGATTAGATTATTAAAGGCTTTGAAATAGTTGAGAAGCCTTAGCCCAGTTTTGATGATTTGATTGACTTAGATTCATTTCCTACATCTACAGTGGATGGTGATGGTATGGGTACTGATGGTAATCATGCTAATGATAGAAATACTGACGAGCCAGCAGCACAAGATGGTCAATCAGAATTACAGCCAGCAACTGATGAGACTACTCTGGTACAAAGATCCAACAGAGAACAATAATCAACTACTAGGTACTCTCCAGATAAATACTTATTGCTCACTGATGGGCGTGAGCGAGAAACTTATACAAAAGTTGTGAATGATGCTCAGAAAGAGAAATGGTTGCGAGCAATGTAAGATGAGATGAAATCTTTGCATGAGAATCATACTTTATGAGCTGGTGAAGAACAAATGGGTGTATAGACTGAAAAAAATAGCTCACATCCAAGGTACAAGGAAAAATTGGTTGTAAAACATTTCAGTAAAAAAATGGTGTAGATATTGAAAAAAATTTCTCACCTCTAGTGAATATGTCATACATTCGTGCTATTATGAGTTTAGCCGCTAGCATGGATCTGGAGATTGAACAGCTTGACATCAAAACTGTCTTTCTCCATGGTGACTTAAAGGATGAGATATGCATGGAACAACTTTTGAGGTCAAAAGGAAAGAAGAATTCATTTGTAAGTTGAAGAAAATTCTATACAGGTTAAAGCATGCTCCAAGGCATTGGTATAAGAAGTTTGACTCCTTAATGGGGGAGCATAGGTACAAGAATACAACTTTAGTGTTTGTCAAGAAATTCTCATATGGTAACTTCATTATTCTCTTGACTCCATATGCTAACAGTTAAATCCAACAGTTGAAGAGAGAACTGAATAAATCATTTACAATGAAAGATCTGGATTACGCAAAGCAAATTCTTGGCATGAGGATTACTCATGATAGAATGACAAAGAAGCTGTGGCTATCAAAAGAATGATATATTGAAAAAGTGCTTGAAAGGTTTCACATGGATAGAGCAAAACCCTTCTATCGACAAAGAGAAGGAATATATGGATAGAATCCTGTATTCGTTAGAAATGGGTAGTTTTATGTATGTCATGGTATGTACGAGGCCATACATAGCTCACGCAGTTGGAGTTGTCAACAAACTTTTGTAAAATCCTAGCAAAAAACACGAGGAAGCAGTAAAATGGATTCTGAGACGTCCCAAAGGTACTTCGAGGCTATGTTTATCATTTAGTAATGAGAAACATGTACTTGAGGGGTTTACAGACATAGTTATAGCCGATGACCTTGACCCTAGAAATTTGACATCGGGATATCTGATTACTTTCGCATAGGGAGTACTATCGTGGCAGTCTATATTACAGAAATTGGTTGTTCTATCAACTACTGAAGCTGAGTTTATAGTAGTTACTGAAGCTTGCAAAGAAATGCTCAGGATGAAGAAATTTTTGCAAGAGTTGGGGTTTAAGCAACATAATTACATATTGTACTATAACAGTCAGAGTGTTATTCATCTTAGCAAGAATCCGACATTTCATTCAAGATCGAAGCACATTGATGTACGGTATCACTGGATGTGTGATAAGTTGAATAAGAAGCAATTGAAGATTCGAAAAGTCCACACGTATGATAATGGGTCAGACATGATGACAAAAATCTTATCCAAGTAGAAGCATGATATATGCAGGTAGCTGGCGGGCATAATGCTACCTCCAGCTTTTCTGTGATTGGTTTATTAATCTGATCTATATATTATTTTCTATGAAATTATGGTGGTATGTGTTATTGGGGTTTGCTAAAATCCCAACAGTAGACTCTTTGATACTTAAGCTGGTAATGATTTTAGTTTAAATATAACTTCAAGTGTTATAATGTTTGTTGATAGAAAAAAGCTTCATCATGTGTCACATGGCCTTTAACGGAGTCGAATGTGGCTATTATTTACAAGCCTTGAGTTTCAATATTTGATCTTCGTAGATGTACGAGAATTCTTATAAGGCTATAAGCTTATCTCTATTATATTAAAAAATGTTTAAAAGGGAGAAATTTTTGATTTTCCGTTCTACCCTTGAAGCCATATTAAATATAGTATAGATTAGGTTTTTTTAGTTATTTAACTCATTTATAATTCTATTCACTTATTATTCCTTTATTAATATTTTATAAAATTTAGTAGTTTATATTATTATATTATTTGAAATATGAAAGATCATGCATATGATTTTAGACATATTTTATATCATGAACATTATTTTAGTCAATAACAATGAGTTATTGTCTATCTTCAAGATTTTTATTTTGTTGTTTAGTTTTCTTTAGTTTGATAATAAGTGCAAAACTTTCAATGTGCACACATAGTAAAATAAATATAGTTTTTCAGATTTACTTTTCTCTTCCCAAATAATTTTTTTTTAATTTTTTTATCTCATCTTATGAAATAAAATTATTAAGATTTCACACGTAGTAAAATAAAATAGTTTGTTAGATTTAGTTTTCTCTTCCCAAATAATTTTTTTAAATTTTTTCATCTCATCTTATGAAATAAAATTATTAAGATTGTGTGTTCTTTAATTCAAAAATTTTTGCTGATAATTTATCATTGAGTAATGATGCATGACTTATTTAAGTTTTCTTTTATCTGCAATAGTTTTATTATAAATATATCATTTCTAGATGATGCATGATATTTTCAGAAAAAAAATTATATGTAAAAGTTTAATTGTAAATATGAGAATTGTATTCTTTTGTTTTAGATTTTAAATATTATGAAAGTTAAAGTATTTATTTCAATGTTAATAATAATTTTCAACTAGTAAAATGAAATTAAGCTTGATTTTCAATACTTTACCTCTAATTGCGAGATTAACCTTACCTTTTGATATTATAGTTGGGGTTCTAACTTAACTTGGATGAGAGACACGTGTCCGCCACCAGAGAAGTGGAAGGAACGAAAGTAGGCTGGACAGTGAGGCCAGCTCGGTCTTCGCTGAGCTGGAATGGGATTGATGGTGAATGTTGGATCATAGTCACCAAAGGGGTCTCAGAAGTATGCAGGTCGGTCAGTGCAATGTATCACATGTCAAGATTTTTACAGTAATCTAGCCTAATCATGAGCTTCCAGAGAGAATATTCCACATGGTCTCGCAGCTTTGGACCTAAGGTCAACATCTCCAAACGTCGCCCTCCACATCAGGACCATCTCCTTTATGTCCTAATCATCTCCCGCCATGTGAAAGGTACAATCCTTTATACGTCAGCTCAATTCGAGTCACATTAAATGTCACCTTCCCTTAGGAGACAAGAGAATATTCTAAAGGCTTCATATACAAGCTTTGTCGACTTTATAAATACCCTCCCTTTAATCCTCTAAAGGTAAATCCAGCTCAATCTTAGAGTCACTACAACCTTTTTCTACATATATATATATATAACTATTTGGATATCAGAGGCTCTTCGCCAACATCCTTACCTCATTAATGAGGGACAAGCGTCGAGATATTTACTTCCTTTGTGTATAGGAAATCAAGATGCTCAAGACGATGGACGTGGAAACTCCACTTCTGAGCATCAATAGTTGGCGACGTCCATGAGAAGTCGACTTTGTAAGACACTCTTGTAGACTTTTTCTTTACTATTTGTTTCGCACTGAGTGCGTCCTAGAGATACCATCTCCAAACAGAGCGTTGATGGTCATCATGAGCTCCAGTTCACATACAGGTGAGAACCCCTCCAATGAGGAGGACTAAACCTCCTCGTCAATTGAAGAAACTCGTGCTCTGGTCACCTAGAGAAAAAAGAGACGAAAAACTAGAGTCTTCACCCTAGAAAAAGTGATGAGAAAAGTGAGCAAGGACATGGTTGTTATGTTCCAAACGGTGGCCGCGACCTTACCTCATATAGCCCTCCCGGCTTCCAGAAAGCCTTTAGTACTAATGGCTTCACTACCAATGCTAGTTCTCTCATGTAAATAAGATGACGATCAAAGCTATGATAGGGTAGGAGCCCTACCTAGGAAGGAATGAGAAAAGAGAAAGAGTAAAGAGATAAAGGGAGATCTAGTTACCGAGGACGCCTTAGGTTAAAGAAGAAATTCAACAAGCTTAGATCCTTGGTCAGTGATTCAAGGGCTCGAAGAACAGATATAGGAACTCAAGGAAGAATGTAAAATTAGCGAAGGCTCCTCCGTAGCAACTTTAGTGGAAATACAAAATTAGTGTTCACTACAAAGATCATGCGAGCAAAACTGTACCCTAATTTCAATATGTCGTTCATCGCTGATGGGATAAAGTGTTGGATCTGGTTTTAGATTTTGTAGAAAATTAATGAACTATGACTAATTCATGGGTGGAATATCAAAACTAAAATTTTCATGCAAACTTTTAATCGAATTAAACACAAAACCAACCAATGAACATGCATAATTAATCTTCATACCGACAACCACTCGTTAGAATCAAAAGTATGTTATTGAAGGATATTAACAGGAATTGAGTATGAGCTCTCAAAAAAACTGTGGAAGAGAAAACAAAATTTTTCCCTTCCCCTATAGATTTTGGCGGCAACAGTAGGGAGAGGGAGATAGAAACTTTTTTGCTCTGATTAACACACTCAAGTTAGGTTAGATATGAAACTCTAATGCAATCCATTATATATTAATTATAAAATTTATTCATATACCCCTATATGTAAAAAACCAAAAATTGCCTCTACTTTGACTTGCACATGTGATTTTAACATCTTTTCCTTGAGCTTTAAATTGTGTATAAATTCATCCGTCTAAACTGATGAATTAACTTGATCCCTATCAATTTAATTAATTAATTTTCTTTAATAATTAGAAAATAATTAGAAAATAACAAAATAATTAATTTGAATACTAATTTTGGTCTACACTAATATAGTTATGAAACCCATCTTATATGGGCTAGAGAAGTGTACCTTGGTTCAATACACGTTTTTTAGTCCAACTAGTCGTTGTTTCTCATTCCTGTCATTATAAGACTTATGAGACCGAATGGACCCATATGAACAAAGTTATAGGATTCAAATATTTGGCTAATTTATCTCGATAAATTCATGCATTATTTAATCACAACATTGTACGACTGTACTATACGTCTGATGCCGAATGAACTCTTGATTCATACATGCTATTTTTGCTGTTCGTCAATATTTATATTTATATTTCATGACCCATAGAATATTTTATTAGTATTACCCTTCATGAATATCAGTACAAGAGTGAGATATAAAATTACCATTCTACCCCTCTAGCTATCATTTCCTTAACTCATTTATTGACTGTGAACAAGAAAGACATATCTGTGAAGTGTCTCATATAGTTCAGCATGTCTTATTCAATGACACATGTCATTGAGTACAGGCCCAGTTTATTTATCCACACACTCATCAATAAAGCATAAGCTGATATTGTTGTTTTTGCAATCTTGCCACGAATTACATATCTAAGAATCACAGAACTCCAACATAGTTGAATCACAGTCCTGACAGTCAATGTATTGGCAGGTTAACTCACTCCTTTGGTGAATCAAAGATCATGAGTAACTAGATAAATTCACCTCAGGATTTTGGTAATTATGAAAATACTTAAGGTGTAACAATTAGATTTGGAGCTAGATAAATGATTTTGCTCTAAACTAATTAGTTACTTATCTATTCAACATGTTCCACAACATGTCTAAGTCAACAATTAGAGCCTCCACTCTTATGCCTCGAGACCGGTATCATTTGGTTTAACCTGACAGTCATAATTGGATTCAATTGTCCAATCGATCATAAGATTATGAGTAACATTCTAAACTATCTCAGAAGAGTTTATCTGGTAGACCGCTCGACATTTACTCTTCTTCTTTTTATAATAGTTTTAGGACTTAAGTAAATTACAAACACACTTTAATTAAAAAAAATTTTAATATATTCATAAAATTAGGTAATACATAAATGTCTCAGATATAACTATTTACTTATAAATAGTCATTATACCCTACTTTGTGGACATAATTCTAACACAATGGAACCGTTTGAAGCTTAGACTCCTCACACTTGGATGGAACTACAACATGCGTCATGCGAAGTCATGTGCAAAGTGTTCCCCCTAATCCTAACTGGACCAAAAAGAAAGTTGGCATGACTACTTAAACTTGGCTATGTCAGTTCCTATACTAAGCTCTCAAAGTTGTTCAGTGGACAGTTTGTGCATAAGAGTAGTAGGAGGCCAATCTGGTATTTAATGACAATCAAACAAAGACTAGATAAAAGTTTGAAGAACTACATCATACGGTTTAATGCTTAGGTGCTTCAAGTGGACAACTATAGCTATAAGACAATGTTAAATGTTGTAAGGTCATACATCACGCATCAAAGGATTCAATGGCCAATGGCCAAGTACGATCGACTGTCTCTAGTCGAGTTGCAAACTAGAATACAAAGGTATATAAATGTGGATGAAGTGATCATCAAGTCTCAAATAGAGTAGCCAGAAAGCGTTAGCACTTGCTAGTTGAAGAATAGAGCTCGGAGAGAGAAGAAAGCTGACGACCCGAGATCTAAAAACATTGAGCATAAAGCTGACAAATTCAAAGTTAGGGCATGGCTCCACTGAGGAAAATGATCATCGAGGATAGAAATATGCTCCGAGCTCCTAGGGTGATCAAAACCCCCGCTGAGAAAAATTACACCTCAAAATTTACGCTTGTTAAGATTGTGCCCTAAAAGCACTGAATTCTATTAAATTTATTGAGACATTTAATTCTTATTAATAATAAATAATTTATTCTTATATTATATTCAATACATTCTTGTAAAATGTCACAAGCATAATAGTACATGGTTTATGGGTCATATAGAGTTTAGCTTATGGGAACAATGCATTTAACCAAGAGATAGTGACCAAGGTAATTCACTCTACATAATAGAAATAATGTACTACAATCTTCTCTTAGCAAAGTGTCCTACTTCACTAGACTGTGAAATTAAGTATTTTTAGTAAAGTACTATCAAATAAAAATCATGACTCATTGTTATTATTTTATGAGTGCTCTCAATTTTGATAGAGTTGTGAGCTCATATTTAATAACTTAGTTGTTTTGATTTATTAATAATGAGACTCTATGAGTCAACATATTTCGTAGGTTTGATAGTGAGTCCATAGATTCTTAAAAGTAGAATTCATATACACTTTTAATTAAGTGGCATAGTACCTCTTAGGGTTTCATTTATATTGTCAAAGTAAACTAAAAGCTTAGTATCTCTAGTAGAATACCTGAGATTTGATCGTTTTACTTGAGGCATCAAGTATGAAAATTATCATAGCTGACTAGTAGAATGAATTTGGAACCTAAAGATACTAAGATGTGTATAAATATTAGGTGGATAATTATTAACTAATTATACACGGTATTATATTATGGAGTGGCTTTACATAATGAATAATGGGTCAATGATAGTTACATCGAGTAATATAAAATATACTTGGAGTTCAATTATGATTTTATAGTGGAGTTAATCATAATTAATAATTAATAAATTTGATTATGAGTTTAATCGATAGAGTTTGTTAATTATTTAGCCAATATATTTTTATCCTTATGGTCCCGTTACAAGCCTCGGATTCGGGTTACGTTGTGACGAGACTTGTTTAATAAAAAAGTGGCTCGACGTTGATACCCTATAGTCAACTAAACGGTCAAACTAGCTCAGTCTTTATTTATTATAAAAGGGCCAAAGATTAATTAAAATTAATTAATCAATCTTAAAAAAAGATCATATGGTTGGGGATTGCCCTAACCGTTCTCTTCACATCGGTTACAACCCATGTGAAGAGTTGGCAATCCTTGAAATCATTTTTAATAACATCCTATTTTTTGGACAGTTTGGTTTTTTCTTAAGATAATGATAGATTTTCAAATTAAAAATGATTGGCCGAATTGTCCTTTTAGAAAAAGAAAAAAACATGAACTAGTTTTGTGATATGATTTTATTTGAGCCCCCACCCACTTATGATTTTTGTTGACGATCTAAGAAATAGTAAGGAAGACTATGAGGTTTTATTTTTTTTATAATCACGCTTGAAGACGTATTTTTTAATCTATTTCTTTTCAAAGGGAAAAATATATTAACAAAAAAATTTACACAAATACAAGGGGCGTACCCCAGGATTAGAAGACAGAAAAAACTAATTATAAATTACATTCATCTCTCTAAAAAGTCATCATTAAAGTTGAGAGATCTATTATTGGTGAGAAAGAATAATCTCTCCCTAACCATACCTGAAATCCTTCTAGAAATAAGACAAGAATCCGTGATTTACCAACAAATATTCTCCCATTCCTTTCTAGCCAAAGACATTACACTAGTATAGGAAAAACAAGTCTACTCCTAAAAAATAAATAAGACTCAAGGCTTCTAAAAGAGAAAAAAGCCGAAGAATCAACTCATCCTAGGAATTAGGGATAGTAGAAACATCACATCTCCTTATTCAAGAACCAAGAATCTGTCTAGTAAAGGGGTAATCACAAAATAAATGATGAATAGATTCAACACCACCAATACAAAAAACAAAGTCCAAGCCAACATCAGTATTCCACTTAGAAATTATGTCCTTAGTGTTGAATTTGTTGTAGAGTGCAAGCCAAAGGATGAAGGTGATGAGTGTGTTTCATACTCATATTTTATATAATCTTAATTTTAATTTTAATTGTTCTTTGAGTTTTATTATTTGTTTTATGTTTATAATTATTTCTATCTTGTACGTTTCATATTAATATGCATTTGGATTGATTTGAAAAAATTTGGAAGTCAAAAATTTGAAAAAATCACAAAAAGAACGGAACTGGGCATGAGGGCCAGCATTGCGACTCTAGCTTTCTAGCGTCGCAACGCTGGCTAAACAAAATGTAAGCATCACAGCGATGACTTCCCCTAGTGTCACGACGCTGGCGCGTGACTGATTGGCCAGAGTCACGACGTTGGCTCCCACTGTCACAACGTTGGCGCAATTTTAGATTTATTTTATGATTTTTTTTGCTCCAATCTAATCCTTGACGAATCCTAGTGCATAAATATAATATTTTAAGATTATTGGAGGGCTTTTTGGACATGAGAGGCAGAGGAGAAAGCTTTTTGGAGAGGAAACAAATACGAATCCAACCGAAAGATGGATCTCAACGTTAATTCATCCTCAAATCTAGTTTTTTCTTCTCTTTTCCTCTATCTTCATGAATATTATTAGGAAATTTTCTTATTCAAGTATATTCAAAATTTCTTATATAGGGCTACGATGTAGCCAAACCATGAATATTTACATATTTTGATTTTTATTCATTATTATTATGTATTATTATAATAAATTATTAATGCTTGTGATTGTCTGGCCAACGATTGCATGATTTTGGATTTAATTTTGAGACTGAGAAGTGATGATTGAATTTGATCTTTGTTTATAACGCCATTAGAATTTCATAAGTTAGAGATAATTATGAATCTAGTGTAGCAACTATAATTTCTTCTGCTAATGAGTTTCATTATATTGAATATTGAGAGAGATGTATGATTCATATTTTTATTCATTATTATCGATGCTTGAGAAAGATTGATAGTTATATTAGAGAAATTCGCTATCAATGTTCTGAATAAACGTTAATTAATTGAGAATTAGAATTTAAAGCATGTTTGATTTGGTGAAAGTGAAAACCCTAGAGCTTTTAATTATTCAAATTTTATTATTGTCAAATCTTTATCGTTTTACTTTAATTAGATTTTTAGTTTAGTTAAAAATCCCAACTTTTCATTCTCACTTAAAATTAATTTTTAGTTAATTTCAATTATTTATATCAATCAATCATGTGGACGATACTCTATTTTTATAGAAATTTGTTACTTGATGACGATAGTGTACACTTGCACTATAAAATAAATCGCAACAATTTTTGGTGTCGTTGTCGGGGATTGATTTTGTTTATTAATAATGGAGTTACATATCTTGAATTTTACTTTGAGTCTTATTTGTTTTATTTATGATTGTTTTTTTTTAATTTTACGGCGTTCTCTGTGGTGTATGAGAAAATTTGGAAGCGAGAATTTGGCTCCCCTTAATTTAAAAATTGAGCAAACTAGTCGACGTAATAAAAAAGTAAGGAGAGAAGCTTCTAAATGATCTCAAGAAACCATGGAAGATGTTTGAGAAAATCTTGAAATCGTGAACAATTCGAGATCATGCGATGTCAGTTGTCAATGAGGCTACATCAGCCATTCAACGCCCTGTTATTAATGTTAACAACTTCAAGATTAAGCCGACTATCATTCACATGGTGCAAGAAAATCAGTTCAGTGGTTTACCTAATGACGATCCTAATGTTCGCATAGTCACTTTCCTCAAAATTTATGAGACATTCAAACATAATAATGTCTCATCTGATGTAATCAGGCTGAGATTATTCTCATTCTCACTTTGGGAGAAGGCTAGGAGTTGGTTGAACTCTATGCCAGGTGGATCAATCACAACTTGGAATGGTCTATCCGAGAAATTTTTAGCAAAGTACTTTCCACCAACTAAAATAGCCAAAATGAGGAATGAGATCACCACATTCGCCCAACATGATATGGAGTCTCTCTATGAAGAATGGTATAGGTTTAAAGAGATGTTGAGAGTATGCCCACATCATGGACTACCTGGATGGCTGCAAGTTCAAACTTTTTACAATAGTTTGGGGAATTCAACAAGGACGCTAGTGGATGCAGTAGCATGAGGTGCTTTGATGGGCAAAACACATGATGAAGCATATGCCTTGCTAGAAGAAATGACTGCTAATGCTTATCAATGAAGAATTAAGCATAATGTACCAAGAAAGACTCATGGAGTTCATGAAGTAAATGCACTTACTACCCTCACAGCTCAAGTAGCTATACTTTGAAAGCAATTTAGCTCTTTCACTGACAATGATGGTGTAGTTCATGTTTCACTGGAAGTTTATAATTTGTGCAATGAACATCATCTTAGTATTGAATGTCAAGCCACTAACCATTTGCTCCTTCTCAGTTAGAACATGTTAATTTTTTTGAGAACTACAGTAGGCAGAATAAAACATTCACCAACATACAACCAAGGGTGGTGAAATCACATTAATTTCTCTTGGAAGATGTTATTTCTCATCTCACAGTTTCAGCCTCAACAACCTAAAATTTCTCTGGAAGATGTTATTTCTCATCTCACAGTTAATACTACTCAATTTATGGCAAGAACAAATGTTACACTTCATAGGCAAAGAATAAGTATTCAGATGCAAGAAATCAGTATTCAGAGTCAAGCTGCATCTATCCAGGATTTGAATCTTCAAATGGGTCAACTGTCAGAAATTTCAACTTAGAGACCACAAGGTTCTCTACCGAACAAGTAAATACCATTACTTTTCGTAGTGGCAAGGAGTTAGTAGAACCTCAGAAAGTCAATGTTGAAAATTCTCAGCCAATTGAAGTAGAAGTTGAGACAATGGGTGATAACCTTGCCAAGAGCTCACAAAAGAAGGAAAGACTAGTTAAAGTTTTTTTCCTGATAATCCTCCATCATATGTTTCACCTATTCCATACTCTCAGTGGTTCCAAAAATAGAAATTGGACAAGTAATTTTCTAAGTTACTTGATGTGTTTAGGAAACTACATATAAAAAATCCTTTTTGTTGATGCTTTGGAACAAATGCCGAGCTATGTCGAATTCATGAAGGATATTCTCCCAAACAAGAGAAAGCTGGAGGAGTATAAGACAATTACACTTGCTGAAGAGTGTAGTGCTATCTTGCAGAATAAATTACCTCCGAAGTTAAAGGACCTTGAGAGTTTTACTATTCCTTGCATCATTGAGAATTCATATTTTAAAAAGGCTTTATGTGATATTGGGGCTAGTATCAATTTGATGTCGTATTCAGCTCACAAGAAACTAGGTCTTGGAGAAGCTAAGCCCACAATGGTATCTTTACAGTTACCTGATCGGTCTATCAGATATCTATTGGGGATTATTGAGGATGTTTTGGTAAATGTGAATAAATTATCTTCCCGGCCGATTTTATTGTTCTTGACATGGAGGAAAATCAAGAAATTTCAATTATTCTTGGTAGACTATTTTTAGCTACGGAAAAAACTCTTATTGATGTACAAAAAGGGGAAATTATTCTGAGAGTACAAGATGCTCAGGTAATTTTTAATGTCTTCAAAGAAATCAAACACCCAAATGATATGAATAGTTGTTTGCGGTTAGATGGTGCAGAATTTAGAGAAGGTAAACCTAGACACCTAACATTTATTGAAAAACCACCGCTGTTAGACCTTCACCTTCGGTACATATTTATGGGAGAAGCATCCAATTTGTCTGTGATTATCTTTATTTCGTTAAATGGTGAACAAGAAGACAAGTTGTTAAGGGTTTTGAGAGAGCAACAAATGGTCTTAGGCTGGTTAATTTCTGACACAAAGGGAATTCTAAAGGGAATTCTAAAGTCACTGGACAACGGGTGAAGCCTAGATGATCATTATGGCTGGCTGAAGACATTAAAGCAAGCACTACCAGGAGGCAACTTGATTATATTTCTGTTTTTTTAACTTTCTTTTTACTTATTTTAGTTTTGCTTTTCTTCAGGTTTTTATATAAAAAAAATTATGGACGAATTTGGCTCATGCACCATTTCATCTCAGTTGGAGATAACTAGAACAATGCAGAGAATGGTGAGGATGATAGCTCATCATTATTCAGGGAAGTCCTCTCTACTTACTCCTTTTAAATATTTTCTTTTCATTGAGGACAATGAAAATTTTTAGTTTGGGGGTGATGGCTTTAATTAAAATTTCATTTTTTTGATGTTCTGTTGTTGACAACACTAACACCTATGAAGAGATTGGTTTTGAATTATTGATAGCTTTGAAAAAATGTTGAATTGGTGTATCTGTGTATGTTTGAACCAAGTATTGATTTGCATCACACTAGTGAATCTCAATATATTGAGCACCTAGCCTTGAACGTTTGATTATTTTTTTTTGCTTAAAGAAAGTTTATGTGACTTAAGATATCATTATGATCTCATAAGAACTCTAGAACCGATTTGATTGTTGTTCGAGGTGAAATTCTAGGCTACACTTCACTAAGGACATGATTTAGACCATCTTTGGACCGTTTGAGCTTTTTAAGCCAAACTGTGCATAGTTGTTTTCCTAGTCATCCTTATTGAGCCTAAATAGCTATTTTTTATCACCCATGGCAATTTCGTAATCTTATAAAAAAATTTCCCTAGTACCCCTTTTTACTATTAGTATTTGAATGTTCTGAAAAAAAATACTTGGAGCTATGAAAATCTGGGTGGATGGGAGGAGTTTTGATATATAAAAAAATTGTGAATAAATTTGATTTCGTAGCCTCTTGGACTTGAGTGACTAAGCTCGAAGGGGTGTCTTAAAACCTAATACCCTAAGGCCAATTGGTTTGGGAGCTATTAGTTAAAAGCTCGTTAAGGAAAACAGATAATTAAGGAAATAAAATAAATGGTTGAGCGTGATTGATTATTCAAGAGGTGGAATGACAAGTTTAGGCGTGTTACAGGATAAATTGAGTTAAGCTCGTTGATTCCTAGAACACATGTGTGACTATGGGTAAAGATTGAGCCAAAATAATATCTTTTATCCTACCATAACCCTAGCCATACATTATAAGCGTATGAAAGTCCTAATGATCATAAATGATGTGGTTTGCCTACATTAGTGGAGAGGCGTGAAAAATTGGTTTTGGAGTTCTAATCTATTTATAGATTATTAGATCCGCTTTTATAAGATTTGATTGCATAAACTCACATGGGTTTAAGAGATTGGATGACTTAAGGTGACACACTCACACACTCGGGACTTTTCAAGTTTTAATGTAAGTTAGTAATTGTGTTAAAGCTTTACATGATCATAATTTAGAAGTTTTTCTTGGGTTATCGCTATTTTGGAATCTCTGAGGCAAATTTAGTTAGTAAAAAACACTATGTCACTGTTTCTTTAGCTTTTCAGAATTAATGTTTATTGTTTTTCTTGTTTGATTTTTTTTGTTTTGATTTGCTCGAGGACTAGCAAAAAATTAAGTTTGGGGGTATTTGATGAGTGTGCTTCACACTCATATTTTATATCATCTTAGTTTTAATTTTAATTGTTCTTTGAGGTTTAGTGTTTGATTTATGTTTATTTTTATTTCTATCTTGTAGGTTTGATATTCAATTGCATTTGGATTGATTTGAAAAGATTTGGAAGTCAAAAATTCAGAAAGATCACAAAATGAATGGAACTGGGCAGGAGGGTCAGCATCGTGACGCTGGCTTCCCATCGTAGCAACGCTGGAAGTACTAAATGTCAGCATCCCGGAGCTGACTTCGAGAGTCGCGACACTGGCGCGTGACAGATTGGCCAAAGTCGCGACGCTGGCGCGATTTTAGATTTGTTTTACGATTTTTTGCTCCAATCTAATTTTTTTGCTATCTAGTGTATAAATATAATATTTTAGAATTCTTGGAGGGCGTTTTGGATGTGAGAGGCAGATGAGAAAGCTTTTTGGAGAGGAAACGAAGACGAATCCAACCGGGAGACGAATCTCAACTTCAATTCATCCTCAAATCTAGTTTTTTTCTTCTCTTTTCCTCTATGTTCATGAATATTATTAGGATATCTTCTTATTCTAGTATATTCTAAATTCTTCTCTAGGGCTACGACGTATCCAAACCATGATTGATCATATATTTTGATTTTTAATTGAATCGATGTTTATTTAGTTTTATTGAGTGTTATAATCCATTTTTAATGCTTGTGATCATTTGACCAACAATTGCATGATTTTAGATTTAATTCTGAGACTAGGAAGTGATGATTGAATTTTCTCTTTGTTTATAACACCATTAGAATTTCATAAATTAGAGATAATTATGAATCTAGCATAGCAACTAATTTCTTGTGCTTAATGAGTTTCGTTATATTGAATCTTGACAGAGATGTATGATTCGTATTTTTGATTCATTATTATTGATGCTTGAAAAAGATTGATAGTTATATTAAAGAAATTCACTATCAATATCTGAATAAACGTTAACTGATTGAGCATTGAAATTTACAGCATGTTTGGTTTGGTGAAATCGAAAACCTTAGAGTTTTTAACAATTCAAATTTTATCTTTGTCAAATCTTTATCATTTTAGTTTAATTAGAATTTTAGTTTAGTTAAAAATCCAAACTTTTCATTCTCAATTAGAAATAAGGTTTGGTTAATTTCAATTATTCATATCAATCAATCATGTTGACGATACTCTATTTTTATAGAAATGTATTACTTGACGACGATAGTATACACTTGTACTATAAAACAATCACAACAGAAGGCACACTTTGGGATGTTTTCAGAAAACCAAATCGGGTGTCTCCAAAAAAGGATCATACTCAGGAGATGAAGCAATATAAGTAATTCCAGTAGAGATATCACCACTACTGCTAGCTTGCCAAATCCATCTATCTTCATCCAAAGAAGGAAGACCTGGATGAAGATAAAATGTGTCTAGATTGAAACGGGCTCTCAATGACTATAATTGGGCCATCACCAAGTCACCATTTTTATATAGGTTGTTTCTCGAATAATTCAAGATCATGTATTTTTCACTATGTCAATTACTTCAATTTGTATCAGAGCAAATGTTTTGAATTATTCGAGAAATACATTGTGAAATATTATTGATGGTTTTTAATGTTTTCGATATTCCCTTGCATAACCATTTAGATTTTACATGTATATTTATTTTGGTTATGTAATTAGAGGGACAATCAATGAAGAGATTGTTTTTCCCTTTAAGATTTGTATTTAGTTTTTTCATAGAATTCTTGTAAACTTTCTTCAAGAAAGTTAAGATTGTTACGATGTAATTATTCGTATCAGGTGGACATCAAAACGATGCGAAAGGAGTATAGAAAGACTGTTGAAAACTTGCGTCCGTGTAGAAGTAGCTACACAGTGACAAATTGGTATTTTGATAAGAACTTTCAGATCTGATATCTGATTGAGCCGATTCAAAATCTTATGGAAAGATAATGCAAAAGCCCAGAATTTTGTGTGTCAAGAAGAACACCAAATTCAGAGGTTTTCCGTGTAATATTTGAGGCTGAATACGACGTGTCGGGATGTGACGGGATTTGTTTTCAGCTTTTCCGATTGGGTTCTTTGGAACGAGATGAATCTCGTGAGATCAAAGGTGTCAACCAGTGGTAGATGCTTCCGGTACCTGGGAAAGATCTCAGCTTATCTTGAAGATCGGTTTTAGATAAAATTATATTAACTTAAATATAATATTAATTGAGCATGCTTGTTTAATCGAAGTAAGTTGCTAAAGATTAGGTTGGCTAATTACCTAATGTCACTTAGTAACCCACGGTAATAAAAACTCAGTTAATTTAGAAAATCAAGTGGGAGTGAGATTCTTAATCGAAACTCACGGTTTCCATTATTGGATCATAGTAAAGTGCTAGGATACCCCGTCTTCAATCTTGGAAGCTCCCTAAAGGAGGGTATCCAAAGTATCAGATATTACAAGTATGATCTTCATAATGATCATCTTGATAAGTGAATAACTGGAAACGATTTGCCTAAGCAGAACTTGCCACTTGTCACAAGTCTTTAACTCATTTTTGTAATAGCACACCTAAGCGAGTCTTATTACTTATTTTGAGAGACCAAAATTGAACGTTAGTTAATTGCTATATATCAGTATTAGATTAGTAGGATTACTATGTATTAATATTATATTGGTAATCCATTGATTGGACTATCTTACCTAACTTTTCTAAATGTGCGTTCTGCCTAAGCGTGCGTATGTTTATAAAAGTTGGGATACCGTTGCGTACATTGCATGTTATTTTTTTAGTTTTTTATTTTCATGTTATGATGGATGCTTTAATTAGAATATATTTGTAATGATTGAGAATCTTATTATTTTCAGCAATTAAAATGTTGTCCATGAGCCCATTAGCTTCTTTATTGAAAATATTACCGACAATAATGGATATTAACTAGGACCATAATCTGACTGTAAAAAGAAGCAAATATACTCCTAATTAACTCTACTCTAGAGCTTTCTTAGAGTTTCACTCAGGATTATAAAATTAATATTTGCCATGTAGATAGGTTGAATTTTAGCTCCATGTTACATAGTGTCATTATATGACATATATATTGGAACTATAGTAAATTTATTCTCCATGGAAGCTGATATAATTATTGATCCCCAGTAAGATGCCTGAAGGGTAGTGTTGAACACTAAGATGGCAATGGAAACTCTGGTTAATGACCATATCGTTATGGCTGGTGTTTTTAAAAATGAGACAGAGATTCCTATAGCCAAAATCGATAGGGAAACCCAAGTCGATTTAGTCTTGGATACCTAAGCGAATTCCTTACATTAGTTTATGATTAAACTATAGCACTTGCAGAAATATTCATTCAAGCCAAACTGAAATTGGAACTCTAGATAGCTAAGGGAATCTTGAAGACATTGTTTGTGTTAAACGTGACCCAGTCCACTTCTTCTTTTGGGCTTAGGCTTAGCCTAGATAAGATGAAGAAGATAAAGATGTCCAAATAGAGTTGACTCAGAGTAAGAAAGAGAGAGAAAAATCTAATGGTTCTATTGTGGAAAGACTAGATACAAGAAAATTAGCTAAAATATTATCTTAAGTATAAAGAACTAAAACATACATCTCATTGAGAAGCGATCAGTGATTGATTCTACTACATCCTGTTTGTAGACTCTGAAATCACTAATCACAATCACAATTCTTTATGAAGGTTCTAGGAAACTAGAAAACTAATTGAGAGGGATCGCATGTTGTTATTTTACTATAACATATATCATGGTCATATTATCTAAATATGATTCGAAGACTAGTAAGAGACAGGCTTCATGGCCTATAGATTTTTTAGCTCTTACTAGTAAGTAAATCCATTACTGATAAGAATATGACCAAGTGCATTTTCTGAGACACAATGACATAAAGGTCTATAACGTTAGTGTTAGAGTATATTACTTGAGTGGGACAAAGTCTAAGTGAGGGGTAGCTATGGGCGATGTCAATTTTATTGACGGACACTCTAGATATGACTATGTTTTTCTTATACTTCTTCATTCTAACACTTTAAAGAAATCAAAGAGTTTAGAATGAAAGTCGAGAAGGCATTGGAGAGACAAACTAATCCTCTTCGATTTGATCGAAAAAGTAAATACCTCTTAATGGCATTCACAGACTATAAGGTGAATATCAAGATTGTATCCCAGTTGGTTACATTTGGGTCACCGAAAGAATGATGTAACAGTAATGAGAATATATTTTTTTACATGATGTGATCTATGTTTAGTTATTTAACTGCCTATTTTCTTTTTGAGGATTAGCTTTATAGATGACATATTTTGAATCTAACATCATACATGACAATACTTGAAACACCACAAGAATTATGGAATGTTCGTAAACCTAGTTTACGTAACCTTCATATATTTGGATGTCCAGCACACGTGCTAAAACAGAATGCTAACAAGCTAGATGCTAGATCAAAATGAAATCTAACTATAGGCTATGCAAAAATAAATGTGGATTATTTCATTTTATAGTACCAAGAATAAGAAATGTTTGAAAGTATAAACATTGTATTCTTGGAATATGACTATATTTCAAAAGGAATGTCTAGACACAACACAAACTGAGAAGAATTTTTTTTATAATGCATGTGTCACGTAATCCAGTTGATAAAAGATAAGTTCAGAAGTTAGTGAGAATCCAATAAGTCAAGAGAATAAGAATGAAGTACATCCTAGTAGTACAAAACCTTATTGTAGTCGGAGCGTCTCATTCATATGAGAAGTATATGTTCCTGGGAGAGTCTGATATCGTAATCTTAGTGGAACATTAGCGAGATCTCAATCACTATGTTGTATTGGGTGAGATCACAACTAAGTGAAATATTCATGTTCAAATGTGAGACTCTCTAGTCCATCTCAAAGGAACATGACTCAGATCCCAGAAATTGCATAGATGTAGTAAATAATGTAAAAATCATTGGCTTCAAGCAATAAAATCTAAAAATAGTTCCATTAACTGTAATGGAGTATGGAAGCTTGTAGAAGCCCTAAAGTATTGTGTGCTAAAGATCTACAAGCAGAAGCGAGACATAGATGCAAGGTTAAAATTAGTGAGAAATAACATACTTAGAGAGAGGATATCAAGTATAGCAGATCATTTTCACTTATAGCCATGCTAATGTCTATAAAGATATTGTATCATTTGCAGCTCATCTCGTTTATGAGTTTTGGAAAATGGATGTCAAGAACGTTATCTTGTATGGCGATCTTGAAATGAATATCTTTATGTCTTAAATTTTAGATTTGTTGTTAAGGACAGGAATGTTGATATACATGATGCATTAGTCCAATCATGGACTTAAGCATGCATTAAGGACTTAGAACATTATTTTGATCATGTAATCAAGTTTTGATTTTGATCAAGGTTATAATGAGTCATGTCAGTACAAGAGAAATGAAGGAAACATAATGATTTTTCTGATGTTTTATGTAGATGACATTCTATCATCAAGAATTATGTAGAATGAAATGTCAACGATAAAACTTCGTTTGTTTGAATTTATGATATCAAAGACTTTGGAAAAGTGGTCTTCATTCTAAGAATTATGTTCTTTCGAGACTTAAACATAGAATGATATACTTATCTTGAACTGCGTAGATAATAATATGTTGTGTATGTATACAATGACGGATTCCAAGAAAAGGCTTGTTACCCTTTTAGGTTTGGAACCTATTTTTTCTGTCAGTCTTATGACGCTGGGATGGAATAAATAGATGAAGACAGTTCCCTTACTTTCGGTAGTGGGCAAGGTTGTCAGGATCACGATCCTACCTTAGGATCGGTGGAAGGGTGTAGGATCGTGGATCGTAGGATCAGATCGAGGATCGTGAGATCCTACCAATTTTTTATAATTTATTGGTAAAAAATATATTTATGCTAATAATACTTCAAGACATTGAAGAAAATGATTATATAATATCAAGTCATCTATATATTAAATAAAAATAACCTCAAGTCATCAAAAATTACATAATATTAAATAGAATTCTCATACTTTTAAGTTTTCAAGAAAGAAACGTAACATAAACAAGTTCAAGAAAAAACTAACATCAACTCATCTAAAATAACATAATATTAAGTGAAGTTCTCATGGAAACAGATATGTGATCCCTTAGATGAAAAGTTTCAAACTACAAAAGATAAATAAATATAAATGTAAAGATAATTATTAATTAAATATGTTAAGATGATTATTGTAATACCTTAGGTTAAAAAGCGTTTGATTTATAAGTTCAAATTTAATAATTTTACAACAATAAAAAATTAATGTCAAAATATAATAGGTGACGAAATTGATTTTAATTTTGATAGTGTAAGTCACAAAACAAATAATTTGAAATGTCATAAAAATAGCCAAATATTTAGTTAAATATAAAAGAGTTCATAGTTGGTTCAGTGGTTAAATGGTCATTATCATAAAAGATAAATAAATAAATATGTAAAGATAATTATTGATTAAATAGTGTTATAAGTTAACATTTAATAAGTTGTAAAAATAGTAAAATTAATGTTTAAATATAATAAACTAGTGTTGGCGGAGTTCATTCTAATTTTGATAACTTTTGGAAGTGTAAATCATAAAAAATTAAATTAAAATGACATAAAAATATTCAAATCTTTAATTAAATATTAAATATGTTCATTTTTGTTACACAGGCTTAGTTGGTTGAGTTGTTCAATGGTAATGTGTAAACTTTTGGGATAAGGGTTCAAATCCCACCAACAACATTTTTTTCATTAACAAGGCAAAAATCACCTACTTTACTTAAGCACTAGGATTATGATCCTGACAACCTTCATAGTGGGAAGTCTTAAGTATGTTATATTGTACAAAGGATGTATATTTCGTAGTAGGCCTAGCCAGCTGATATTAGTTAAACCGTAGAGGATTTCACTAGATAGCTATGAAGTACTTAAGTATCTTAGGAGAACGAGGGATTGTGTGCTTGTTTATCATAGTACGAAATATCATACCGGTTCGGTATATTGATTAACATTTTCAATTAGATTACTTTAACAATAGAACCTAGCAGACCAATTTACGAAGACTGTAGTCACAATATCTTTATATCATATGTAGAGAATATGAGGCTTAAGCTCATTGTAGACGTGCTTTAGGGTAAGTGGGAAATTGTTAATGATTGTGCCCTAAAAGCACTGAAATTCTATTATATCTATAGATACATTTAATTCTGATTAATAATAAATAGTTTATTCTTATATTATGTGCAATACATTCTTGTAAAAGGTCCACAAGCATAATAGTAATTGGTTTATGGGTCTATGGAGTTTGGCTCATGGGAACAAGGTATTTAACCAAGAGTCATTTATGACTTGTAAATACTTAATTCCAAAGTCTAGTGAAGCTGGACGATTTGCTCAGAGAAGATTGTAGTGCATTAACCCTATTATGTAAAGTGACTTATATTGGTCACTAGGTGAAGTACATAGTTAATGTACTAGAGCATTTAGAATGCATTAAAATGACTAATGAGTCTGATTTCAGTAAATTACTATCGAATGAAAATCATGACTCATTACTATTATTTTATTAGTGCTCTCAATCTTGAGAGAGTTATGAACTCATATTTAATAACTTAGTTGTTTTGATCTCTTATGAATGAGATTCTATGAGGCAATATATTCTGTAGGTTGGATGACGTAGTTATTAGATAGTGAGTCCATAGATTTTCAATAGTAGAATCCATATACACTTTTAATTAAGAGACATAGTACATCTTAGGTAATTCATTCATGTGATCACAATATACTAAGCGCTTAATATCTCTGGTAGAATACTAGAGATTTGATAATTTTACTTGAGTCATCAAATACGAAAATTATCATAGTTGACCAGGAGAATGAATTTGGAACCTAAATATATTAAATGTCTATAAATATTAAGTAAATAGTAATTAACCTAATTATACACGGTATTATATTATAGAGGGGCATTACATAATGAATAAAAAGTCAAGGATAGTTACGTCGAGTAATATAAAATGTACTTGGAGTTCAATTATGATTTTATAGTATAGTTAACCGTAATGAATAATTAATAAATTCAATTACGAGTTTAATCAATAGAGTTTATTAATTATTTAGTCAAATATATTTTTATCCTTATGGTCTTCTTACTAGCCTCGGATTTGAGTTACGTTGTAACAAAACTTATTTAATAAATAAGTGGCTCAATGTTGATACACTATAGTCAACCAAGTTGTCAAGCTAGCTTAGTCTTTATTTATTAATTTTAATCAATTGATCTACCCCATGTTACACAGCTAACCGAATTCACGGTGATTAAAAGTCGTTCTGTGTACAACGCAATCCTAGTTCGACATGCTATACACAAGTTCATGGAATGAGCTACCACCAAATCATGAAGTTTCCAAGTCCTGCAGTAATAAGAGTTTTTTTAGACAACCAATAGGTCTCCAGGGGCTGCTACGTGCGACTATGAAGGGAAAAAATCATTCATGCTCATTAACTCGATTGATAAAAAGCTTAGTGACCCATTGCGAGTAGATCTCTTGTTGCCATTATAATGACTCACATTAGATGATTCGCCATAGCATGTGATCCGTATCAAATAGTTGCTCAGTGATGAACACAATGAGAAGCTGACCAGCTTCTTAAGGTCCAATGGGGACGTATTTGCCTGGACCCCACGAAGACATGCTAGGAGTGGATCTCGGTGATGATCCATAGGCTTAACGTGGACCAACATTTTTTTACTAATGTGGAAGAAACAGAGAAGTTTCAACCAAGCCAAGGAGGAAGTGATCAATAAAGAAGTGCATGAATTGCTCAAGGCAGGCTTCGTCCAAGAGGTAACCTACCCCGAATGGTTGGATAACGTAGTGTTGGTCAAGAAAGTAAATGGAAAATGGAGGGTCTGTATAGGCTTCATGGACCTCAACAAGGCTTGCCCCAAAGACAGTTCCCCCTCCCTCGAATAGAACATCTCATGGATGGAACAATGGGTCATAGCCTCCTTAGCTTCATGAGCGCATACTTTGGATATAATCAGATCCAGATGCACTAATCAGATCAAGAAAAAACCTCCTTCGTAACCAATTAGGGGAAGTATTGCTACATGGTGATGTCATTCGAACTTGAGCATAGTGACGACTTATGAAAGGCTGGTCAATAAAACTTTTACTGACAAGATCTCGAGAAATATGGGGGTGTACGTGTATGACATGCTAGTTAAAGTTGAAAACGAGGACGATCACATGGTAGGCCTAACTAAAACCTTCACCGAACTTAGGAAATACAACATGAAGTTAAATCCCATAAAGTGCGCTTTTTGGGTCATCTAAGGCAAATTCCTCGGCTTCATGGTTAACCATAGGGGAATAGAAGCAAACGTGGACAAGATTCAGGCCTTCCTTGAAATGAGACCCCCAAGTCCATAAAGTAAGTACAATGCCTCGCGGGAAGAATAGCATCTCTAAACAGGTTTATCTCAATATTGACGGACAAACCTCTCCATTTCTTTAAGGTACTCTGAAAAAATGCTACATACTAGTGGTCATAGGAGTGTCTGCAAGCCTTTCAAGAGCTGAAAGATTATGTGCGGACAACTTCACTAGTATCAAAACTGCTCATCAGAGAAACTCTGCTTTTATACATAGCCGCCGCCTTAGACATCATAGTTAGCTCAGCCCTGGTCAAAGAAGACGAGAACAAAAATTAGAGTTTCTCTGATTATACATAGCAACCGGTCTATTACGTCAGCAAAGTTATGTTGGGAGTAGAGATGCGCTATCTGGAACTAGAAAAATTGGCTCTTGCTCTGATAGACACGGTCACACGCCTCCACCCCTACTTTCAAGCCCTCCAGATATACGAAGTGGACACTCAAGAAACGAGTATGCTTTGCATTTTGGTTTCAAATACTCTAATAACGGGGCGTAAGCTCTCCAAATATAGTGAATCAGGACATAGCAGAATACCAGACAATGGGGGAGAATGACAAAATATCTTGCCAAAACCAGAGCAGTACTTGCCCACCTCACTTCTTACACAATCAACCAAATCCCAAGAATTCATAATGCCAACAAAGATGCACTAGCAAAACTTGTCTCGACCTTCGACTCGAAGATTAGCAGGTATGTTCCTATGGAACTCGTGCCGCAACCTAGTATAAAGCAGGTCGAGGTCATGGAGGTCATTGCTCAAGCTCAAGTATCAACCTGGATGACCCCAATCTTCGCCTATCTAAGTGAAGGTAACCTCCTTGAGGACAAAAAAGATGCACAAATAGAATACAGATCTGCCCATTGAGTTACTCAATGACATCATGTATAAAATATCATTTGCCTTCCCTTATTTGAGATGTGTTGATGTCGTTGAGGACTTCTAACCTATGAGGCAAGTGCACGAGGGCATTTATAGAAATCACAGTGGTGCTAGAGCTTTGTGCCACAAGCTTAGAAGGGAGGGGTGCTACTGGCCAATAATGAAACTAGACACCAGGCTTTTCGTTAAGAAATGCAACAAGTTCCAGAGGTTCACAAACATCCCCCACCAACCACCCAAGTTACTCATTTCACTGACAAGCCTGTGGCCATTTTCTCAGTGGGGGTAAGACTTAATAGGACTGTTGCGTAAGGCCAAGGGGCAAATTAAGTTCGCAATCGTGGCCATCGACTACTTTTAGTGGTGGAGGCCGAAACACTAGCCACCTAACCAGGAAATAGACCTCAGTCTTCTTCAGAAAAAATATAGTATGTCCGTTCGGACTACCATATGCCATCATCACCTTAAATGGAAGGCAGCTTAACAACTCCAAGTTAATTTGGCTCTGCGAGTAGCATGGTATCACGCACTTCACATCCTCCCCTGCATACCCTCTCAACGTAACGGACAGGTCGAGGTAGCAAACAAAACCAGTAAGTTTAAATTTAAGAAAGAACACGAAGAAAAGAATTTGCTCTGGGCCGAAGAACTCCCCAACGTACTATGGTCATACAAAACCACCAACAGAGCTGCGAGATGAGACACGCCCTACAGGTTTGCCTTTGGAACAAAAGCAGTGATCTTAGTAGAAATCAAACTATCGTCCCTCAGAACCCAGGCATACGACCCTGCCCAGAATTACGAGCAGCTCAGTCATAATTTAGATGATCTTGAGGAGTTGAGAGTAGAGGCAAGCTAAGAACTGAATCATACCAAGTCATGGCTTCAAGATACTACAACTTCAAAACAAAAATCAGACGCTTTAGGGTAGGAGACCTAGTCCTGAAGAAAAGGAAATGCACCAAAATCAAAGCTCTAGATCTGAGCTGGGACGGGGCATACACCGTCATGGAGGTCGCCAGACCAGGCACTTACAAACTCAAAGATTTAACTGATCGACCCTCCCGCACCCATGGAACGTAGAGCACTTACGCATTTACTTTCAATAGTTAACCACTTTCTAATAATTATCAAGGGTTATGTTCGCTCTTTATCTTTGTTTTGTGAACGTTAATGCTAATAAGATGATATACTTTTGAGAAATGCTTACACCAGGTAAATTAAGGAAAATATTGACCTACGCTCCCATGCTAGGCGTAAGTTAAGGAAAATCCTGACCTACACTCTCATGCTAGGCGGATAAGTTAAGGAAAATTCTTGTCTACGCTCACATGCTAGGCAGGTAAAATAAGGAAAATCATGACCTACACTCCCATGCTAGACATGTAAGTTAAGAAAAATCATGACCGACGCTCCTATGCTAGGCATGTAAAATTAAAGGAAACACTTACCTATGCTCCCATACTAGGCAGGTAAGTTAAAGGAAACTCTAACCGATGCTCTCATACTAGGCAGGTAAATTAAGGAAAACCCCGACCTACCCTCTCACGCTAGAGGTCAATCAACAAAAGTCTTAACCTATGCTCAAACACTACTAAAGATAATAAGATATCACATTACTAGTCTAACGAGCAAGCTTTAATGCACGTACCGTAAGCAAAGGGGTAAGGACCCCGATGAAAAGAGATTAAGAGGCGAGCAACATGGCCTTCCGGATTATTACTTAGTTGATTTAATGCACCTACACTTGTTTAATGATAGAGCAATAAAAACGATAAGGAAAGGATATAAGTAGGCAAGCCACAAATGGTAGAAAAATAGTCGAGCTTTTCCATTCATAATAAAAGAAATGGTTACACGGTGAAATTAAAACGGCAAGAATTAAGCCTAAAAACAGAAATATTACAAAATCGAAGCCTATACCTCGAGCTCCCTTTCGTTGACAGATAAGGGAAGTCATGAGCTCATCAGTAACAGGAGGATAGCTTCACTTGCTGATACAACAGGCGGAGAAACAGCTTCACTTGCTGGTAGGTCAGGAGGAGGAATAGCTTCACCTGTTAGGAGTGCAGAAGGAGAATAAACATCTTCACCCGTTAAGGGGATTAGAGGCGAAGTCGAGCGCTCACAAGCGCCAGTGGCAGATGATGGCGCTACGACAACAGAACCCACAAGCAGGAACTGAGTAGGTCCGTCAGAGGTCTCCTCAAGATCTTTCTGACTTGGGGCCCCCGACTCTTCCACGTCAATACGGATCTCTCCTCTCATGCTGACATTCAGAGTGGGTTGGACCAATGACTATTGTATACTTTGTCCACTTCATCCACAAGACTCCCAGCAGAGTCCTGCCTAGCTCGATGAAGTGGGAGTAAAGCTCATATCCATCTCGGGGTGAGCCTCAATGACATCTTCCTTGCAAGCAATGTAACCAAGGAGGAACTCTCAGCGCTTAATTTTCCCTTGCCCGCAAACTTCTCGAACTCCTCCACAGCCTTCACTCGGATCTCTGTCCAGTGCCCTTCCCTTTCCTTGGCCGCCACCTCAGCCATTAGAAGCCTCCTAGCAAGCTCTAACTCCCCCTCCTTCCTGAAGAAGCTCCGAGCTGAATCTCCTTCGCTAGTTTCTACTCCTAGATATGGCATTTCTCATAAAGGGTCATCTCTTGCTAACAAGAGCAGTCCAGTTTCTTATTCAGATCAGCGACCTATGCTTCTAGGTTGATGCACCAACTACTATTCCAGGTGCAACTCGTTAAGGGGATTAGAGGCGAAGTTGAGCGCTCACAAGCGTCAGTGGCAGATGATGGCACTACGACAACAGAACCCACAAGCAGGAACTGAGTAGGTCCGTCAGAGGTCTCCTCAAGATCTTTCTGACTTGGGGCCCCCGACTCTTCCACGTCAATACGGATCTCTCCTCTCATGGTTACATTCAGAGTCGGTTGGACCAATGATTTTTGTATACTTTGTCCACTTCATCCACAAGACTCCCAGCAGAGTCGCTGCCTAGCTCGATGAAGTGGGAGTAAGGCTCATATCCATCTCGGGGTGAGCCTCAATGACATCTTCCTTGCAAGCAATGTAACCAAGGAGGAACTCTCAGCGCTTAATTTTCCCTTGCCCACAAACTTCTCGAACTCCTTCACAGCCTTCACTCGGATCTCTGTCCAGCGCCCTTCCCTTTCCTTGGCCGCCACCTCAGCCATTAAAAGCCTCCTAGCAAGCTCTAACTCCCCCTCCTTCCTGAAGAAGCTCCGAGCTGAATCTCCTTCGCTAGTTTCTACTCCTAGATATGGCATTTCTCATAAAGGGTCATCTCTTGCTAACAAGAGCAGTCCAGTTTCTTATTCAGATCAGCGACCTATGCTTCTAGGTTGATGCACCAACTACTATTCAGGTGCAACTCGTTAAGGGGATTAGAGGCGAAGTTGAGCGCTCACAAGCGTCAGTGGCAGATGATGGCAATACGACAACAGAACCCACAAGCAGGAACTGAGTAGGTCCGTCAGAGGTCTCCTCAAGATCTTTCTGACTTGGGGCCCCCGACTCTTCCACGTCAATACGGATCTCTCCTCTCATGGTGACATTCAGAGTGGGTTGGACCAAGGACCATTGTATACTTTGTTCATTTCATCCACAAGACTCCCAGCAGAGTCGCTGCCTAGCTCGATGAAGTGGGAGTAAAGCTCATATCCATCTTGGGGTGAGCCTCAATGACATCTTCCTTGCAAGCAATGTAACCAAGGAGGAACTCTCAGAGCTTAATTTTCCCTTGCCCACAAACTTCTTGAACTCCTCCACAGCCTTCACTCGGATCTCTGTCCAGCGCCCTTCCCTTTCCTTGGCCGCCACCTCAGCCATTAAAAACCTCCTAGCAAGCTCTAACTCCCCCTCCTTCCTGAAGAAGCTCCGAGCTGAATCTCCTTCGCTAGTTTCTACTCCTAGATATGGCATTTCTCATAAAGGGTCATCTCTTGCTAACAAGAGCAGTCCAGTTTCTTATTCAGATCAGCGAGCTATGCTTCTAGGTTGATGCACCAACTACTATTCCAGGTGCAACTCGCTCCTCGCTTGAGACAGATCCTCACAAGCTTTTTTCTTGGCTTCAATAGAACGGAGAAGTAGCCCAATAAAGCTTGGATGCGCCACCTCATCCTATCAATGCCCAAGGTAGGCGATGATGGGAGAATATTTGAACAAGACCTGTCAGAAAATTAATTGTTACTGCAAAAGAAAATTGAGTAAAGGAAAAAATAGAGAGAAAGTGACTTATGATAGAGAATCCTTGCGTCAAAGGTACCATCCATAAGGCGATTAGCCAGTCATGGCCCCTTCTAATCGAGCAAGTGAAACCTCCTCTTCGGGTGACCTTATTGAATCACCAGCCCATTACCTGGTCCATCTTACTCTCAGCCCTGTTACAAATCTAGGGCTGGCCACCTTCCCCAAAACCAATCAAGAGACAAAGGGAATACTCTCCAAGCTTCTTATACAAGCTTTGAAGAGATCTTCCTCCTCTATAAACACCCCCTCTATCATTTAAGCATCGGAGCCTCTTTGTCAATGTCCCAACCCCACTGGTAAGGGCCTGTCGTCGAGATCTTCCGTCTTCCTTTATGTGCAGAATATCAAGCTGCTTAGTCCGATGCACGTGGGCTCTCCATTTCTAAGCATCAACAATGTTTCATACTTATTTTCTGGATATGAAAAATGAGATTTATTCCCATTTTTATCCATCCATCTCCATTCTCACCATATGTAATAAGACATTGAGTCACTTGATCAACAAATATAGTTGAAACTGACATAGATTTTGAGAAATGCTATCAAGCAGTTGAAACTGACCTAGATATCGAGAAATGCCATCAAGCATTATGGTGCACCAGCAAGGTTAAAATTATGAGTAATTTAATACTAATCAATCGAAACCAAATCTTGAAAGATTAAGTGATTTATCAATATTAAAAAGTTAGTGTTTTATGAGTTATTAAAATAATTAAAAAATTAATCTATTAATGATAGACATATCACTTAAAATAATTCAGAGTTGCTCAACAACTTAGTTTGTGTACAATTAACTACTCCAAAATTGTTGTCATTGTTTTAGATTCAACAAGGGTATACTAAATTTCTTTTTTTTGTAAATTAAATTTCTGTTTTTTTGTAAATTCTACAAACTACTATAATTGTAGTACGTAACACTTTCACATGAAAAGGGGCATCGGTGAGATATTATAACAATATTAGGACTCAAATCAGGAAAGAAATTCTACACTACAAGAAAACCCTTCAATTGCGACGGTTATACGATGACGGTTTGACAATCGTGTCTAATTGTTGAACAATGGAGATCAATTATCACGATTTAATCAACCGTCACAATTAGTTATGTTTTACCGATGGCTTTAAATTAACCATCGCTATAGGTCACATATTGAGACGGTTTTCTCCAACCGTCACAATTAATTGTATTTTTTATTTCCATATTGCGACCGTTTCGGAGAACCGTCGCAACTGGTTGAGAAATTACGATGGTTTATGCAAATGTCTTTGAGGGGTTACTTAATTTTTTTGCTTTTGTTAATCCCTATTCTGAGGGTTCCATTTAACTGTCGCAAAATGCTTTGAGTGATTATTTAATAAAGCGGTGTAGTTTTGATTTTTTTAATCACTATTGCGACGATCTTTAAGAACATTTGCAAAAGGAAACTGTAAATATCGATAGTGACATTTTTAAAAGCGTCGCAAAAAAACCCTAAATCAAAAGAATCGCGCGTCTTCTTCCCCATTTCCCCCCTATTTTCCCCCAGCAGCTCTCAGCATGCGGATTTTCTCCCCCATTTTTGAACGACGATCTCAGCCCCGTGCTCCTCGCTGTAGCTCAACCCTGGTAAGGTGGTTCTCCTCTCCATTGATCAGGCGCGGTAGGTTCCTTCTTTTCCATTAATTTTCTTGATTTCTAGTATTCTTTTTATGATTTTTTATTTTTTGAGCTTTGCATTTTTGAGTTGTACGACCTCGTGCTAAATCTGTGGCTAGCTAATTTCCGTTGTGTCGAACTGTTAGAGAATGTGAGAGAACATAAGCTATTGTATATTACTATAAATTCAAATAACAAGAGATGGAATCATATACATCCAAATTTCCTTAACTTAATTCACACTCTCTCTCATGCCCACATAACATAACATTGACATATTTTTTATATAGATAGATTTTTTTTATGAGGAGTCAGTGGTGACTACTTCATCCTGAATTGGTACGTCATCTGAAGTCATTGTTAATAATAGGGAACATGTAGAAACACCATTACCATGTCAAGAGGATGATAATGATATGCATGATTTGTTGCATGATGCATTTGGTAATTTATTGAACAATGAACATGGTTCAGAATCTATTCCATCACAACAACCGGTTGATGATGTAGATGAAAGAATGAAGGAATTCGGAGATGATTCTGATGTTAAGGACTTCTGCGATTTGATTAAAGATAGTAATCAACCACTATGTCCTGGATGTGAAGAATTCTCAAAATTGTCATTTATTGTGAACTTATATCATATTAAATGTCTTGATTGATTGAGTGAGAAATCATTTTCTTCCCTTCATGAATTGTTGAATAGAGCATTTCCCAAGGAGGTTCAACTTCCAAATACATTTTATGAAGCAAAGAAACTGATTCGGAAGTTAGGACTTGTGTATGATAAAATAGATGCTTGCCCCAATGATTTTATGTTGTATTGGAAAGAAAAAGAGAAAGACCAAGTATGTGATCATTGTAGTTGTCCATACAAAGCCTAGAGATTTATATGATATGAGAGTACTAGGGCTGGAAAGTGACACTGAAATCCATCATAACGACGAAGTTCTCAACGGACAAAGTCTAGAAGAAATGAACTTAGATCGAGTAGATGTTGATGGTTTGACTTTTGAGATCGAGTAGATGTTGATGGTATGACTTTTGAAGACATGGCATACGATTATAACAGTGATGGTGATAACAACTTTTCTGAATAATGTGATTGAATGTTTGATAAACATGTATCTTTTTATGTTTTCTTAGTTATAAAATATTTTCTAAGTCATCAATAGTCATAATGATTAACGTGTGCAAGATTACACCATGGCCTAACCAAGACGTCAATCATCACGTTCAGATACTCGATTGGATATTGACTCTCTTACTGAATTCGGAGGATCAAATCCACATCATGATATAAATATGAAAATAGAAGATTTCACTTTTATTCAAGTTAATGGAGATAATAAAATAGTGTTTCATTTAATTATCATAATGTTATTTAATATTTTGTTAAATAGAACCATTTGTGAGGCGTACGCGTAGACGAACGCAGTTGACAACTATATGGGCAAGATCAGGCGATGATGGAATACATGCGACTTTCGATGCCCAAGGTCAGGTCATCGGTGCTGATAAAGGAAAGTTTGCAAGCTTTTGTGGGATTAGAACATTGGAATGATGTTATTCCAAAAGATAGTTTTGTTGCGATAATTAGTAGATGGTACTCAGATGAAGGAAATGTATGATTTTTTACTATACATCTATGGTTAATTGTATGTGAAATAAATCATTTTTTTTATGTTTCATAAATATAGAAACAAGCTGAAACTAACAGAAGATCACAGAGCAAACTAAAACACCTTCACACGTTGGGATGTACCAGTATACCAATGAAAAGAGCAGAAATGGTAAATTCTAAAATTTATAATTATTTTAATTAGTTTCATTTTAATTAGCTTTTAAATAGTTATTACATGTTTACTCATACTAAGTCTTAATTTTGTATTATAGGTGAAACTTAAAGAGCTCATGAGTCAACTTTCAGATGGTGATTATGATCCAATTTCACCAAAAGACGTGCTCTCACAAGTATTGGGTCCAGAACATCTTGGACGAGTGCGTTCACTAGGACTCAGGGTAACTCCATCTCAAGTGTTCTCGCATTATCATGGGGAATCATCCACGCAAGATTTTACCCATTTATCAACTGAGCTAGAATCTCAATGTGCACAGGTAGCTGAGTTTGAGGCACAATGCGCACAGGTGTCTCAGTTAGAGGCTGAATGTTTAGAGATACACTCTCAACTAAGCTTAACTATGAAGTTTATGCAAGACTCTCGTAAAGACTAGGATAACCTTTTGTTGTTTAACGTTATTTAATAATACTTCTGAAATATTTTGTTATTTCAAATTTTCATACTTTGAACTCATTGAATAATTTGTATTGATAATCTATTATAGTTTTGGCTATCGAATTAATGATTTAATGTTTTATAGTTATGCGCTCTGTAAATAGATAGAATGATACTGCTCCTGACTATTGTGAAAATATATACGCTATTAAAATTGTGTTAACATGCAGGTTTTTTTGGAAATTAGCAGAAATAGGAAGGAGTATGCGAAATCAGTGTTTTTTGTGATGGTTCCCAAACCGTCGCAAACAATTGGACTAGGACAAATTCGCAACGGTTCTATAACTGTCGCAATAAGACTACCTATTTCACGAGCGTTGTAGAACCATCGTTATATATACAATTGCGACGGTTCAAAAATCGCCATGGTAAATTTTCTTTAGCGACAGTTACAAACCGTCAGGAATTATCGAAATAACCGCACTTTAGAGTCTCTGTCGCAACGTTCCTCCGATGGTTGTCAAAATCATCTGTGATTTAATCCCCAAAGCGACGATCCTGACGGTTCTCCAACCGCCGCCGTATCGATTCTGACGATTATAAACCATTGTCATAGACTCGAATGACTGTCATCGTAGACCTATTTTCTTGTAGTGCTAGAACTTGAACTAGCCTTAATTAACATCTCTTTTCTTAATTCTTACTCCAATAAATCCTACTCTCACAATACTCTCACATAAAAATCTTATGCTCTCTACCTTCCAATATCATAGAAAGCATGAAACTGTCGTTGGATCACCTTTGTTGACACAAGTTAACAAATATTTCTTGCATTCATTCCAACATGTAATTGATAAAATCTCATAAAAGTAATTTAAAAGCAGTGAAATATTTTATAATATTTATTTTATTATAGAAAAATAAAACAATTGTGCAATCACTTTAAATTACACAGAGAAAATCTTCTTTGACTAGTTAGACTAATAGGCTGTTTTATCACTTTTTAAGAGCAGCTCAAGTGTAATAGATTGTTTATTATATCTCATACAAATTTAAATAAGTTATTGTATTTTAAATTCTTAATTTTCAGTTTACTTTATTACGCTGACACGTATTCTATAATAATAGCATTGTAGTATGTTTGCCGCTGGCCCCACATAAATCAATGTCACATCAAAATGCAAATACCAGCTGGACTCTCTTAATTCATGGCTTCCTACTCGCACAAAGGTTGAGATGAACACGATGTTGGAGGCAGTAACTGACGCGTGTCCAACTACGCGTTGGGTTTTCTTTATTAAGTACACATTAATAATGATAGTATCTCGAAAAATAAATCAGCCACATAAAGAAAAAATGACAAATATTTGCTAACAGAGAATTGACTTTCAGTTATCAATCACATTGAAAAGGTTGGGTAGGCTTTGGCGTTTAACACATTTTGGTTAGACTCAATGTCGTTGACTCTTTTAACTCATTTATTGACAAAGACTTTGTTAATTATAATTCATATCGTCTTAAGGTTTGTGTGTCTTATTTCTATTAGGCATGCATGTCACATTTTTATAATCTTGTATGTTTTAAAAATTTGATAATAGCATGTAGTTAGCCATCTCTGAACCGTAAGGTATTAAAGAAGAAGAAACCTCTATGTAAAGATAGAGAAATACACCTATTCTTAAGACACCGGTTGGGCATTAGAGCCATCGAGGAGTAGCAAGCACCCACCAAGGCGAGTGCACTAATCTCATTTTTAGGGCTTGTGAACTATTACTGAAATAGTATGTTATTCGAAGAGGGCTGCTCTACTAAAAAATCTTCTAAAGAAGGACGTACGTGTCCAAACCATTCAATTTTCACATCATATCCTCACAATTTAGGAACATACTTCTTCCATTCATATTGAAGAAAAATATTTAGCACATGCATATCATCATAGTTGTGACGTTAGTAAATAAAAATGAAAAAAAATCTAATTGTTGAATCAATTTGAAACATTTTCCTTGTCAAGATCTTCCTGCCAATAAAAAATAATTATGGACAATGTACCCAACAAAACATGAAAGATAATATTTAAAATGATGTTAGTACCTACTACACAAAGAACTGTATTCAAATTTTCAAAATAGTTATGAAGGATTAATCATTCGGCTAGTCTGCCAATTACACTCCATAGACAACAACATGCATGGTTACCATTATTTTGTTCAAGATTACATTCTACTCAATGTAGTGTTCATACACATTTCACATACTTTGCATGTAAATTCGTCAGTTTTTTTAAATCATTAAGTGGTGAGTGAAACTCAAAGACCACAAAAATCACAATATCAAAAATATTTAATCAATTATTAAACGTCACATGTGTATTAAAAGGTAAATTTAGGGATACTAAGACTAATAAGTGGATAAAAGTGTTCAAAAGTTTCTCCCGTCCTTTTCTATTTTAATTTTGTTTGATAATTGACGTGCAAAAAGACGTGCTGAAAGGGCCAAACATAAATTTAGGTATTGATGTTTGATAAAATACAAAATATCACAGTAATTTGCCGACATGATTAGAGTTGCATTTATCTTTGCATGCAAGAGTATCTAATTGTTGGTCTCATCGATAGAATAAGATTGAATATCAGCCATAAATGTAGTTTCAATCTATCATTCGTTTTATAAAGTTGGAATTTTTGTGCTAGTATAATTTTTTAGGGAGTAGTAATATCAATTTTAACCAATTATTTTGGTAATTCAAAAGATTCATATTGATATAAAAAACAAGACTTAAATTTTTAATAACTTAATAAATAAATCAATTATTATTTACAATTGATTGTATAATAATACTATAAAAAAGTATATACACCATAAATTACTTTCATTGTTGAGGGGGCGTTTGATTTGGTTTTTGGCATTTTGGGAGGGATTTCTTTGAGTTTTTCTCTCGCTCTCAACGAGAATACCGAATGTAAAGGATTTTTTTTGGTATGGAGAATCCTCTATGAACAAATAATAAAGATCACAATTTAAAGAGAGAATGAGAGAATAAAGACACCGTCATTTACGTGTAAAACCCTTAAAGGGAAGAAAAATCATGGGAAGATCGTTGAGATTCACTTATGTAAAGGATTTTATACAATACTTGACGAGAGAAGAGAGGAAGGGCAGTACCTTTAGTTGATGTTTGCTTAGGTCCTCCCCCCTTTTTACATGAGCATGAGGTAATGATTCCTCATTCTCGAGATGTCAGTTCCCATTCTGAAAGCGATGATCTCTCATTCTCGAGATGTCAGTTCCCATTCTGTAAGCGATGATCTCTCATTCTCAAGATGTTGGTTCTCATTCTGTTGTTCTTCCCCATTTTGGGAGTGATGGTCCTCTGTTCTAGAAGCGATAGTCCCAGTTCAGAAGCGATACTCATCCTATTCCAAAAGCAATTGTCCCCCGTTCCAAAAGCGATAGTCACTCATTCCAGAAGCGATGGTGATAAATAGTTGTTGTTCAAACTTTGATTAGAAAATTTAAAACCAATCTCTCTAATATTTATAGCATGGTGATAATTATTTAACATAAAGAAAAATGGTTTAAGTTAACGGAAAAGATTTGAGGGGAAATGTAAGAGACTTATTGAGGGATTAGTAAATGAAGTATATTATTTGAATGGAAGGGGGATTTGAGGGGAATTAGAAGAGAATGGCGAGAAATGGGGATAGTTTACTATTAGGTTACATGAGAACAAATGGAGGGTCAATTTAGGAAATCAAAAGTTTCTTCTAAATTAAGTCATTTTTAAAGGCACTAGATATAAAACACGTACGTGGTACGTGGATAGAAAATATTTGATAGATACCCGACCATAATAAATTTGTATTGATACCGTCAAAAATTACAAAAACAATAATTTTACAAATTTATAAAACTGGAAAAACAAAAAGTCAAGAAAATAAAAAAATAGACATATTATGTAAAAAGCTACAATTATAAACATATAAAAAACCATGGGATTACAGATTATGAAAATAAAAATACAATAGAAATCGAACACTGCACACATTAATTTTGATATTTGTTTAGATTCACCGGTGATAGAGGATTTCATGTTTAAGGAAGTTACTTATATTAAGTATGACAATGATTACTATTAACATTGATTTAATTGGTATTTACATTTTTGAAACCATAAGGTTAATTCATAATCAGGACATTCATTTGGTAGTCATTAACTTTGAATTAATAAACTTAAAACTGACATTCATCGTGTAGTATGTTTAGCATTCCGAAACTTTTATATTTATTTGTGAATATATCATGTAAGGACTCAGAACTAAAATTGTAGTCTCTAACTTGAATTAAAAGGATTAAAATTCTAAAAATCCATATTTTTAATATCATTCAAATAATTTTAGAAAGTTTTAAATAAGTTCATAATCAATTAATGATTTGCTCTAACTTATAAAATATAAGATGATTATATATATTATTGCAAAATTTAGTTTCATATTTGATTTTATCAGTTACCTCCTAATCCTAATTTATGTTGGAATAGTTTATACTCAAATTGGTAAATAGTTTATACTCAAAGGTCTACAATTCAAATTTATGATTGTAGTATTATTATTGCCCCATATGTAACTTATAGTCTTTAATTGGCTAATGATAATAAATGATCTCATTTAATTACATTAATAATTGTTGTAAGGGTGTTTTAGATAAAATAAAATTATGAAGGGTAGAACCGTACAAAAATGTTTTTCAAGAATGTACACTTTTAGAAGCAGTATATTAGATATAGATAACGCCTCATGGTTTTTCGGCACATGTTAAATAATGTTTTATCCTAGGGCAGTTTGTTTTTAAAAAAAATATTAATTTTTCAAATTGAATGTTCATGGTTGCTTCACTCCATCCCCTCTTTCAATCTTTTCATATTTTTCTTAAAATTAAATCATCATAATTATTTGGAGTAATATTTTAACTAACCACAATCTTAGTTAGCATGCCATCTAATTTATCTCATAATATCTCATAATGAGAAATTAAATTGAATAGAAAATGGGAGCCTTTCAAATTTACTTGATAACTGTAATCTTGCTTCACAATAAAATTACTTCTATACCCTTTTTGAAAAGATATTATTAGGGAAAGTTTGAGGAATTTTATCGTTATATAGTAAATATTATTATATTACTTATAATTAACTTTATTATGACATTATTAATTTAGCTAAATTTAAATTTAATATAATTAATATTGATGTAAAAATTACACATCAAAATACTTTTCAAAATACTTTTCGGCAAATATAACTAGAAGATCATTTATGAGACTTCCAATTATTTACATAAATTTACAACAAAATTTAACATATAGATGTGGATCATCTCATATTCTTAAAACCATGAGAGGTTATGTTATATCTAGTTCGTTCCTGTCGAAAGTGGACGGACCATATCTCTTGTATCTAAAAGACAAAAGCCAAAAAAAAAAAGTTGATTTTTTATTGTTTTTTTGTCTCGATCTGATCTGAGGCATTAAGTTCTGAGCTTAACGACCCAAATGAAAGGAACACAACATGTCCTATTGGGGATCGTCCTATGCTACATGTATCTTGTCTATTACTTTTACTAGTTAAGCTATAGGGTAGAGTGCAAGCCATACATATTGTTTTATCATGTGATTGTCTCTCATATATTATTTATTCATAAAAATAAGTAAATTGAATAAAATATATTTATTTATAAATAAATATAGAAAATTATAATTATAATTGTTATGATCTAGTCCGTCCACTTTTTATGTCGCAAAATCTAGAAACTTATTTAAGTTTTTTAATTGATTGAATTTCTCCAACAACTTTTGTAATGAGGTAAATAACTTCAAATATTCTCTTGTCTAAACGTATAATTCAAATTAAGAATAAAATAAAGTAAAAGGTTTCATGAAATATATATATTTTTAAAATAGGATCTATTAATCACTAAAATTTGATATCAACAAGTAAAAGTAACACAACCACAACCACAAATAGTGTCAATTAGTAAAACATCCCCTATACTAGAAGGAAATCATTTAAATCAAAACAAACAAGAAATAAAAAATTATAGCAAAGATCATAAAACTATAAATATAAATCACAATATATCTTCACTAAAGCCTTTCGAAACAGACATGCTTGAAAATTCTTCAGCCAATCTCAATCAATCCATCGTAAAAACCGTTACAAAGCAGCCACAAAAATGTAGACCTTGATCCATCCTTAGTTAAACGAAAAATCCCCAAAACCCCCAAAAAGTAGGATAACCATCATCATAAAATTAGATCTAGATGAAAAATTAACTTTACGCACTACTACAATTTTAATTATAGATGATGGTGAAAATCTTTCATTATAACTCTATAATGATGGTTGATCACATGTCATCTATCGGGTTATCATTTTTACTGTTTTCAACAAAAACTGTCATAATAGAGTGTCGTAAAAACTAATTAGATGACGGGGAATCCCTGTTATCATAGGTGCCGTAAAAAACTATTAGATGATCGGGAATCCCCGTCATCATAGGTGTCGTAAAAAACTATTAGATGATGGGGAATCTCCGTCATCATAGGTGCTGCCAAAAATATTTACAATTCCTGTCATCTAATGTCTAAATTATTTTTTAAAAAAACTATCATGGGAAGGGAAAAAAATGCCTTTCCATGACAATTTTTTTATTTAATTACCTTGTTACGACATATTTTTTTTATATACATTAATGTCAAAATAACTTTTAATCAACACCTATAACAAGCTTTTTTTTATAAAAGTTCAACACCTATAACAAGCTTATCTTATTCCTTTTTTTTGTAAGCCTATCTTATTTCATTGTGGATAACTAAGACCTACCAATGTCTTTATAACACGATAGTTTTTGAAAATGATAGCAACTCCAAAAAAAATATAAAACTTATCTAGTTCTCAATCACTACAAAAACTACCTCCCATTACACAAAATCATGCCTTCCACCAGGACCCTACACCATATTTGTGCACATATAAACCAAATTATTGAATTACTTAGACTAACATGTCCTTATATAGCCTCAATTATCATCATATTAATATAACATATTAAAATCAGCATTATCCTCTGAGTCTCAATCAACAATGAGATGTTTCTAGACAAATAACAAACATAGAAAAACACCTAAGAATTCTGTAAATCCGCATGCATCAATTAAAAACTATAAACCATATCAAGATTTGTTGGCTAATTCAAGTTCATTTAGAGCATGTAACAAAATCAAGACTTTGGCATGTAATTTGAAAATCAAGACTTTGGCATATAAATCGAAGAGAGCATAACAAAACATTACCCAAAAAAAAGGTCTAATTCAAGTTCATTTAAAGTAGATATGAAGCAGAAGATCAAATCACAAACTAAGCACCCATTTGAATATAACTCAGAATCTAACGAACTTTAGAGCTTCAAAGCTAACAACATAAGATCTAATATGTATATGCACTCACAATGTTATACAAGCTGAGAATCCAAACCGATTACTTGTAAAAATTCTCCATAATATCCATGATAATATCCTTACTGCGTGGAACATGAGCAACACCTATTACTTCTACTACCCTTTTAGGTTCCAACATTATTTGTTTCTTGTGAACTCTGCTGACAAATACTTTTTCACCATGTTTTTATAAGAAAATTATATAGTCTTGAGAAAGATAGTGACATAACTGAAACACGAAGGAATAAATGATGCATGCTTTATGGGCTATACTTAAAACTGCATATACAAGAAGCCAGGATTATGCTTACCTCCAACATTTTTTCTAGATTGTTCCAAATTTCTACACTCATTCTCCCATTTAGATCATAGTTGTTGCTCACACTCATGGCCTTCATCTATAAGTCTCAGGAGAGAAGGGCTGGCTAATCTCCCAAGATCAATTTTCTCAGCCATATTCCGCATATATTTTAGGCACAACCTACCTGTGAAATTTATATTATAACTAAAGAGAGAGAGAGAGACCTAAACCTTGCTTTATTGGCTGCTCCAATCATCCTTATCGTTTCCTCTATGCTAATTCCATTATATACTAGTATGTCAAATTTCTCTTTTTGGTAATTTTTTGGAGAGAAATTCGGAAAGAATCCTAAGAATCTCTTGAGTGAAAATGCCAAAAAAAAATAGAATCCATTCCTAGAAGAACCCCAAGCTCTTCTCCAACTATCTACTACAATATCAAGAAAGACGAACAACAAGCCCTTTCCATGTTAAATTTTGTGAGCAATATAGTAATTCATACTTCACCACATCATTAAAAGTACAATACATACCTACCCCTTCAAGAACTCCTTGTGTCATATTAAGACGTGCATCGGCATGCTTTAGACGGTTGAGAGGTTCAAGAAGCATCTGCAAGTGCCGAACAATGAACTCTTCACAAGTCTTAAACCAATAAAAAGACTCCAATATAAAAGGGTAAAAAATAAATGACTAAAAACACACTTTAGTGGTTTCCAACCTAACAACCGAAAGGTTACTACCGCATATGACAGGAAAATATCTTATCTTGCAGTTAAGAAGATACTCAGGAGTGGAGTGGAGTCTTGGTTATGTATAACCAAACATGTACTAATCCCACCCATAGCGTAGTACTGCCATAAATGTTGATAAATGTTGATAAATGAGAAGAAAAGAGAAAAATCTACTTGTTGTAACACTGGCACATAAGTTTCTAAGTTTCTCAACATTAATAATTCAGAATTGCACAAATCACAATTATTGTGTTCCTGTTGGCTGATCCCCTCTAGCTTCCCCAATCAAAACTTAGAGAGAAGAAAAAATTGGAATTCTAGCACATGTAAGAAGCATAAATCATGTCGAATGAGTTTTTTCTTTTCCTTGTGTGCTTGGCTAAACTGAGCTCAAGGGCAGAGAACACAGAAACATCAAAATCACGTGGGACTAACTTTTACAGAGAGTATCAACCCAAAAAACACACCAATTTCAGACTAAAACCACATAAATTACCAAAGCAATAACCTTATCTCACAGACAGAGAACACATAAACTGACCAACTCTAGAACCCATGCTCCAAGGACGCAAATCTAGCTTGAACTCAAATACACGAACGTAAAACATGCTAAGAATCACGAACGTAAACCCTCATTAGCTTCACCTAGTCATAATGTGTAGTTAGAAAAGCACGAGCTCTAACCTAGAGAAAGTTGCGTGTACGATGAAGCTTAACCATCTCAACCCCAAGAATTTGAGAATGAGAGAGATAATTAGTTGGGGAGATCAGGAATTTGAGATAGAGAGAGATGGTAACAAGAGAAGAGATGCGAGAGAGAACAAACCCTAATCTCACCCAAATGTAGATAAGCATTGTCGAAACCTCCCTTCTTCACGCTAACACCCCATCATTGCCTTTCATCAAACTGTAAAACCAGTCCCTCCATGTCCCCATGGCCTAATCGCCCAGCGCAGCTTATCAACATGAGCTTAGAGTGTTGGCGCTAGGGAGATGAAAGCTTACGAATGGGAGCTCAGAGAAAGAGAGAGTCTAGAATGTTCGTGCATTTGAAAGAGAGAGATGTAGAGACTGAACTTTAGGAAAGGAAAAATGGAGTGAAAGAAATGAAATTAGGGTTCAAGTGGGTTAAATGGGATGAAATTTTTTGTAAATGAAGTGAAATTTGATGACAACACAAAAAATAGTTGTCATAGTAGGCAAAATATTGATGACGACTTATTTAAAACCTGTCATATTATCCATATTACCCCATCCAACACATTTTTTCTTTGACAAGTTTTACAAAGGTGTCATTGAATTAAATAGGATGCTGTCATTGTAGCCCACTTTTATAGTAGTGACAAAAAAAAGAAAATGAAAAAGATTCTGAGGGAGTGATGAAACCTTGTTAGAGAATGAGATCAACTCCCCTTTAACAAGGAAATAACAGTTTATACTGTGTAGTTTTTTTTTACTTTTCTCATAGAGAGAATTTGAAACGGTGTAAAGAGAGCGGTTTTGTTGGATTCCAGTTACATCACAAAATAGTTCCCTCAAGATATACATCATTATGGGAAATACAAATAATAACAAATAAAGCACCATCAACAGACTTGAAGGGTAATTTAAAAATTGTAAAATAAGGAACAAACAAAATCATCCAAAAATGATTCTATTTTTCATCTCACTTTTAATATACTTGATTGGATGTACTTTACATGTGATGCACGCGTTATGTACTTTCGTAAAAGTTTCTTTAACATGGTAGAAAAAAAAGGATGAATTAAAAATTCACACAATATGAATTGATAATATATAAACGCAAATATTTGTTAATTATGATGTGCCATATAAAATATATTGGTTGATTATTTAATCTCATTGTTCCAAATATACTCTCAATTCGAGATATCTATTACTCAAGATTTGATCAGTTCACATAGAATAAATTTCTTTATGTACTATAAAAACTTTCACTTTATTAATAGTTTTTCATGTCATCATATATACTTCATTGGATAGGATGATTCCAGGATTATTTGGATAAATATACATTTTTGAATTTGGCTAAAAAAATTTATACTCTTTTTTGAAAATATAGAATTTATACCCAATGCACATGTCTAATCAATTTAATAATATCTTCTTATTCTTTCTTTTTCAACGAAACTTATTTTAAAATTTTAAGGCTTCAAGTAATTTTTTATGACTACTTAAACTCTTCAAATAATTATTCTTTTATCAGTCAATACACATATATCAGGTGACTACTTGAAGGGTTCAAGTAATTATTTATGACTACTTGAACCCTTGAAGTAGTTGTTTATGACTAGTTAAATGGTTCAAGTAGTTATTATTTTTTCAGCAATTATCCTTACACCATGTGACTACTTTAAGGGTTCAAGAAACTTTTTACGACTACTTGAAGAGTTCAAATAGCTTTTTATAACAGCTTGAGTCTTTTTTGCATAAAAAAATAGGAGAAAAGGAACGTGGAGTACTCGAAGGATTCAAATAGTTAATTTTTTTATCAGCAATTACTCATACATCAGGTGACTACTTAAATGGTTTAAGTAACTTTTTATGACTACTTGAAGGATTCAAGTATCTTTTTATAACTACTTGAGCTTTTTTTGCATCTTAAACAAATAAAAGAAAATGAACATTAAGTACTCGAAGGATTCTAGTGGTCATAAAAAGCTACTTGAAATCTTCAAGTACTCAACATTCTTTTTCTCTTATTTTTTGGACGCAAAAAAAGTTCAAGTAGTCATAAAAAACTATTTTAACGCTTCAAGTACTCAACGTCACCTGGTGTTTGGGTTGCTGACTGAGCAAATAAAAAATAACTACTTGAAATGTTCTACTAGTCATAAACAACTACTTGAACTCTTTAGATAGTCACCTGGTGTATGGGTTATTAACTGACAAAAAAATAAAAAATAACTACTTGAACCCTTCAAGTAGATATAAACAATTACTTGAACCCTTCAATTAGTTAGATACAACTACTTAAACCCTTCAAGTAGTCAGATTTAATTACTTGAACCCTTCAAGTAATTATTTATTTTGACTTTCAGAACAAAAATCACTACTTTAATGATTCAAGTAGATATTTTTTTCAGTCAACACCTATACTCAAGATATTCAGTGATATTTTATTCCATTCTAATATCTTATTTTTTACCATTTATTGTATTGAATTCATTTTTTCTTTTCTATTGAACAGAAAACTGAAGATGGTTGTAATTTATTTGCATGGTGTGAACCCGTGTTTTAATATGAAATTATAACAAATATGATGCTTAGGGAAAATTTGAATTTATCAGAGCAAGAAAATGAATTGGTTATGAAAAAAATAGTTGACGAAAAAAATAGTCGAGGAAGAAAACGTAAGTCTTAACAAAAACCTGAAGATAGTTGACGAAAAAAATGACTTGCATTGTAATACTATATGGTTATATAAGATAATATTAATGTATGGTTTGTAATTTCACTTATTATACAACTATGTTAATATTCATCTCATAATGTTGATTGTATGAGATTGAGCAGTTATACTTATATATCAAACTTTATGAGATATCTTTAATGCAATTTGTTAAGTAATTGTAATTTCAGGAGAAACAACAAATTACTTGAAGGGTTCAAGTAGTACAAACTTACTACTTGAAGGGTTCAAGTAGTACAAACTTACTACTTGAAGGGTTCAAGTAATAAAAACTTACTACTTGAAGGGTTTAAGTAGTAAAAAATTACTACTTGAGCTCTTCAAGTAGTTACGAGCTTATAGAACAATAAATTTTAGGAGTAAAAACAACTACTTGAAGGGTTCAAGTAGTAAAACATTATTACTTGAACCCCTCAAGTATTCATTTGTTACCACTTAAACCGTTCAAGTAGTCACATGCTCTCCAGATAAATCACTGCTGGAGAAAAAAATGACCACTTGAACCCTTCAAGTAGTCATTTTATTTCATGTAGTGACTTATTCAAAGAGCATGTGACTACTTGAAGGGTTCAATTAATCAAAAAATACTACTTGAAGCCTTCAAGTAGTCAAATTATTTGTTGTTGTCGGTTTATACAAAGAGCATGTAACTATTTGAAGGGTTTAAGTAGTATTTTATGACTACTTGAACCTTTCAAATAGTCATTTTATTTTATGCAGTGATTTATACATAGAACATGTGACTACCTGAATGGTTCAAGTAGTCAAAAAACACTACTTGAATCTTTCAAGTAGTCATTTTTATCTCCTGTTAGTGAGAAATCTAGACATAGAAATTAGCACCATCCACATAGTAATCAATCTTGTACTCCTCATCAATTTATAATTACTTGAATTCCAATAAAAAAACATATACATTCAACAAACTTATAATGTAAAGAAGTGTATAAGAATTCAAAAATCCAAACAACAAAAAAGGCATGTCTCCTTTACGAAAAATTCTACAATGTCGGGCCGACATCCATATCAGGGTTCACCAAATACATGTGAGGGTCCACCAAATATATATTTGTGGGTTCAACAAATAAGGAGTTTACCAAATACGTGTTGGGGTTCACCAAATAAATGTGGGGGTTCACCAGAAACCACCGGCATCCATGCTGAGAAAAAAAAATCTTGGTGGAGTGTGACCCCTCCTTTACAAGATTTTAAGATTAATTCAAGTGATGATCTAGCTTCATGAACTCAAGTGATGATCTAGCTTCATGAACTCAAGTGAGCTGAATTACTATTATTCTGACAGCCAATACAGACTAAATAAATTCCCAAATCTTGATTTTTTCCACTTTTAAGCTTTCTTAGAAACCAAAGAGCAAAAAAAGTGAGAAATAGATAAAGAAACTAAAATTAAAACCTTCAGATGAGTCAATTTTAGAAAGTCTTCTGCTGTCTTTAGATGCTTGCAATCTGATAAGAAACAAAATCAAACAAAAATAAAATGGGTTACTTGAAAGAATGGAGGAAACAAACCAGAATAAATGGAGGAAAAGATGAGGGAAAGAAGAAGAGTGAGGGGGTGGGTATTGATTTGATCTTTGTATGGGGAAAAGGGAAAGAAATGATGAGGAAAAAAAGAGTTAAATTTTTTTATGCTGATTATGGTAGGTCAGGGGTATAAAATTCTGAATTTTGAGAAATGGTATAAAACTTCTTAGAGAATGTGAAAAGAGTCTAGAACAAATAACCCATAATTCCAACCACTTCAATAATGATCAATGGATTATGCTAACTATGGATGTTAGAAATCCACTATCGATGATTCTGCCATGTGTTCCTTTGAATGTCCTCTGATGAACACAAAATAAAAATGAACTTGAAGGTATTGACTTGACATCGGTGTGGTGCCTAACCTAATACACTTCGACGCTTAAATAAGTGAAATGAAAGAAAGGAAAAAATTAGAGAATTTTGAGTGGTTTGAATGTCATACCTCTTAGAGAATTTATTTGCCTTTATATAGATAACTTAACATTCATGTCCAAATACGAAGAGTCGTTTTATTAATTACAAAAAATGGAGAGTCTTTCATTAACTAGTGAATATGAAAGGATCATTAATTTCATTTCTAATGAAGGCTTCGTTTCTCTTCCTCGTATTTGTAATTTATTTTGGTCTTAAGACACTACCGTGTGTCATTTGATATTATTATTTCTCAGTCAAATTTACTAAGTCTAATTTTAGGATTCGGCTTTTTGGCCTTTATGGATTCGGCGTTTCGGCCGTTATGGATTCGGCCTTTCGGCCGCTATGGATTCAGCCTTTCGGCTTGATTCCGCCTTGTACAAGGTTCGGTCAGAATGTAAGGTTCGGTCATATTTTTTATATGCGAGATTCGGCCAAAATGTGAAGTTAGGCTAAAATATGAACTTCGACCAAAATATGAGGTTCAGTCATATAATTTAGCTTTATGTGCCTTTGAACTTGTTCAATTGTTTGAGTTTCATAGAAGATATTTATGTAGGAATTGAACCGAGTGGGCCTTTATTCGAGAAATTCAGAATACAATTATTAGATCATCTACACTAACGTTATATATTAGATTCACAAAAGTTTAATGCATACATATTCACTTTTCAAAACTTAAACTCATTTCTACTTTCACAGAGGGATTAAGTAAACTAATTGTTGCAATGCACTAAGTGAATAAAGTAAAAGCCGTCTCATGTTAAGTCTTTTCAAATTGTTATTTGATTTTTTTATGTTCAATAGATTAGATCACGTGTCTCATGTATGAATATATGGAATCTTTACACCATGATATATCATGGTTTGAAGGTGCTTATATAAGTAAATAAGAAATTAGATTAGATTAGAGCATTTGTAATTTTAAAGGTGAACATGAATAATTCGTGGTGTTCGGCCACATCATTGAATAAGAAAAATAATTAAAGCAAATACCACAGAAGTATTATGAGAATAGTTAAATTTGTCATGTTGGCATATCTGAAGAAGCTAATCTGGAGCTATTCGCCTAACCAAGGTAGCCGAAGTATAAAAGTCACATAGGAAGTAACGAAAGTCAGAGAAGCCAATCGAGGGAATCATCACTGTGGCAAAGCTGGTAGCAATCACTACACTCGTCAGATTCATCACACTACGCCAAATGATTCAAATTTAAAAAGTTGTTGATAATGATAAGCAAGGCTCACTTATTCACCTAAAAGATGAAGCAAATCCTGAAAGATAAACTCAATCTCAAAGAATATTCTGTTTATTCTTGCTTTATTTCAGAAATTAAGATGTATTACAAGCCTATAAATACATGTCAAATTGTAAATTAGAGGATCATCGAATACAAGCCATTACAAATTGTTTATTCTCGTGCTTATTTTCTCTGCTCTTTGTATTTTCTATTTTAGAGGAAAAAGTTCATTTACATTTTGGGGTTTTCATTAAGAGCCGAGAGAAAATGCATGAGAAACCCACCTAAAAACACTAAATATGCATAGAACTAGATCCAACACGGCCTATAATGGAGACAATGGAGTCAGGAACACTAATGACCAAACAGTTCAACCGGCCCCACCAGCGGAGATACTCCAGAGAATTTGATTGGGTACGAGATATGGAAGAACGAAACGTAGAAACGCAGCGCAATGTGTCGAGAGCTATGCAAGAACAAATCCATGCTCTTCAACAAGAGATGGCTCAGACGCGTGTTGAGGTCACCTAAAGAGCAAATAACGAAGAACATGACATTCTTTCAGAGAATAATACGCGAGAGGTGAGATAAGAAAACCAAGAGAACAGCAGGAACATACAGAGAGAAGAAGGGAAAATCCAGTCTCAGAAATGAGAAAAGGAGGTTGCAGAGGAGATGCACCAGTCTAAAATCATCACCAATGAAGTTGTAAAAGAATTACTGGAATGAAAGATACTGGAGATGAGGAACCTGTGGAGTACTAGAAAAAGAAATCTTGAATCTCTCACCCGTACCCCGTTGAGTCCAGAGATTCTGGCGGCTCCTGTACCTAAGAAATTTGTGGCTCCAGAGTTCAAGTGTTACGAAAGGAAGACAGAGCCAGCCGATCATCTTCATCATTTCAAGTAGATAATGGCACTGTATCAACATGAGGATGAGTTAATGTGAAGAATGTTCCCAACCAGTCTAGACGGAACAGTCTTAAAATGGTATCATTCAATTACTAACTTTGCGGTTATGTCTTCTGTCATTCTAGAATAGTACTCCCAATATCGAGCAGTAATTGAGGACACAGAGTACCTCCTCACGATCACGATTAAGGAAGGAGAACACATACAGGAGTACACACATAGATTCAAAGATGAAAGGGTGAAGGTGGAAAACTGTGATGATCGAATGACCAGACTAGCTTTTTGAAGAGGGTTAGGACCAAACTCACCCTTGTTCGAAGGCTTGTCCAAAATAAAACATTTATCTATGGCAGAGACTTTCCAAATGGCTTAAACTTATATCACACTAGAAGAAGAAAAGAAGAGTATGTTGAAGGCAAATGAATGAAAAAAGGAAGAATCACAGAAGGGAGCAAGGAACTCCAGATCAGAAAGGAATAGGACTGATAGGGCAGATAAAACTGACGAAAGTGGTGGGAAACAGGGAAGAACAGAGTACTAAAGGCAAGACTCGAGTAGAGTACATCTAAGGGACAAAGTCTACACACCGTTGACCTTCCCAATGAATCATATCTTAGAACAGATTAATGACAAGTCATGGTTAAAAAGGTTAGCGCCACTTACAAAAGAACCGACTTACAAAGACATGGATAAGTATTGTTCCTTCCACAGGGGCAACAGACATTATACCAGAGATTGTTTCCAACTCAAAGAATATATTGAAAAACTTATAAAAGATGGATATCTGTGCCGATTTGTGAAAAGAGAAGAGCAGAAACAGGAGGCAGAAAAAGAAGATTGTGGCGATGAAAAGCGTGACAGTGAGAAATAAACTCTTTGTGTTGTTAGCACTATCATTGCACTAACGGAGCAGGAAGGAACAACAAGGAAGTAAAGGAAGTAATACTATATAAAACCAATCTTGGAGAAGCGCATGGAGAACCACTCATCTGACAACGAGAATCTCCCGCTAATATTAGTTGATCTAGATCTTGAACACAACATACACCATAACGATGCACTTGTCATTTCCATATAGATGCCTTTTGAGAAGAGTTCTAGTAGATGACGGAAGTGCGATTAACATACTGTACCGGACCACGTTAGAAAAGATGTCAATGGGAGATCAGAAGGTGCAAGGGACCTGGCAACCGTTGATAGGTTTTAATGGAGTTATCAACTACTCAGAGGGGATCCTTACTCTCCCTGTAAGAGCTGAACATTTTAATCATTTGATTGAGTTTGTGATTCTGGATACTTCATCCCCGTACAATGCCATTCTGGGAAGAACATGGCTGCATAAGATGAAAGTTGTACCATCAACCTTCTACCAAGTGTTAAAGTAGCCCTCATTGGAAGGAATCAAGACCATCAAAGAAGACTAGGCTTCAGCTTGCATCTGTTCTGTGACTGCAATGAAAAAGTGTACAGAAGAAGCAAAACTCTGAAAGCCAAAGGAAGCAACATAATTGCAATCAAAGGACGACGGGTCAGACGGCCTAAGGTACGAGGTAGGGGAACAGACAGAGTTGGTGTGCTTAGAAGAAGGAACACAAAAGATGAAAAACATTGGCACCTGCCTCAAACAAGCAGAGAAAGACATGTTGATCGACTTTCTACGAAGGAACAAAGATGTTTTTGTCACTACTCCGCAAGAAATGCTGGGAATTCTAGAAGAGATTGTATGCCACAAGTTGAACACGGATCTGGCAGTAAAATAGAAGAAAAGGAGTTTCACGCCTGAACGGAAAAATCAATAAAGGAAGAAGTATGTAAGCTATTAAATGCATGATTCATTAGAGAAGCTGACTATCCGTAGTGGCTGGCCAATGTGGTGATGGTACAAAAAAGAATGGCAAATGGAGAATCTGTGTGAATTTCACGGACTTAAACAAAACTTGTCCAAATGATGACTATCCGCTGCCCAGAATTGACCAAATGGTAAACGCCACATCTGGACATGAGCACTTCAGTTTTATGGACGCCTACTCTATATATAACCAGGTGAAACTATTCCAACCTGACCAAGTAAAATCTTCTTTCATTACTGAAAATGACATCTATTGTTATAAAGTAATGCCCATTAGGCTGAAAAATGCATGAGCTACATATCAGAGATTGGTGAACAAAGTTTTCCAGATTCAGATTGGTGGAAATATAGAGATGTACGTGGATGACATGTTGGTAAAAATCAAAGGATGAGAAAACCATATCCAAGATCTCAATGAAGTTGAATCCACAGAAGTGTACTATGGGCGTTGCTGCAGGGAAATTAACCCAGAACAAGTGAAGGCTATAATGGAGATGAAGTCCTCGAAGAATAAAAAAGAAATTCAAGGACGAACTAGGAGACTCGCGGCACTCAACAAGTTTATTTCCAGGTCAACACATAAATACATGTCATTCTTTGATTAAGTGAGAAAGAACACTGCCTACAAATGGGATGAAAAGTGCGAAGTGGCCTTCAACAAAATCAAGGAGTACTTAACAACACCCCCACTACTATCAAAATCAATGCCTGGTGAACAACTCTGCAGTTTCAGAAATAGTTGTAAGTGTTGTGCTCATTAGAGAAGAAGAAAATAAGCAGAAGCCCATATACTTCATCAATAAAAGCTTGGTGGCAGCAGAGACAAGATATAAAAAGATGGAAAAATTAATATTGGCGATCATAACTGCTGAAGGAAGCTTAGACCTTACTTTCAGGGACACAACATTAAGGTATTAACCGACACACCTGTTAAAAGTCTACTGCACTCCCCAGAGTTAAGTCGAAGAATGGCAAAATGGGCAATTAAACTAAACTAGTATGAGATCAATTATGAGCCCAGAGCTTCAATCAAGGGGTAAGTGTTAGCAGATTTTGTCACAGATTTCACCATAAAATAATGTCGGTAATTAATAGACTAAGTAGTCAAAAATAAAAAAATGGACTTATTTATGTTTAAAAAAAATCTATTGTTTATTTCATCATTTTTCTTTCAATTTCTTTATTTATTTATTTAATAATAATATTATTATTATTATTTTTATATTATATTATACTATATTATATAACGCAGCTCTTGCCCTTTATATATATATATATATATGTTTTTTTTAAAAATTCTTTCATTTATTACGTAGTATTGTTTTTATTTTATGCTTGCATTATTGCTTTGTATGCATGTTTTATATAATTTCAACATTTTATGTTTTCTATTATTTGACGTCCTATAACTTTATCTCTATTCTTTTACTTCCTTTTTGTTGTAATTATTAACATTTATTTCCTTTACATGTTTATTTATTTAGCATTCTTGCATCGTCATGCTTATAATGTGATTATTGCATTATTCTCTTATTATTATAATTAATGTTCATGTATGTGTGAATTATAATTTTAACAATTAGATTTAGATTTTGTTACTTCCATTATTTAATTTTCACTAAACAAAGCCGACGATGGACTTTGAGATTTTCGGTATACTAAACTTCTCGAACTACTGAGGTGAGGAGTTATTCTTGGGATACCGAGAATAACTCTAATAATGCTTACTCTAATAATGCTTTGATTTAAAAAGATATAAGAATACAAAAAATAATTTTTCAATGGTTTTTGAACCACTCATTAAAAGTAATTTATTTTGTTCATGATACAAAATGCATTAAATGGGACATTAAAAAATGAATCTCTTTAACATTTGCCTTAAAATAAAAAAATTGGATAGCATTTGATTAAATTTGGTAACCATTTTATAATGGGTGTTGTGGGATGCTAATATCTTCCCCAAACAAACGACTCCCGAACCAACTTTGAGTTTTTGTAGACCAAAATTTTCATATTAAAATTGGGTGACCAATCACACCCTAAAATGATTGGTGGCGACTCCAATTTTTTTTTCTTCAAAAAATGATTTTTTTAATCGTCGCTCCGCGTCGCGCGCACGTTGCGACAACTTACATTCTGATGAATTAATTAAAATTACACATTTTGTTCAATTGCTAATATCACAAGAACTTTATTTTAGTTTGCCAATTTTTATTTTTGAGTCATGTCCAAAATGTCGTTTATTTCTCATAAAATTTGTTTCATTTATTTTTCATAAAATTTGTAAATTTAAAAAAATATGCATAATTAATACAGCGGATGATACAATATCAAATTCTTGCATGTGTAAAAATACTAGTAGATAAAAAATTCCAATCGAAGTTTCTCCATAATTGAGATTTCACCGTGTTCTCATTATCATTGTACTTCATTTCATCATGAAATTATCAACATTGCTAAAGATAAAACTTTTTGTTTAACGAAACAAATTAGAGCTCTAATTGATAGAAAATTTATTATGTTAGAGATAAAATATCAACTAATAAAAATAATCGTGTAAAGAGCAATTTCGAATTTACAAAAATAATAAATGAATAAAGTGATAAAAGAAGGTATATTTTTATTATTGTTGTATATACATAGTAGATTAAATATTAAAGGAAAGAATATTTTAGTATGTAATCCTGGGTCCCACTGTGCATATAAATTGGGTATTAAAATAAAATTTGAAAAGCCATTTCAGCTGAGCTCAACGACCGCGTTTCACGTTAATAAAAGGGTTATTTAGAAAATTATATTATTTTCAATTTGTTTAAATAATTTTATATTCCTTTGTGAAAATAAATAATTTTATATCCCTTCATCTACTACGTATCATCATTTATAATATCTCTCTATTCTCATCATTTTTTTCTTTCCCAATGTACATATCAAATCAATTTATTAATATTTTTTTATTATTTCTTTCACAACAAAATTTATTATTCTGCTTGAAGTGTTCAAATAATTTTTTATGACTATTTGAATTTTTTAAGTAGTTATTTATGACTATTTGAACTCTTCAGGTAGTTGTTTGTGACTACTTGAATGGTTCAAACAGTTGTATTTTTTTGTCAGTCAATTACCCATACATTAGGTAGTCCATTAGGTAGTCTGATATAATGACTTGAACCATTCAAGTAGTTAGTTGTTTTGATTTTCATAATCAAAATCATTACTTGAAGGGTTCAAGTAGTTAGATACAACTACTTGAACTTTTTAAGTAGTTACTTGTTTTGACTTCTAGAATAAAAAAACATACTTGAAGAGTTCAAAAAAATAGTAAAATGAGATTTCGAGTGCGTCTCATTGAAGAAGAATAAGAAAATGAATGAGCCTCACTGAAAAAGAAGAAGAATAAGTTATATTCGCACTGAAGAATCATGTGATCCACTGAATAACAACAATAATAATAATAACAAAAAAATGAAAAAGATGAAGAAGAAATATGAGTTTCGTTGAATAAAAAAGAATAAAAAAAATGAAGAAGGAGAATAGATTGATTTGATTTTGCTTTGAGAAGATAAAAAAAATTTATTGGATTATTAATATTTAATTAAATTATATGTATCTCAACATATAAATTTCTGATTTTTTAAATGAGTATATATTTCTTACACAGAGTGAGAAGAGTGTATAGTTCCAAAGAGCCATAATTAAATACACAAAGAGCCTTTGTATATATTTTTGCTCAGTTCTTAAATCTTCCCTGCCGCTTGAACTTCTTCCCATATCCCAAATACGCAACAGAAACTTCCGAACTTCTCTCTCTAACCATTTTCGTACATAAATACTCACTCGAATTATTTTCTTCAGTTTCATAACCATTTCTCCTTCTTTCTCGGAGTTCCAATGAAAGCAATCACAGATCACTAAAATCTACCAGTTAATTAACAACTTTTTCTTTCCCCTCACTCCCTCTTCGTGTTTTTTTTCTAATTTTCCTCCAGAATTCATACCGTTTTTCACCATCGCCTCTCTTCGTCTTCATCTCATTTAATTGAGATTCTCCTCCTCAGTTTCTGTGTTTCCCGAATTCTTTCAACTCTTCTGTTTTTGTGGTTTTGGGAAAGCTGTTTCTTGTTCTTATGCCAAATCAAGAAAACCCAGTTGCAGATTCTCTTCCATTTATTTAAATCTGGAAAACCCACGTTAGAAATCATTTTTTTCCACCCAAACGCTACATTTTCTACTGAAGCAAACACCGTTTCCACTTACAAATCTGGAGCAGAGCAATGATGCTGCGACCAGCATCGTCGAACCGACGGCAGCCCTTACTATCGACAAAATCCGGTTCAAGTAGCGCCCGGTTCGCCGAGGTGGCTGGGGGTACCGCCGCCGAGTGCGCTGCCGTATGTTGTTGCTGCCCTTGCGGGCTCGTTAAATTACTTTTGCTTGCCATCTACAACGTCCCATCTGGGCTATGCCGCCGTGCTCTGAAGAAGAGGCGAAGAAAGCAGCAAATAAAAAAGGGTCTTTTACAGCCGCGCCGCCGCCGAGGTTCATGCGGCTGCAACGAGACAGAGATTGAGATGAACCCAGTTTCCGCCGACAAGTCATCGGAAATTAAAGAACAGAATTCGGAAGAAACAGAGATAGAGGTGATGGATGAGCTGGAGAAAGAGATGTGGGCAAGGTTTTACGGTACGGGTTTCTGGAGAAGTCCTTCTCAAAGAGAACCACCACCGCCGACGGTGATTCACTGTAATAGTAGTACCAACCCCATCTGAGCTTCTACCTCTCTTCCTTTCTAAATGGATACTTTCACCTTAGAAAAAAAACTCCTTATAAGAAATTTAATTATATTCTATGTTCGCTGTTTTATGTTGTGTTATTGGACCATAAAAATATTTTAAAATTAATTTTTTTGTGGGGACAATCTCTGGTTTTATCAAGAGGACTTGGTCTTTCACTTAGTGATAAAGGAAGAAAATAGCTGCGAATACATATACTTTTGGATGAATGGTTCAAAGCATTTTGGACATTCTGTTTTTTCTTTTTCCTTTTTTTTTTCTAATTATATATTAAGCTTAGAGAAAATAGATGAGCTTGCAACTTGGTTGTATGCTATGATAATGTGAAGTTGTGAAAAACTGAAAACACCTAGTACCCCTTGACTTGACTGTGTTACAATAAAAGAATTTCAACTTAATAAAAGAATTTAATTTCATACAGATTTGATCAATAAATTGGATTGCTGATTAGATAAATTTTCATACAGATTTGATCTTTTTGACCTTGCTTTGAACTTAAAACAACCCCCTTTTGAAATTGACCAATTCAAGTCCATTGCTACTTTTTCATTTTTGTATTCTGAGTGTTCTGTTTTTTTTTTTTTTATAATTAAAGAAGAAATTCAATGCAAATCCCTTAGTTTTGTTATTTTCTTTAAAGAAAGGTAAAAGCAATGTTAGTAGTGATCTGTGACTAATTAGTCACATGCGTTATCATTTCATATTAATTGTTTTTTGATCATTTAAAACATTTACATTCTTGACTGACTCTCAAGGCTAAAAAGCATATAATATTTTCCGAAAGATATAGACACTCTTCACTTCTTACACATTCAGGCTCTCCCTCTCATTATGGTGCTTCACAACCACCATGGCCAGCACCATCACTAACACTCCTTGGTCATCGCAAGTACATTCACCAGTGGTTAGTTGTTGTCATCGTCTAAGACTCAGTAAGGTGATAATCCTTCCCCCATGCTAGTCCTCCGTACTCTCAAAGTTTGATTGACTAGACACATATCTGTCTGACCCAATTTAGATTCCGGTAAGAACACATCATTGAATTTGTATTTAATATTAAAATAAGTCTTAACATTAAAAAATTAAATATTAACCATTCTTAAAAATAAATTGTAATACTATATATCAATATATGAATGAATAACTCAGAAATAAGAATGGCTCAGTCTCATTGAGTGAGAAAAAAAAACTTCTAATTGAATTCTCTTCCTACGGCTGCTTCAAGTCATCTATCTACTGCAAATGTGTTGATAATTATTGCTCTTTCAAAGAGAGTATGCTTGTACATCAAACTACTGAATCAATGGGTCACTAGTGTATATGTTGAAAATCATTATAAATCTTTGTGGAGCCGGAAGAAAAGAAAATATAATTGGCTATATGGTTGTGTGGTGGTAGCTAAAAGGAATGTCAATTCAATTTTGGATTGATACTGTGGTATCATATCACCTTTGCGATGATCAAATATTTCTCCCTTTTTTTCCTTTTTTTCGTCAAAATAACAATTTTGAAGGAAAATTAGGGACAATTACGACTCCATTGACATCAAATATCTAGTATGAGTGGATAGATATAACTATTTATGTCAACATATATATGCCATGTTTTCAGAACTTGATAATACTTTAATCTTACATGTTTTAGTTTGAATTTTAAAGAATCGTAAAAATATCAATTTTTTAGTTTAAACTATAAAAATGTACGTGAATTTTTTTTACAAAAAAGGTTAGAATAATGTCAATAATTTATTTAACATCTGTGTAACTTTTATAATAAATCATTTGTTTTTGTCTTTTTCGGTCATTTAAAAAAAATTCTGATCATTTCCAATCTTCGATTCTCAAAATACGAATTATAGCATCTAAATATAGGATGAATCAATTTCATAACCACATAAGAATGAACATGGTGGTTTATTGATACTTATTGATAGTCTGTGTGTATAAAAACATTATCATATGATGCAAATCCAGTAATTGAAACTACTAATTTGTGCATGAGTTGGATCTATCTTTACTGGAGAACTTGTCCCCTTAATTTTCACTAGTGGGTCACTGTCAAAACTACAACACATGTTAATCACAGGTGGTTCAGATCTGAACTGGAACATCTGGGGATGTTGATTATGAAACCTGTCTCTTTTTGTTGTTAACCTCTCTGGTGAGATTGGGACCCTCATACAATGTCATAGTCCTACGGTTATAGGACAATGGTCTTAAAATCTTACAATACAAAGGGCACAGTTGAGAGCTTGTTGCCTTATAGGAAGCTTTTCAGCCCCCCTTGTCCCTACAACGACTTGTTAATAAAATTGTTATGAAATGTAAAGAAAAGAATGTCAGATTTTCTTTCTATATTTTGGGGGCAACCTCTTAGAATCAAAATCATTATCGGTATAAACCGTATCGTATAAAATTCTAAGATCTTATGTTGAACACACCAAAAATCAAATCAATACTGGAGCGGAAGAGTTCATGAATCCATAGTAGTAGATCACAAATTAGAGCCGAGCGGTTGACCTTTTAGATTTACACGATTCTCTATCAGAGAGTCCCCTTTGATTAAGTCTCTCAGTTTTCTCTCTAACGATGAGATATTAGGGATAATAGAATGATTTCTCTTAATTGTGTAACATGATGACCATAACCACTTATATATAATTTATCTTTTGGTATTTATATTCTAACCCATCATAAAAATAAAACTTATCTTAAAATCTCTACACATCAAAATGGTCCATAATCTATCAGATACATTAAAACTATAATTATCTAAAACCTTAATTGATCACTTTTAATTGGGTTTATACTTATTTTGACAGTCAGCAATGCATAATTATTCACATATAAGCTCAACGTTGGATTAATGTTCCAACAATCTCCCACTTGGACTATATGTATAACTTTATAGTTATGCCTTGCAAAAATGATTGAACGAGCTCAACTTTGCTGTCATTATCAAAATGTATTTATAACCAATTCGGTTCATCAATCATATTAACATAGGATCAAAGCGGCTTTCGTTACATCAATTGTAACTCAACCCATCAATGGTCACGTATGTTTATACAACTGAATGACATGAATTATGATGCGGATGTGTAGCATGAAAATTTTATGTAATGTGATCTTAACATGCCTATTTTCAATTGGTCCACCAAAAATCTTAGTGAGATCAAACCATACCAGGGTCAGAGTGTGAATAAATCAAATTTTATTTCTACAGAAATCATCTCAGAATATCCATAAACTGAAATAACTGAAAGTATGTCTATAAGGAAGAGCATCCAAAAACATAAACTTTCACTAGAAAAACCGAATATCATCAATTAATATGACACCCATAAGAGCAATTGCTCATTAAAATGTTTGGATGGAAATCTCTTAGTAAGTGGATCCAGAATCATGGAGTTTATTCTGATGTGCTCTAAAGACAACTGTCTACTTTGAACTCTTTCTTTAACAACCAGAAACTTGATGTCTATGTACTTTGACTTTGTCGAGCTTTTTTTGGTATTAGAATAAAGTACTACTGATTTATTATCACAAAATAACTTTAATGGTCTCTCAATACTGTCCACTATGCGCAGCCTCGTGATAAAATTTCGTAACCATATTCCATGATTGGAGCGCCTCATAACATGCTATGAACTCTGCTGCCATAGTAAAAGAGACTATACGAGACTGTTTAGCACTTTTTTAGGAGACAACACCTCCAACAAGTAGAAAAATATAGCCCGACGTAGATTTCATGCTATCTTGGCATCCAACAAATTCAAAGTTAGTATATCCAACGATCTCAATATAATCCAACCTCTTATACGTGAACATGTAGTCTTTTGTTATATGTAAGTACCGCAAGACCCGTTTAGCTGCTTTTCAATGGTCTATGCCTGGATTGCTCAAGTATCTGCCCAATATCCTAGTCACATATTCTACATTTCATTTTCCTCAAAATCATTCTTACGGCACTGATTGAGACCAAACTTATCTCATTTAGCTACAATGGTATCACCCGATTTATAATCTTGCATGACATATCTTTTACGGACCTTTTCGATATGGATCTTTTGTGATAATCTAAGAATACCTTGATAACGATTTTGATGTATTTGGATCCCTAATATAAAAGAGGCTTCACCAAAATCTTTCATATCAAATTTTTAGCTAGAAATCTCTTGGTGTCGTGCAATAAACATATATCGTTGCTTGCAAGTAAAATGTCATTTACATATAACATCAGAAAAATATATGATTGTTTCCACAGAACTTATGGTATATACAATCATCGACCAAATTTATTTCAAAATTGAACGAGATGTATCTTTCAACATCACTTGGCCCTTAACAAGTGAAGCAACCTTGTATAGACACACTGATGTGAATTGTTTCACCAGAATCTATTCACCACGTGTGTCTAGCAACTAAACTTAAATTAACCTCAGAATAAACCAAATTAAGAAGCACACATTTCTTAGCACGCCAAGCGTGATAATTGGTGTATTACTTCTTCCTATGCCCTTCAGTTCCACAGAAGTAACAACTATTGGATTTTGAGTCAACTGGTTTCTTTTGTTGTTTCTTGTGTGGTGCTATATCCGCAACTACCTTATCCTCTCTTTTCTCCCTTACCCTTATTCTAAGATGTAAAGGCCAGGTAAGCACTCATTTTCTTATCATGTTTCACTCTTTCCTCTTCCTAAACACAGTATGAAATGAGCTCATTTAGAGATCAAGTGTGACGCCCTGATCCCTGAGAGTTAAACATACGTGTAGTTTCACAATTTTGAAATCTCCAATTCGAACCAAACCCTAATTTTGAGAAAATTCCCAAATTGAAAATTCGTAATTTACCTATGATGGAAAAAACCCTAACCTTAAATAGTGGAAGCATTAAACTTATCCATGATCAGAATCTTAATCATAAAATAGCAGAAACAATAAAGTGTCTTAAATGCATAATTAATAAAACCTCGAAAAACTGAATTAAATTCTGAAATAACGTCAAAACTTGAAATCCGTAATCCATGAAACTTTCACTCATCATATCGTAAAATAAGCTACTTGAATAACCAAGTTTAACAGAAAATGTTTTCCTAAGTTTTAAATCAAATCATAAACTGAAAACATAAATTCATCTAATCTAACTGGTTATGGCAGTCTCCCACTCATGCTGCTCGCCATCACCACCTGCATCATAAATGACTGTGGGGGAATGAGTATTTAAAATACTCAGTAAGTAAACTCACATAATAACATGCATCCACATGTCATAAATGCAATCATGACATAACATAACTGAACTTGACATATAACATAAATGAAATAAAGTAACATATTTGATCATGACATGGCTTAATATAGCACGCAGATAACACGTGTCTCAAACAGAATCATTTAACAATCTTAATCATATCTTGGCTTGTCATATCTTTTAGTTAACAACCTCATCAGAACTAATCACACGATAACTGAAACACATCATGACGAACTGGGCGACGAAACAAATGGCACACCTCAGGTGACGAAACAGATGACACTCATTGGGAGACAGAACAGATGGCACTCATAGGTGACGAAAAATGTGAACAGATGGCACCTCATGACTGACAAAAAATATTTACAGATGACACCCAATGAATGACCAAAACATGAATTGATGACACCCTATGTGTGATGAAAGCATGGACAGATGACACCTATTCGTTTAACAGAACATAACGTGAACAGTCCTGATTCCTTGTTAACTAAAGATCATGCTTAAGTTCATATTTTGCTTAATTGCCACTTGAATAAATTAACCTCATAACTTGCAGAATCCAACGTATGACAAAAATTACTCATATAATGTATACTGATACATATAACAGAATCAAACATGATAATATACTATGCAAAATCAGTCATACTCAGACATTTATCTCATTATAATCACATTAATAACTGAACAGAAATCAATTACCAAAAAGTTAACCAAAATATAATAATTATCGAAAAATGGTTAAACTGATAATTAATACATGATACAAATATAATATCAGAGTCACATCGTTATATAAGTCAATTTACCCAAATATATTTATGAAAGTAACATGTTTATAGACAATTAAAGCTGATGAGAATAACACATGTAAATTCACTTACACAAACATATATATTTATCACACATGGGTCACATTAAGATATAGTTTCACTTACACAAAGCATATACATTTATAACAATGAGAGTCACATCATTATATAAGCCCACTTACCTGAAGCGAAAGAATGAATTGAACAATTAATGACCTGAAATCCAAAAAAATATAATCACTAAATTGTTTTGAAATAAAATAATATAAACACATTTTTAATATCATAAAATAGAAAATACAGATTTAATTAAAATAGCGCAAAACGGTCAGAACGAGGTCGGAAAACAATAAATCGGGTCCAGAGTCAAAAGGATAAAGCTTCGGGTCAAATGGTTCAGACTAGACCAGTTCGATTTTATCTGATGGACCGGTTCAGATCGGTCTGAGTAGGCTGAACCAGTTTGGTTCGTGATCAACCGGTTCAGGGCCGAGCAACTGGTTGTAAAACCAGTTGCAGAACAGAAAACACGAGAAACAGGGAGGGGAAGAGAGAGAGAGAGAGAGAACGAGAAGGAGAGAGAACAAAGAGGGGAAGAGAAACATTGAGGGAAACTGAGAGGGGAAGAGAGAGAGGGATGAAGAGAGATGCAGAGAGAGATAGAGATACAGAGAAGCAGAGAGAGACAGAGATAGAGAGAAGCAGAGAGAGACAGAGATAGAGAGAGAAAAATAGAGGACGAGAGAAAGGAAAACAGAGGGAAGGGGAAAAGGAGCCTCGGTGATAAATCACCGGTGATGGCGGAAGCAAAGGGAGAGGGAGAGAGAGAAAAAGATGAAGGATGCAGAGAGGGATATAGAGAGAAGCAGAGAGAGACATAGATGGAGAAAAAACAGAGAGGGGAAGAAACAGGGAGAGGTAGATGAAGTAAAAGAGGGAGAAACAGAGAATAAAAAGAAGAAGTAAGGAGAACAAAAACAGAGGTAACGAGCAAGGCAAGAAGGAAAAGAAACTAAGAGTGAATAAGAGAGACAAAAATCAGCAAGAATTAAAGAGAGGGAGAGACGAATCAGAGAGAGAAAGAGATTAAAGAAAGAGAAGAAGATTACCTAAACTCAATTAGAGAGAGACCAACAAAGGAGAAGAGCTGCTGGCTGCAGGTGGCTGTGCGGGGGAGGAGAGGCTGCAGGGGGGGGGAGGAGAGGACTGCGAAGAAGAAAGTGTTGTTTAGGAATATATATATATATATATATATATATTAGGTTAAAGGTTGGTTTAGGGTGTATATGCATGTAGTGTGAGTGAAACTAAATTGATGGTTGAGATTGCTTGATCAATGATCAAAATGGGGTTAGGGTAATACTAGGGTATATATAAGTACAATGTGTGAGTGAGCAATAATTTTATAATATAATTTAAAATTCTTTTAAAATTGAATAATTGAAATTTAAACTAAACCATATATAAATAAAATTATTTTACCAAAATTACAAATAATCACTTTTTAAAATCAAATTTTAAAATCATTTTATCTTTGAAATCAATTTTATAAAAATATCCATTTACGAAGGGCCGGGATATTACACCAAGTCTCTTTCTAACAATTACAGCCTACCTTAATTTGTCTAAACTGTGCTGGAAAGGATATCAAAACTAGATACACCAACAAGTCCTCAGTGCTTTCAACCTTGAAACATGATGAGACATTTCCATGATGTACTCCCTAATGTTGCCTTTACCCTTATACCTCATCAAAATTAGATCTGCCAAGAGCGTAACATTTTCTGTCTTTTCATTCTTGACAAACCTCTTTTCAATATTCGCAAGGAAATCCTTAACCTCATTTCATCAGAGGTACTCTTATCTGTAAGAGGTGAAGGAGAACTAGTCTTCAATGCAAGATCAAGATCCATAACTCTTAGAACTATCAACAGATTATCTTTCTAGGATTTGAAGTTTGAGCCATTTAATACTTTAGTTTTACTTGATGTTGGCATTAGCTTGAGTAATAACTTAATAGAGAATACTTAACCAACCTACAAGCTCACATAATTCTCAAATAATAAAAATAAATTCAAATAAAAGTAAACCACATCTCAAGACACCGCACATTCCATTAATATTTTGACTTTGGCCAAAATTATTAACTTGTAAGTGATGCCTTGGTGTAGTAATCTATGATAACGAATATATTGAATAAAAAACTTTCCTTGGGCCGATTTATTGTTCACACGAAAAATTAAATAATCATCACATATTTATTACCACAGAATAATATGTAATTCTGTAAAATATTTTCCTTCCTTTAAGCCGGTAAATATTCACATAAGTTACACACATATATAAACTTTTATATTTTAAGATAAAATTAATTTCTACAAGAGAGGTCACTCTGTTGACATGTTGTTTCAACTAATTTATCTTAAAATATATAACATACTAATATTCAAATTTAAAATTGTACTAAATTTAAACCTTAAATTAATTGATAAATAATTAATTTTATGATCCTTAGAAAAATTGTTTTGAAATTATTTTAACAAAAAAACTGAAAATAAGCAAAGCAATTTATTTTAAAATCCTTAAATTAAAATAAATTTTATGATCCCTAAAATTAATTTAATAAATGATCCGTAAAATTAATTAATTTATAAAATAATTAAAATAATTTTTTATCTAAAAAACGCGGAGGGGTTGGGAAACTCCCCAGTTGCACTGTGTGCTGCGGGCTAAGCCCGCATCATCTCCTTTATGGGCCTGGGAAGACCCCAGCTCAGCCCACAACATCTTCAAATTGCTGCGAGCCAATTGCCTCGCATCCCAGATAACCTTTTTATGCATATTAGTCAAGATCTCATGTTGAACACACTAAGAATCAAATCAATAATGAAGCGGAAGCATACCTGAATCCATAACACTAGATCATAACTTAGAGCCGAACACTTGGCCTTCTAGATATACACGATTCTCTATCAGAGAGTCCCCTTTGATTATGTCTCTCTGTTTTGTCTCTAACAATGGGATATATGGAGAATAAAATGGTTTTCCTTAATCATCTGACCTGAGGACCATAACCACTTATATATATAAGCTTTATATATGAGCATATATAACATTACACTCGAAGATGTATAAACACCCATAAAAAGTATGTGCTATGTGCTATATATGACATTTATAACAATATAAAATATACAAGTTATATACAATATATAACACGTACTTTTAATTAGTAGACATAAAATGTGTGAGCGGATGTAATATATATATATATGGATAATATTGCTTATTTACTGTTTCTACTTCAATTTCTGCATAATTTATACTGTTCACCGCCTATTATGGCTGGTTATTAAGATGCAAGAAGATAAACAGTAAAAACTGTATTAACAAACAATAATTATAAAAACTGTATTAAGGTGTAAGATTAAAAACTTACACAAACAGAGTTTTATTGGCAACAATAAATTAGTGCTCCGCTCACTAATTTATGTTGAAGAAAAAAGAAGAAATGATTTACAAAAGAGGAGGAGAAGAAGAAAACTTTATTTCACAAAACAAGTTTTAGTTCTCAAATAGTAAGAAAAGTAGAGTTCACCAAGGAACCCATCACTTACCTATACTATTTTATTCTACAAAAATAAAAATATTTTACATTTCTACTTTTGACTAAGAATAGTAAAAAGCATGAATAGTTGCCTAATTATTTGACAACTTTTATAATAATTACAGAAGAAGAGAAAAATGTAAAGATTCATTGATAATTGCTACCTCAGTCTTCATGCCTTCATCTTTGGAAGTCATTATTGTTGTCTTGAAATCAATATTGCTATATATTTGGGTCCTTGATTATTGTTGTTTTGGACTCTTATGTTTTGATTATTGATAATTATCTTTTCTTGGAGATCATCATGACCGTTGCATTGAGTCAATGTGTTATCATGATTCATCAATTATTTTATTCAAACATTGACATTTTGCCAAAGACATATTCCTTTGTTTATTTCGTCCAAATTATTACTGAGATCATCATTATTGGATGGGGAAGTCATTGTTATTGCTTATCCTTGAAGACTATTATTATGCTCTGGTATCATAATATTTCTTCAAAATTTTCTAATCCATTTTCGATTATCTTTGACGATGACTGTATGCTGGAATGTCATCAAAGTATTTCTTCAGATTTATAGAATTTGTCAAAGACAAGTTATTTTTCTTTATTCACCATTACTGAAACTGGCATTATTATCAAGTGGGTCCCCCAATTGTTGAAGGGTGGTGTCCTTGGATGATTGACCTTTTTGGATTTTTGGTTTAATTGGGTGGTTTAACTCTTCTTCAGAATCAGTATTTGTCTTGAATGAGGAGAAGCAATTTTTACAACAACTCCTACTTTAATTTGGATTTTGGTTTTGTGGATTTTGATATACCTTTCGAATGGGGTTTGGATTTAAGTTTGGGTGGATTTAGACTGGATGGTCTGATTTTTGGATCTGGGTCATGACCTCCATTAACTCCTGCTTTAATTATAAGGATTCTTTGTTAATCTGAATTGTGTATGGTTGTCGGTAAAATCATGTTTAATGACGATCATGATCTTTAGGGTATCAAACTTGTCCCACCATTTAACGAGATATTGCCTAGTTATGTTCCATCTTCAATTGAGTATTGCCATTTTCAAATCCTTGGTATTTTGAATTTACTTGTAAAATGAAGTATTTGGGGAAAAGAAAACTCAGTGGTGAGGATTCGTATGTATCCAAAAATAAAAGCCTGTTGGAAATCAAGTGGAAATGATTGTAAAATAGGGTCATAGACTGACCACCAACTTAAGAACCAATTTGAAAAATTAGTTTTGAAATATGTCATCAAAATTTAAAAATCAATAATGAGAAAAATCACTATTTTGATGCAAGAAAATTATGTTCCATGCATCGATATAGTCAAAATAATTATATTATTTTTTGTTCAAAAGTATTTTGAATCTCGGCAGTTGAACACCAGCTACGAGGAGTAGTTCAAATCCCAGCCGTTTAAAAAGATTTGGACGGCTGAGATAAGGTGTTAAAAACTTTTAAAAAAAGTAAAAATTATTTGTCTTTTTCTCCTAGTAGTTTTGGACCGTTCAGAATTGATCAAACGGTCCATAATCAACGGACTGTCGTGTCTGCTATTTATTCCAATGGTAGATAAACCCCATCTGTTGACACCATCTCAAGGAACTAGAGTGTGAAAAAAATCGACGAATCAACTAAACCCCCCAAACCATCCCAAAACCATAATATATTTGGTGAATTAAATGGTAAAATGATTTAGTTTAGTTTAGTTTTGAAGAAATCATTATATTCAGTTTAGGCTCGATTTTTTCTTAAAATCACCAAACCCAAATTGAATCCACTAATTATATGCCTACATTATACTCTTCGAAAGTTCTGATTAAACGTGGCTCCAGCGCTTCTTCTTGTTCTTCTTGTTCTTGTTCTTCTTGTTCTTCTTCTTCTTCTTCTTGTTCTTCTTCTTGTTCTTCTTGTTCTTCTTCTTCTTCTTGTTCTTCTTCTTCTTGTTCTTCTTGTTCTTCTTCTTGTTCTTGTTCTTCTTCTTCTTCTTCTTCTTCTTGTTCTTCTTGTTCTTCTTCTTCTTCTTCTTCTTGTTCTTCTTCTTCTTCTTCTTGTTCTTGTTCTTGTTCTTCTTCTTCTTCTTCTTCTTCTTGTTCTTGTTCTTGTTCTTCTTCTTCTTGTTCTTCTTCTTCTTCTTGTTCTTATTCTTCTTCTTCTTGTTCTTATTCTTCTTCTTCTTCTTCTTCTTGTTCTTATTATTCTTCTTCTTCTTCTTCTTGTTCTTGTTCTTCTTGTTCTTCTTGTTCTTGTTCTTCTTCTTCTTCTTCTTCTTCTTCTTCTTCTTCTTCTTCTTGTTCTTGTTCTTGTTCTTCTTGTTCATCTTGTTCTTCTTGTTCTTGTTCTTGTTCTTCTTCTTGTTCTTGTTCTTCTTCTTGTTCTTGTTCTTGTTCTTGTTCTTCTTCTTCTTCTTGTTCTTGTTCTTGTTCTTGTTCTTGTTCTTCTTCTTCT